>CAJQZP010000312.1:652500-1907500 GCA_907164705.1 Parnassius apollo | reverse complement strand
GTCAAATTATATTTTTTAATTTTATGCTTAAAGTCAAGCCACGATTTATATGTATAACACTTTCTAATCACAATGTAATAATAATAACATTTTAATTTTCTTACAGATCGATATGTCTAATACGCGTGACGAGAAGGAAGAAACTAATGACCCAAAAAATAATTCGCTTGAGACAGCCTTACCCACCATCCTTTGCAACGTCGAGTCGCCTCCCGACAAACCAAATGTTTCTAAAACAACCTCGTTGCAATGTTCGGAATCAAAATTATCTCTTCCTTCAAATTTAGGTACATCCACATCTCCACTACGATTGTCGTCTCCGTTGTCCTTGCCTACATCTCCTACACCTTTTGTGAAAACTTCACTTCAAGTGGGATCTAATAAATCTTTGGCCAATCCACGACTGTCGTCATCGCCAGTGAAATCTACTCAGCAAAGTTCAAATATGAATAGTGGTTCTGCTACGGGTGAGTCTTTTTTTATTAACATAACTTTTATTTCAATTAAAATCAAATGGGTTCCATTATTCTGAAAAGACATCACTGAGCCAGAAAGGACATTCTAGAATCCAACCTTAAATAGGCCGAATATAGGCTACTAAAAATTTAAATAATTAAGAAACCAATTAGGTATGATGTTAATATATATATATATATATATATAGGATACCATTTTACAAATACGATACACATTTTGTTAGCTCCTAAATTTGTTTGTTTTAAATGAAGTATTATGTAATTTAAGCATTTGGCTGCCGTGTCAGTCACTTTGTACGAAGTAATGCATTTAAACCGTGACCGTACGGCAGTTTAAGTGTAGAATAATATTTGCTCGTCTAATTGTAAAAGAAAAATCGAAAGAATTGTTTTCCAAGTAAAAAAATGAAGACACTAGTAACGGGAAACCTTTAGGACTTTAGGAGCCGTCGCAGTCTCGCAGTTCAGCGCAGATCGCGGTCGACGTCGGGCGTGCCCTGCTTAATCCTCTCAGCTTAATGTACCGAACACTTATCCTCTACTTTTTTCTAATTTACGTCTTAAAGTGAGGAGAAATAATAATTATATTTATACCGTTACCGTTTGTAATTAATGGATAAAATATTACCTTTGCATTTAGATTAAAGTTCATTGCCTGTCCTATATGAAGAGCACTATTAAGGGTAATTTTGATGCAATTTGCTGTAAATTGAATTGTGCTGATATGATATGACGTTATAAATTATGTGTGAAGCTGTTTTTACAAATAAAATACTTCTAAAGTGTTAAAGTGAAGGTTTATATATTCGCGTGTTATATATACATATAATGTGAGAAGTGGAAAGTGATGCCTTGTTGTGGTTGCTGGTGGAACGGCAGACAAAGGCATCGACCGCCTGACCCGGCAGAATCAGGTTATTTTCCTTTACGATTTTCTGAAACCTATTTACATGACAGCTCCAACTGCTTCATTTCAGCAACAAACTGTTTACAGCCAAAACGCTTAGCAAATATTTTAAATTATTTTTCAAAATTACATGAATTCCAAAGATTATTGAACGATTACCTTTAAGACTATTTTTCTTAAAATCTTTTATAATTATGTTTATTGTGTTTATTTTAACGTATACTAAATTCACTAGGCTTGTAGCAAGCACCCTTAAATCAGGGTTCTTAAAAATAGGTTAATGATAAAAACGAATAATTCCGTAAAATTCAAATGTGCCTTTTGTTCTCATTTAATTTATTTATTGTCTTAGAAATATTTAAGAAAACTTGTATAGGTACTAACAGGTTATGAGGTATTTTATCATAGTCTACTAATGCACACGCACTTCTTCCTATTTTGTAGAAACCTACCTGGGGTTATCTGCGGCCACTTTTTGATTTTATACAAAATAGTGTGAATGGCTACTATCTAAAAAAATTGGTCAACGAATTCATTTCAACACGTATATTTAAATTTTTTATTATTTATAAAATTAAATATATTCGGTGTGCTGCTTGGCTTTATACCTACATATCCTACATGTAAAATGATGAACTGTTCTTCTTGTTCAACCTTTCTATACATGGTAGAGCCATGCTGCAGTTAGGTATATTAGTAGTATAGTTGTAGCACGAATGGGTCGGCTCGACTGGGGAAGGACCACGCTCTCACAGAATACCAGCGTAAAATAGTAGCTTAATGCTGCAGTGTTTCGTATGGTGAGTCTACAGAACCGGACTCTTTTTACTGGAAACGAGGCATTCCATCTTGGTCCTCACGGGTGACAACGCATCTGCATTTTGATCTGTAGTCGAGGATAGATGTAGATGTCTATGGGCCGCAGCAACCACTTACTATCAGGTGGACTGTGTGCTCGTTTGTCACCCTATCCTATAAAAAAACCTGTAAAAGTCCACTGTTGGGCATAGGCCACTACCATTATAGAATTTACCTGCTTAGTAGGCGGTAATGATCGCAGTACCAGACGTGAGACTTTTATTACGTGGTAGAGCCACGCTGCAAATGTATATGTAGTGTAGCTGTAGCATGAATGAGTCGGCTCGACCGGGGAAGGACCACGCTTTCACAGAATACCAGCGTAAAATAGAAGCTTAATGCAATGCAATGGATGTAGATGTCTGTAGATATATGCCATAGCATCCATTTACTATCAGACTGTGTAATCGTTTCAATTTTATTTAAAAAAAAATGCTTGTGGGAGTGACAAATACAGTAAAATAAAAGAAACTAGGACGTATAAAAATGAATTTCGAGCTCAAGCGCCAACCTTCTCAGGATTAAGATTGTACAAATACAGTGAAAAAGGTAAACCTAACAAGAAAAACACGGTTCCAATTTCAATGTCTTTTAGTTTCAACAAAACAGATTAGTATCCACTTTAACGTTGCAAATAAAAGATTCATCTAACACTTTCAAGAAGTAAAATAAGCCTAAAATATCGATACATGACTATGTATTCTTCTTTTATGTTATTACTAAACTTTATTAATTATCTAAAAGAAAAAGCAATATGTAGCGATGTAAAATACTTTATATTTGATAGAATCAGGCGTTACTTTGCGGATATCCATTATAATAAAAATATAAATTACTTCGCAACCTTCCGCTAACTAAATGATGTGTCTTACCTGGATTGAAGAGCACCTCCCGCCCTCCCTCAATTGCATGCACTAACTCCGTCACCACTAGTCCCAGCACCACTACCCCCAACACCACTACTCCCGGCACCACTATTTCCAACACCACTATTCCAGGTAAGACACACTATCGACGATAATACGACCCGTGTTTCGCCTCTACACGATGCATACTCAGGTGATGTATACTCTACGGCGGCTATGAAAAACTTAAATTCAAATTATAGATGATAATAAAATTTGAAGCGCTTTGTATTTTAAATTAGCAGGAAAGTTGCAGGTATGGCCAGTAGGGTCAGCCGTATATTTTTTATTTGACATGCAGGTTTTCACGATTCAATTAACAATCATTTCAATTTGCAATTAACATTACAAAGAAACGTGATGCCGGCCGTAATCGAACGTATGTTTTGAAAGTTTTCAATTTTTATTTGTTTAATAAACCTTAAAAATAATTTATCAGCCAAAAACATTCCACTGATACCAAATTTTGAAATATAATTGAAGGAAAAATCTTTTTCGCTGCTTATGTTAATTTTGACAATGTCAGATAGCGTTTCAAAGAGCAAGTTTTCTCATACTTATAATGGGTTTTTCAACAAGAACTTTGTTTTTCAATTGGGGCAACACCAACAACATGACAGTTTTGACATTTAGTTTTTTGACCTATTCGTAGTAGATGCTTTGGCAATTGCTACAATGAATTCAATTTCGCTCGAAAATCGTATTAAAATAATTAAAATCCACTATGAAAATTGTGGTTCTGTTACAGTTACGTTTCGTAAAATTCGTGATATTTTCGGACAACATAATCGTCCTTCTGAGACCGCTATTAAGAATTGGGTCGCTAAATTTGAATCGACAGGCTCGGTACAAAATGTGCCAACACCAATGCGTGTTCGACCAGGTCGTTCAACCGAAAACATCGCAGCCGTGAGCCACAGTGTTGAAGAAGATCCAAATTTGTTAATTCCTCGAAGTTCTCAACAATTGGGATTATCCAAAACCACCACATGGCGAATTTTGCGTAAGGATTTGGCTTTGAAGCCTTACAAGGTTCAACTGGTGCAGAAATTGAAGCTGACCGACCATTCACATCGCCGTAGATTCGCTCAATTCATTCAGGAACAGCCCGCTGGTTTTTCTGAAAAAATCATTTTTTCAGACGAAGCCCATTTTCACTTGTCAGGGTACGTCAACAAGCAAAATTGCCGCATTTGGGCTTCTGAAAATCCTAAAGCGATTATTGAGAAGCCTTTGCATGCTCAACGTGTCACTGTATGGTGCGCTATGTGGTCTGGAGGCGTGATTGGACCGTTTTTTTTCGAAGATGAGGCTGGAAATGCGGTTAACGGTCAATGGATCACGCTATCGCGAGATGTTAATATCTCAATTTTGGCCTATTATTGATGACATCGATATCACAAACATGTGGTTTCAACAGGACGGTACACATGTCACACAGTCAACGAAACGATCAATTTATTGCAAACCAAATTTCCCGATCGCATAATTTCACGAAATTCAGCTGTTAAATGGCCAGCCAGATCGTGTGATTTAACACCACTGGAATATTTTTTGTGGGGCTATGTTAAGGACAGAGTCTATACGGAGCCAATCGAATCGATCGCGGCCTTAAAACTCAAAATCCGTGACGTGATTAACGAAATAGACCCGCCATTTTGCCAAAAAGTGATTAAAAACTTTGATGAAAGAATCGACATCTGTCAGCGTGGTCGTGGTGGACATTTGCCAGATATCATTTTTCATTCATAATTGCCAAACTTTTCTCTTCGTAATACAATAGAAATTTGAATCATCTTCATCTAAACTCTTTGTTTTATTTTGTTTTAGAAAACAAAGTTCTTGTTGAAAAACCCATTATTTTGTTTTACAAATAAGTACGTATTGAACTAGCAACACTCAAGTCTGTCACCCAAAGGGGTAGGCAGAGACTTTCATTTGGCACGATCCTGACATACTTCTATCGCCTCCTACACATCCATATTCCATATACCTACGAATACATGCTCGTCGGTTTAGGGTGCTCTTAATTTGGCCCATTTACTAAATATCGCCACTTTGGTCGATAAACTTTCGCCTAGGACGTCCCTTCTCGACTCTGCAGTTCACTTCTGATACATAAATTTACTTTGTCACTTTCCTCATTCATCCTTTCTACATGACCAAACCACCGAAGCATTCCTTTCTTAATCCTGGTCACAATATCATCTTGCAACCCCACACTCTTCTCTTATCACACAATTTCTCACCCTGTCATTCAGATTTAAAGCAAGAATAGTTTCTAATAATAATTTAGGTATAATCGACACTACAAATAGAACTTGGCTTATTCCCGTTATATCTAATTCTAGACTACCGGGCGTCTCGTCTTTATTGCACTCTATTTAATGAAAATTGATTGCCCCAAATTGTACATAAAGTGATTCATTTTTCATTTGATTGCGGGGCGTTGTGTTTACTTTACTTTAATTTGGTCAGTGGGCGCGATTGACATAGACATAGACATAAGTTTTATTAGCATCAATACACTCACAAAATATACATTTAAAAGTAAATAAGAACATAAAAACACACAAGGTACAAGATGGTAAACATACTTAAAAATAAGTCTCGGCAAGAGTGAGTGATGTGATGCCAAAAAGGATTCCGTCTCAGCATATGCTACCACAGGTACTGCAGCAGCGCTGATTTTCAGCGGAGCCCTGATAAGTATTAATTCGATTTGGGCCCGCGTCGTTATCGGAGCTAACATTCCTTTTAAAAAAATGAATCAAACATTCACTCAAAGAATACATTTTTAGGAATAAACATAAGAGTAAAAAAACATAATAATAACAATAATAAGCTTGTCGCCATCCCGGTGAGTCACTTAGGCATGTCATCTCCGGATGTTCAGCGCTTTCTAACTCTGAGTACTTGCACAGGCACAACCTAGTAGCCAGAATTCTACACCAGGAGCTCGCTCTGAAATATTGTCTCGTGGACCGGAAATTGCCGTATTACAAGTACTTGCCGGAAGCCGTGCTCGAAAATGACCGCGCCAGGCTCTACTGGGACCGGGCCATCATCACAGATAGGACTATTCTTGCGAATAAGCCTGATATTGTGCTGATGGACCGGGCACAGTCAAGGATATTTTTGGTCGATATTACCATCCCGTATGACGAGAACCTCGTGAGAGCCGAAACAGACAAGCAATCAAAATATCTGGACCTGGCTCACGAGGTGACCGACATGTGGGGTGGTCTGCCGGCCGAAATTATTCCTGTGGTCGTCTCTGCGAATGGGCTAATCCCAGTTAGCCTCTCGGGTCATCTGAGGCGACTGGGACTCCGTGACGGACCGCTCCGGGCTCAAATGCAGAAGGCGGTGCTCCTCGATACCGCCCTCATCGTCCGCCGGTTTCTTTCCCTTTCCTCCTAACCCTCGGCCGTTTGGTCTCCCCTGCCGAGGGCTTCAATCTGGTTGGGCTTTTATTTATTTATGTATTTTTGTATTTATTTTATTTTATTGATATTTATGTATATTTATCTTTTCATTTTCGTTTCTAATTATATATTTATACATCCCAACCAGATGAGAAAACTATATAGATATTCCACAATAATAATAATATAGTAAACCCTCGTTAACACGAACACGAAAAAATCAGACAAATAGTTCGTGTTACAGGGGAGTTCGTGTAATCCGAACAATGCAAAAAATGAATTCGTGTTTCTAAACTCAATATTATGATTCATCATAGAAACATTTTTATTAATAACTTTGATATTATTATTTTATATTTACAATAATTTTTTGTTATAAATTTTTTAACTTAACATTATTATTACATATCATTTATAACTTAACATTATTATTATGTTCATCAGACATCAGTTTCTATCACAGATTCTGTGGTTTATATGTACACTTCTTAACAAAGCCAAATTGTTAAGAAGCCTTTGCTTTTGTTAATTAGTTTTCAAAAGTTTACAACCTTTTCAATAGCTTTTGTAAACGGAAAGAAAATTTGAGGTTTCTATTTTTATGTACTCGAGTGAATGTTTGATATCCTAATCCTTTGTCTATTTTTAGAAACGAGTTAATGACTTTTCTAATCTCTTCGCCATTGTTTACCGGTATTTGTATTGACCGAAAAAGGACGAAAAAAAATACAAAACACATGATTTGGGAATTTTTATAGTTCGTATTATCCGAGAAGTGAGAACGAATAAGTTGTTCGAGTTCGGATAATTAGACATTACATTGAAGTTTATGGAACTATTGTCTAGAGCAAATTTATGTTCGCCTTAAACCAAAATTCGTGTTAACCGTGTTCGCATTAACGAGGGTTTACTGTAATTATTTATGTATTATTTATTTATTTATGTTATTATAGTAAATATATATTTAAGTACATTTAACTTTTCCTTTTATGTATTTATCCAGCCCAACCAGATGTGATTACTCTATCAATAACCCAAAATAATAATAATATCCTCCAGACCGAATTTCGGTCACGGCGGCCTGCCTCAACGGAGGCTAGCCATCGGCGCAGGACAGGATTATAGTGCCCAAGTGTATGCGCAAGCACAGGTGCACTCTCTATTCCCTCACTCTCATAATCCGATGAGACGGTAAACCGACACGACCGGAGAGAGATCAGGCGCAGAACCAATGGCTTTACGTGCTTTCCGAGGCACGGGGGTGAGACACCGCCAACTTCCTGACTCCGGGCAGCTACTGAGAATTTCTTGACAGAAAAACTCAATAATTGTTTTTTTTGCCCGACCCGGGATTTCAACCCAGGACCTCATGATCAGCAGTCGCACTACTACAACCACTAGACCAACGAGGCAGAGAAAAAAAATATATACACATACACGTGCATATACACACTCGCACATGAAAATATATTACGTTATACATTGTACTATATACACATTAATTATCCATATATATATTTGTTAAATGGTACTTATGAAATAACCTGCCACTACACGTTTGCTGCCACACTTGTGGACAGGTGCCTGTATAAGCTGGTATACACTGATAAACTCTAAATTTTAATGAATATTTTATCATAGAATATGCTTAAATTACCAATGGGTGTAATTTAATATACTATTATTTTAATAGGGGATTTGTTATTTTCTTAATTAAAATGACAAAAATGAAGATATCCGAGGAGGTGCCTTTAGTGGTTCTTCCACGGTTAAAGGAACCTTATTTCGAAACGATTTCATGATTTGACTTACAAATTTAAATTTCTTCGTCAGGGCTTTAATTCTTTTTTTTAAAGGGTGACAATCGATCACACAGTCCACCTGATTGTAAGTGGATAATATATCCATGTCTATGCGATATTTATTCATCTACATTTATCCTCGATGAAGAATCAAAATGCAGATGCGTTGTCACCCCTGAAAACTAAGATGGAATGCCTCGTTTCTAGTAAAAAGGCCCACCGGTTCTCTACACTCACCCCACGAAAAGAGCAGCATTAAAGTGCTATATTACGCTCGTATTCTGTGAGAGCGTGGTCTTAACACGGTCGAACCGACCCATTCTTGCTAAAAACATAGCTGCAGCGTGGCTCTACCAAGTTTACATTAAAAGTTTATACGCGATTTCTTAGCTTTTAAGTACTTCAGAAGTTATTATACCTAACTTTTTAGTTCTTTGAAGTCACGCATTTTAATACGGCTTTTACTTTGTAATAAAAATGAATTTATAATTCACAATTTTTTTTAAATCAATAATTTGAGAATTCTATTAAGCAGAGAAATCCAAAGCATAACCCTATGCATAACTCGATAAACGAATTTGAGCTTTTCATACGGCCAGGATCCACCTTATTAGCTTCAAATTCAAATTACGTACTTCTTCTGTTTCAACCTCCCTAAAATTCCTGCTATCTCCGATCGGTAGCAACTTAGACATACAAACTTGAAAGATGTTGAGGATTTCTTTTTTTCCTGCTATAAACGTACAATCTCCTTCCCATCACTGTAGTACTTCTCAAACAAAATGGAACATAATATTTTTATTCAAGTGAATGACAATGTCTGCAAGGACACCCTATTCGAAAATTAATCCGACTAATTTAGCGATATATTGAAGATGTGCCAAAGGGGACAATCATTTTTGGGCCCACTAAAAATATTAACGTCCACTAATGGTATTACATCAAAAAAAAGACACCAAATTATAATAGTAAATGGCCTACAGATTTTTCGAAAATGTAAACGGAATCAAGAAATACGAAAAAAAATTAGTTGTTTTGATATTCGTGTTCTGATTAGTGTAATATGGGTAAAATGCGTGTACCTAATTAGTCATTTTGCAGCTTGTATAAAAAGAAAACTATTTTTTCACAAAGCTGACTTAAAAAAGATACCACTAAGAACTTTATGTTTAATTTCTAAAAATTTTAGCTAATATCACGTTATAACATAGTTCTAAATGACTGTGAACCAAAACGTTATTTTATCATTGACTTCCGGTAATTCCCAGCGGCCGGCGGCCGGGTACGGCGGGGCGGGGCGGCGGGGTATTACCTACGTCTTTAATCTTAACGGCATTGACGTTCGTTACGCTACTGTTTTTTTGTATTTATATGCGATTTTAAGAAAATGGAATCTGCTAGATCAGCATACAATGAAAATAGAAGTGTATGTTGCAATTGTGGAGTCAGGTTTCAACGCAGTGTGCGAAGACAATTACTGGCCGAGACAACTGCTGATGTGCGCCAACTTTTATCTGTGTGGATTTCTCATGAGGTAGGTATAATATTATCTCATGGAAAGCTAATCACTGCACTATACAATCTATCTACTTACATATTATCTAGATTTAAACTTTTATGAGAAATATATATTATTTTTGTTACTCTCGATTTTATTCCAACAATATTACTATACTGCGGAAACGAAAATTATATATTTTCTTTATTAATGTATTACTTAATATTTTTATTTTTGTTGAATAATATGGGATATGGTACGATTTTTTAGAAATAATACGAAAGAAAACGATCCACAGACTCCAGGCACACATAACGATCTATACATGATTAAGTACTTAATTATTTTAAGTTTTTAAAAGTAATAATAAATATCCCTTCATATTATTAATAAATTCATACCTTCTATAGCTATAATTTTAATCTTTCGTTATATTAAATTGATAAATGATATATTATATTGATTGAATTATTTTATATTTTGACACAAGATGACACTGCATTCTTTCCTGCTATTTACCAACTTACAGGCATAGTTCTTTGCATTGACTCCATTGACTGGCATTGACTGTAAAAATATAATATGGCATAAACTTGTTTGTTTAAATTGATGTAAACTGTGTTCGTGTTAAAGTAAAAGTTTAAAAATGAAAATTCACGTAGTTTTACTGCTTACAAGTGGATTAGTATGTTAATGTCTAATTGATGCAAAAAATGTTTAACCTAAGGGTTATATCATGCACGTAAGTCAAATATTAAATACCTATATCACATTTATGTATATAATTTGCCAATGACATTCGAAAATGCAAACTGACGAGTAAAAGTCCATGTGAGTAATGTAAAAGTTTATTTTTTCCTCCTAGAATTTTGTAAAATCTATAACTTATACTGAATTAACCTTTAACAAATGATAAACACAGGTCTTACTAATGTGTTAAATGTTAAAGTATTGAAGTTTTATGTTATTAGTGAAATCTAATTTAAATAATAGATAAAATAAAGTCACACAATATACACAAAAGAAGTTTTTGTGGCATGGTATGATGTATCACATGTTATGTGTGTCTAATTATCTTTTGTCAGTCAATCAGAAATCAAAGTCGAAAAAGTATAGGTATATATGTGTCAATATTTATTCTAAGGATAAAATATTATGTAAATAGAAAAGTAAGTTATTTTGTGCAATGAAAAATATTTCAATCCACTGTAATATTACCGTTACAGCCAATTAAACTCCACTGCCGAACATAGGCCTCCCCCATATATTACTAATATTACACAACTCCATAATACTCTAATATTATAAAGTTTATTTATCACTATATGATATACCTGAAATACTGTAAATATTGTAAAATCATAATATATTAATCGATATTTGTCTTTTGGATTTCCAATTTTTTTTTAATTGAAAATGTATTGTATTTCAAATAATATAGGGTTCCACATCAAACATTCACTTTCATGCCAACTTCGCTTCCCTCCTCAAAATGTACATTTATCTGAACTTAATATTTATTTACTCTTTTATTTTTAATTCCTGATTTTTTCAGTTACACCCACTTGATGCAGTTTGTTGTAACTGCCTAAGAATATTGCAAGAAAGTGTTGCATCAGCTCACTCCATTAGAAGATTTGGGTACAGGAATATTTGTATTCCATGTGGATCTTCAATGTTAAGAGCACACCGTAGACGGATTGTGCCTATTAACTCTGAAGAAAGAGATATTATTTTGCAGTGGATACCATCACACCAGGTACTTACCTTATTTTAAAAGGCTGTAAATGGTCCCCTGCCTCAAATAGGCAGCCCAGAGGATTTGCCACAATCGCTTTGGTACACAGATTGATGTTTGTAAAATCAGACACCTTGCATACAATTTGGTCTGATATTTATGCTCATTCAACATGGCAGTTCACTAACAGGTTATCTTTAAATTTACAGTCTACCAAAAGTCTACTGCTGAACATAGATTGTCTTATGGGGGATATTTGCCATTAATAACCAATTTTTTTTATTTTTAGTTATTAGATGAACGATACTTCTTCCTTATCTTACACCCATATTTGTATGCTTTTGTACTTATTATACAAGTAATATTTTTTACCTTAAAAGACATTAGTATAAATAAAACGGGTTGGGTTTACAATTCGGTCGCCTCAATTTGAAGATTCTGTTACTGTGGGGGGCGTCAAGGGAGTTTATCTGAAGCACCTACACGCGAGTTTTGCTACCGGAGCAGCATCGAAGTATTTTTATTTATTTTTTGAAAATATTGGTAAACAACTAATTAATTAAATATTCTCACGTTTTTGACGTTTTATCTGTCAATGTCATATCGATATATAGTACTAAATCGATCTAGTGAATCGATATTTCACCCTAGAGAATCAAGATCAAATCTTTTCTGTTTTGTTAAGATTTACAAAATTATTTATAATTAGTTGAAAGTACCCCAACTCGTAAAGAATGACAGTTTTTCAATTTAATCATTCAATGTTATCTGAAACTTTAAAGAACTTGGGCTTAGTGAAATATTGTTAATAATTCTAAAATAATTACTTCTTGTCTGATATGTGATGTATTATTTATTTCTATTTAAATAAGTAGTGCCACAAAAATATTATGAGGGGAAACAATTGCATGCTAATATTTATAATTTTAAAAGACATTAAAACTATTTAGTGTTAGAAAGATTGAAATAAATAGAACAATAATAAATATTATTAATATTTAGAGTAGACACTGTAAAACTATAGTTCATTTTGTTAGTTGATAAAAAATAACTTTTTTCAGGTGGATCGTTTAGAACGAGTATGCAGTCCTTGCTGGCTGAGGGCTTCCAGAGCTGTATGGAGACAGAGACAACAAAATGAGAACAGGGATATTGAGCTACAATCCATGAATATAGAAGACATCGGTAACATCCCACAACCACCCCCTATACCTGCACCTGTAACCCCTGCCATTTCCAGAGCGGCATCAACAATTACTATGGCTAATTATAAGCGTGCTGCTTCTACTTCCCGTCACTGTATTTTTAAGTCATGTAATCATTCATCTAGATTTTTAATACCTAAACTACTTAAAGAGAGATTGCTGATAGATCACTCATTTTATGTGCCACTGTGCGCTCGTATTTGTGAATACCATTTAAATGAACCCCACAATGATTGGAATAATTTATTCACGAGTAGTAACTGTTCAGATTTTACTGCATCTCAGATAGACAACCTTTGTTCCTTACTTAAAAGTAGTGTTACTCAAAATTATAATATTTTAAATATCATTGAACATAATTCAATATTATGCAAATATTGGTTAGGATTTACCAAATACCAATTTGAACAGTTACTAGTTGAAATTCCATCTATCAGTGAAAGAGTTAAATCACCTAAAAGAAGTCTAGCTATGTTCTTAGTGAAACTTCGTACAGGTGATAGCAATGAACGCATAGCTTCTCTATTTAATGTAGCTTCATCGACTGTGTTCAATCACTTAAATATTGTAAGTCAGTGCTTTGAAGAGCAATTCATCCAACTGCATTTAGGGACAAATACCTTATGCATTCAACAAGTTGCTCAATATAACTTGACAATACCAAATGGCTTGTTTGGTAATCCAGATATGGATCCTGAATTTATGCCAGCCATAGTAATATGTGATGGTACATACATTTATGTGCAAAAAAGTAGTAATTACTTATACCAGAAGCAAACATATAGTTTACATAAGTATCGTAACTTAGTTAAGCCATTTTTAATAGTGTGCTGTAATGGTTATATCCTTGATGTTTTTGGACCATATCCTGCAACAGAATCAGATGCTTCTATAATTCTTAGACTGTTCAACGATAGTAGTCCACTGCGAACCTATTTTAGAGAAAACGATGTATTTATTCTTGATAGAGGTTTTAGGGATGCAATTCCATTCTTGCAGCAATGTGGTTATAAGGCTTACATGCCTGAATCTAAACAAGCTGGTGAAATACAATTATCAACCATTGCTGCCAACAAGTCCAGATGTGTAACTTTGTGCAGGTGGGTGATTGAAATTGTAAATGGGAGATTTAAACGGGACTTCAAATTATTTCGTCAGGAATATTTTAATACTGCATCTACTCATCTCATGCTATACTTTAAAATTGCAGCTGCATTAATAAATCGATTTCATACGTTGATTCGTAATAATTTTCATGCTGTAGAGATATTGGCAATTGCTCAAGCCAAACTAAACACTCCAAATAATTTAGCCTCCTACGTAGAAATGCACAATTTAAATAGAGTGAGAGTGCGATTTGCCAGCATTAATGGTAATCTTCCAGAGCTGGATAGTTTTCCTCAACTGACATTCCAGGATCTCATTCTGTTTAGTCTAGGAATTTATCAAATTAAACAAGCTCGTAGTTATTACGGGGAGCATGTCAGGGCTTCTGGAGAATATAAAATCGAGGTATACCTGCAATCTGTCCATGATTTTGGTCCAAATAGTTATCTATTGCGAGGTAGGATACAATCAAGGCACACTAGTAAAAAAACTTATTACACTTATATACTAGTTGACACCAACCCATCAATTGCTAACACTAGGGCTGCTCTTACTGGGTACTGTTGCAACTGTTTGGTAGGCAGACGCACTGTTGGCTGCTGTGCACATGTCATGTCTGTTGTCTGGTTTCTATCTTGGGCACGGCATCGAGATGAGGTTGAACCACCTGCATCTTTTTTAGATGATATATTACTTTCAAGTAATGATATTGAAAATGATGAATGATGATTATTAATCTTAATGCGTATTAATATTGTAATATAAATGATCATTTTTGCTATAGTTGCTTCACTTGTGGCAACCAAAGTTTTTTGTGGTATTCTATAGGAAGATGCTGCTCCCCATCTCCTAGTATTTTTATTTTATTCTGTCGACTTTAACGACACCATACGGGACGGAACGTGATGGCAATTCACGGAAGGCCTCTGTAATATTTTACATTATATCTTTAATTTAGGAGCCATATGTTCGGCAGTGGACTGTTGTAATGATGATGAATAATGATGACTAAAAATTGTAATTTTTGTTGCTTATTTGAACTATTTCTATTTTACTGTGTGCTTTATTATCTGTTATATATTATGTTATATGTGTAATTTATAAATAAACGCCGAGCAAAGTTGAATTTATTGCTTTGGCACCCTTTTTTTATCTCTTTTAATTGACAATATCCTTCTGATTTCTAATAATATCGTAAACGGGCGAGACATTATATTTTAATGATGTATGGGATTTATACTTGCTAATAGATGAATACTTTAATGAACAAAGGGCCGGCACTGCACCTGTCTGCTGTGTTATTTTTAAAAGAGGACTCATAAAACACTGACGATTTTAACCATAATTAATGCAGTGATTATACATGATCTTTGGGACTTATTACATATCAATATCGTATCATAAATAGAAATGTTACCATCAAGTTATTTTGAAAAAATCTTTTAATATGATCTTTTGATATGAAAACACGAAAAATGTTTCTACCTATGTCCGTTAGAAACCATCCAAGCGATTTTGATGATATGTTTATGTGTGTTTGAACGGGTCTCTATATGATTCATATTCACATATGGACTCGGTAGGTGGCGCTGTTGTCGAAATCCAGAAATCACCTGTGCGAAGTCGGGGCGGATCGCTAATAATAAATACAATTAAACTATACCTGTGTGTTTGTTATCCTGGCACAAACAGTTCAAAACATCTTACTTCCTCACAATTTATCAGTGTGTAATAACAGATAAGCATGATATTACCTAGTCATTTTGGTATTTTAGAACCCAGTCATTTTAAGATGTATAATTAGGTATTTAATAATCAACCAAAGCATATTAAAAAAAGTCTTGACACCGGGCCTGTCTGTCTGTCTGCATAAATAGATCTGAATTATATGTCTGAATTATATAGACTATGTTGGAAATGATGATTTACCATCTATAAATACGGTTGCATTATAACTTGTTTTTTACACAGTCAGTTTAAAACATCTTTCTTACTATATAACGTGTGTTGGTAATATTGTAAATATAAATGGATATATTATACCTTAGTCATCTTGAATTTATTCATATTATTTTAACGGTAATTGGGAAGTACACTCACAATCAATATATGTAAAAAATTGTATCCATACCACATTTGTACACAGACAGGCACTATATTTTGCCGTAACTACTAAAAATATTGAAGTACCTGAAAATGCTGAATGTACCTACAACTTGGTTTTATATGAACTATTATTCAACAGTGCACTATTTTAACTTAAAATACCGGTAAAAACCACTATAAATAGCTTTTAGTTTATTTATAGGTTATTTTAAAATTCATATTTTAATTGTCAATTTCTCGATTTTCCGTCTAGATGTGGTAAAACTAATATTACTTTTGTAAACTATAAATTATAAGGAATAAATCGACATCCATTTCATTGCGTGACGCGAAAATTTGTGGTGGGCCCATTCTCCATACAAAAATTGATTGTCTCCTTTGGCCTTTTTACTGGAAACGCGGCATTCTATCTTAGTCCTCAGGGTGACAACGCATCTGCATTTTGAATCTTAATATTATTAGATGTTTATGGGCCACAGCATCAACTTTCCATTCGGTGGACTGTGTGCTCGTTTGTCACCCGTATATTCTATAAACCAAAGAGCTTGATTGACCAAAGCGTAGATGTACCAAGCTTGTGTACGTGTGTTAGTTCATGATCGTATCAATTAGTTTATGTATGTATGTATTTTTATTCAACTTATACTATAATTAATACTTATTAAAAGAGTTTTGTTACTTTTACCATTGGTTTAGATAAGCGCTCTTGAACGAACCAACAAGAAACCCAGCGGGGCTTTTTATAGTAAAATTAATTACAAAATAATTTCTATCTAATTCCCATGGATTATTATAAAACATTTAATATTTAATTTTTATAAATGAAATCATTGTTTTTTTTTTTTAATAAACTTGCTGATGGACAAGATTTTAAATATTTTCAAGAATTTAGTTGTAAAAGTGTTTAAATTACACCATGAATGAATTAATCCTGCTGTGAAGTCGAGTCGGTGCTATTACTAGTTACTAGCTTGCTCTTTGTTACTAAAACTTATTTGTGATATAATATAAGTAAGTAAAGACACACTGCGAATCTTGGCAAGAGCCTTGACTGGACATCGCTGTTTCCAAAAGCACGGATTTGCCGATTCTTGCGGACCTTAGCGCGCAGACATAGCCCTACTTCTTCAATTCAGTGTAGATAAAGCGAGGCTTAGCAGTGAACTATAGATATTACAATAGATCCAACTAGTCGCATTAATACAGACCTGCATAGCTGCTCGCACAAAAGTATTCGTAAATAAACTAATTCTTTATTTGTGGATCCTATACTGCTGGGTTATTTCTGTTCAGAAAGCTGGTCAAGTTTTTGTTAAATGTACAGGCATATATCATATTATTGAACTGATGATATTCAATTAATATATTACCTATATATATTTTTATTGTTCTTATATTGCATACATGTGTATTTTAATTAATCTAAGTCTAGCTTACATTTTGAACCCTTATTCGTGCGTAACATATTAATGAAATCAAATTGTTATAGGCGTTTCGCACCGTTAACATTGCGTCCTTCGACGGTCTGGGTGCTTTATTTTATACTATCTGACCCTCTATGGGATGCCTTTCGTTTAGAAAAAAGACTTAATGGTAATTCTCTAAAACGTTGTTATTTTATTACCACATTTTTACAATGTTTGTATTAACTCAGTTTCTTGTTTGTCCGGGAGAAATCAGCACATGAGTACCGAAAACTATTTCACTTCAAGTTTTTAATGCGATTCTCTTCAAATTGTCTTACAGATGATGTAAATGCATCTTACCACGGGGCAACTCGGTGTCATATTGTTCAAACAATTGCACGGAAAATGGTTTAAAAATACATAACTCTGAAAATGTTGACTTTATCGTAAACGGTCCATTCATCATCGTCCATCAGTCATCGTAAATACTAACTTCTTGTAATTGAAAGAAAAACTCGGTTTAAACAATATTGCGTCGAGGGACTTCGATATATATATATATATATATATATACATATATCTCGCATAAAAAATTGAGGTGGAATAGTTTTCGGTACTCATGTCTTCCGATAAGCTAGATAATTTAAGTTTTAAAAATAGTTCGAGCTATTTTTGACTGGATTTTACTAGATGAAAATACAATATAAAATCACTGTCTTGTCTTGTCTGTTCGTTGGTTTGTTTGTTCAGTACAAATATTTCAATCGATTTTTAACTAACTTCCCGATAAGCTAGATACTTGAAAGCTTGTAACTTTAAACAAAGCCCAAAACTGGACACGTGGGGAAACAATTGTCGCCATTTTTAAATTATAATTATTTCATTTCTCGTCCAGTAGACCATGGGTGTAGTGTACCCGTGGGACGGTATGATGTAACTGATACTTCATAGCCACCACCACACGACGGCATTTCCTGGACAATATGTCCAGTGATTATTAAAAACAACTCAATAGTAGACGCAAGAGAAACTAATTTAAGAAGAAATCGAGGCTCTTATTAGAAAATATAACATGACCTTTTATTACGATCTACTTGTAGGCATCTCACAACATTGAGGTTGTTTATTTCCACTCCAGGAAACTTGGCGCCCTACGGCTACGGCTATCACTTTGTTTACTTGTCACGGTTATTGCAAAGATAAAAGATTATTATCTTAAATTTTTATGTTACCCTATAACAAGTTAAATCTTCGATGTTTTATAAAACATATTTATTTTACTGTACATATACATACATTCTGTTCGTCTGTTAGATGTGGTTTTATCAATCTATTTCAAACTAATAACTTTCCTATGAGTAGAGACTCAAAACTTGAAATATAGTCTCAGAACTTTATGAGAATGCAAAATAAACTCACATCCTAGTTTGTTTGTTTGTTTTTATATCTGTTTAGTACAAATTTTGCAATTGGTCAAAATAAAGGCGATAAGTTAGAGACTTGTGACTTGAAAGCTGAGAACATGGTAGACACACCCTGCAACACGCACACGTAGAGTATGCTATGGTTGTAGCACGAATGGGTGGTCTCGACCGGGGTAGGACCACACTCTCACAGAAATAAAATACAATAATGCTGCTGTGTTTCGTATGGTGAGTGCTCCCGGAGATCCTATTTACTGGAAACTTGGCAATGTATCTGCATTTTGATTCTTAATTGACGACATAACCCACTTACCATCAGGCGGATTGTATGCTCGTTAAAACTGGAGAAGTGTTAAAAGAATAGTCGCTATTAAACTTTATTATTAATATATTATATTTTTATAATGATTTCTTATATTTAAGCGAACATTGATTAAAACTACTTTTACGGATTTTGTCGCGTTTTATTTATTTTTAATACCCGACGTTTCGGGTGCTTTCCAGCACCCATGACCCATGAGCCGTGACCATGGGTCCCCCGTGACGATGGGTGCTGGAAAGCACCCGAAACGTCGGGTATTAAAAATAAATAAAACGCGATAAAATCTGTGAAAGTAGTTTAATCAATATTTTTTTATTTTTTATAGAAGAGGCGGCAAACGAGCATGCGGCTCACCTGATGTTAAGTGACTACCGCCGCCCATGATCAACCGCAACACCAGGGGTGTTGCAGGTGCGTTGCCGGCCCTTTAGAAAGGAGTAAACTCTTTTCTTGAAGGTCCCCAGGTATCGGTCCGGAAAAATCGCCGGTGGTAAACTATTCCACAGAGAGGTCGTACGCGGAAGGAAACTCCTTGTGAAACGTACAGTGGTGGACCGCCAGGCATCCAGATGGTGTAAATGGTATCAGGACGTTTGCCGCGTAGTGCGTTCACGAAATTCGGCGGCTGGGATTAATCCGAACAATTCCTCAGAGCACTCCCCATGGTATATGCGAAAGAAAATGCAAAGAGATGCAACATCTCTTCGCAGCGCCAGTGAATCGAGCCGATCGGAAAACACTCGGTCGTCGACGATTCGAGCCGCTCTGCGCTGGATGCGGCGTAGTGGAAGGAGCTGGTACTGGGGAGCTCCAGCCCAGAGATGGGAACAGTATTCCATGTGCGGCCGAACCTGCGCCTTGTAAAGTTGCAGGTGGTGTGCCGGCATGAAATACTGTCCCGCTCTGCTGAACACGCCAAACTTTTTAGAGGCCAATTTGGCCTTCTCTTCCAAGTGACCACGAAACTGCACGTCACTCGATATGTCGATGCCGAGGGGAATGCCTTGAAACTGAGGAGATACGACAAAGGGGTTCTTTTTAGCGGTTAACGCGCAAACTTGTGTCTTCTGAGGGTTAAACTGGACTACATTTAGTCGCCCCCAATCCGAGGCTCTGTTCAGCAAAGACTCGGCTTCAGACACAAGTTTATCCCGGTACTCAAATTATTGTTTATATATTAGTAAAGAATGTTAAAAATATTGTAAAACAGTATTTTATTAGTTTCCTCATTGTTATGAAATAACATACAAATACATTACTGGCTTTGATTCATTTATAACGCCAATCTTTTTATCATATACCATACAACAGCATGGCTGCCAGCGATTAAATCTTTTATCTTATACTCTGATCATCAGGTGGATAGGTACTACCACAATAAAAAGAAAAGTAACTATCCGCATATCTCCCTACAGGTTGCCTCTCATTTTCGAGAAGGTTTTGAAGCATGGAACTATTTTGGTGAACTTCAAGCATATTTACATCGAAAATTATGTGATATTTTCAATCTTATTTTATCGTGATAAAACCGTGCTGCAGCTGTTTTAGGGTTGTAGCGCCAAAATCACAACACAATTCGATACTGCCGTGTTACGCATGATTAGTGATGAGAACCGGATCCCATTTGCAGCTGATTATGATGGAACTATATTACGCCATCTTCTTTATTCATTTCATTCCATTTGTAAGCCGACTCTTGTTTTATTATATACTCACCGGCACGGAAACTTGGCCACCCGTGAATTTGCTGATTATTTGCACTGAAACGTTTTTTTAACAGTAAATTAAGGGTAGATGCATTCAATAAGTGTCTCTAATGGTTTTAGAACATAGAAATTTAATGTTTACTTCACCGAAATTTTTCTTTTCAAGATAACATGTTTTCACTAAAATTAACATCTTTCCATTGTCACTTTAAAAACACTACAAAGTTAAAAATTAAGTCTGTTTCTTTATTGACTATCAGTTTTAATATCGGGTGTTTCCTCCTCTAGCCCTGATAACCGCTTGCATTCGATCTGGCATGCTTTGAATGATGTTTCTGACATCAACTTGCGGTATGCTGTCCCAAGCGGCCAGCGCTGCATTTCGGAGCTCATTTAGAGTTTGTGGCGGTTTGGAGCTGGACTTTATCTTTCTTTTGAGCATACCCCATACATGCTCAATTGAATTTAAGTCCGGGCTACGAGCTGGCCACTGTAATTTTTGTATTCCAACCTCTTCCAGATATTCCTCTACACAATGTGCGACGTGCGGGCGTGCATTATCGTGCATGAGGAGGAATTGGTCGTGTCCAATGAATCCCGAATAAGGCATTACGTGCTCCTGAAGAACTTCCTCGATGTATCGAGTAGCTGTAAGCCGATTATCGACGATGACCAACTCTGTACGTGCGTCGGAACTTACACCTCCCCATACCATTATTGAGCCTCCATGGAAACTCACAGTTTGGGTGGTGGTAATGGGTAGAAACCTCTCTCCTCTTTTTCTCCACACTCGTTCTCGACCGTCTGGAGCACGTAAAGCTATTCGACACTCATCTGTGAACAACACTCTAGCCCATTGCTCGTGGGTCCAATTGACATGTTCTCTTGCGAACTGAAGTCGGGCTACTCGGTGCTGTCTGAGAAGTTCTGGACCTCGTGCTGGTCTACGAGCTTTTAAATTCACTTCCTCCATTCGTCTTCTCACTGTACGCTCACTAACATTAACGCCTCTTGCGATTTGGAGCCGCTGGCGTATCTCAACAGCGGTCAGGTAGCGGTTTCTCAAAATCTCCATAACAATAAAACGATCGTCCCGGGCCGATGTGCACCTTACGCCCCCACTGCCTGGTCTGCGGGTGTAGCGGCCTGTCTCCTGGTATCGTTTCAGTGAATACTGCATTGAGGACCGTGGTACGTTAAGCACAATAGCAACTTCACGCTGTGTCAGCCCTTGGTCAATTAATGCTACTGCTTGTGCAACTTGTGCTGGTGTTAATGGCATTTTTATTGGCTTTAAAGCACCTTTAGTTATTTAATTAAGACACAAGATCACAATAATTGAATAACCTTACAGTAAACTTTTCACAACACACAAATTTAAAATGTGAACTTAGTCGCTCAAATGACCCGATTCAACTAAAAATTAAAGAATTCGTCATGGTGCACTTAAACATAATGAATTACCCTCTTGAACTTGAGGGTAAACATTTTTTGACATACTTGCATAACAAACATTCATCAGAAACACTTAAAGCTTTTGCTATCGCGAGATAACCGCTTGGCCAAGTTTCCGTTTACAAATTCATCTCTAACGGCGAGGGAAAATAAGGGTGATGTTTATAATCTAACTATTTAGACAACATTTGAGTTGTTCTTTTGAGCTATTATGAACACCCCCAGCGCCACGGGCATAACTCGCGTCTTGAAAACTTTATTCATATTATACCTACATAATATCTTATATTTTACGCGCATCGCGGTCTCGCTACCGCTCCAGGCGTGGGTAAATATCGCTCCATGAAATCCTAGCGTTAGTAGTTCTTTTTATTTTTTCTTGAAGTTGGTTCTCCTACTTTTAATAAATTAACGAGGCATACTATTTTTTTATAGGATGGGGTGATAAACGAGCACAGAGTCCACCTGATGTTAAGTGGTTGCTGTGGCCCATAGACATCTACATCTATCCTCAATTACGAATCAAAATGCAAATGCGTTGTCACCCGTGAGTACTAAGATGGAATGCCTCGTTTCCAGTAAAAAGGGTCCCCGGTTTTCTACACCACGAAACACAGCAGCATTAAGCTACTATTTCAAGCTGGTATTCTGTTAGAGCGTGGTTCTTCCCCGGTCGAGCCGACCCATTCGTGCTACAACTGTACTACTAATATAACTGCAGCAGGGCTCTACCACGTAGGAAACTATTATTTTTATTACTATTTTAATCTTTTGTAGTGACAAAGCATCTGCAATTTGTTTCCTAATTGACGATACCTGACAATGATTTTCTGTGCGTAACTCATTCAGCAATTTATGGTAAGCTCTTAATTCTTGCCTTTTTTGAATCTATTGGTGTACCCAAATACTGCATTTTCGTCTTTTGCGATTTTTTATCACAGTGGTAACAATAGCAGCTGCACGATGTTTATCCATCATCATCGAGCATCACTAAATAGTTTGCGTATGAACAACTCGGACACAATTTCCGTACACTTACAAATATACACTACTCAGACACAAAAATTCATACAAGTGTAAACAGAATAGGAATTAATGTCTGACATTTATTTCGGAATCGTAGTCTAAATGTCATAGTGTCATACGCCTCTGCATCGGTTTACAATTGAAGAATAATTGTGTGCTGAATTAACAGTACTTGTATAAAAAAGTGTTACAACTCGTATAAAAGATATTTTTAGTAAATTTTCAAAATTTTCAAATAAAATTTACTAATTAGATGATATTAAATTATTATAGTTCACATTAAATTGTGATTACCGTAACTGTAATTTGATGGTTTTGGCCGCCATCATAATGCTTTACATAATGGGTTTATTATGTTCAGGCTAGTAAACAGAAGGAAAAAAAAACTAAATCGATTTGTAACGGTTTTATTTTGGTAATATTTTTTTCATCAGTCCTTAAGGGGATAGAGTAAGTCAGCTCTAATTCTAATTTCGTCCCCACTTGCCCGCGCGTCGTATGCTATGTACCGACATGTTTGTAATCACTAATACTGTAAGTAGAAAGGTCGTTAGACACTTATTTCATTAGGTTTATCATATTTATGCCTGTTTGTTAACGCCAAGCCAGTCGCTTCTTATTTTTATTACGGTTATTTCCCATTTTAATTTTACGTCGTCCTGTTGCGTAATGTATATTCTGATCGTAAGCGACAAAACCTACCCGTTCAAAGGTCGAAGCGAAGTGACCGTGCGGCAGGAACCACGCTTCAAGAAGCCGATAGTTTAGGTAATTTCTTTTTTACAGTGAAAATGATGGTATTTTAAAAAAAGTAAATAACATAAGCACTGCTTTATAGTTAGTTCAGTTAGTATGCAAAGTTTCATGATCTTATTTAAAGTATTTTATGAATAACAGCGGTTTATTGTTTATTTTGGAGGTAACTTTGGATTTTTTTTTCTGTCGAGAAAATTTTACGAAATCGTGTTTTCGTCTAACATAATCCTTAACATTAATCCTCAACTTTACCATATATTTATTTCAAAATTAATGCTGCAATATTTTCGGCATAACGAAGGATCTTGCTAAGCCATTTGAGATTATATTTCCCCTTAAATTCTACTTCTGGACTATTCCGGTGACGGGATGCTTTGCTATAATCGCAACGATTGGTAATTGAGTTGGCAATACATTGCAGAAGGCATCTCGCACCTTTTACAATATGTCAGTCTGAGTATTTTGTCGCACGCAAACTGTATGGTAATACCATCATCTATAAAATCTTGAAATTAGAATTAGGTAGATACCTGACATTCTCAATTCTAGAACTAGTAATGTTGCTTTCTACCACCAGCTTATGAAAACGCAGTTCAGTGTTTTTGGTTGGATTATCCGTCATGCATCGCTTATCTACCCGGTGAGTTTGGTGCGATATATTCCCTTTTACATCCTTAATGTTTATTATGAAACAAATGACTTATTTTTTATATATATATATATATATATATATATATATAACTAGTGATACGGCCCGGCCCCGCACAGGTGATTTGAACAACGCCACCTACTGGGTCTAAACCAATCTAAACCATCTGTGACATGAACCCATTCAAACACACACAAAAACATTTATCAAAATCGGTTTAGCTGTTTTTGAAATTTAGCGAGACTAACGCATAGCAATTATTGTTTTTTTTTATTTATTTATTTTTTGTTTTTATGTTTAGAGATATAATTTCCAAAATAAGTGAAATGTCTTTGCTTTTTGTCCTAAATTTTGGGTGATTCAACTTGCGGCCAAATCTAGAAGCATCTTTAAAAGCTTATTCAATGGTGGTACCACTTTAAAGCTACTGCCACTTAAGACTATCGATTTTTTTTCACTTGCAAAAGCTTTCTTGCGACTGTAACTTATTACGTTGTTTTTAATTATGATTAAGTAAAGTTTCGTAAAGTAACAACCTATATACGTCTCAATGCTGGGCATAGGTCTTCTCATATTTCTGAAATGGTTATGAAACGGTAAGTCGACCTCGCTGCTCCAATTAAAATATTTCATTTCTCAGACATGCAGGTTTCCTCACGATGTTTTCCTTTACCGTTGAGTACATTGAGTAAATTGGCACTTAAAATTATAATCAACAAATACATTGCCGCCGGCAGGAATAAACCAGCGTTGTTTCGTTGGTACTTAGAAATGTACGGCGAGCCCTTTGGCCCTTGTGGTATTATTATTTATTAAGTAGGAAGTATTAATCGATAGATAGCGAAATACGATGCAACCTTTGGGACTTGTTGAAAAAAGTCATTAACGAAGTAAACTTAAACCCATAATTTATTTACCAATGGAACTTGGAAGTCATGAATAGTTGCGAAGGCAGTTCGAAACTCGGGTCATTAAAGTATGTACTCATAACTGGGACATCAATTATTAAAGTACAAGCAGGGAATGTTTCAAACATGAAACGTAATCATAACTCGCAGTAAGGATAATATTTTTGAGTTTAATTTAAAAAGAAAATAATTTTATTGTAGCAGTTTTCTATTATTCATAATAAGTCCCAACGGGAGAAGATATTACGGGCTGTTTAGCTTTTTTTTCAGTATTGCAACAACTTCAAAATATTACGTCGCAAGTATTTTATGTTAAAGTGGAATCCTCGTGCATGCCCTCCGCTATTAGGTCAACAGAAAGTTATACCGGACTTGCTGGTCTAAGGTTGGTTTGGTCAAAGCTATGCTATAGATGTCTTATCCCACGAAAGCGGCACAGCGAGTCTTTCTCTGCTGCTTGGAAAGGATACATTAATTACTATCCTACGGCACTGCGAATAACTTTTATTCGTTTATTTAAATTATTATTATTATTATTTTGAGTAGTTTTATCAAGAAATCTTAATAGTAAGATAACTAGGTATTTTCTTCCCAGTAAGTAGTCTTATTAGTAACACTACTGAGAAATTTTCTTCCCAAATGTCTTACAAATAGGATTACTGGGATTTTTTTTACCAAGGAGGCCTTACTCATCGACATAAGCACTCACGCCTGTCACCCAGAGGGGTAGGCAGAGACTACAGCCTTCCATTTGGCACGATCCTGACACACCTCTCTCGCCTCTTCCACATTCATATACCTACGCATATTCAATGGTGGTACCACTTTAAAGCTACTGTCACTTAAGACTATCGATTTTTTTTTCGCTTGCAAAAGCTTTCTTGCGGCTGTAACTTATTACGTTGTTTTTAATTATGATTAGGTAAGTAAAGTTTCGTAAAGTAACAACCTATATACGTCTCAATGCTGAGCATAGGTAACACTCCTCTGTTCTACACAGGTCATGACTTCGAAACCCTCGGGGTTGCACTCCGGGAGTGCCGGCAGAAGTGAAGACTTGAATATTAACGTTGTGCACTTTGGTTATTTTGGAATGGTTAGGGTATATATTTTGCACAAATTGCTTCAATTATCGGTATAAAAATACTATGATTTATGTGGTAGAATACGATATTTATTTATTGCGCTATCATACACAAACATGACAATTTATATTACATTCGCGCAAGCGACCTGCGCCACCTAAACGAAACAACAGGCGCAGGCATACATTTTTGCCGCGCCGTAGAAAGAGAGGGAGATACTTCCTTTCCTACGCCGCGCCGGCTGTCTACTCTCCATCCGTCTTACGAACGTGTCCTGACGCGAGTTTAACATCTTTTACTCATTGCAAAAAAAGGGTACAATGCCGCTAAAGAAATTTTCACTTCAAAAACTATAGTGACTCCAAAGGATAGTCAATTAGTGAAAGCTTTCTAGCAATTCTGTAGCTTTATTATCAATAAAACATTCATAGCATTCACAGAAAACCACAACCTAGAGAATCCATTAAGATCTGAAGTGGTACAACTATACATCTAGCTTTATTATACAACAATAATGAATCTGTTTGATTAAGCGATTACGCTATATTATATTTATTGTAATATTCTCAAATTGCTTAAATTGTAATACCAGGTAGACTCCTAATGATAGGCTAATTAATGATGATGAACATTGGTAAAACTTTCATATTTCTCGTTTGAAAATCGATTAGATTTTCTTTTAAATGTAATACGAGTCAGTGGCGAAACTAGAGCTCCAAACTAGGGCAAGCCCAAGATATGGTTTTGTTGTTTTTAGCAGTTTTATAAAAAATCACCAATCTTGATCTGTCTCCACTCTTCAGTGCTATCGAGGATGTGTTTTACAAAGCACACAGAAGGCATACTACTGCTAGATAGATTGTATGAAATATCAGCAATTGCATACGTTCAATGCCGATAAAGATATTTACATACAATACAATACATGAACAAAAAAAAAGCATGAACAAAGTACAAACAAACTATGTACAAAATTAAAAAAAAGAAACAAATTATTTATATTTTAAATCGAATCGTCTCTCTTTCTTAAGGAAAGATTTGATTACGCCCGCGTAAAATGTTGGTGAACGTTTTAATTGTACGTATAACTACTTTTCAATTGCGATCATTGATAAGTCTGAAAAACGCTCTTGACCTTGTGTATTTCTCAAATACGTATGGATGCGCTTCAGAGATGGGAAAGCACGTTCCGCGGAGGAACTTGTGGCTGGAATAGTTACGACGTTGGTTTCGGCGAAAATATGCCCTGTTTTTTCTCAACAATGTTTAAAGATAATGATTTCTTATATTTACGCGAACACTACACATTGAAATAATACTAGTTTTTGCGGAATTTATCGCGTATATTTAACTTTTTAAATACCCGACGTTTCGAACGCTTTACAGCACTCGACACTCCGGGAAGTCTGCAATCTATGAACACGTACAGGATCGCCCCCGTCACTACATCAGATTTGATAGACCGCAAATCCTCGCTAAAGAACACCGATTCCTTCCAAGGATGATTCGCGAGGCTATTGAAATCAAAAAACATCCTAATTTCAATAGAGAAGATGGCTGGGTGCTACCATCTGCTTGGGATCCTATAATAAATAAAATTAAATCCCAACCCAAGCATACAACTGCAAGACTTCAAGATACCATAAGTTCATACTGTATAGATCGGAACAAAAGTTAAATTTTAATCTATGGTAACCGCGGTTAACTATGACATATGGACGTTGAACATCTCAGTCCCGCCCGTGACCATGAGTGCTGTAAAGCGTTCGAAACGTCGGGTATTTAAAAAGTTAAATATACGCGATAAATTCCGTAAAAACTAGTATTATTTCAAAATGTTTAAAGATTTTACCTTTTCCTCACCGATTAGCACTTTATCACACTTCAATTCATCTCAAGGAATACTATTATCCTCCATTTTCACTAAAAATCTTTAAAAAAAGCATAAATTTTTAACTCGCAATATTAATTCGCTGAAGTTAACACACAGAGTTAGCATTGAAATATGAAGTGCATTATCGCCCGCGCGCCCCCGCACTTCTTCTCTAACTTCACATTGAAAGCCCAGCTTATTGCTCCAAACTAATTGATATATATAAACAATCGTTGTTATATTTCACTATAGAAAATTTGCCACAGGTTAGAAAGGGAGCGATCGTCTTCTCGAAAGCCCGGTAAAAAGACCATGCGTGCGAGAGAGACGACTAATCACTCAACTCAACTCCTTGCTTTCATTAATTTTGAAAGTCCATTGCGTGTTCGCTTTGAGACAGAGAGAACACGAATCAGTGTATTTCGATTTGAAAGCAAACTGCCAAGTGTTGACGTTACATAATAAGGCTACGAGTATGACCTGTGTGGAACTGTGAGCAGTTCGATAGGGCAAGTCCGGCCTCTCGGCTTCTATGTAGGCTTCGCTACTGGGTCGAGCCGACCCATTCGTGCATACTGCTGACGTTGAATACTATAACAAACATGACTCTGGCTTATGTTATTTATAATATTGCTACGAGCTTAAGGTTCGTGACAATAAAAACTGCCGACTAAATTACCAAAATTGACACTTTAGAAGAAGTGATCAGAATTGTATTTTTATTTTTGTAAACCTATCAATTGTTTACCAAGTGTCGTTTAACAAATTAAATACGTAATATACAAACTTTTATTTCAAATTAATTTGGGATCAACCCAGCTCAATTTCAAAAGAATTTGCTGCTATTTTGGGTTACAAATAGTTAATTGCATTAGTAGTATTGTTACGGCGTTTAAACAAATGAAATTTGTAATAACATACTAGAGTACTGAAATTAAAATCACCTTATATTTTTATATAACAGACAGGTAATTATTGCTAATATAAAAATAGAAATTGTTTCATATTGAAAATTACTTTCTGAAGATGTGCGATGATCGCTCGCTGCGGTTTTTCACTGACACTATACTTACACCTCAAGGAAGGAAGCAGTCTTTGCGTCCCCAAAAAATATTAATTATTGATAAAGAAACGAGGTAATTACATTATTCTTTACAAACTTTACTAGATTTCCCTAATCCACATAATAATCCCATCATCTCATTTCGACCTCACAGTGTCGTATGGGACCATAGGACATGTCAGAAAGATCACATGGCTTCCGATAGATGGTGTTATAACCTTCCCGCAAGTAATCGTCAATGTACCTGACTTGACAAAGAAGAAAATCCAACAAAAGTTTTATGGTAATGTATTTAAACATTACCTGTTCTAATCACTTATGCTCAGTACATTTTTGATTAATTTGGATGATTCATACCTAGTCATTTAATGTATATTTAGAAAGCTTACGAATAGCTAGGTCTACTAGTCTGAAAACCATTCAATGTATGTTTATATTTCTATAATTTCGACCTTGACACGCTATGCTTACTTCTAGTTACATTTTAGTTCCTAATTGATATGTTGTTTCAGTTAATAAAATAGAAAAGTAAAAAAGTGGGGAATAAACTTGGTTTTATATGATGTTAATGTCTATTTAACATAATCATCATAAATTATCATAAATCTTTATTTGCATAAAACATGGTGGTGCAGGTAATGTTCTTACATTTGTTTGTAGATGAGCATTCATGTTTAATGAATCTATCAATATCCAAATATTTTGTCATCGTCGTGCAATCAAATTATGCAATGAAAATCAATTAAATAGATATAAATTACAATAAAATTAATAAAGTCATAATAATACAGAATATCAGCATATGAAATAAAATATCAATAATCATAAATAAGTTAATCAATGCAAGTCAGTTTATACTATATACGGAACAATGTCAAAAATTATAACTACCTTCAAGGTCAAACTTATATCACTTCTGGAGAAACAACATGATACAAAAAAAAAATAATAACATTTGAAAAATATATTAATGATTATTCATTAAAAACATTAGTTATTATTTTAAGGTGTCCGTCATGGCAAAATTTTAAAATATTGTTTTCTTGAAAACAATGAAAGGAAGACATTAAATACAGTTCGGAATTGAATTAAACAATCTAATGCACATGCTACAGCTATTGTTCTTACTGAAACAGGCTGTAGTTGATGGTAGTACTTTTAACTTCTATGGATACCTCTTTTGGACAAAAAAACACGAAACGAGTAATCGTTTCGTGTTTTTTTTATTGTAAAAATATTCATATTTTTCTTCACAAATAATAAAATTTAAAAAAATTATATAGGGATGGCAATACAAGTACATTCAGTTGTTTAAAAAAGAGGTATACACCATTGTAACTGCCCAACCCCACATAGATCTTATACATTTCTTTTGTAAAATGAAGATTCATGTCCGTTGAATTTCCCCACACAATCAGCCCATTTAAGAGGATACCTTGAAAATGAATCGAAGTTTTGGGGGCGTGGCTTATTCCTTTTTCGGTGAAGCTAACGGACGACTGCGGGAGTGTCAAAATGAAAGTGATGCAATGACTTCATAGTACGCAAATGTCGAAACGAAAAAAACTAAGTAAGCGACAAACAACATTTTTATTTATTTTAACAAAACTACGTTATCGATTGAAAAACTGGGTTATGAAAACTTAGATATGATTATTTACTATGCCTTAAAAATAATTCCATGAACTTATTCGTAAGAATATTGTGGCATCATCGAGAAATGTAAATAATTAGAGCCTACTTTGCAATTTTTTTCTATCGAGAAAATTACATGATATCGTGTTTTCCTTTTATGCAATCTAGGGTCATATTCTCAAAAATCATATATGTAACAGAATTTTGGTTTGTGATCTATAAAACTTAAAAAAATATGTTAAATAGAAAAACCACCAAATTTTCGAGGTAGCACCTTAATTTCCAAGTTATTACTTTCCATCCAGTAAGTTATTTTAGCGATTGCATTATTAGTCTCGATGTTGTAGTCAGTATTTGGTTTTTTATCTATCGTGATAGATATGTCTTAGGCGAAAAGAATAACCGGATATTCAGTACACTCAGGAAGATGATTAATGTAGAGTAAAAAAAGCAATTGTCCCAATATACTACCTTGAGGAACACCTGAATTATTTATTCTATTCATCGATTTGTGTGTCATACTGTCAAAACTTTAAAAAATGAGATCAGTCTCTCATGTATGACCTGTTCAAGGAACTCTGATTATACGAGTACATAATGAGAGCAATTGGTTTACAATTATTTAATTCACACCTTTCTCCACGTTTTATTTAACGGTTTTTTAATTATAACGGTTTGACAACGGAGTCTTTAACACTGCCAGGAAATATACCCTTAAAAAACATTTTACGAATATTTACGAAGTACCTCAACAATTCCTAAGGGCCTAATTCATTGGCACACACTTTAATTACTTTGGTGCAAATTGCATCATAGCCTATAGAACTTGTCTTATTTAAGGATTTAATGATTTATGTTTTTTTTCTCTTGTAGGGCTCAAAAATATAGACGTAGGAATACTGCTGACTGATCTATTTGGAATATTCTTTTGATTTTAGGTGCATTTGTAGAATCTATAAAGTGTTCATTAGATTCATTAGCAATTTGTATGGGATTTTAAATATTTTTGTCTTTTACTTTCAGATAGTCCATATTGTGCTTATTATTATTTTATTACATTCCACGAGACTATGCATTTATTCTTAGCAGTGGTGATATGTTTTTCAGTTTTTATTCTTTGGGACAAATGTATACATTTTCTTAGTATTTTGGAGTACTTACGGTACCTTATATGATTTTTTCTTGTAATAGGATAGACTTAATTTTCCTTTTATTTGACATGATGTTTTAATATCTTTTGTTAATCGTTTTGTTTTATTAGTTTGGTTTGAGATTTTTGAGATTTTGAGAAATTGGAAAACACAAATTACACAAACTATACGGAAGCGTCAATTTATTATGAAAAAGTGTAAAATCCGTGTCTGCACATTCAAATTTAAACAGGTTTTCCCAAGTGTACTTCGCTGTTAAGGGGAAATATAACCCTCAAATGGCTTAGCAAGATCCTCCGTTATGCCGAAAGTATTGCAGCATTAATTTTGAAATAAATATATGGTAAAGTTGAGGATTAATGTTAAGGTTTATGTTAGACGAAAACACGATTCCGTAAAATTTTCTCGATAGAAAAAAAATCCAAAGTTACCTTCTTAAGCTTGCGGAGCGACAGGAGAACCGCGCTGTTTTGTTCTGCGGAGGATGGAACCAAGCTTACGGGTTTAGGTAATTTTTTTAGTGAAAATAATGATATTTTGAAACAAGTAAATAACATAAGCAGTGCTTTATGGTTAGTTAGTTAGTGAAAGTTTCATGATCTTATTTAAAGTATTTTATGAATAACAGTGGTTTATTGTTCAGTTGGGTAACTTTGGATTTTTTTCTATCGAGAAAATTTTACGGTCTAAACTTATTAATCCTCAACTTTACCATATATTTATTTCAAAATTAATGCTGCAATACTTTCGGCATAACGGAGGATCTTGCTAAGCCATTTGAGGTTATATTTCCCCTTAAGGATTTAAACTTTTCTTGTGTTAGCACTGTAGACGCCTAGTTTCAAACCAATGTTTAGACAAAAATTGCGCTGCTTTGGTCTGATAAGCATGCTGCCTTAGTATTTCCAATTGCTTTAATATTATTCGGCAAATGATCAATGCAGAACCTTTTTACAGTGTAGGTGTCTCAATATGTTACTCCAGGCTATAACTAAGAAATGTTTCTGTGAGTTGTTTTGATATTCTATTAGATTTAAGGTATTTATGTTCCGGTCTCCTGGTAAAATGATATGCTTCTTAAAAGTTTTTATTTTATCGAGAAGAAGGTGTAGTTTATCAAAGAATGTTTTATATTCCGGTAACTCCAATCCGCAACATTCAAAACTTAATTCTGCTTAAATTTTGTTTATAAGAGACAGTTCTTTAATTTTTATACTGTCATGTAGAATGTAAACACCACCACGCTTTTGTTTAAGTCTACAAAAGGAAGCACACAATTCGTAACTTTCAAGGAGTATATTAGATTCACTATGTTTTTGAACAAAGGTTTCTAAAAGACAAATTAAATCTGGGGTTTCATTATTTTCTGAAATTTTGTTAAGTGTTACTTCCAAAAGTTTCTTTTTACCTAATAAACCAGCTATGTTCTGATGCATAATATTTATGTAATTATTTTTTTATAAAAAAGGAAGAGTTTTTTGATACCGCGTGTTGAGCGTACGAAAGAAATCATCTGATAAATTTTCACGTGATGCCAATTTTTTGTAAACAAGGTGATTCCATGCCATCTGCATCACCGTCAACTTTGATTTTAAAGACAACTGTTTATTGTGGTGTATGTATTATATCTCGAAATATACCAAAACTCAAATTTGCTAAGAAATATTTAGATCCAATATGTTGCATGTTTTTCAAGTATCAACACTTCCTCTGGACACGCCCCATCCTTCCAAAAACATGTTAACTCATATTTCTTGTCCATTATTATTTTTGGCTTGTTGTAAGACCTGCCCTTGTCGATCAGCAATCTTGAAGACATGATTTACTAATATATAACCTGTTTTCAGAGATTATTTTATTTTTGAATACATAGTATAAACAATTTATACGATAGAAAGGGAAAAATATCTTTTTACCGTCTGACAAAGTAATTTTTCCTCTCAGCTTCCTTTTTATGAGAATATCACATTAGTTTCTTACGTGCCCGAAAAAAATGTGTCATCCTAATGGTCTTTACAATACGGCGTCAATGACACAGGAGAAAAATACATTACTTATATAATAACCGATTACAATGCAGCAAAGGGCGGATGATTGAAGTATGCAAATAAATGGCAAGACGTTGGATTACTGTTGTTTTTCTAAATATGATTATAAATATCAAAATATGATATCCGTTGGAACCTAATTGGAAGTAAACTATATCTTGGGGTCTCCTAATTTTTTTAAAATCTTGGCTATCTAGAATACCTGAGCTAGTTGATAGACAATCGCACCAAACGTCTTAAAAATCTTTCTCAAAAGTTTAAAAAATCTTTCTCAGAAAATTAGTTACAGATAATCAATTGTTACGAAATACAAAATCTAAATTCTGAAAAAATATCCCACCCAGGACCAGCCAAGACAACTTATGTTAACGGGGACTGTCCTTCACCTCGACGTTCATCTTTTTAACCTAACGGAAGCGTAATTTAATAAAAAATCTTAAGCATTAAAACGTCTTAATAATGATTTCTTAAATTTACGCGAACACTACACATTGAATAAAACAATTATTTACGGATTTTATCGCGTTTAATTCAACTTTAATTTATTTTATATAAAAATATAATACGGCGGATAATAAAAATAAATTAAAGTTGAATTAAACGCGATAAAATCCGTAAATAATAGTTTTATTCAACGTCTAATAAGCCAAAATTAAGTTAAGAGGTTACAGAAATTATTTCTTCTTGAGTTCTTCACAGAATTGTTTGGACCGTAGAGAGTCTTCGGTCATTCAGTTTATCCACCCTAAAAAATCCACCCTAGGGTGGATACTTGGAAATGCGTATTTATCTATTGAAATTCACTTTTAATTGTTTCTCCGACTTTTTAAAAATTGGGTCAATGTAAAAGTAATAACCACGGCTTGTTTCATTGCAATGTATTGCTCGTTTTATTCAATGAACTACTCAAAATTTTGTGAAACAATACTAATTCAGTTATTTTTCACAAAACGCGTATTTCTAAAGCTCTGTATCTCTTAATCCCATTGAGATCTCATGATAGAATTTTGCTATATGTATTAAGACAATAAACTATAATTGAAAATTTTTCAAAATTGCCACGTTTTAAAAAATTTAAATTTTAAAATTTAATTTTAAAATATTAATTTTTTAAATTGTAATTCTATCTTGTCGCATATTAAAGCCCCATTCAACAGCTTTAAAATGAGACCACTCCCAGGTTTATGTCATCATTGGTTGTCAGTCTAAAGGCATCCAAAGGTTTCTAAACATGAAATTATAAAAATTTAAATGTTTAAAAATTAATAACTTCAAAAATAATTGTGCCACATAACTGAAATTTTGTATTTTTTCACAAGTCTATGATATATTGCTGCATAAAAAAAAACATGAAAATCTGAGACATCAATTGTGAAAATATCCCAAAATTGTTTTGAATTGACATGGAATGACCCCAATTATTTATTGTTACATGTCATTCACTTTAATTATTAATTAATTTTTACTTACCACAAACATAAACAAAAACATATTACGTATTGCGATTATCAAATTAAACTTAGTTTTAATTAATGTTATTATATAATTTATAAAATTTTTAATACGTCTAGGAAATTACCAACACTAATTACCTATACTAAATTTTAATTAAAAATAAAACGTTCTTTATTGAGCAGATATAAATTTATATCTTGGATAAATTTGTATCTTCTAATGTACATTTGCAATTGTTTTCTAAATTTCTCAGATGTGTTATCGAAAAACTGGACTTTTTAACTTCCCGCTAAGAAAATTGAAAAAAAAAAAAACAAAAATAATTTATTGCCTAATTAACCTAGAATAGAATAATTTTTACTCAATATTGGTTACATGTAATTCTTATTGAAAGTCGTTTTTTACTTTACCACTGTACACTTTACCTATTCCAAACACAAACACAGTCAAATAAAGACTAACGGCTGAATTTTTAAATCATCAGATAAAAGTTATCCATCAAATAAATTTTAACCAGACTCGACAATGAAAAAACAATGGATTTTTTTCATTCCTACAGCTGTAATTTTAAAATTGTTTGTTTTATTAACATTATATTTTTTTAAACATTATTTTATCTTATGAATGACTTTTATCTGATATTTGAAAAATTGTTCTTAAATGTTATTAATCGAGCTAAATTTTAATGAGGAATTTAATACGAATCGTTGAGACATTTGTAGTTTAAGAGTTTCAAAAGTTTACATTATACGAAAATTTAACGAAATCATTCTTAGTCTTCGCTATTCTCGTATGTCTAAGTGCAAACTGTTTAATGCTATAAAGTATGTTGAACGTTCTGTTTGGATTGTTTCTCTGTTTAAAATACGAGACCATTTTTAAATCAAATGTTGTATTAATAGCGTAACATGATATAAACGGAACTCCTATTTTATCAACCGCATGTTGATAAAATAGGAGTAGGATAAGTTTCAAAAGTAGCTTTAACATATTTTGGGTTTGAATATATGCCATTATCTTTGTGCCTATGTCTCTAACATTGCGTTCGAATCTACCTTCCGGCTTTTCACCGGCATTTATAGCGGTAATGAATTGGTAGGATGAGCGAGTGTCATCTTGTGGTTCTATAATATACGAGTAATGTCCTGGTCAGTTCGAGTAAGGTCATCTTATTTATTAGCTTCGGAATATTAAAGTAAATATCTTATATTAACTTATTTTTATATTTTATCGACGTTTCGACTACTGTTCTAGATGACCGGACTACTTTTCTGCTAAGAAATCCGTCTGGTTTTGTATCACTCTATTATCAACTTTCTCTGCCAATATTAGTGCGTGCACTGCTGTATTTCAGTCTAAAGAGCGAGTATAATTACAGGCTGTAAGGCATAGTCCCCAGAGGTGACAACGCATTTTGTCATCAATAGCCTTCTTGTTTCTTTACGTTGGTTGCAAACGCCTGTGAGTTGCAGTTTGTCACTTAGCAACACCCATAGTCGCGGGACTATGGTGTTCCACGACTGAGGTGTTAAAATCATTAAATATTATTATTATTCAAATCTCAGTATTTGCATTAAATGAGTTTTTCAAAAAGTATAAATGATGATTTTTACTTAGCTTACTTTGCCACGTTGATCAAGCGGGTTCAGGAACGCAAAGCAGCTTCTCCCAGTATCAATAGTCTATGAATTTTGGATTCATTGATTAAAATTACTTTTACGGATTTTATCGCGGAAATCAACGCTCCGGGAAGTCGGCAGTTTGTGATCATATCCTAGACGGCCCCAACCATTACATCAGATTTGATAGACCATAAATCCTCGCGAAAGAACACCGATTCCTACCAAGGATGATACGAGAGGCTATTGAAATTAAAAACATCTTAATTTCAATAGAGAAGGAGGCTGGGTACTACCACCCGCTTGGGACCCTATAATCAATAAAATCAAAACTAAACTCAAGCATACCACTGCAAGACCTCAAGTCAGTTAATTTTGCATAGATCGTACCATAAACAATAATTAAAAAAGCTGAAGGTACTCCGGGTTTAACAATGACATCGGGACGTCAGTCACCTCAGTCCCCCGTGACCATGGGTTCTGGAAAGCACCGGAAACGTCGGGAATTAAAAATAAAAATAAGTAAAATTAAAATTAAACGCGATAAAATCCGTAAAAGCAGTTTTAATCAATGTGTAGTGTTCGCGTAAATATAAGAAATCAATTTTGGATTCAGCTGATTTGGATACATTTAATACCGCCATCAGTCGGTCACTAGTCACTAGAGGTTTATTTGTGAATGCATGGTGCTGGCGTGTCAGTGTGGTTAAAAAATAGGTGACACAATTCCTCTTTGAACAAAATTATTTTTACGGGTTTTATTGCGTTTAGTTAACTTATTTTTAAAACTTAATGTTTAACTTCAGTAAGCACCAGGTGGTCAGTTCTTTCAATAAATGATTTTAAGAGGTGGCCCCTTAATTTTAGCTTGTAAACTATTATCATGTAAAGAATGTAAAGATATTGTGAGCCTCTCTGTTGAGTGAACTGTAGAAATGGCATGTGTTGAGTTTGAGCACCTCATTGTTGAGAGCGTCTACAGACCCCCATGTTCTATATACTTTTGAAAAAAATATGGAGAAAGAAAAGCAAACATGACACGTTCACTGGGAAAAAAGATTCGTTAGGTACGAGCTAACAGGTGTGGTAAAATATCAATAATCATAATCTGATAACCACCTAGTACGGCCTTCATCCAATGATTCGGATGAGGAAATCGAATACTTCAGATAACATTCAAAATGTTGCCATCGCTGGTCCACAGGCCCTACACTTAGTCTGTTTTCATTAAAAATTGTTTTTTATTTAAGTACAATTTTAGAAAATTATAGTTATTATCGAGGATTAGATCTTGAAAGCATAAATTTCAATAAGCCTAACATTAGTGTAATTCTGGTACTGGAATCAAAAACAACTGGCTGCTATCAAAAACATAGTTGTTTTTGTTTGGCTTAATAAACAGAGTAAATCTGTTGTAATATGTGGAGACTTTAATATCAATTTCCTAGAAGCTTCTTCCATCATTATTAAATTTAGATCATTGTTTAAATCATATGGTTTTTTTATTTATTTTTAGAACCAACGCGTGTTGCTGAATTTAGTACAACATGTATAGATAACATTCTTACAAATGTTAATCTGTTCCATAAATGTATAATTCAAAAATTGAGTTCTAACCACTGTAGACATTTAGTTTCGTTGCCTTATGTTCACAAAAAGCAAGTAGATGAAAAAGTTGTGTTTGTTCCAGTAACAATAACTTTACAATGAAAGTTCATATAATCCTAGCGTCGAATTTGAGAAAGATGTAATTTCAAAAAGATTTAAAAGAGTGTGATCCATAGCAAAGACTTTGTATTTGAGCAACAAAGTAAAGACGGTTTCTAATAAAATTAAAATGGCATGAAGTATAATTAATAGTGAAACTCTCGCAATTCAAACCACCAGTTAAGTTTTAAAAACAAATTAACTAAATTAGATCAGGACGTTGCAATGGTTTTTGAGAAACATTTTACTGATATTCCGATCTTAACCACTAAGTCACTGAATCCTTTTCCTGCCGTCGCCGAATCATTAATTAAACAAAATGTAAATGCGTGTACAAAGAATTTTACATTTCATAAAGTATCATCAAAGGATATTGTAAAATATTTTAAAACTATTGATATTAAGAAAACCGCGTTATTGCGTCTATATACAATCGCACCTCAACTATCTATTATTTTAAAGTCTTGTGTCGAACCTGGTGTGTTTCCTGATTTAATGAATCATAATACAGTAATACCTTTACTTAAATCTTGTAGTGCATTGGACCCCGCCAATTTTAGACATATTTCTGTACTGCCAACCCTTAGTAAAATTTAAAAAAATACTCTTGATCAAATGTTAAATAAAATAATGCAAAAAATTTACTACATAAAAATCTATTCAGTTTTACAAGGGGTCACGCGACAACTGATGCTGGTGTGAAGCTGATCAAATATATCTTCAATGCATACGAGAATTCACAGGATGACTTGGGGTATATTCTGTGACATATCCAAAGCCTTCCTTTGTGTTCACCATGAAACATTAATCAGGACACTTCGACACTATGGTGTCAGAAATGATTCTCTGAAATTAATTATTTCATATTTAAGTAACAGAATGCAAAAAGTTGACATTAATAGTATGAGTTCTTTCGGGTCGATAGTACAAATGGGCATGCCTCAGGGCTCAATTCTCGGCCCCTTTCTGTTTCCCGTATATATTAATGACTTACCTTACATAGTAGGGCATAACCATGATAATATTATTTGCTGACGATACTTCATTAATTTTCACATTAAAACGACAGTTACTAAATTATGACGAAGTAAATAATGCTATACCTAAATTAGTAAATTGGTTTAATGTTAATAATTTGCGTTTAAATGGCACTAACACTAAATTTATGAAATTCATAACTCCGAATGTCAAACATGTACGTAATTTTAAATGGTGAGGACCTGAGTCTTGTTGGCACCACCATTTTTCTTGGAATCATACTAGACACAAAGCTTCAATGTGGCCCTCATATATCAAAACTAGCAAGCAGACTTGGTTCTGCAAGGCAGCAGACTTGGTTCTTGGTTCTGCTTGTGTTTGAAACAACTAGACTAGTTTACTTTAGCTATTTCCATAGCATAATGTCGTATGGTATTTAGCTATGGGGACACGCGACTGACGCTGATATTATATTTGTTTTACAGAGGGGATCATTAGAGCAATCTATGATTTAAAACCTAAGGATTCGCTCAGACAACATTTTAAAGAAATTAAGATATATGTATTAACTTTGACTTCTCAATACATTTATGAAAATGTAATGTACGTACTCAAAAATAAAAATAGTTTTGCAAAAATAAGTGATATTCATTCTGTAAATACTAGGAACAGACACAAGCTAGTATGTAGTACCAGTTACTCCACTACACCGAATCAGTAATTTATTTTTGGGGCGATATATGCGATTTTACAACAAAATCTTAGAAAATATACAAAATTTGGCCTGCACAAAGTTCTAAAACTTTATTAAACCAAGCTTGTATAAAAGATTATTATTATGTTAAGCAATTAATGGATGATAATTATACCTGGTAAGGGTGATCGCTACTAAGCTATTTCTAATTTGTTATGTGTTGTTAATTGTAACGTACATAATTGATAGCCGTTATTTTTTTTTAAAGTACCGCTGGGTTTCTTACTGGTTTTTCCCAGGACAGAGGTTTTCTTCCGAACCAGTGGTAAAATAAAAAAGTGATTTTCAATAGGTATTATTTACAATTTCTATTGAATAAAAAGGCTTCTGTTTATATTTGTAAAAGATCTGCATGATTTTTAGGTAATCCACGAAACAAATGCGCTCTTCAACCTGGTCATAGTCTAATGGATTGGATTCGACTAGGCAACTCCGGCAAAGACTTAACAGGAGTTGGCGGACGAATTAGACCGGTACACCCATCTGAACTTGCAACACACAATAAAAAAAGTAATAAAAATACCAGTATGTTACTTTAAGAACAAGAATAAAGAAATATTCCTAAAAGTGCTTTTCTTTCAGATGACGCCTGGTTAGCTATTCGTGGTCGAGTTTATAACATTACGCATTATTTATCATATCATCCTGGAGGTAAGCGTAGTACGCAAAAATCATATGTTTTTGGAATCGCTATAGTTTCCATTTTGTAATTTACTTTACAATTTAAAAATGTCTTGTTAATACTTAATAACGTCTATATTGTATTTTTAGGCCCAGAAGAACTTATGCGAGGAGCTGGTATAGACGCAACAGAGCTATTCGATAAAGTACATCCGTGGGTAAATTATGACTCGCTCCTGGCCAAATGTCTCGTTGGTCCTCTTCGTTTTGATAGACCTGATGGAGAAGAACTTTTTAGTACATTTAATTCGTCTAATAAATCTGAACGTCTACGAGAGCCTTCTAAAGCTCAGGAGCTTGTAAGGAAATCAATGGAAAACATAGCAAACTGTATAACTCCTGTTAGAAAGAAAGTGTCAAATAGAAATGAAGAAAATGCAAAAGGGAGTCCACCAAGTAAAATTATGCAGAGTCTTATACACTCAAGTGAATTGCCTGTGTCAATAAGTCGAAAAGCGGGTTCAAGTCCTCTGAGAACCGATAAAAACAATGATAATACACCACCATCTTTTCGCTTTGATTGGATACAAACATCTACAAAACTAACGATTTCAGTATACACTGGATATCTGGCCAATCCAGGCGGCTGTGCAAGGATAACTGACGGAAATCTTCTCATTGAAGTAGTAACTAACGGTTGGTTAAGAACTATAAAATTAGTGCCTGAGGATGCGTTACAAGAACCGTTACAATTACGGGTCTTCGCTGAAAGCGGGAAGATAGAAGTAAGTTGTTATATCCTATGGTATTTTTGAAATTCTAAAAAGAAGGTTTTCACTGATGTGTGATAAGAAAATGTTTTCTTAAGGTTATAGCTCAAAAAGCAGAATTGAAAATTTGGAAAAATTGCGGCGATACAAATGTAAGTACAGCTATTAAAATGACAGCTCCTCGCACAATAGAATGTCGTGTTGAGAGTATCAGTCCAGTGACGCAAGATACAATGTTATTAGCGTTAGCACCACGTTCTGGCCCTGTCGCCGTTCCAATAGGACATCATGTACGAGTACATAAAACGCTTTCAGGTATTGACTTTTCGTGTTTAACTTATTTCATCTAATATAAAATTAGTTTCAATTATTTTAACATGACCGTTTTCTAACATTTTTTTTTCGGTATTACTATTTGAAGAATGCTTTTTGTATTTAATTAACCATCATGGTCCTGTAATAATGTTATTAAATAATTTAAAAACAAAAATCTATCTAAATATTTATTAACAGCAAAATAGTAGTTTAATGAACTGAGAGGTTTGCTTCAGTCCAAACACCATTAATTAGTATTATACTTTTGTACAGGTTCCGAATGCATACGATCTTATACTCCTGTTGGTGATAATTGGGGCTCTTCTAGTAATGTATCAGCACCAATTAGACTTGCTATAAAAAGATACGAATCTGGCGCTTTGTCACCAACGCTCACATCTTTAAAAGTTGGAGATCACATCACCGTGTCAGGGCCCTACGGAAATTTTGAACTCCATAAGGTTTGAATGTTGTCATGAATTTTTTAAAATAAGAAAATTACTACCATACTCTTCTTGGTGTTAATTGTTAATAAATTTATTATTTTATGTTTTAGTAGTCGAAGTTCACACAGTATTTTATAAATTTATAAAGATTTGCATATCATATGTATATCTTTATATTTTTTTAATAAATTTACATAATCTGTTACAGTTAAGAACAGTAACAACTATGTTTTTGATAGCAGCTGGTACTGGAATTACACCAATGTTGGGCTTATTGAAATTTATGCTTTCAAGATCTAATCCTCGATGGTAATTACAATTTTCTAAAATTTTACTTAAATAAAAAAAACTATTTTTAATGAAAACAGACTAAGTGTAGGGCCCGTGGACCAGCGATAGCATCATTTTGAATGTTATCTGAAAGATTCCATTTCCCATCCGAATCATTGGATGAAGGCGGTACTAAGTGCAATATAATTTAAAATTAATCTAAATCTAAATTTATAATTATTTATATATTTTATAAATTATTATTATTAATATTTTACCACACCTTTTTTACAGTGAACGTGTCACCTTGCTTTTCTTTAACAAAACTGAAGACGATATTTTGTTTCGAGCAAATTTAGAACAGATGATGAGTCAAGATAATAGGTGAGCCCTTTTTTATAATATGTGAGAAATGCTTTCATTTTTCATTATTTTACATGATATTTTATTATATAATCCAGCAAGAAAAGGATGATATGGTTACAAAATAGGATCAAACACAAGATCTAAAAATAGTTTATGTCTTCTTACTCAAGGGTGACAGAATAAATTAAATCAATGTAGGAAAAACCAATAACTTGTCAACATAAAATATTTAATTTACAGTTTATAGTTGATAATATAATTTTAATGTTTAATTAACCTCAAGTGTCCGTTATTTTAACAGACTTAACGTCGTGCACATTCTATCAAACGCAAATTCAACATGGGTCGGACACAAGGGACGAATAAGTAACGAGCTTTTATCTGAAATACTTGGTGAAGCAGCTTTTAGTTCTGGTGATGAGTGTTCACATTTTGCTTGCTTGTGCGGTCCTACGGAGTTTACCCATGCCGGCATCGATTTGTTGAAAAACCTGGGTATGAGGGAAATGTATATACATGCTTTTATAGGGTAAAGATGTTATTTAATACTTAATTGTGGTATAAAGAATAGGAAAATTGTGACATTTTATTATTAATGAAATAAATAAGAATGTACTTATTTTAGATAATGTATATAGTAATTTAAATCGATTTATTGTGATTTCGTCCCAAGAGTGAGAAATAGTTGCAAACACATTTGTAAATAGCGTCATATTGAATAAAACTAAATTTACGGATTCTATCGCGTTTATTTAACTGATTTTACTTATTTTTAATTCCCGACGTTTCGGGTGCTTTACAGCAAAAAGAAACGTCGGGAATTAAAAATAAGTAAAATCAGTTAAATAAACGCGATAGAATCCGTAAATTTAGTTTTATTCAATGTGTAGTGTTCGCGTAAATTTAAGAAATCATTAATAGCGTCATATTTATATGTTTTAACCACATCTACAAGTACGGGATACTTGTCGCCGAAAAATCTTATCTTTCCCTCGGTAGATTTAAAAGGAACGTGTGATAAGCTCGCGTCTAATATGTACACAAAGTATATTAATAGTACACACAATGGTGTCACAGTTTTAGTGTTGTATTAGATACACTGAATAAGCCTACATTTAAATAAAAAAGGGTATTTAAATTTGGTGCCGTCTCCATATTAATTTTAGTAAGTACCTCTTGTCCTCATATTTTTTTTATAAAAAAAGAACAATATATGATAGAACTCTACTAAAGTTTTTGACTATATGTATTACATTGAATTATTTATAAGTTTTTGAATGTAGTAATAGTAGTAATTATTGCAATATAATTGTAATTAAAGTTACCTTGTTATAGTTTCAGGAGGGTTGATTTTTCTGTAACTACTTAAAATATTGAATGAGTTTTGTTATGTTATTTTAGAATATTGCTGTTTTATTATTTTATAACAGTTTTACGGAAAAAAGTAAAGTTAAAAGCAAATTGATATCTTTAAGGCCACACGCAAACTCGCCGTCGTCAGTTGCCAAGTGTTATTCTTTTTTGACTTTATGTCGATGAGATTCGGTGTTCAGTTTTACGGAGGCTTAGGCAGATTGGCTTTATCAGCCGAGCTACCGGTACGCTACAAGTGCAGAGTTAGATTTGTATGTATATATAACAATATATATTTGTTATAAATGTCTACTATACATTATTTTTAGCAATAAGTAGTCAGGAAAGTTCCATATAGTAAAACGCAACGCGAGTCGCTGACATTAGTCGGTCGTTTGTGTTAGAAATATGCTCACTCCGCTCACTATTATGTAGTATCTTATATCCGACGTACCTTAGGTATCGGGCAAAAATGGTATCGGATCGGCGAGAGGGGTCGATCATACTTGCTCTGATTTTAACTTATTGGTAGTAAGTTTTTATTAAATTACGCAATCATATTTTACTGACTTATTGATTGAATTATTGGACCGATTAGTCTACTGTCTCCGCTATTATGCCTTATTAGTATTTAAACACCTTCGATAAATAAAATTGTTATATTTATTAAGGTGTGGCGTTTCAAACTTTTTAGTATTTTGTTGATTTCTGTAAAATTTAAAGCCGAATACGACGCGAATGACCTTGCTCGTCGAAAACCACGCGCCGCTGGTACGCTTTGTTTATATAGACATGTATAATACCTATAATCAAAGCCGTACGGGCTTTGATTATATTATATTTGACCGAGTATGCAGAGTAATGAACAACACAGAGAGCATTGCTTACTTCTTAAATAAATTTTTCTTATTTATAATATTAGTTCCTATAGATTATAAATTCTGTACTTTATTCGTTATAAAATATTGTTCGAAAAGTTATTGAATTGATAACGATTTTTTTTTCTTAATTGGTGCATCGTACGTAAAGAACCTCATATAACTGAAAATGTTTGTTCTTGTGAGTCGTACAAGATGCCGTAATGCAAATTGCATAAATAATAAAGAAAAAAAAAACTAAAGTCAGTGATTGCCCCATAGTGGGGATAGGTACTGTGTATGTAAATTCTCACAAGACTACTCCGACTGGTCAATCGCTTCACATCCGAAGTATTTCGGTTTTTCTTAATTATGTACTTACCCCATGCTTTCGGACAATACATTGACTATGACACTATTTGCGGTCTCTGTGCTTGCACTACTCTGTACATACTTTTCCGACTGGGTCTTGATATATACATTTTTAGTGTTTCTCACTTGAAACTAGAAAAGTATAAATAATCAGTTTGGCTAATGTAAATGAGTAAAAATGCAACCTATTAGGCAGCCTAAAACAAAAAATTACCTTACAAAAATATAAGTATTAACCTCAAAATACAACATTCGAGCAGCGTTCATGCGATAAACTCTCTTTGTTTTACCACTTAGGTAACATTTATTTCTTTTCCTACCCATATTTACATTTATAGTCACTTAAACGCGTATAAAACACTAAATTAACGAGTTTCGCTACAGACACATCGACTGTTGTTACCTTACGTCACACGTCGAAACGCCTGGTAATTTATTACGGCAAACTTGTATCTGGCAATATACGATATTATTATTAGGTGTTTTTAATTAAAACGAATTATGTTAATAAATAATATTTTGTATCGAAAATAAATATAGCAGGTACCTTCGGAATCACAATACAAACATTTTTACGTAAAAGAATTTTTCCTAAATTAAAATTCACAGAGTTTTGGAAGAACAATAATTTTATATATCATTTCTTAACATTTTTTTATTTGTTGGTATATTCATTTATTTTAAAATTTTAAAATGACGGTCACCTTGTGAAGGAACGGACAAACCTACAAAAATGTTTTAAAGCTTAGAATTACTTCAGGTCAAAGTTCTACTCAAGAGAAATACATTAATTTTCGCCAGTTCTCTTCATATTCGGCCTTAAATTGTTATGTGAAAACTACATGTAAATATTAAAGTGCCTACATTCCAGGTGAAGTTATTGTTTTATGTGTACAAAATTTTTTTGTTAAGTAACAATGAATTTAATAATATCATTATAATTAAAAACCTCTTTCTTTTTTCTCAACTAATCGTATTTTATGTACCTATCTATACACAAAGTTTAATAGCAATTCATATAGCAAACATTGTTGATTTAACATATGTAGGAATTAAAGAATTTTCACTATCTTTTCGTGGAGTAAAGTAAAATAAATTTTTATCTATATGTATAGGTACGTTCCTCTGCTGGGCACAGGCCTCCTCTGATTTCTGGGGGGGGGGGGGATAAGGGCAAGGAAGAGTCCGCCACACTGCACTATGGGACCAAACGGTGCATTTCATCTCAAAAATGTTTCGGACAAAAGTCCTGTTAGTGAAATCATTCTGTTTGTTTTATATCCCTTCAATACTCATAAAAATCCCATGCAGTTGCATGCATCCGTCAAATCCCGAGCGGTCGCATTCGACCGCACCCACCCACGACACTTTAAACCATTAAAACTTATATTTAAAGACTACTTTTCTATGAAGAAGTTTGGTATTATAAAATCTATACAAAATTCTCTATCCTGTGGTCTAAACAAAAGTCAGGTTTTACTTCATTACAAAAATACTTTATTGTATTTTGATAACAAAAAAAATATACCAAGCGGATGTCGGCAGCGTGCAAATCATAATTATTTATATATATTACTCGAAATTATTTACGTAAAAAGATAAATTATATTCACACAAAATTCATCACAATTTTAGAATAAAACACTATACTAAAACACTAATAAAACTAGAAAAATCCAAAAATCAACACAATAACATTCACACGAAAATGGCGTACGAAATGAACGTAGATTATAAATAAATATCCATACATTAAAAGATTTTTTTATTCCACTAGGGGATAGAAAATCTCATATTGATTCTATAATGCCAATCTTCTTCACAGAAATATATTCCCAAAATTAATATATGGGTTAAAGTGCTGAAGGTAGGTGCGGTCACATTTGACCTCTTGAATTTTGATGGAATTTCGCTGCGGTCGAATTTGGACGCTTAGCAGCTACGAGGATATTCTAAAAAGATGGAGCTATCCGATATAATAGTAAAAAAAAAAACAGTTTTACTCAGATTACTAAGTTCTTTGAGAAAATATATAAGTATTGTACATTTTTGAATTGCTCAGGATCTCTTGTTAACAAGTACGTTATGTTTTTAAAAGAAATTTAATTTTTAAGTGTCATAAGGAAACTTCCGTCTTTTGGATTTTCAAATTGAAGTTTCCTTGATGCCGAAAGCTGCCGATGTCGAGTTAATGACATTTTTAAGCGTGGTCTAGATAAGCAACAAATCTTGCAGAAGTTGACTTCTGCAAACTATTCCTTCCGTGTAAACTATCACGTCAAGCTCAATTCCCCAAGTTTTGTCACTTGCAGGAATTGCCGGAGATCGCAAGTGTTAACACTATTTTGAAACTTCTGGTAGTAACTTGCGGTTTGTTATGCTTGCAAATAAAAGTTTAAAGTTGCTGAGTCAGATGTCAGATAAAAAAATTTTGGACGCGGGATGATACTGTGCGGCTAATAGACAAGTATGAACAGTACAGAGAATTATGGGATACGAAATGTTTGGGTTCTTCGCACCAGTGTTCTTTTAATAGATGATTGTGGATACCAACATTATCTCTTTTTAATATCTAATTCTTAACCCATTTTCTATTTTTCCGTTTCTTTTTAATACTACTAGATAAGACTACTATAGCAGCAGCACGTATTTTTCTACCGCTTGGCATGATGATTAATTTCAAGTATATATTTAATAAAATAAGATAAAGAATACTCTGAATTTGGATCCTCTGACTTGCATGCAAAAAATATTGCTCCTACTTAGTGTAAATTCTTTTCCAAGTACTTCCAAAAGTTATTTTACAGGCCACTTGCGGAAGCAAATTGCGATAGTAATATTGCTGGTAGTGTAAACGGTTCTGCAAGTACTTGCGTCATAACTTGGCAGAAGTTCTTGCTAATCTAAATCCCGCTTTAGATTCGTTAACTATTAAGAAATACAATGAAAAAACCTTCCGTCATTACCGCGCCATTTCGTGATAGAAGCAAATGATAAAAAAACAAATGTGATTAAGGGAAAAAATTGACGACTCTCGTTATTTCCACTTATTACATTCGTGGATACAATTTTGAAGCACTTGTTAAAGATTTTTTTGACCATAAAATACTTTTTATTGAACGGGACAGAATTTATCATTGATACCTATTTTATATTTGGAAAAATATTTTCACATGAGGTTTTTTGCGGTGATAATTTTAACCACACTTATCATAAAAACAATGTTGCATACTTCTTATCTGTTGTGATAATTATGATCAGTATTGGTTAACATGCCTGTGAGAATTATTTTAATCAATTTTTGTATTAAAATTTTCAAAATTTAATTTTTTTTACTAAATAAATAAAGTTTCTATAGTGACTTTGTTTTAATTACATAATAGCATATGTGTTCAGGAAAACGTATATAAAATTTCAATTCAAAAAGTTTAGAAAAAAAAGTTATAGATTTTTGAGATGGAACGCACCGTTTGGTCCCATAGTGCGCAGCCCCAATGTGTGCCAACGAAACTAAAAGGTAGTTTTTTATTTTCTTAATTCTCAGACATGCAGGTATTCTCACGATGTTTTCCTTCACCGCCAAGCACGTGGTAAATCAGACCTATCAAATTCATTAGTCGTACCAATGTGATCGAACCCAGGCTGCTCGCGTACTGTGAAATTTACAGTGAGCGCTAAGCTTCTAAACTATCATAACTTCTGAGCTCCACGTTCTTGGAGTAACTGTGGAAGTCCTTACCCCAGTCGATTAAAAGAACTCAATCCTTAGATGTGTTCAAAAAACAAGTTAAGTCTTCCGCATTTGAGAACGAAGTGATCCGTCCGATCACGGAGTCTCAGTCGACCCAAATGACCTGAGAGGTAACTGGGATTAACCCATTTGCAGAAACACCTACAGGAATAAATTTTGTCGGCAAAGAATAGTTTAGAATAATTGTTTTTTTTTTTTAATTTTCAGTATAATAAGTTTAATAACTTTCTGTCTTGAGGAGAAACCTAGTAGTACTTTTTTAAATATTAATTAATCTTTTTACGGATTTTATTCCGCAGAGAAATTCCAAGCATAATCCTTTCCATCACACGCTGAGTGACTGTAAGCTTCCTCATACTGCCAGCAGTGAAGGACAACGTTACAATTCCGTAAGTCATCACTGACAAAACGCATTGGATTTCCAAATGTTTCTTAAGATTCTGTGGAAAATCAGACAAGAAAACCTATCGCTGTTTATCGAATGCAGCCGAGTTGCATTCTTCTGTTGACCTTTTGGTCGAACTTGAACCTAATCGGACATTTTGTCCCAGGTACACATATTTGTCAACAACTTCTAGTGTAGTGCTCCCAACAACTACCGGTATGTGTGGAACGTGAACGTTAGATATGATTTTTCACGCTTGTCTTAGGAACTAACCGTTGTGTAACACTACTGACGTTTGAGCATCCAGACGAAGCGATCCGGGGATTCTGCCATAATTACTACATCGTCGGCAAATTGAAGGTGGTAATGTTTTTATGATTGTAATTTAATACGCATTTAGACAGTGTAAAAGAATCCACTACCCCATTTTTAATCCCGTTGGTAAAAGGAACCAGGGGATGACCTAAGCATCTTCCTGATGTATAGTAACGATGTAATGTCTATTCGAGTATAGAACCAGAGCACGAAACCTATCCACATGCAGAGTGGTGTAAGACAGTGTAACAATACATTATGATTAGTTCATTCTTATAGACAATCGAGCACAAAGTCCATTTGATGGTAAGTGGATGTCGTAGCTCGTAGACATCTACATCTCTTTTTGACTTAGAATCAAAATGCAGATGCGATGCTATTGAGACCTAAGATGTATGGTGAGTGTATGAAACCGGGACCAATCATCATCAGCATTCCGAGACATTTCGAGGCATAAAGTTGCTATTTTACTCCGGTATTCTGTGTCAGCGCGTCCTTTACCCACTCGAGTCAACCCACGCGTGCTACATCCATCTGTAGCTGCAACATGACTCTACCACTGTACAGCGCACATTATACGTCTGTTGAAAGTTTCGGTCACGATTATTTTATTTATAAATTTTTAAACATTGTTATGACTTAAACTTTGGAAGAATAAAAAGTTACAGAGAGAGCACACTATGTGAGATCGAAATGTTGAAGAGGATCCGAAACGGATAAATTAGATTAGGTAACTCTCGTAGGGAGAGCTTCGTATTGATTTTTTTATAGAATTAGAAGGAATATAAGACTTTGTACTATGCTATTTCTTTATTAATACATATTATTATTAATATTAACGTAGATTTGTAGCTGTCAGATAATTTAATTTAGTATTATCTTTTGTACATTTTAAAGGATTTCCCCGAAACTTCACCGCTGCATTGGAAGACGTTTTCAAGATACTGGAGTGGAAAGGATACGGTATTCATCAATGGTGATTACATCCCTCCCCTTCGATTTGCCGACGATATAGTCCTTATAGCACAGTCGCTGGAGCACCTACGCACTATGCTCAATGACCTCAATAGTGCCTCCCAACGGATAGGTCTTAGGATGAACATGGATTAAACCAGGATCATATGTAACGTCCATGTCACATTTGTGTCGGTAGTTATTGGTACAAATAGTCCGACTAGGCTCCATCCTACTTCGGCTGAGAGAAAATCGACGAATACAACTCGGCTGGGCAGCTTTCAGAAAATGCGACAAATCTTCTCGTCAACTATACCTCAAAACCTGAAAACGAGACTGTACAACAAGTGCGTGTTGCCAGTGATGACTTATGAAACTGAGACGTGGTCCTTCACTGCTGGCCGATTCATGACGCGTAAGATCGCTCAGCAAATTATGGAGAGGGGTATGCTCGGGGTATCTTTGCGTGATAAACTTAGAAATGAGGATATCCGCATCCAAAATGACGGGCATAGCCCAACGGATTAATAAGCTGAAGTGTAAATGGGCCGGCCATATAGCTCAAAGAACCAACAACCGATGGGAAAAAAAGGTAACCGAGTGGCAGCCTCATACCGGTAGGCGAAGTAAAGGGCGACCCCCCGCTAGATGTAGTGACGACCTGGTAAGACATGCAGGAAGTCGATGGCTGCAGGTGGCTCAGGACCATACTTTGTGGCGTTCCTTGGGGGAGGCCTATGTTCAGCAACGGACTTGTGAAGGCCTGTAATGATGATGATGATAACGACAAAACACAAAAATGATCTCCTCCATACCGACTTCGGTCATGGCGGCCATTCTCAACGAAGACTAGATCTGCGCAGGACAGGGTTATAGTGTCCGAGTGTATGTGTACTCGTATTATATTTTTATAAGCATAGATGCACCCTCTATTCTCTCGCTTACATAGCCCGATGGGACGGTAATCCGATACGGCCGTAGAGAGAACAGGCGTAGAACCAACCGTTGTACGTACTTGCCGAAGCTCGAGGGTGAACCACCGGCAACTTTATTACTCTGAGTTGTTACCGTAATTTCTTGACAGAAAAACCCAATAATTGATATTTTTCCGTCCAGGGATTCGAACCCAGGATCCTATAATCAGCAATCGCGTTTACGACCACTAGACCACCAGTCAGGCAGTCAGTACAAAAACATTGTGTCAATAAAAAATTAAATTCAACAAATATATTCATGCAAAGCCGAGGAAGGTAGCTAGATAAAAGAAAGTAACAGGCAATTTGCAGTGAATATTCCAAAAATAACATTGTGGTACGTAGTACATAGTATCTCTATGCATTGAGGGTCCGATGTTTCAATATCGCTTATTGATAGCCATAATTTTACCTCGTATTCATTTAGTTAATGGCATTTAACCTTCATTATGATTTTGGGTAAAATAGACTCGTTAAAATATTATTTCTGAAATTGGTTTCCAAAATGTAATCAAAAATAATTTATGGGTTATTTTATCCATTATCGTTTGAAGTTTAGTACTCTGAGCTCTAGCTAGTGCATTGCACTACAAATTAAAATTACAATGCCATAACTTTACGATATATAACATGCTATCCAACGACGTGACAATTTACTTTTGGCACAAAGCAGATGGTTATGTTACTGCTTATGAATTCACCTCTTGTTTAATAGATTTGTGTGAAAACATTATACCTAATGGATGCGGATACCGAAACCGGAACCAAATTTTATCAAGTGCCCTAAGCATTTTGACTCATTGAAGTAAAATTTGTCTTTGATAGTGTTCAGTCCACTATTGAGCAACACATGAAACCTCCCTCCCTATTCGCTCCCAGTGATAACATCACCCGGATAAGACAAGTTCGACCACAAAAACCCTCTGATGTCAAATCCATCCATCATGATTTTTTTCTAAATTTCAAAGAAATGGAATCGAACCTAAAGTCGATACGGTCTTGCAAAAAGAAGGGAGATCTTGTCATGTTGGACGTTAGGGGTCTTAAATATTTATGCGATGGATCCATACTTAAGCCCGGTTTACATTTTGAGAAGTGACAAGTGCGAGTGGCAAATGAGAACTGGCAAGTGATAAGTGACAAGTGCGTATTTCATTCCCACTTATCACTTGTCACTGCCTGTTCACACGCACTAAGCACTTGTCATTTGTCAGTTGCACTTGCTGCTCGCACTTGTCACTTCTCAAAATGTAAACCGGGCTTTACAGGTTAAGACGTGTCGATGAGTGGTCTGTACTTCCACAGCAAATAAAGAATAAAAGAAACGGTTTCGTATCTCCAAACCGATTGTACAGATCTCCAAAAAAATTACTGAGGGCAAGTTTAAACATTAAGAACTGAAAATGGTAATAGATCAGGGTTACCATTCGTTTTACAATATATTACAATTTAATCCGAGTACTTGATGCATAATTACATACCTACCTTAGAAAATAATAGTACTAATTAGTGTTATCTGATATATATATTTTGTTCAAAAAAATTAATAGTCCTTTATTTTAATTACTTATTACAGTAAATTTTGTTCAAAAGCTCGGATATGATACATAAAGCACAACCGAATTTTCTTATGTGGTAACTAAAATTGTTTTTTTTTTAACTATGATACTACTTTTAATTTCAACTAACAATAGCAAAGTAAAAAGTACAAATTCATGTGGCTCTATTTAATTTTTTTGTGTTTCATTATATTTAAGGTTCGGTCGGTTCGGTAAACGGTTTTTATCGATTTTCTCATAAAATTGATTTTTACACATAAGAAGAGGTTAAGTCGCAACGACGATGTACACTTTGTCATAACAACTTGTGATTTGTGTCTTGACAATCTCAAATAATATTAAAATTTGACGACTCGGTAGCGCTTGGTTGGTATGACGTCTGCGGGTTCTTATCCCGCACCTAACAAGTGCTACGAAACACTTGTTCGGCCGTACTACAATTTATTTGGTAAAGAAAATTATAAGCCGTAATTTTGAAACCGTTGCGAAATTATTCATTTATAAACCTTATTTTTTATATAGAGGTATAATGACATTTATTTTATCCAAAATGGATGAAATAAATTAATGGTTATTTCGCCTCCAAATGACGTCATATAGTGTCCTGAATATGTCAGAGTCAGAGTGATGTCAGTATCTAGTGATATAAAAAACACATGTTTACGTCTTCTTTTTTGTCATGATGTCAAATTCCAAAGTCCCGGTTTTGTTTATAAAATACAATTATAATTCTTGGTTTCTTACTTTTACTTTTTCTTCTAAGCACATTTAATAATTTTAAAAACATTGTGTATTTACCTAAACTTATCACTGAATAAAATCATTTGTCAAATATTACATTAAATAAATGACAATTTTTATTTATGATATAATTTAAAGTATGTAATTAATTTACTTGTCTAACGTAATGCTGAAAAAGAAATCCAAATGTCGTTTGCGTTTGCAAATGAAATTTTAATTAAGCAACACTTATTCACCTCATTTAATTAAAAAAAACCAGAGTACTTAAACTGTTCCGATCGGTATCAGAGCTTTTGAACAAATACCTTATAAATTAAATAGTATACCATGTTTTAATAAAGAACTAGTTTTCTTTTTCTGCTTCATTAAAAGAGCGAGCGTGTAAAGCTCGTATATTGAAAAATGTATTTAGCCGAGCAGAAAAATAATCCGTCCTTTCTTGCGCAAATAAGCCTGCTGAATCATCCTTTACTTTTAAATGATTCCAATTCCAACGAAGTAAAATGTATAAATTCGTTGGCAAATAGAACTTCGAAATAAGTTTCAACGTTAATGGACGCAAATCTAGTTATGAAACAAACAACAAAACGTACTTTACATTTTTTCTATTTTACGTATTTTGTTACCATCTCTATACCATTTTATCATGGAAATTTAAAAAGAAATAAAGATCTGAACTCAACGGTTTTTTCATTGGACTAATTAACTAATTTATTAAAAAGAGAAGATTAGCGATTTGTATTTCTCTGTCTCTTTTACTACTTCACACTTCTATAAAAAAATGGAGCATGGCTCTACCACGTAGGTAGAGCCATGCTCCAGCTATATTATGGTTGTAGCACGAATGGGTCTGCTCGACCGGGGAAAGACTACGCTCTCACAGAATACCAGCGTGAAATAGCAGCTCAACGCTCATGTGTTTCTTATGGTGAATGTAGAAAACAGGAGATGCTTTTTACTGGATGTAAGGCGTCTTATTTTAGTCCTCAGGGGTGACAACGCATCTGCACTTTGATCCTTAATCGAGGATAGATGTAGATGTCTATGGATCACAACATCCACTTACCACCAAATGGGCTGGGTGCTCACTTATCACACTTATTCTATAAAATAGTGAGTATTACAAATGAGTACACATTCCATCTGAAGGTAATTGGATTCTGTGGTACATAGACTTACATCTATCACATAAACCTATATCTAGTGTTGTACAAAATCGGTCTCGGTCTTGCAGTCTTGGTGTCGTTCAAAATTAACTTAGAGCGTAGCTAAGCAAAAAATAAAGAATTTTTGCATTATTATATATAAGTAGGTACCTTCTTTTCTACCGACTTCTAAAAGGAGGTATTCAATTCGACTGTATTTTTTATCTGTGTTACCTCTGTTCTTTTTTCTGGGTGAACCGAATACAGACACAGAATATTAAATACCCTTTGTTCGAAACATCAAACTTACAATTTAGAACGCTATTTCACAAATCCTTTAGAACGGGTTTACAAAAATGGCGTTCTGTATATTGTTTTTACGTGTTTTCCCTGTATAAATTTTATTTTTTATTTAATATAAATATGTTGTGTATATTAATTATTTATAAATGTGTATTAATTATGTGGCGAACTTCCACCGAACATAATACCTAAAACACTGTAGCACCGCCTAAATTGCGACGGTATCAAAGAAGATTGTGTCACCTCATTCATCATCATCATCATCATCACAGCCCTTCACAAGTCCACTGCTGAACATAGGCCTCCCCCAAGTAATGCCACAAAGCACGGTCCTGAGCCACCTGCATCCATCGACTTCCTGCATATCTTACCAGGTCGTCACTCCATCTAGTGGGGGGGTCGCCCTACACTACGCCTACCGGTACGAGGCTGCCACTCGAGAACCTTTCTTCCCCATCGGTTATCGGTTCTTCGAGCTATATGGCCGGCCCATTGCCACTTCAGCTTACTAATCCGTTGGGCTATGTCGGTCAATCTGGTTTTACTGCGGATATCCTCATTTCTGAGTCTATCACGCAGAGAAACTCCGAGCATAGCCCTCTCCATAGCTCGCTGAGCGACCTTGAGCGTCCTCATACGGCCAGCAGTGAAGGACCACGTCTCTGATCCGTAAGTCATCACTGGCAACACGCACTGGTTGTACACTTTAGTTTTCAGAGATTGAGGTATACCTGACGAGAAGATATGTCGTAATTTCCCGAACGCTGCCCAGCCGAGTTGAATCCGTCGATTGACCTCTCGGTCGAAGTTGGACTTACCTAGTCGGACTATTTGTCCCAGGTAAACGTACTCGTCAACAACTTCGAGCATAGTGCTCCCAACAACTACCGGCATAGGTGTGACATGGACATTAAACATAATCTTTGTTTTGTCCATGTTCATCTTAAGACCTATCCGTTGGGAGGCACTATTGAGGTCATTGAGCATAGTGCTTAAGTCCTCCAGCGATTCTGCCATAAGGACTATATCGTCGGCAAATCGAAGGTGAGTGATGTACTCGCCATTGATGTTAATACCGTATCCTTTCCAGTCCAGTAGCTTGAAAACGTCTTCCAAAGCAGCGGTGAAGAGTTTCGGGGATATAACGTCACCCTGTCTTACACCTCTCTGCAGTTGGATAGGTTTCGAGCTCTGGTTCTGTACTCGGATAGCCATCGTAGCCCTACTGTACAAACACTTCAGCACTTCAATATACCGACAGTCAACTTGGCACCGCTGAAGGGACTGCAGCACCGCCCAAATTTCGACGGAATCAAAGGCTTTCTCATAGTCCACATACGCCAGGCAAAGTGGCAAATTGTACTCTTCAGTCTTCTGTACAATCTGCTGCAGGGTATGTATGTGGTCTATGGTACTGAAGCCTTTTCGGAAACCGGCTTGTTCGGGAGGCTGGAAGTCGTCGAGTCTGCGTGCGAGACGATTCGTAATGACTCTCGAAAACAGCACGTAGACGCGGCTCAGAAGGGAAATCGGTCTGTAGTTCTTCAAGAGAGCGTTGTCGCCTTTCTTAAAGAACAAGACCACCGCACTTCTGCTCCACGCCTCTGGAGTAGTGCCACCATGGAGGACGGAATTGAAGAGCTTCTGAAGGACTTCAAGTACCGGTGTTCCACCCGCTTTCAGAAGCTCCGCTGTAATTCCATCCTCGCCTGGGGCCCTGTCGTTTTTAAGGTGCTGGAGAGCCATTCTAATCTCGCTTAGACTGACGTCCGGGATATCATCGGAATAGTGTCGGATAAGACTTGCTCTTGGATCGTTACTCACACTTGCGTGTGGCTCCAACGATGATGTGTACAGCTGCCCATAGAACCTCTCAATCTCACTCAAAATCTCAGGTGTCCCGGAAACGATGCTGCCACACTCAGTCTTCAGCCTTGACAGTTGGCTCTTTCTGGCAGATAGATCTCTGGCAAAGACTTTGGAGCCCTGGTTCCGCTCGATCGCTTCTTTAATACGAGCAGTATTAAAGTTGCGTAAGTCTCGCCGCATGCATTTGGAGATCTGTCTGTTCAGTTGCCTGTATGCTGTCAAATCTGTTGACGATTGCAGCCTCATCTCCCGTCTAACAGCCATGAGATTAAGAGTGTGATCGGAGAGTTTTTGTGTTCTTCTGCGGCGGGTCTTGCAGAACTTAGCTCCGACCGCATGGACAGTTTCCACGAGCTTGTCATTCATATCGTCCACTGCATTGCAATCTTGTAGGCACTGAAAGCGGTTGTGTAACTCGAGCTGAAAGTTTTCGGGATTTTGGATCAGGGCACGAGGGGGGACGGAGCGTTGACTTCATTAGACGAGACCTCTCCAACTTAACGTTTAGGTTCAGTGTGCCTCTAACCATTCGGTGATCGCTGCCAGTTTTCACCCTTGCGATCACTGAGACATCACTGAACAGTTGGCGTCTGGTCGTCATAATGAAGTCAATCTCATTTTTTGTCGAACCGTCGGGGCTCGACCAGGTCCACTTCCTGTGGGGCCGCTTCTGGAAGAAAGAGTTCATCATAAAGAGTCCCTCTTTCTCCATAAAGTCGGCCAGCTGCTGGCCCCTTCGGTTCCGTTGCCCTACTCCAAATTTCCCTAACTTCAGCTCACCGCTTTCTCTTGTGCCTAGTTTTGCGTTGAAGTCTCCCATCAACACCGTGTAGTGGGTTTTGGAGGAATGTATGGCTTTGGAAATATCCTCATACATTTCCTCCACCTCCTCATCGGAATGTGCCGACGTTGGTGCGTAAACCTGTATGACCTTCAGCGAATACCGTTTGGTGATTCTGAGTATCAGGTACGCGACCCTCGTCGACACACTCTCAATCTGTACAACGTTGTTGACGAGAGACTTGTGGACGATAAATCCGACACCTCCTTGGGACAGATGGTCGCCCTCCCGGTGATAGAACAAGTTGCCGGATTCGAGAATCACCGTGTCCTCCCCCTCTCTTCGGACCTCGGATAATCCTATAATACTCCAGCGCAACTTGTCTATCTCTTCTTCCAGCTCCAGGATCTTCTCGTCAGTCCTCAGTGTGCGTGCGTTAAATGTTGCCAGGTCGAGTCGTCGTAGGTGGCAACCGAACCTCCACCGGAGATTCTTAGCACCCCCTGCCCCGCCGTTACCATGGTCGCCACCGTAGCCAGGAATAGCGGGGCCGCCGGGGACTGGGGGCCGTCTATTTGTGTAATTGTTCATGGGGGTTATATTGCCATAGTTGCCACGCTTGGCGAGCGGGTTGGCAACCGCAGTTTTTTTTTTGTCGTACAGTTGCTGTTATCAGGAAGATGCTGCTGCCCATCTCCTGCCTGTCTCCCTCTGTCGCCTCTTACGACACCCACGGGAAGATATGGGGTAGTGGATATTCTTAACCGCCACTACACGGTCACCTCATTGCTCTTTGTAAAATGTCATGCCAAGTTACTAAAAAGCTCTTCAGAATCAAGTATTGTCGAGAAAATTGTAAAGTTTACGTGCAAGACGTTACGACGTCCGATTTAGCTTTTTTTTATTCAACTGAAGATTATACCTTCATAGCGATCCATATTTAAATATCAAGAAGATCCGACGATAAATGAAGTCAGTTTATATATTTACAACAATTCATTTATTAAGTTTCAAAAAGTATTTCTCTATGTTTTATATTTATTTATTTCATTTATTTAAGAGTTTATGTACACACATACTTCGATAGGAAAATGGTAAAAACAAAATTATGTACAAGGGCGTTATACTGTAGTTTAAACGAAAACTGAAATTACTTTCCTTGTCAGGTTCTATCATAATAGTAATTTTCTGCCAAGCCGAGCAAGTCAATTTATAAAACGAGCGGACTTTGGGTTATTACAGACCCTTTGCCTTTCAGATGTCGTTAGGGACACCCGACATTTTATAGTTCACAAATCTGTTATTCAGCTCTGTACGTTAAGAAGTTAAGATCTGGCAAAATTAAACCAAATATTCAGCATTTAAGTAAAGTGATTGTTCGACTATAATTAAATATTTTCATTGATTCTAGTTTCTATCTCGAGAAGACAACTTCCAACAATCATGCAAAACATGTTTAATTGTTTTTATTAAGTATTCTTCTTATTGCCATCATACTCCTTAACAGCAGGACATGAAGTTTAATTGAAGTAAAAAAGTTCATGAAGTAAAAGCTCATTCCCACTTGATTACCTTGGTAGTTTTACGGAACTTTAAAATGGTTGCGCATATATCTGTTTAAAGTGATTTTACTTGAGGGGTCTTATAAAGTTAAATGAGGAATTTTGTCTGCAAGTGTCATCATCATCTTCATTACAGTCCTTCGCAGGTTCACTACTATACACGGGCTGCTCCCAAGGAATGTCACTGAGCACGGTATTGAGCCACCTGTATAAATCTAAACTAACTAATGATTTCCTTAAATTCAGATGTTGCAATGATTAGCAAGGATATGGTTCTAAATGTGAATTGCTCCCTAACCGATCGTAACCATGTCTGGTTAGATTTCTGATAAAGCGATAAATCTTGCAAAGCTAGGTAGGATAACAACTTACACATTTAGATTAATGTGTTTTAGCAGAACTTTATCAGAATATTGTTGCGAGCTTAGGGTTCGTGACAATAAAAATTGCCGATAGAATTACCTAAATTAACACTTTAATTTTCTTTACACCAATTAAAACTTAAAACACTAATAATTAATCACACTGATTCACTTTATTTCGCTCCGAAGCTTCGCTTGTCTCGCCAAATTCAATACTTCCCCGATCGCATCTTGCAGCGCCTATAAATACAAATTTGCACCGAAACTTCCAGAATATTCAAGTAAATACGCCCAAGGGGTCGAGAGTTCGAGTGTCAGCTTCTAGAAGCTTAGTTCTTTGTTCCGAAGACTAGATGGCGCTGTCGGTTGAAAGGTTAGTGATGTCATTTTCTGGAAAGCTCCCCTCGCTATCGTCCCTGACACTAGATGGCGCTAGTGCCGGATACATGACGTCGACTTATTCGCGCAACACTGCCCCCTCCTAAGACATGCTCGTCCCGAGCATTATGGGCGCCATAATAACGCGCCAAGCGATCCACATGGACGATCTTAGGAGTCCCTCTTGCGCCTTTCTGTATCCGGTAGGTTACATCGTTGATCCTGGTTACAATCCGGTACGGGCCGTCCCATTTAGCTTGAAGCTTAGGAGATTTCCCTTTGCTGCGGACTGGATTGTGCAACCACACTAGTGAACCTTCGTCGAACCCTTTATTGTTCATTTTGCGGTCGTACCGGGTTTTCATCTTCTCAGATATTTGCTGGCCCGATTGTCTGACGTGCTCATAAATGTCATTCATTTTGTTCTGCAGGTCATTTGCATAATCGGTTATACTGCGTGGGGCATCAGGTGGTATCCCGGTGATCAGGTCTGCAGGCAGCCGTAATTTCTTCAAAGTTGCGAAGTGGTGTCACTACTGTACTTTCGTGAACAGCGCTTCGATATGACAACAAAAACGGTTGTATGTGCTTGTCCCAATCTCGTTGCCGATTGTCTACAACTTTTGCTAGGTACCTCTCCAATGTCGTCTGATTAAATAGTTCTACCATTCCATCAGATTGCGGGTGATAAGAAGTCGTTCTTGTTTTGTGAGTAACCACAACTCGGCAAGTTTCCTGGAATATTTGAGACTCAAAATTCCCTCCTCGATCGCTGTGAATCTCTAAAGGTACTCCAAAACGACAGAAGACTTCATGAACTAGCTTATCCGCAACTGTTGAAGCTTCTTGATTTGGAATGGCGAAGACTTCTGGCCACTTAGTGAAGTAATCCATCACAACCATGAAATACTTGTTACCGCTTTCACTCTCCGGAAACGGTCCCGCCACGTCAATGGCTATTCTCTCCCATGGTGCACCAACATTGTACAACTTCAATGCACCTCTACTACGAGTCTGAGGTCCCTTTACAGCCGCATAACTTGTACATTTGCGACACCAGTCCTTGACATCGTTTCAACAGTGGACCCAGTAAAACCGTTCTCGGATCTTCAGTAGAGTTCCTTTAACTCCCAGATGGCCTCCTGAACAATCATTATGGTACAGCTGTAGAACATCCGGTACATTAGCTTTAGGGACAACCATTTGCAAATGACAGCTGTCCCCCCGAACATTCTCCCATTTACGGCACAGAACTCCATCCTGAAGCAGCAAGCTGTCCCATTGGGCCCAATAGCTTTTAGTGGTCGAACTCATCGCTGAGACGTCGCTCCCTTGGGCTTGGGAGACTGGCCTTTATCCATTGCAGAATCGGCTTGATGTCCGTATCTTCCTGCTGTGCATGTAGTAAGCTGTCCTTCCACTCGTTGCTGAGGTGGTCTGTCCTGAGCATCCTCACGGATACCACTTCCTTACTCTCTTGCCTAGTACAATGGTTGCAATCTTCAGGACAAGGTCTTCTTGACAGTACATCTGCGTTGCCATGAAATTTTCCGCTGCGATGTTCGATCTCAAAGTCGTATTCCTGCAGTAGTTCAATCCACCTCGCAACTTGTCCTTCTGGATTTTTAAACTGCAATAGCCATTTTAGTGCAGCATGGTCAGTTCGTAAGTGAAATTTTTGTCCCAGAAGATATTTGCTAAAATGCTGCAACGACTTTGCCACAGCTAGCAATTCGCGTCTTGTGACACAATAGTTCCTTTCCGGTTTTGACAACGACTTGCTGAAGTACGCTATCACGACCTCTTGGTCACCATTCCGTTGAGATAACACACCGCCAAGTCCTATGTCACTTGCGTCTGTGTCAACTATGAATTCTTTGCTTGCATCAGGGTATCCCAAAATAGGTGTTTTGCACAGACGGTCCTTGAGCTTCTGGAATGCGATATTGCAACTTTCATCCCAGCAGAAATGTCGCTTCTCCTCGGTTAGCTTATGCAGAGGTTTGGCTATATCTGCAAAGTTCTTAACAAATCGCCGGTAATAGGAGCACAAACAATAATGCTCTAACCTGCGTCTTGTCTTTTCGAACCGGCCAATCCTTGACAGCGACGATTTTCTCTGGATCCGTGCGGATACCATCTTCCGATACTACATACCCCAAAAAGTTAACTTGCCGTTTGAATAGTGAACACTTCTTCGGACTCAACTTGAGGTTGGCACTCTGAATCTTCGTGAGCACACGTTCCAGGTTTTGAAGGTGTTCCTCAAACGTCCGGCCTACGATGATGATGTCATCCAAGTAGACCAGACAGGCATCGCCAATTAGCCCGGTAAGTACAAGTTCCATCAGCCTTTCAAACGTTGCTGGAGCGTTGCACAACCCAAACGGCATTACTTTAAACTGCCACAGACCCTTTCCCGTCGAGAACGCAGTTTTCTCCTTGTCCTTAGGGTCAATTTCAACTTGGCAGTAGCCACTCTTTAGATCCAGCGTGCTAAACCACTTTACTCCTGTAAGCATGTTCAGCGTGTCATCAATTCTTGGCAAGGGATAGCTGTCCTTCTTCGTAACGTCGTTCAGATGGCGGTAGTCAACACAAAACCGCATGCTGCCATCCTTCTTCTTCACCAGCACCACTGGTGAACGCCATGGACTAGAGGAAGGTTCAATAACACCATCCTTCACCATTCCTTCAATCATGGTTTCCACTTCCTTATCACGTGCTACCGGCAATCTTCTTGGCCGCTGACGGATAGGCAATTCTTCTCCTGTGTTTATTTTGTGTTGAACTAAGCCCGTCTTTCCTTAGTCAGCATCGTTTGATGAGAATACGTCGGCATACTTGAGTAACAACTTCTGCGCCTTGACCATTTCGGTCGGGGAGAGAACGCTGCGACAGTCTTTCAAAAGTGTAGTCATCTTTTGTGCATCTTTGCTGGAGATCTCACTCGATAGATATTGGCACCGCCGTAACCAATCCACTTCCTCACAAGTACCAACCAGCATGCTTTTTTCTATAATCTGTTCCCGGTCACAAAGGTTCAGCCCTACTCCGGAGATGTCAGTGATTCTGACCAAGGTTCGAGCTACTTTCCATGGAAGGTCATTGCTTACCCTTTCCACAAGTACACAGCGGTGAGCTTGCCCATCGCTTCGGGGAAGACTAACCGGAACAATCGTTTCCGATCTCGGCGGAAGAACAATCTTCTTAATGCTGTACACGTTCCCTCAGTGTCGGCGCAAGACCTAAATTTTATGTGGGCAATAAACATTTTGCGAGGCCCTCTGCCCGCGCAAGAAGAAGGATTATATAAAATGGAAAACAAAACACTTGACATTGTGAAATTTTTGTTTTTACAAAATCATTAAGTACCAACACCAAACAATTTCAAAAAAAAATAAAGAAAGAGATAATCTGCTTTTTTATCCTGCTGAATTAATTATAGCCTCATAATCCAGCTTGGATGCTATATCTGCCTCGATAGATAAAACTTTCAACGCTGAAAGTATTTTCTGTGACATTGCATTCCTGAGATAATTTTTAATCAGTACTAATTTTAAGAAGCTTCCTTCAGCGGAGGCTGTACTGATTGGTATTGTAAATGACGATTTATGTTTGGGTATATTTTTTTTAATTATTTTCTGTAACTTATTGGAGAAGCTGTTTCACATCTGTTACGAAGTTAGGTAAATAAGGAATCATTAATTGTAATTCTTCACATATTAGTAAGGTTGAAAGTCACTGCTTTCACTCACTCACAGGGTTGTGTGTAAATCTTGACAGTTATTTTAATCTTGATGGTTTGGAATATTTTTTTACTTGTGGAAACCAAAATTTTCATAAAGTGGGCTTAAAGCCATAACTCAAATCCATATTTGTTATAATTAAACAATCATGGTGTTGAAAAATCTGTTTAATACCGGCTTTTAGGAGACTGTATAGGTTAATCCAACATCTTTTTCTTTTTGGCTACTCTTTTTATTTTTAAAGTCTTTTGGCAGATCATAACAGTTTTTTTTCAGTAAACCGTTAATTACCAAACATTTTTCGAAACAAGTTTGTTGATATTCTTTAATCCAGTCACAAAATGTACGTTTTTGCTTAGCTTTAATTTGTCTTCACCTATAGTGACAACCCTACCAAAATAAGTAACAATTTTGCAAGTTATTAAGAAGAGTTTTCAGTTTCAGTATTCTATGTCTAACAAACACAACGGGGAATCCTCAGACTGTCGCCCCCATAGATTACTTGGTCGCCCCGTAGCGGGGATTCACCGCAATAGCAACGCAAACTATTATTGCTAGACTGAATAAAAACATATTTAGTTATATTATCAATAATATCGATTCATGACAATGAAATTTTTTCGGCGCCTTTACGGTTTTAAGTAATGCTAAAACCTCCAGGGCGCGAGGCCCCCTGGATCGCGAGGCCGTAGGCGGTGGCCCACGTCGCCCACCCCTTACGCCGCCTCTGCGTTCCCTGGTAACGCACCTTCCATAAAAAGTTCCTCCTGTCCACATTTCAAAACACCTTGCTTAACGTCGATCTCACAACAATTATTCCTCATAAAGTCTAGGCCTAGGATCCAGTCGTCCGTGATGTCATTTTCTGGAAAGCTCCCCTCGCTCTCGTCCCTGACACTAGATGGCGCTAGTGCCGGATACATGACATCGACTTATTCGCGCAACAATATTTTTAACTTTGAACTATTTTAGTATATAATCTTGTACAAAGGTATAGGTACTAGCCTTAGGTGGGCAATTTTTGTATATAATTATATACGTTTCCTTGGAAACGACTCTAACAATTAGATAATGTTCATAGATAAATAATGTTTTACTTTTCAAGTTTACCTAGATAGCTTTCATCCCTGAAAAACCTATTTTTTATAATACCGGGTAGAGCACGATTGCCTATATACCAAATGTAAATTAAATTGATCTACATGGATAATGCTGCTGTGTTTCGTATAGTGAGTAGTGAGAAGCGAAGAGCCTTTTGCAATTGTAATGAGGCATTCCATCTTAGTCTTCCGGGGTGACAACACGTTTGAATTTTGTTAGTAGATGTGGCTCTATATGCCACAGCATCCGCTTTCTGTCAAGTGGACGGTATGCTTACATTCCAGGGTAGTTGGCTTCTTCAATAAAGTGTGAAGTATTACTTATAAAAACATTTCACAGAATCTTTACATGATTTATTTATGTAATGACTAATGATAAAATAAGGTCTACGGAATTATGCTTCAATTTGGAGTATTAAAAATACTGTGACATTATTTCATATTCATGAGTTCAGGAAAATTGAGTTGAAATTTCTTTTGTATGTCAATAATATATTATTAATTAAGCTACCATGTAATTTTAGACTTGCTGAATTTAAGAGTAGAGTAAATAGCGACAAATATAAACTCAAGAAAATGATAACAGAAAAATTATTTTGAAATTCCCATCATTTCTTTGTTATAATAAATTCGATAATTGAAAGTCGAAACTTCAAGTCTCTTCAAAGTCTACAGGGTACCATAGGATGTCTGTGTACATTCTATATAGTCTGAGTACATTTTTTACATGTATATGTTAGTGATATATATACAATATGTAACGTAATTAACGCACACCCTCAGACACCCCAATTAGTATATTATGTTATAATCATAATACATACACTGAATTTTTAGTTAGTAATATTTGTTCAGAATCGTTTACTGAATCCATTCCTATCATTTTTAATATAGGTAATTTTTATCTCAAAAATAATTACAACTACGTAAATTACAGTCACACTAAATCTATACAGTCAAAACAAACTGAAATGGACCGTAAATTAAGGTAATAAGACTCTTAAGAGTGCAGTCTTATTTGTATTATTACTAATTCTGTCATTCAATAAAAATAAATAAAAATGAACTTTATTTCAAGCACGTTAAAGTCTTTGCGTTCGTGGATTTGTTCTGTGACCACAACATTCTTCCGGAATTAGTATAACTAATTTAATAAATAATCAGTGCATAAAAATGTTTAACTAAAAATTCAGTGCATATGTATTATGATTATAACATAATATACTAATTGGGGTGTCTGAGGGTGTGCGTTAATTACGTTACATATTGTATATATATATATATATATATATATATATATATATATATATATATATATATATATATATATATATATATATATATATATATATATATACAACATGTAACATAATTAACGCACTTTGAGAAAGTATTGTTGTTCAGAATCGTTTACTGAATCGATTCCTATCATTTTTAATATAGGTAAATAGCTATTTAAAACTACTGTCAGTAAGTAGGGTGTAGCACTATACAGGTAAAGTGCCACTTTCATCGTCGACGATCGTGTTTACAAATTGGTAGCGATGTTTGTTGTCAGAGCTTGCTTTGTCACTGTACTTCAGTGGAATTGATTTTATTGCATGTCGTTGTTTAGTTAGAAAATGAAACAGTTAATCATCTAAAGTAAATATTTTTTTAAAGTTTTAATTATTAACACGATAATTTCTTGATTTAAGGATTTATACTTATTTAAACTAGTTAAAGGTAGATAAAGTTAGAGAACTAATTAATTTCATCCCGTGGGTATCGTAAGAGCCGGTAGAGGGGAACAACAAAGAGGTTTAAAGAAGCGTCTGCTCATAGAACTTCCATTTTTTTTTTGAAAAACAACTTAAAATAATAAACACCTGCAGTTGACAACCCGCCTGCCAAGTGAGGAAGCTACGGCAAATACCCCCACTATGCGACAATCTACGGGGGAGGCTCATCTTCAGCAGTAAACTTTTGATAGCCTGTCACGGTGACGGTAGTTCAAAGTATTCCTTTGGTTGTGACATCAAATGCCCCGATCAATGCAGGGGGAAACCGCTGTGCGTGCGCCGCCATACTATTACTATGGGACACATAAAAATCGCGCGCTTACAAACCGCGATACGAATGTAGCAAGTTACGTTTTTAAAATCAGTCACTGTTTTTAAAAAAGTCGCTAATGCGTGCGCTTGTATAGAAAGCTATGTGTTACATGTTTTTTGCGGTTTCAGACGTGCGGTTAAACGCGTGGGTTTAATCGCAGTGCGCGCTAAGCCTTAATGACACTTGTGTGGCATTATCTATCGGATAACCATGGATAAATGAAAAAAGATGTGTTTGTAGCCTAGTAAGAACTAAGCTTCTAGAAGCTTAGTTCTTCGTTCCGAGACTAGATGGCGCTGTCGATTGAAAGATTAGTGATGTCATTGTCTGGAAAGCTCCCCTCGCTCTCGTCCCTGACACTAGATGGCGCTAGTGTCGGATACATGACGTCGACTTATTCGCGCAACAATATTTTTAACTTTGAAGTTGTGAAAACTTCGAGTTTCGTCAAGAAAACTTTATCGAGTGCAAACAACAATTTGAATGTTTATTGTACTTTTGGTGAAAAGATTATTAAAGCATTGTGCTTCAATAAGCTTGCATTTAGTACTTATATACTATTTAGGACTTGTGGTTGTAATCAGTTTATTACAATCCACCAGTATACTTATCTTAAGTAAGGAGTTATCTTGTACGATAATTTACGACTGTAAGCTGGGCTACAAACACATCTTTTTTCATTTATCCATGGTTAACCGATAGATAATGCCACACAAGTGTCATTAAGGCTTAGCGCGCACTGCGATTAAACCCACGCGTTTAACCGCACGTCTGAAACCGCAAAAAAAATGTAACACATAGCTTTCTATTGCACAAGCACACGCGTTAGCGTCTTTTTTTAAAAAAGTGACTGATTTTAACGTCTTGCTACATTCGTATCGCGGTTTGTAAGCGCGCGATTTTTATGTGTCCCATAGTAATAGTATGGCGGCGCACGCACAGCGGTTTCCCCCTGCATTGATCGGGGCATTTGATGTCACAACCAAAGGAATACTTTGAACTACCGTCACCGTGACAGGCTATCAAAAGTTTACTGCTGAAGATGAGCCTCCCCCGTAGATTGTCGCATAGTTGGGGTATTTGCCGTAGCTTCCTCACTTGGCAGGCGGGTTGTCAACTGCAGGTGTTTATTATTTTAAGTTGTTTTTCAAAAAAATGGAAGTTCTATGAGCAGACGCTTCTTTACCTTGTTTCTCGGCTCTTACGATACCCACGGGATGAAATTAATTAGTTCTCTAACTTTATCTACCTTTAACTAGTTTAAATAAGTATTAATCCTTAAATCAAGAAATTATCGTGTTAATAATTAAAAATTTAAAAAAAACATATACTTTAGATAATTAACTGTTTCTTTTTCTAACTAAATAACGACATGCAATAAAATCAATTCCACTGAAGTACAGTGACAAAGCAAGCTCTGTCAACAAACATCGCTACCAATTTGTAAATACGATCGTCGACGATGAAAGTGGCACTTTACCTCTATAGTGCTACACCCTACTTACTGACAGTAGTTTTAAATAGCTATTTACCTATATTAAAAATGATAGGAATCGATTCAGTAAACGATTCTGAACAACAATACTTTCTCAAAGTGCGTTAATTATGTTACATGTTGTATATATATATATATATATATATATATATATATATATATATATATATATATGTATGTATGTATATATATATATATATATGTATATATATATATACAATATGTAACGTAATTAACGCACACCCTCAGACAACCCAATTAGTATATTATGTTATAATCATAATACATATACACTGAATTTTTAGTTAAACATTTTTATGCATTGATTATTTATTAAATTAGTTATACTAATTCCGGAAGAATGTTGTGGTCACAGTACAAATTCACGAACGCAAAGACTTTAATGTGCTTGAAATAAAGTTCATTTTTATTTATTTTTATTGAATGACAGAATTAGTAATAATACAAATAAGACTGCACTCTTAAGAGTCTTATTACCTTAAGTTACGGTCCATTTCAGTTTGTTTTGACTGTATAGATTTAGTGTGACTATAATTTACGTAGTTGTAATTATTTTTGAGATAAAAATTACCTATATTAAAAATGATAGGAATGGATTCAGTAAACGATTCTGAACAAACTACTTTTTCAAAGTGCAGTGTATGTATTATGTTATATAATAATATACTAAAGCAGAAATGCGTTACGAAAAGTTCACTAACATATACATGTAAAAAATGTACTCAGACTATATAGAATGTACACAGACATCCTATGGTACCCTGTAGACTTTGAAGAGACTTGAAGTTTCGACTTTCAATTATCGAATTTATTATAACAAAGAAATGATGGGAATTTTAAAATATTTTTTCTGTTATCATTTTCTTGAGTTTATATGTTGTCGCTATTTACTCTACTCTTAAATTCAGCAAGTCTAAAATTACATGGTAGCTTAATTAATAATATATTATTGACATACAAAAGAAATTTCAACTCAATTTTCCTGAACTGAAATGATATGAAAATGAATATGAAATAATGTCACAGTATTTTTAATACTCCAAATTGAAGCATAATTCCGTAGGCCTTATTTTATCATTAGTCATTACATAACATGTAAAGATTCTGTGAAATGTTTTTATAAGTAATACTTCACACTTTATTGAAGAAGCCAACTACCCTGGAATGTAAGCATACCGTCCACATGACAGAAAGCGGATGCTGTGGCCTATAGAGCCACATCTACTCACAAAATTCAAATGTGTCACCGCGGAAGACTAAGATGGAATGCCTCATTACAATTGCAAAAAGGCTCTTCGCTTCTCACTACTTACTATACGAAACACAGCAGCATTATCCATGTAGATCAATTTAATTTACATTTGGTATATAGGCAATCGTGCTCTACCCGGTATTATAAAATATAGATTTTTCAGGCATGAAAGCTATCTAGGTAAACTTGAGAAGTAAAACATTATTTATCTATTAACATTATCTAATTGTTAGAGTCGTTTCCAAGGAAACGTATATAATTATATACAAAAATTGCCCACCTAAGGCTAGTACCTATACCTTTGTACAAGATTATATACTAAAATAGTTCCTATTTATTTGTATACCGCAATGTTGTTTACATTGCTAATTTAAATACGAATAATATCCATAAAAACTAAATTGAATAAACATTTAAGTAGACATTGAATAAATTTACAAAATATATCATTTATACACAATGTTATGACTAGGGTGGGTGGTCTTTTTTTTTCAATCCACGCTGACATCACTAAAATTATTTTTTTCTTTATAAAATGTATTCGTATTTTTTTATAATTTTATTACATTACTGTTTAACCGTGCCCTGAAGTTTTCGAAGTTATGAATAAAGGTACATCATCATGGCTCAATGATTTCGTTAAATCGGTCTCTAAACTCTAAATTAATAATAAAAGCTTAGTGTCCGTCGTTTATATAACAGAGCACGATTAAACACTATGTTGTCTTGTTCAGTCTTATCTAAAACTAAAACCCTGTCGCCAGTTTCTTTTTTCTTCTTAAAAAACATTTTTATGATCCTTACAGTAGAGACATTGTAACCCTTATGCGTTATTTCTTATTTCTTTTCTCCCTTTTCTCAAAGCTAAAGATGAATAAAAACTTTTCTTTCAATGTAACCATAGTTAACGGTCAAAAGACCTTGTAAAATACGCAGACCGGCGACAGGTAAGTAATAGCGTCAAAAGCAAAAGTACGAAGTTCTTGCTTTCCACATACCATAAGAGAAACTCATTTCCTTGGAATGTTCATATATTATAGGCCTATTAATTGTGAAGAAATGGCAATCACTTTCCTCCCTTTTTATTCGCTTAATCACAAATTGGAAGAAATTTATAAATATTTTCATAGAATGATACGGGCCTTTATATTATGGAAGGAAAAGGGTCATTCCATGTCAGTCCTCAGGGGTGATAATGCATCTGTATTTTGAATTGTAATCGAGGAAATATGTAAATGTCTATGGGTCACCGCATCCACTTACCATGAGGCGAACTGTGTGCTCGTTTGTTACCCTTATTCTATAAAAAAAAATATAAAACTAAAGTGACAAACGAGCTTATAATCCGCCTGATAGCATGATAGCATGTGACTAGTGCAGTCCCTGCACACCTGCAGCCAGCTTTACACAGCATGAAATTTAAAATTATGAAAGCCGAAGATGAGTTTTCACCTCTGAGAACTAGAATGGAATAGCCCACACCTTATAATTATATAAATTCTGTGTGAGAGACAAAAAACCATTAAACCGAACAGGTACAAAACCTGTTCGTATTCATATATAATTAATCTAATTCGACCGTATATGGATTAACTATCAAATAATCAATTTAATATCGATATAGATGTTGGAGAAAGAAATAAGTTGATAATTCACAGCAATGTTGTGTTTTTCAGAATAATTTATTCTGCTTTGGTAAAATCGGTTCTTAGATATTTTAATTATAAAAAAAGTAATATAATCCGAAAGAAGTAATAGACATTTTCATTCGTTAACCTTCTCCTCTAAATGCGAAGCATTTATCAAGCTTCAACCAAAACTCTGTTAATTAAAGTTCCTTGAGTGTTTTACTTCAGTAAATAATTCTGAAGAATCTTCATTTGTTCGCGATCAAACTCGCGAATCTATATTTGACAACTTTTGATTAAAAAATCCCTAAATTTTTAATAACACCTACACTTTTTTATGTGGTAGAACCACTGCAACTATGCTGACTGTACATAGCTGCAGCATGAATAGATCGGCTAAAGCGGGGGTAGGACCCCGCTATCACAAAATACCAACATGAAACAGTAACTTAATACTTACTGCTATGTTTCGTTTAATGACTACAGAACCGAAGACTTGTTTTAGTGGTAACGAGGTTTACCATGTTGGTTCCTCAGGGCTGACAACGCATCTGCTGTTTGATTCTTAATCGATGACACAACATGCATTCACTTACTATCACGTGGACTAATGTTCGTTTGTCAGCCTTATACAATAAAAATATATTTGTGGATCATTTATAAATTAAATTAATTAATGACGATTATACTAAGATTCTTTAACAAATAATGCAATAAATTTGTGTTGTGCCAAATCAATAGATAATAACACCATTATTATTTCTTTGATTGATTTCTTTCATTGGTTTTTTAGTTAGATAGAAAAAATTAGTTTCGTTTAATAAATAATACCATTAAACTAAATATTTGTAAATTTAATACAGGTATGGCGTACTTTTTGTAAATTTAATATCACGATGATAAATTCCAAATTACAGATTTAATCAACTACATACTCATAAAAACTAATGTACTTATAATGAAAAGCCTAAACCATCTAATCAAATAAACCCAGACTTTATTTTTGTTTACGTACAAATATTAACTCTGGCAATGATACGAAGTCCAAACACCTTTCACTTTTTTATTAGTTTTAGTTTTTTTATTTATCAGAGTTTATTCCTAAAAACTAAACAAAAACTATTACTAATGTTAATCGTATTTTTTCATCTCTTCTTCGTAGTTTTTTCAGATTAAGGTACTGCAAGAAATCGTGATTAAAAAAAGATTAAAAACCAAAGGCTGAAACAAAAAACACTACACAACCACAAATTTAATTGAAAAATTAATTACTTAAACTTAATATAACGTCTATTGTTTTGTATGATTGTCGAAGTTCGAAGCATTTGTTTACACATTGTTAATTTGCGGTTGTTTGTGGTACAGCGGTTGCTTTGTTACTCTCCGCTTTTCTATTAGAGAAAATTTGTTGTGTTAAAGCAAACCATGTAAACTAACAAGTTTATGTATAATTTAACTGCAAGAACATGCAGAGATAACGTCCTTTTATCGATATATTGTTAAAACAATTATCTGATCATGGTCGAACACAGAAATCGTAATAATTGTCTTATTATTAGATACTATTTCTGTGTGGTCGAAATTATCGGTTGTTAAAAAAACAACTGATAATTTCTACCTTGAAATGAAATGAAATTAATGGTTTTTATTCAATAGGTATAGATTATTTCTTAATACTTATTGAAAGTCATTTTTTTAATAACTCTGTTTCGTAAAAGCTCTGTCCTGGAAAGAACCAGCAACACAATGAGACTTTTTTTAAACATGTTCAACTTTACAACAATTGTGTTTGTACAATTTTTAAATGATTTTTTATAGAACCAGCCTGGTGGCGATCACCTCATTCGCGGGGATTATTTTCATTTATGTATTCTTTGATATTATAATAACCCTTTTTGTGCAATTTTTCTTTAATAAAACATTTAAACTTATTTAATGACAAATTTTGTTTGACATTTTTTGGGATTTTGTAGTAAAAGCCTATACATTGCCCCCTATATGAATTAGGTACTAATTCTGTGAAGTCTAGTAATTGGTATTACAAGCTTATGTTTGTTCCTAGTGTATGAATATCTTTATTCTTATGAAAGCTTTTATGTTTTAAGTACACACATTAAGTTTTCATAAATATGTTGCGATACAAAGGTTAATATGTTAATTTTTTAATTTTTTTTTTAAAATTTAAGTTATAAATCGCCCGTACGGCTCTCTATTGCAAAACAAATATGACTTGAATGTCAGTCGCATTACGCGCTAGCAATATTCCATAAGACATTACGCAATAAAAGTAACTAAAATAAACTAATCTAGTTGTTTCTACACACAATTCCACTGCTGAACCTTCACAACATGGGCCTCCCCCAAGGAATGGATGGCTACCTGCAGCCATCGACTTCCTGTATGTCTTACCAGATCATCACTCCATCTAGTGGAGGGTCGCCCTATACTTCGCCTACAGGTATGAACAGGTATGAGGCTGCCACTTGAGAACCTTTTTTCCTCATAGGTTGTCGAATCGTCGAGCTATATGGCCGGCCCATTACCACTTTAGCTTACTAATCCGTTAGGCTATGTCGGTCACTCTGGTTTTACTGCGGATATCCTCATTTCTAATTTTATCAAGCAAAGAAACCCCGAACATACCCCTTTCCATAATTCGCTGAGCGACGCTTAAGCGTCCTCATACGGCCACCAGTGAAGGACTACGTCTCAGTTCCGTAAGTCATCACTGGTAACACGCACTTGTTGTACAGTCTCGTTTTTAGGTTTTGAGGTATAGCTGACGGGAAGATGTGTCGTAATTTCCCGAAAGCTGCCCAACCGAGTTGTATTCGTCGATTGACTCTCAGCCGAAGTTGGACTTACCTATACTGCGGCCAACAAGAAGCGATACCAAATGTAAACAAAACCAATGCACGCTTATTAGGAATAACAGGGGTGAGTAACTTTTTAATAGTTAGATTGTATATTTAAGTAGACAATATAGTTTTAAAAAATGTCTAGCAAACAAAAAAAAATAGACTTTGTATAAATTTTGTTATAATTTGAATTATTGTATAATGTAGATTTAAATTAAATAAATGCTTTCTGCGCCTTGTCTTTTCTCTATGGGTATTTTATCATTTGTAGGTATTAATAACCATATTTTTTTCCTTCACAGTAAAACTAGTCACCTAAAATTAAAAATTAAATTAAACTGACATACTTTACTTACACATGCATCTTTAATCAATTAAGAAAAGTTTTATTATTACAGTTGCTATTTTTTACATAATTTTGAAGTACACTCCGAACCTAGAAGTTTTAATTAAAACTACTAAACAACATTCATATATTATATCCTACTCCTATACATACCTACCTTTGGGCGTTTCTTTTTGGAGAAGTAAAATCTGTTGATTTATCTCCTTTGACGTACTTGGTTGTGGTTCCATCATTAATAACCACTCTTAATAAAAAACGATTATCAACAAAACAAAAAAACAATAATTATATAAACAACAATTACTAAAATGGCCTTCCGAATGTTGGCGAACCCGTCTTGACCCTGACATGTTTTTGCCGGGAAAACGAGACATTACGACAAATACACAAGATGGAAAAAGATAGATAATAGGTTGCAAACTCCACAGTCGTTTTTAAGGTAAATGACCATTCGCATCACTGCTTGTACTATAGTTGGACTATTTGTATCAACAACTACCGGCATAAATGCGACATGGACGTTACACATGATCTTGGTTTAATCCATGTTCATCCTAAGACCTATCCTTTGGGATTACTATTAAGATCATAGAGCATAGTGCTTAAGTGCTCTAGCGATTGTGCTATAAGGACTATATCGCCGGCAAATCGAAGGTGAGTGATTTAATCGCCATTGATTTTAATACCGTATACTTTTCAGTTAGCGGTGAAGAGTTTCGAGGATATAACGTCACTCTGTCTTACACCTCTCTGCAGTTGGATAGGTTTCGTACTCTGGTTCTGTACTCGGATAGCCATCGTAGCCCCACTGTACAAACACTTCAGCGCTTCGATATACCGACAGTCAACTTGGCATCGCTGAAGAGATTGTAGCACCGCCCGAATTTCAACGAAATCAAAGGCTTTCTCATAGTCGACATACGCCCGACAGAGTGGCGGATTTGTACTCTTCGATCTTTTGTATAATTTGCCTAAGGGTTTGTATGTGGTCTATGGTACTACAGCCTTTTCGGAAACCGGCTTGTTCGAGAGTCTAGAAATCGTCGAGTCTGCTTACGAGACGATCCGTAATGACTCTCGAAAACAGCACGTAGACCCGACTCAGAAGGGAAATCGGTCTGTATTTCTTCAAGAAAGCGTTGTCGCCTTCTTGAAGAGCAAGACCACCGCACTTCTGTTCCACGCCTCCGGAGTAGTGCCACCACAGAGGACAAAATTAAAAGCTTCTGAAGAACTTCAAGTACTGCTTTTCGACCCACTTTTAGAAGCTCCGCTGTAATTCCACCCTCGCCTTCTTTTCTAAGGTGCTGGGGAATCATTTCAATCTCGCTCAAACTGATGTCCGGAATAGTGTCGGATAAGACTTGCTCTTGGATGGATTACACTTGCGTGTAGCTCCAACGATGACGTATACAGTTACCCATAGAACCTCTCAATCGCACTCAAAATCTCGGGAAACGATGCTACGACGCTCTTTCTGGTATACAGACCTCTGGCAAAGACTTTGGATCTCTGGTTCCGCTCAATCGCTTCTTCAATACGAGTTGTATTGAAGTTACGTAAGTCCCGCCGCATGTTTTCGGAGATCTGTCTCTTCAGTTGCCAGTATGCTGTCAAATCTACTGAATACTACAGCTTTATTTCTCGTCTAACAGCCATGATATTAAGAGTGTGATCAGAGAATTTTTGTTTTGTACTGCGGCAGGTCTAGAAAACCAAACACATAGACTATTTCAGTCTTCTAGACACTAAAAACAGTTTTGTAATTCGATATGAAAGTTTTCGGGACCCTATGTTACCGCACGAGGGGACTGAGCGTTTTCTTCATTAGACGAGACCTCTCCCACTTAACGTTTAGGTTCAGTGTACCTCTAACCATTCGGTGATCGCTGCCAGTTTTCACCCTCGCGGTCACTAAGACATTACTGAACAGCTGCCGTCTGGTCGTCATAAAGAAATCGATCTAATTTTTTTGTCAAACCGTCGGGGCTTGACCAGGTCCATTTTCTTTGAGGCCGCTTCTGAAAGAAATAGTTCGTATAAAGAGTCCCATTTTCTACATGTCGGCCAGCTGCTGGCCCCTTGGCTTCCGTTGCACTATTCCAAGTTTCCCTACCTTCATCCTTATCCTTCTCTTGTGTCTAGTTTTGCGTTGAAGTCTGTCTGTTAATTTAGATGTATGGTAGCCCCATTCGAGCTTCGCGTCAATAGTAATACCAAGAAAAAGTGGTATCCACAAAACTCAACTCCCTTCTACAAAACTCAACCCCTTGTGAAGCCAAATTGATTTTTAAGGAGTAAATTATTTGAATTAAGAAAATGAACAATGAATCCAAAATTATTTTTTCTACTATTTGGCTGAGGGTTGATAGGTGTAAAATTAGCGGGGTCTAATGCGGGGCCATAATCCGATTACCATAGCATCGAAGTTCTGAAAGGCTATTGAAATTCAAAATATATTTAATGTATATATAATAAATAATATAATTATAATATATATATATATATATATATATATATATATATATATATATATATATATATATATATAATATAAGCATACTATTGCAAGACTTCAAGATACTGTAAGCCTTCGTTAACTTTGACATCAGAACGTCAAACATCTTAGTGTTCTCCGTGACCATGGGAGCTGTACGTTGAGATTAAAAAGTTAAAATTAAACGCGATAAAATCCGTAAAATTATTTTTATTCAAGGACCTTTTTTACATGGGGAATGCCTACGCATACCCCCCAGAGCCAAGAAAAGCGAGCACTCGGAAGCACTAGCTTTCCTCGACCCCAGTGGCGGTTCTGGTCACTGATCTCTGGCTCCGCTGTCAACTAAGTTTCGGCTACAGAACAGGGATAGCGGCGCCTCGAAATACCGACACTCCTCTCCCCCCACAACCCGACACCTCCGCATCAACGGTACAGTCCTGCCAGAGTCGCGGAGGATAGGGCGAATGGCAAATTGTCATACCTACACTACTCTTCCCCTGCGACTCCACCTTAGCTGTAGCGGTAGGGGGAGAGGACACTCCTCTCGCCACGGGCGACCAATTCACATCCGAAGTGTGCTCGCCAAGCCCTTTCGGAGTGGCCTCTCAGGCCAGCCAATTGGATTCCTCTTTATTCACCGAGAGTGACCAAGCTACGGCCACAACACGACAAGTCCGTTCAGGGACAAGGAACAGAAGCTTTATACTTGTCGCCATAACTTCTTTTTGTCGTTAAAAAGTTATTTAATTGATTTTTTTTTCATTTATTACAACCTATAATTTTTTATACTAATTGAAAAAATATTTAACTCGAAATCATAAACAACATATAGGTAGGTAAAATAGTGAAATCGCATTATGCATGAATCACTTTACAAAAGCAAAAGCTTTCAAGCCAATTTCCGGCAATACGAAGGCTTCCACTATGAAACAACCATGTTCTAAAGTGTTTATGGTTTATCTATTTTGATACATGTTTACTATGCTTTTAAAATTACGAGCTAATAAAACTTCTACTAGACTTTATTGCATTGAATATTCTTTTCCCTATATTTTTATAAAGTTAGGGTGACAAAGAACACAGTCCACCTTATGATAAGTAGATGCTGTGACCTATATAAACATCTACATTTATACTCAATCAAGGATCAAATTGCAGATGCGTTGTCACCCCTGAAGACTAAGATGAAATGCCTCGTTTCCAGTAAAAAGGGTCTTCGATTCTCCACACTCCACCATACGAAACACTATGCTGCTATTTTACGCTGAGATTTTGTGAGAGCATAATCCTACCCAAATCGAGCCGACCCATTCATGCTACGGTTAATATCAGTGGTTCGTAAAACCGACAAACGATGAATAAGAAAGGTTATTGAGTAGCTTCGTACCGGTATGCGAAAGTGTAGTCCCTGCCCCTCACTAGACGGGGAAGTGATCTGGCGAGACATGCAGAAGTCGATGGATGCAATTTTTTTATAGGATCAGGGTAATAAACGAGCACACAGTCCACCAGGTTAGTGGTTGCTGTGGCTCACAGACATCTTCATCCACCCTCGATTACGAATCTAAATTCAGATGCGTTGTCACCCGTGAGAACTAAGATGGAATTCCTCACTTTCAGTAAAAAGGGTCTCTGGTTCTCTACACTCACCATACGAAACACAGCAGCATAGCCGACTCATTCGTGCTACAAATATACCAGTAATATAACTACAACATGACTCAACTACGTTGCAGGTGTTTCAGAACCGCGTTGTGTGGCTTTCCTTGCGGGAAACCTATGTTCAGCATTGAACTTGTGACAGGCTGTAATGATGATGATTATATTCTTTGAGTGTTTTGTTTGCACACAACAATCTATAATAGAAGAAATTAATATTTTCATTCGTTAATGACGTCATTGCAAAAAAAGGTATACATTTTTACTAGTTTTTATTAGTTTGGCGATAAAACCATACCATAATGAGCATATTGTGACTTCTTTAGAACTAATTGTCAAAGAAAGTAGCTTCAAAGTAAACTAGTTTATTACTAATTAATCAAGAAATTAATTTACGAAGTCGCTTCTTAATAAAACTTATTACACATTCAAGGAATACTTAGAAAATAGTTAGATTTCTGTCTCACATCTTCCATAATATTGCTATGCCTGAAAAGTGTATGTATATGCATTGCCATATTTTTATAGTTATATTATTACCATATAATTATGCACGAACATGTGTTTTCTATGTTGTATATTATGCCATTTTTAAAGGGTTTTTTGAAGTGCATGAGTTGTGAGTTCATAAGATTTATTACTATTTTCAGAATTATATTATTCAGACGATCTTTAGAGGAAAAATTATTCTTTCATTTGATTAGTCCTAAAGAATAATTATTAAGACATTGCTATATCTATTTTATATAATACATATTTTTCAATTCGAACATAATATATTATTACTTACCCCTTTCTAGTTGTTACCTTGACGTTGTGACATTCCTTAGTCTACTCTACTCAATAGGGCAAAAAATAAAGGCGAATAAAATAGCTTAAGAATAATATTAGCTTCCGATATCATGGCTAGATCGCATATTAATAATTCTATAGACTATGTCTTAGCACCGAACTCTTAAGCTATAATGTGGAAATTATTTTATTCTTTTATTTCCAATAGTACTCGTATCAAGATGATTCGTGCTAGTTTTCGCTAGTTACCTTGCACTTTTTTTTTTTGCGCCCGAAGCAAATATGGGCAACCCTCCGGAAAGCGGGGGAGGGAGGCGGTGAATGCTCATAGCATACCACGCAGCCGGCTGCGTGGTTATGTGGAGACTTTTACCCACTAAACACCGCCTTTTAGGAAATGGCTTAACGATCTGACTAGAGATCTCTAAGCCGTATACGAACGCGACCCTCCTTGGCAGAAAGGAGGGCGCAGGTTATTGCCCCACACGCGTAGTCACGCACGAAGAGTTAAAACGTTGTAGTGTGCGTCAATATTTGCTATATTTTATTACCTCATTCCAGAACTGGGTAGATTTAGACTTGCGCATATTTTAATATACGCTCTTAATGCAATAATTAATTAAATAAATAAATGTTACAAGTAATATGTGGCCTCAATTAGTATTAGATTTTATTATTTTGTTTACCAAGTCCTATTTTAGTAAGCTTTACATTATATAAACTCACAAATTCAGTAGTTAGAGCTCCAGAATAGATAATTGCAAATCGTTTTTAGCTCTGGTCTCCAGGGCGTATGTAACTCTAGTAGTATTATTACAATTTTTACAGAACTAAAGTGACAAACAAACTTACAGTCCACCGATAGTAAGTGGGTACCTGCTGCCAACTTCAAACAAAGAAGACTATAAATGTGTTGTCACCTCTGAGGACTTAGATGTAATTATACAGGCTCTCTCCACCCTTCAGAACGAAACACAATAGTCCACTACTCAACTATCACTACCAAAGGAGGTGCCGTACTGTCCACAAGCCTCTCATTAACAATGTTGTAAAGATTGGGAGTGTGTCAAGGAGGCCCCCTCTAGGTCTCCAACGCCCACAAAGGGACGTTATCGTCCACTTTGAGAAGGACTGTTTTAAATAATACGAAAAGAAGAGTCATCGTTCACCAAGGTATAAATATTTGCGTGAGTGTAAGAGAGCCTATCACTCCATTGCATCCCACGGATGTCGTAAGGATAAAGGATGTCATAGGGATGACTATGCTTATGGAAAGATATGGCTTCCGGTAGGTAGTGATGTAGCGATCTAATATATGTCAGATGTTATAAAATACCAACATATTCTCCAAAAGAAAATTCGTCTGCTGCATGTGTTGTACCCTAAATGACGTTTGAAGCTTTATTGAGTTATGATGGTGAAATTTTCAAAAACGAAGATTGTTGACGGGGAAAAATATTACTAGTGGAAAGGTATCGTTTCAGCGCTCACCTATCCAGCATGGTGAGGATGACAAAGGATATTTAGCATATTTTTTTCTAAATATTTAATTTTGGCATTAGAAGAGTAAATACAGAATGAATGTTTATTGACACATTTTTAAAATAGTCTAGAAGTCTAGGTTTTAGTAGTATGTCTAGATGGTAGGAAGTCCGCCTGGGTGGGTACCACACTCTACCGCCTACCTACTATTTCTGCCGCCAAGCAGCAATATATTAAATGCTAATGGCCAAACTCAAACGCTACTAAATTTTATATGTCGATAAGTCTCGTGGTGTCACAGTCACTTTGCCTTAAAGTGATAGAGACAGCACGAGACTTAACGGCATCTCAAAATTGGGCAGCGTCAAAGAATTTTGGCACTAGAAAATTAATCACAGGCTTAGTGGTATTCTATCTCAGTTGAATACCAAGATGAAGAATGCCGCTTAGCCTAATGACAACGCATCTATTGCCTTCTTTGTTTGAAGGTGCTAAATAGTTGCAGAAGCTACTTACCATCAGATGAACTGTCAATTCGCTTGTAATTTTAATTTTATAAAAAAAGGAATGGACTTAAAATCGTTGATAAAAAATAAAAATAAATAGAAGACAAAAATACGCATTTACTTTTTATCTTAAATCACTCTTCAATCTCGAGGTACGTGCTCAGTATTAAAAGGGGCCAATATTTTTCACAAGTTCACCGGAGCTTAACAGCTTGAACATGATAAAACCTTCTTTCAGCACTTTCCTTTTTAGTTACGGTAAGACGAATTTTAATACAATTATATACCTAAGGACTAAATGTTTAGTATATTATGTTATTTTTCAAAATTAAATACATGGGTTTTGTTTAGAATATACATTGTTTAACGAGTGATGTTATTGTTTTGAACAATCTAAAACCATCTTTATACTTATAAAAAGAAAAAAGTAATCCGTTTTCGTGTAGGTACCCAATGTTTTTATGAGCCTACATAACTATTATTGAGAGTTTTTATGAGCTTAGTTAGGAAATAATAACTTTATCCTTCCTCTTAACGTGATATTTCTCAGTGCGTCACAGATATAAGTATTCTAAATATATCTTATCACATTGTATCGATCTAAAATACAAAATACATCTCGTCATCATCATCATCACAGTCGCACATTACACAGCCCTTCCCGAGTGCACTGCTGAACATAGGCCTTCTTCAATGTATGCCACAAAGCCAAATGAATCCATCGGTGCATATCTTACGAGGTCGTAACTCCATCTAGTGGGGGGACACCCTACTCACCGGTATGAGGCTGCCACTCGAAAACCTTTCTTTCATGCCATTTGCCACTTTAGCTTACTAATCCGTTTAATATACTTTTGTTTGCAATAGCAACATTTCTCTTTTAAATTGCCAAATGTGTCAAAATGACTTAAAACCAAAACCTGCGGCGACGGTATCTGCCACGAAAAGAAGTCAAATTATTCTATAATGCAAACGGATTAATAAACAAATTCAGTAAAATTATGATAATTAGACGATTTATGTTACACTTTACACTGCAATAAAGAATTAACCTATGACCCTACGATCGATATTCGATACCAAGCGCAGAAGTTACAAAATAATATGCAATACAATAAACTACAACACTGCCTTTTGCAGAAAACAAAATATTTTCTTGCCCTTTGGTTACTTATATATTTATTTATCTATATATACAATATGTAACAAAAACTCTGTGGTTCCCGTTAAGTGTGTTATCAGAATCAGTATCCAAGCGTATAGAAATATTTTTTTTTTCAAAACACGTTTTAAAAAAATAATTTTAATGAAAAAGAAAATAATTTGCAAATTGTATGTGGTTTTATTTCCTCTAACTCACACGAATTTCGGTTATGTCTTTGACAAACCTAATTTAAGTGTCGGTTTAAGCTAAGGGGGTAATTTGCATGCTATTCAGACATGAATAACCATTTTTAAATTTTTTGTCTTCTATCAACTCATCTAATCAACTTTAATCAACTTTATAGCAATAAAACTTGATGAACAGATAGAGAGCCAGGTGTGATCGAAGCCATATTTTACCCCAAAAACTTTGAGGCTTTTTTTAAAAACGAAACATTGTTAAATTAATCCTTTTTATCTTTTGTGTTTGATAATCTTAAATCTAAATAACGCCACATTAAAATATCCTACCTAGGCGAAGCCAGGTCAGGTCTCAGTAATTTAATAATATAAATCCGTCTTATTACAAAAAGTACTTTATAATTATTAGGCTGATACCTAATTTAATTTCAGTCCGTTTCAATATAGAAGTCTCGATAAGACTTCTTATTACTAAACGTAGTTTGTTGATAGTTTCCCGAGATTAAAGAAATTTCTCATGTAATAAAACCTTATAATATCTCTATATATAAAATCAGTTGCTGTTCGTTAGTCTCGCTGAAACTCTAAAAACGGCTTGTGAAATTTTTTGTGTGTTTGAGTAGGTCCTTAGATGGTTTAGAATCACATTTGGACCCGGTAGGTGGCGCTATTGTCGAGATCCAGAAATAACGCGTGTGAAGCCGGGGCGGATCGTTAGTACATAATAAAACCCTTAGGCGCGCTACAGTCTTCGCGAAATTTGACATTTGCTGTCATATTTCATACTTTACATTTTAATTAGCATATTTTCTACGGAAATCATTTATTGAAAGACTCAATTGTAAACCTGATACTATTGTTGGAATATGGTAATAGCCCATAATGGTAGTACCCCATACGGTAAAAGAAAGTCTGTGTGTACTGTACGAAATTCTGTATTAGAATGCCAACACAAAGTTTATCGTTTAACAAATAAATAATTAATAGACTTGTTTTGACTACATCCGTTTTTAAAGAGACTTTATGTTGACTAGTATTTTTGTATACCTATGCCAACAACTATAATTATAAATTACCTTTTGTAACAATGCGGTCTATCCAAAAAATTTGTATAATTAAATTAATAAGTGTTTTATTTCACTAATCACTTTTTACAAATATATGTGAATTCCTTGGCTCCTAATGTAGGTGAGCCTGTATCTCAGGAGTCAGTGTCTTCCCAAAAATAAATGTACAAAACAAGTAGATGTTGGCAAAAGTAAAAATTCTATTTAACGAAACCAAAATTCTACTCTGTAGAAGTGCGTGTGTGCGCGCGTGCGTGCGTGCTTGGGAGTGTGCCTACGTACGTGCGTATAACATACCTATCCATTAATTGCAAGTTTTATATCGAAAACAATCAATCGAATCATCGTAATCTAAACACACGCACACACACGTGCGAACTAATATCAATTCTTATAATTTACTACTCAACTGTTCTCATTTATTCATCGGACACCGATAAATTCGGATATAATGAGCGAGCGATTTGGAGTCCTGAAATACAGAAAATCCTAATTAAGGCTCCAGCCCGCCGCTACATCAAATGTATTTTCATTTATTTTAAGGACAAGCTAATCATGTCAATTTGCAAACACTGAAGGATAAGCCCTTTGTTCACCAACAGGTTTCGATTTTATTAATTCTATCTACAGCGAAACTCGACGTAGCTCTTTCTCTCCCTCATGTAGCGACTTTGAATGGTAATTGGATCTCGTATGACGAGAATTTTATTCTGTGTTTCATTCTGAATAAATGAATAAAATATACTTTATTGTACACTAATAATACACAGTACAGAGCAGAGTGGTCATGTGGTGCAACGACAGCGCCGCCACATCACCCCCCTGTTCAGACCGGAGGTCGATAGTGCAGTCCGATTGCCGGCGCGTCCTTAATGCCGGTGGGGAATGCATGCTGTGTGCGTAAGGGTAAGTGACACCGGTGCGAATGATATGCCGATGTGTAATGCATGCCGTACTACGCACTGGCAAGCGATGCCGGTAAGAACGATGTACCGAAGCTAGTGTCAGTAGTCTGCCTTATAAATCTGCGGTGAGTCGAGATGAAGACAAGTTGGACTGGTTTGCAGGAACTGAAGACTGCAGAAGACGATTCTCAGTAGTGAATGGTAGGGGTTCTTGAAGATAATGACGAAGGCTTGAAGTTGTAGTTTCCGAAGGTTATTGGTTGCGTGTTCAGATCACGTCAGGGTCACCACTGTGGCCGTAAAAGGAAAAGGAAAGATCTCCCGGCGAGCAAGGTGTTCTGCCCGGTGAGCGGCCAACACTCCGTGTGATAGTTCGGAGCTATTCTATAATATACTGCTTATGATTCAGAACATTGATAGCGCGATTTAGGCTTCGGTGTGTTTTCGCTTGTCGCGCGACGACAGCGCCGCCACACGCAAAATAAAATTTTGTCGAAAGTAAAACCTTTATTTTAACGGTATCACAGAAGATCAAAATTAACGTCGTTGAATGGGTTGCCAAATAGTTTAGATTCACACTTATATCCGGTAGGTGGCGCTGTTGTCGAGATCCATAAATCACGCGTGCGTACTAGTATACAATATAATCCCAAAGGCAGAAACAGACTAATCCCACGTACGCAACGTATGTAACCCATTATGACATATGATTCCGTATAAAAATGTATTAGAAACGCACTTATGGTACGCATCGTAATCACACGCGTCCTAGGCATCGTCGATCTACGATATCCAGATCGGCGTTGAAAGGTGGAGGGGATTTTCGTACGCAATCCACGAGCAATGTTGCCGTTTTAGCGCATTTGGCGCTAGATCTAGTGCAATTATAGGGTCTTTAACTTTTTTTTTAAATATCTAAGCGCTAAAAATATCTAGTGAAATCTGGTAGAAAATTTAATATTAGCTGGCGGCACAGTGTGATAAAAACATGGAGTCTTGTTGGATTTTCCGACCAAAATGTTGCTGACGCGTTCATTGTTTTAGCTCCCTTTTGAATTATGGTATTATGTAGCTGTTTTGCTTTTCATTATATTAATCTTCTAACTTTAAATACCTGAGAAGAACTAGTTTTTCCCACTTTCGAGTTACGTGTTAGTTTTTTAGCTCAGTTTTTCGTTTCGTGAAAATTTTAAATGGAGGTGCCACCGAAGAAGAAGGCTTATAGCCAAAAATATAGATCGGAGTGAGAGCATAATCAAAGAATCAATTACTCTAACAGGAAGGTGATGGTGATGATGTGGTGAAATTTTGGGCTCAAGTTTCCAGATACAAAAATACGGCTAGGATGAATGCCTTTTGGGAGTTACTGGACTTAGCTATCAGGGTGCTGTCGCTTTGACATTCAAACGTCGAAGTATAGCGGATTTTCGGCGTTATGAACATTGTCAAAAGTAAGCAACGTAAGCGGATGAAATCAATAAGATATCAATGAAAAAATCTTACGCAAAGCTACCACAAATAAAGACTTACCTGAAAAAGTCCTCAACAAAGTACTAAAACTGTGAAAAAAGGAATAGAAGCAAGTGAAGGTGTTCATCATTGGCATCTGGAGATGATGATGACCATGAAGACGTAGTGCAACTATCTAATTTAGTTGATTTTAGTACCTAATATTACTAAAATAAATGAAGATGTCAATTATAAATAATCGCATTTTTTCTTATTTCCTTATATTTTTACAGGGTACAACTTAGCGGAATTTGGTGGATTTTAGAAAGCAGATTTTTCTAAAATATAACGCAATTTTGGTAAGGGTTTTGTGCATCTCTTTTTCTTCATACGGCAACACTGTCCACGCGTACTTTGCACTGTGCAAGCATTTTGTTGTCAAAATGGGAGATTTAGTGAAGCGATACAAATATACATATTATATGTTGAATATCGCGAAACTACATTACGCCGTTGATCGTGCACGAGTTGGAGAACGAACCATTAACGCATATCCGTTGCTGGCGAACAAACAAATAACTATGAAACCAGTCAATCACTTCAAGAGATATGTTACGAGAAACTAAGGGAAGAACTATCATCATCATCATCATCATCATCAGCCTGCAGCAGTCCACTGCTGGACATAGGCCTCTCCCAAGGCGCGCCACTTAGCCCGATCTTCGGCTACACGTAACCAGTTTCTACCAGCCACCTTGCGCAGATCGTCGCTCCATCTTGGTCAGGGGGCGTCCCACACTACGTTTGCCTAGACGCGGTCTCCACTCCATAACACGTCTACTCCACCGGTTGTCACCTCTGCGACAGACATGACCAGCCCATTGCCACTTCAGCTTACAAACACGGAAAGCTATGTCAGTAACCTTGGTTCTCCGGCGGATTTCTTCATTTCGAATTTTGTCTACCAGAGAAACTCCGAGCATAGCTCTTTCCATTGCTCGCTGAGCGACTTTAAGCTTTTTGAGCAGATGTATCGTCAGTGTCCACGTTTCGGCACCATAAGTGAGTACGGGCAGAACGCACTGGTTGAAGACTTTTGTCTTCAGACTTTGCGGTATGGGCGACGTGAAAACCCGACGGAGCTTTCTAAATGCTGCCCAGCCCAACTGAATCCTCCGATCGACTTCCTTCTCGAAGTTATTCTTACCTAGTTGCAATATCTGCCCGAGGTAGGTATATTCCTGGACAACTTCGAAAATTTCACCATCAACGGTAATTGGAACTGGCATGACGTAATCGTTGAACATAACTTTTGTCTTGTTCAAATTCATGCACAGACCAACACGTTGCGAGGATTCATTTAGTCTGTTCAGCATATCCTAAAGTTCCTGCAGCGATTCTGCCATGACGATATCATCAGCAAAGCGTAAGTGTGAGATGTACTCACCGTTTACGTTAATACCGCATCCTTTCCAGTCTAACGTCTTAAAAACATCTTCCAGTGCATTTGTAAACAGTTTAGGGGATATAATATTGTTACGAGCTTGAGGTTCGTGACAATAAAATGGACACTAGTCTGACACTAGATGGCGCTAGTGTATGACGTTGAGCGCGTAACAATATCCCCCTGTCTCACTCCACGATGCAACTGGATTGGTTTTGTTTGACTGGTCTGTACTTGGACGGACATCGTACTGGTGTTGTAAAGACATCTCAGCACTTCGATGTACCGCCAGTTAATTTGGCACCGCTGCAAAGAATCTAGAACAGACCACGTTACAATGGAGTTTCACTTGAATGATGAATTGACATCAGAAGATCAAAATTGACGTCGTTGAATGCAATGCTAAAGCCAAGTCAGGTCAATACTGTTACTCACTGTTTATCTATGCCAAGACAAAATTCTCGGTAATCTTGATATTATCCATCTACATATCTACATATCTATCCAATTTTACAGCAACTTGCTCTAACGTTTTTTCCGGTTCACGGTTGGGAAGAATCTATAGCACACAAGCTTTTTTACTACAAGGATATCGTGAAAATTTTTATGACATGAACGCTTGTGACAGACATATGTACAGACACACGACGTTTAGTTGAACAACTCTACTTTTTGCCTCATTCTGTGATGTGCTTACTTAGTCATAATCATAAATCAATACGATTGTGGACTTTTGACACAGAAACTACCGCGCCACCGCGTCTAATTTCTGGTTTAAATATATTCCTTATCAGTATATCATACTTTTTTTCAGAATAAATACTGTGCCTTTAACAAAATGTTTTTATCATAGAACTCTAAACGGTAGTAAAGATTAACTGTAGAGACGGAGTTACGTTTTAAATAACAAAACAGCTCAAATAAATGAATACACTCATTTGCGAAGAAAAAACAATACGAAAAAGGTTTTAATCATTTTGAATATTTTACCGGCCGGTTATAAAAGTGCCGTGGTAATAAAAAAGTACCAAATTCAAATTTTTCTCTGACGATGGTTTAAGAACAACTTTTTATTACATTTAGTGGCGCGAATTCTCGAAAGTTAATATCTATTCTAAATAACATTTTTATTGAATTATCTCACATCCTTGACATTTTATAAAAAATATCATTGCTGTTTAGCGCTTCGAAAATAGTAGAATGAACAGATAAAAGCCAGCAAAATTGTTGCGCTGCTTGAGGAGGCTTGCAACCAATGCTTCGTGGCTTATAGGCTAATTAAAATCTATCAAAGACATTTAAGGCCGAATACGACGCGAATGACCTTGCTCGTTTCGCAGCAAACCACGCGCCGCCAGTAGGCTTTGTTTATATAGACAAACGGGTACGGGTACAGGCTTTGATTACCTATATTATATTTGACTGAGCTAGCTCAGTATGCAGAGTAATGAACAACACAGAGAGCATTGCTTACTTCTTAAATAAATCTTTCTTATTTATAATATTAGTTCCTATAGATTATAAATTCTGTACTTTATTCATTATAAAATATTGTTCGAAAAGTTATTGAATTGATAACGATTTTTTTCTTAATTGGTGCATCGTACTTAAAGAACCTCATATAACTGAAAATGTTTGTTCTTGTGAGTCGTACAAGATGCCGTAATGCAAATTGCATAAATAATAAAGAAAAAAAAACTAAAGTCAGTGATTGCCCCATAGTGGGGATAGGTACTGTGTATGTAAATTCTCACAAGACTACTCCGACTGGTCAATCACTTCACATCCGAAGTATTTCGGTTTTTCTTAATTATGTACTTACCCCATGCTTTCGGACAATACATTGACTATGACATTATTTGCGGTCTCTGTGCTTGCACTACTCTGTACATTCTTTTCCGACTGGGTCTTGATATTTACATTTTTAGTGTTTCTCACTTGAAACTAGAAAAGTATAAATGATCAGTTTGCATAATGTAAATGAGTAAAAATGCAACCTATTAGGCAGCCTCAAACAAAAAATTACCTTACAAAAATATAAGTATTAACCTCAAAATATAACCTTCGAGCTGCGTTCATGCGAAAAACTCTCTTTGTTTTACCACTTAGGTAACATTTATTTCTTTTCTTACCTATATTTACATTTATAGTCACTTAAACGCGTATAAAACGATAAATTAACGATTTTCGCTACAGACACATCGACTGTTATTACCTTACGTCACACGTCGAAGCGCCTGGTAATTTATTACGGCAAACTTTTATCTGGCAATATACGATATTATTATTAGGTGTTTATAATTAAAACGAATTATGTTAATAAATAATATTTTGTATCGAAAATAAAGATAGCAGGCCCCTTCGGAATCACAATACAAACATTTTTACGTAAAAGAATTTTTCCTAAATTAAAATTCATAGAGTTTTGGAAGAACAATAATTTTATATATCATTTTTAACATTTTTTTATTTGTTGGTATATTCATTTATTTTAAAATTTTAAAATGACGGTCACCTTGTGAAGGACCCGAACAAACCTACAAAAATATTTTAAAGCTTAGAATTACTTCAGGTCAAAGTTCTAGTCAAGAGAAATACATTAATTTTCGCCAGTTCTCTTCGTATTCGGCCTTAAGAAGTAGTAATTTAAATCTCTTTGGAGGTTTTGGTTTTGGTTGTTAGGTATATAACTGACCAAAGCTACTATTTATTGCTAATTTACAAAATTCTGACTATAAGACTACCTAAAATTATCAAACAATCTAATAATAACATTAAAATTGGTTCTTTGCTTAGGTTCCCGTTTATTTTGCAAAGGAGTTATTCAAATTCGTATTTTACCTAATATGAATATTCATTATGTTACAAGGGTCTAAATACCTCTTATCACAAAGGTCTAAATAATCTGAAATGGCGTTGTGCTTTGCAAAATTATAGTTGTAAATAATTCATTTTGGTGTTAGGGGTAAGTAAATAGATTTAATCACAACATGTTTTTAAAAGCTGTGATATTATATATATATATATATGTGTGTGTGTGGGGGGGGGTGTGGGAGTGGGAGTGGTGTGGGTGTGGGTGCGTGCGTGCGTGCGTGCGATCGTGTGTGCGTGCGTGCGTGCGTTTGTGCGTGCGTGCGTGCGTGCGTGCGTGCGTGCGTGCGTATATTTGGGGGCATCAAAAATTACAATTTTACGCTCGTATTTTCTGAGAGTGTGGTCCCTGGTCGAGCCGATCCATTCGTGCTACATCTACAGTGCGGCTGTACCACACACAATTTTTTTCTGATTTGAAAGAGCCAAAAGAACCATCACCGTCATCGTAAAAAAATAGTTTTGTTCCCAGTTCTTATACTCTGTCTTTACCTTAACCTGTTGGCCTGCGTTCACATACACCTATTTCGACATGGTCCCGGATTTGAATCTAAATGAAACTAAATGACTTTACACACTAAGTATGTGTATTTGTGGTCTTTAGATACATCACTCACTGGCCTTTTTAAGTCCACTGCCGGAAGAAAGCCTATTCAAGAATGCGCCAACTGGCTTGTATTTCTAAGAAAATTCGCCCGTACTCACCACCCCCATACCCCTTAAGATAATGGTGCATCATCGGAATGTGGGTTGAACTCATGTTTTCGTCACTAATGGGTTGTATGAGCCTCTTTCCTTAATCAGTAGCGTTCACTACCGGTAGGTGAGGTTAACATTTGGCAAAACTTCTAAAATAACATAAAAACTTGTTGTAATGTAATAACTTTTTACACTCAGCTCAGTATGACTACGCTATATTATCCTGCTATGTACTATAACACATTGCTTTATAAGCAGGCAATCTATAACAATTAATGCTTAAGAGATGTTGTTGTGCTTTATAATATTTGCTATATTCTATATATTATAGCGTAGTCTGAACTGAGCTTCATGCTATAAAAATTTGGTATATAATAAATACTTATATAATTACTTATAACATGAAAAATTGGTACGAACCACCTATTTGCCTACAGTACAAACAAACCAGTAGATGCCTTCAAACTAATTAATGCTGTGACGTGGACATTTTGTCTTTGTTCTAAAACATGGGCTCCATATTTAGGATAAACAATCAACGGACGGCATACTAATAAACGCTCAATCATGCTGAAGGTTCTTTAATTCTATCGCCTCAGCCTGTTAGCTTCGTGTTTATGAAAAAAAAAATACAATAATATTTCGTTCAATTAGTACAATGAGTGTACGAAAATTACTGTTTTGTTGCATTTGTAATAAGTGCCCTGGTTTTACTGAATCTTCGTCGAGTGCATCAAGTGAGTTTAAATTATTTAAGAGTCAAAGACAATGATATTAAATACAATTTAAAATCATTATTAACTATTTATAACGGTTCGACATAGTTTCATGAAAATAAGAGTGACAAATTCATTGGGCACGCTGTCCACCTGATGAAAAGTGAATGCTGTCGCCCATTAAACTCTTACATTTTTATTCTCGATTAAAAATCAAAAAGCAAATGCGTTGTCTCTTCGAGGATTAAGGTGAAAATTCTCCTGTTCTTTACATTAACCATACGAATCATAGCAATATTGTGCTGCTATTATACAGTAATATGTATTTTGTGAGAGCGTAGTCTTTTCACGGTCGGCCCAACCCATTCGTGTTGCAGACACAATACAGCATATCTCTACCACATTTATTGGAATGATTTTTTTATATTTCCATAAAGATAACTGTATTATATTTTAATTTGCAAGATATTTACATTGTAAACTCTTGAGGTTTAACATATTATATTTGATATTAATGTACTATTTACTGTAAAAGCCCGTATTTGGGTAAATCTTAAGTTTTTCTTTTGAATTTTAAGATTTACCAACAAGACCTGGTAAATATAAGTTTTGATTAAAATGTGACGATTTTTCAGGTTTTTACTATTAGAGTTTGGCACATAATATAAGTAGAAAGTATTTATAAAACATTGAATTATGTCACTTGCAAAATTTTAAAATATTTTTAACGCCGCCTCTACACGTTGGCCAACACAGTGGCGAATGTAGTGGCCAATAGCATTGGCCAACGTGTAGACGGGGTGTTTGGGATTCATTGCTATATATTGGGACGATGGCCCACAAGTTGGCGCGAGATCCGTGTGGTGTCGGTTTTTTTACAAAATATAAAGGATTGTTGGCAGAGTTTGGTCGCCGCGTCCACACGTTGGCCGCGCGTTTAGTTTGCTACAAGCTCCCAGAGTGATTACACGCATCTGATTTAAATTTTATATTCAAGCTTTGTAGGATGGATGTCCCAATTACCAGCCTTTTAGTGCCAATTTCAACTTTAAACATTCCTACTACTTTAATTAGCGCGATTTAATTATTTTTAAACATTTGTTTTAATCGATTAACTATTTATCAAAAAAATAACGAACATTTATTTACAATCAGATTATTGAGAGAACAATTTTAAAATGAAAAAAAAATGAAGCTCGTCGTTTATACGTGGTAGAACCATGCAGTTATATTAGAAGTATAGTTGTAGCACGAATGGGTCGGCTCAACCGGGGAAGGACCACGCTCTCACAGAATATTTGCGTAAAATAGTAGCTTAATGATGCTGTGTTTCGTATAGTGAGTGTAGAGAACCAGAGACCCTTTTTAACTAAACTTTAAAATCAAAACCCAATTTTAAAACATAGACTAATCGATTATAACTCCTTTAACTTTAAAATAAGTTAAGTTCTTATTAATGGTATTTATTCCAGTTTATGATGCATGTAAAGAATAAATAAAGCTAATCGTATATCGTATATATATTTACAGCCCCATTAATATCCACTATTCTTTTATAATTATTTTATAAAAACGTAACCCCCACACTTGGATTTTCTCCTGTATCGCGGAGGCAGCTTGCAAACATAAATTGCACAAGGACACACATCCAGACCCCAAATAATTATTTGTAGGATATACAAATACATGTTCCGTGCGGGATTCAAACCCGCGGCCCCCGGCACAGCTACTCATTGCTAAGCCACTGCGCCACGGAGCCGTCGTTCATCAGCACATTGGCCCGAACCGAAGTAAACTGAACGACCTTCCACTTCCAACGTATGGACGCCGTCACCAACTCTCGGCCAATATATTCGCCACTACATTCGCCACTGTATTGGCCAACGTGTAGAGGCGACATAAGACGAGTTTATAAAGTAGATTACAATAAAATAAACAAATATTTGCTTTATTCTCACAAACATAAAACCTACGTTGGCTAAGCTTACTATTCATTATTTTTTCTTACCATCATCATCATCATCATCATCTTCATCATTAGCCCTTCGTAAATCCACTGCTGAACATAATAATTTCCCCAATCCAACGCAAAGAAAGATCCTAGCAGATCGGCTTTCTCCTTTGCGGTATGGGCCAGTGAGTCGTCCTCCATGTGCAGAGATGGAAGAGATGGCTGACAGAAATTCCGCTGGACAGCCTTGGCGAGAGAGCAGAATGCACGGGTTCCAGAAGAAAAGCGAACTAGTTTCACCCCATAATCTCCTCCAAGAAATACGGTCCACAAAGTACGGTCCTCCATCTAGTGGGGGGCCGCTTTACACTTCGCCTACCGGTACGAGGTTGCCACTCCAGAATCTTTCCTCTCCACATCCGTTGAATTTCCAGAAATTCAATACAAATTCCTAATGGATGGAAGTCATTAGAATTATGTTTCCCAATTTAGAAACTACTTAGCACATTTATTGTCTCTCATAATCAATAACTGCATTGGTGGACGTTCATTTTCGACATTAAACCGTATAAAAATTATTTTAAGGAACACTATACGTCAAGAAAGCCTGAATTATTTCCCTGATTGCTATTGCTTAGAGAAATTGCTACGGATAGTATTATTTCTAAATTTGCCCACATGAAGCCTAGAAAAGTTATTTTGTAGACGTTTAAAAAGTAATGAAGAAACAGCTAAATAAATATAATATAATATGTCCGTAATTTAAGTACTCCATTAATAAAAGTATAAAATTAGCTATTCCTGAAAATATAATATTATACTTTGTTATAAATATTAATCTCGAAATATGGTTTAAAAAACATTTACAATTATTTGTTAGTATCGTCAGTTTTAAATTGTTAGTTTTTTATCAAAATCATTCTAAATTACCAGGACAATCTTAGGTCTGACTTTTTGTACTTTACAGAGTATAACAGGGCCTATAGTAAACTACTTTACTATTAAACACCAACAAAATTGTAACCTAAGTATAGATCGCTAATAAACTTATTGAGTATTGAATTGTTTTTCACCACTTTTTAATTAAAACCTATAGCAGATCAAGGGTTCCTCGATATTATTTGCTAAATCCGGCACTGAAAGGCATAATTTGTTTTTGTCAATTTTATTTTTGTCAATTTTTGTCTATTTTCTCTCAGTGATATAGCTCTTAATATTAGTTATGACCTTCACAAACTATGTAATTTGATTTGCAAAACTTTAGTTACAACAAGCCACTAAATACGGTTAACACAATCAACAATATCGGTAATGGAATTACCAATCAAGTCCGTTCATGTCATGTTTGAGCTCACAACGGAATCAGAATTAGGTAATCAATTTCGTTTCCTTTTGTGTGTAGAGCACATGGATTACGTTGTTAATATTAATAATTATTGGGTTTGTATTTATTTTATATTGAAATATTAGTATCGATCAGAGTTCCTCAGTGGGGTCCGAACGCCTAAGGAATTTACCTGCTGATCGTGGGGAGTAGACATATTATGTCATTCATTCATTTCTAGGGACTCGATCATTCAAATATTGATTCGTCTTACAAACCGGGTCATTCGGATCTATTATTCAAATGGATAATTTCGAGTTTCAGTACTCTGTGATCTGTGAGACCCACTCGATACATCGATAATGTCGGTTCTCGGACATTATAATACTCTTTGGTAGTTGGCCCTGTTAATTGTTTGATCCGAACCCTTAAAAATTGTAATTGCAAACTTCAATACTTTGCCTCAACCCGGGTCAAATGAACGTATCATTCACGATTAACACATGTTAGTAGGAAGTTCACGACAAGGTTATACGTTATGGCGGCTGACCGGCTGACTCTGGCTCATGCATGCTACACGCATGATGTTGCACGTCAGTTGTATGATTTTCCTTTATGATGCACGCGCCACCACCGTGTTTGCTTGCTGTTGTGATTTGACATAGTTTCAACACACGTCTGACCAGTCAAAAAATCAAGGCAAATAAAATCCAATACCCATTAGGGAAGAGCATCGGAATCTTCCCTTCCTTTTAAACGCTCTCAGAAATGTGACGAGTATTTTGCCTGCTAATTGCACGTATGTGGGCTGTTACCTTAGAGTAAGGAGCTGTTACTTTACTTTTTTTACTTTCAACACACTTCGCTGACAAGTTTTTAATAGCAGCACCAGATTTCACATACCCATCATCAAATCAAATAAGAAAATTTTCAACAGAATGAAATGATCGAAAATGCAACAAAAGTACTTCAATAATTTAACAACTCAAGCATTTTATTTTTCAGATGACAACAAACGATCTCTGAAGTCTGGAAACGAACTAATAGACTGGATAAGACTGGGAAATTCAGGAGTGGATTTAACAGGGGTAGGCGGTCGAGTGCGAATAGTTTGTCCCGCTGAGCTTAAAAAACATTGTACAAAAGGTTGTTTTTTAATCGATCTGGTTAACCAGAAGCACATCAGATGTAAAAAATATATAAAATATACTTGCAGATGATGCCTGGTTGGCAATTCGCGGACGTGTTTACAACATCACTCATTATCTACCGTATCATCCCGGAGGTTAGAAAGAAGGTTCTATTTAATATCATAATAGAAACATAAAGTTAAACCACAGTAGTTTTTAAAATGAAAAGTAAAAAGTATAAATATAAATAAAATTGATATGGCATGATTTAGTATACCCCACTATTATATTGAATTGTATTTTATAACATCAATTTTTAAAGGTGGAGCTGTACACGTAAATATAGATAATTATAGTTCGATTGCTTTGCAAAAACAAAGTTCAAAAAATAATTTCATTGATAAATATATATCACAAATACTAGCTACGCATACAATGAGGTTGTATAAAACATATGGTACAAATAATTCCAGGTGCAGAAGAGCTAATGCGTGGTGCTGGCAGAGATGCCACTGAATTATTTGACAAGATTCATCCATGGATTAATTACGACTCTCTTCTTGTGAAATGTTTAGTAGGAAATCTTCGCTCGGATACTCCAGATAATGACATTTTTTTCGATGCATCTGATTCCTTTCCTGAATCTGATCTTCTTATATCGTCATCTAAAGCAGGAGTACAGATTACGAACCGAAATTATATAACGAATTTTACCACTCCCCCTAAAAAGAAAATTCCGTACTTACAAGCAGAAAATTCGCAAAACTCTCGAAAAATAAAAAGCTTAAAGCAGGATGAAGCATTGTTTCCTGGATTTCTTGGTACCTTACATGTTTTAAAAAGAGAAGCATACGCTGAAGATGTGCCACCGGCCATTTTCTTTGATTGGGAACAAACTCTAACAAAACTGACAGTTGCAATCTATACTGGACCCATGAGTAATCCAAGTACTTATTCACAAATTGCAGAACGTAATTTGCTCATTAAAGTAACTGTTAACGGTTGGATACGAACTATTAAATTAATTACTGAAGATAGTCTGCTGGAATCCCTACATACAAGCGTATGTTTTGAAAGCGGAAAAATAGAGGTGTGTAATATAATGTTCTAAGAAATCAATTGATTATATAAACCTTACCGTTTCTACCACAGCAACAATTTCTAAATAATCAAAAGCTATCAATGCCGTAGGAGATATTATAGTGCCACAAGTATTTTATACGTGTAAACAAAGACACATTAGTCTAAACCAGTGGTTCTTAACTGATGGTTCGTGAACTACTGAGGGTCCCTGAAGGCACACAAATTGATCCAGGAAAGCATCATACAATTCTCTCACATATAAAAAAATGAATAATATTTTGTATATGTGAGAGATGTGCACTGCTACTGCAATTTACAGTTTATGTGTTGCTGCATTAAAGTAAGGGCATAAGAACGCTATACACTATTTTTATGCGTTTTAATTAGAGAAAAAACATAAAAATTTGTCTTACACACACACACACACACACACACACACACACACACACACACACACACACACACACACACACACACACACACACACACACACACACACACACACACACACACACACACACACACACACACACACACACACACACACACACATACACACACACACACACACACACACACACACACACACACACACACACACACACACACGCTCGTAACGTTCTCATTACTTAATAGTGAAGAAATAGTGTCAAAGACACAAAGAAAAACACAACACAAAAATAAAGTCGTAACTTTCAACTTTCTGCGTTTTTCGAGTTTATACTTTAAACCGATTTTGAAGATATGTCACTTAAATTCTTTTTTGTATTTTTACTACAGATTATAGCTCATAAAGCTGAAAGTAAAATATGGAAATGTTGTGGGGAGGTTACTATAGGTCCAGCAAGTAAAGATTTCTCACCTCAAATTATGAGCTTTAAAGTCGTAGATAACAAAAAATTAACTCATGACACCAGATTGTTGACAATAACTCCATGCTTCGGGACAGTTATCATTCCCATAGGCCATCATATACGAATACATCAAACAATTGCAGGCGAGTATTCCGTTATTATGTTAAATTATTAATAACTTTTTTTATATGATAGGGTGACAAACGAGCGCACAAGTAAGTGGTTGCTGCGGCCCATAGACATCTACATCTATCCTCGATTACGAACCAAAATGCAGATGCGTTGTGACCCGTGTGGACTAAGATGGAATGCCTCGTTTCCAGTAAAAAGGGTATCCGGTTCTTTGCTCATTTCTCCTGTAAAGGCGCCCTTTACAGGAGAAATGATCATTGTTTTTATAATGTGAATGACTACCTAAATTTGACATGATGTGACACAACAGTAGTTCTATATTTTTAATTGAATTTTTAATTTTAATTATTTTTAAACTTGTATGTGTTGGTATTAGTATTAGTAATTTGTAAACGATGACTATTTTATTATGAATATTTTATTATATAATTTCGATTAATATAGTAAACTTAATTATAAAAAATGTATTTGCATGCTATTCATAGATGGCTGAAAAAGCTGAACTACACTTTACAATAACCACCTTAATGTACCCTTTTAACAAAGCAAATAAATCTTCATTTCATTTGGTTTGCGTATAGACAATATTCTTAAATTAACTTTATGAAGTAGGTATTTAAATTAGAGTGATGAGTTCTATACGTGGTAGAACCATGCTGTAGTTATATTGGTAGTATAGTTGTAGCATGAATGGGACGGCTCGACCGGGGCAGGACCACGCTCTCACACAATCATAAAATAGCAGTGTAATGCTGCTGTGTTTCGTATGGTGAGTGTAGAGAATCGGAGACCCTTGTTTTTACTGAAATTAAGGCATTCCATCTTAGTCCTCAGTGGTGACAACGCATTTGAATTTTGATTCTTAATTGAGGATAATTGTCGACGTCTATGAGCCACAGCATCCACTTACCATTAGGTGGACTGTGTGCTCGTTTGTCATCTAATGCTATAAAAAAAGCAAAATACTGACGAAAATTGAAATGAAAACTTCAATTTCTCATTATCTTCTTTTCCATAATACTCTATATCTTTTTTTCCCTCTCTCCAGCACAATACTTTGCCACGCGTACCCGATGCTCACTATTTTTTTTCATTTTCAGATATTTCCTTAAAGTTTTCCCGTCTTTGAAACCATTTTCGGCAAATGGGATTGGCTTAATGAAATGTTTTCAGCGTCAAAAAGTTAAGAAGGACCACAAACACACGACCTAGTAGAGCAAACAATTTCTTTTATTCCATTTGTTTGAAATGTTTTTTGACGTCACAAATTCATCTTCTTCTAGTAAGAAACCGCAGTTAACAAACTATATAATGGTCACATGGCTAAACAATCCTAATATTTTAAAAAGTATCCAATACAAAAATATTTTCGATATCGTTACATTTATTGCCGGTATTACACTATATCTACGTCTTTTGTCACTTTTCATACAAAATATATGCTGCATAATATAGGCTGCTGTATTATGCCGCCACGTAAACTGAAATAGCAATGGGCTGGCTCAGACGAAATAGAGTTTTTATTTCGTCTGAGTGGGCTGGTCATGTGGTTTCGACAACCGACAACCGATGAGGAAGAAAGATACTCGAGTAATAGCCTTATACCGGTAAGAGAACTGTAGAGCGGAAAGTCGATGGATGATATCTTAGGGGCCTTCAAAAAACGAGCACACTTCATTTTAAAAGGTCTGCAACGCACCTGCAACTCTCTGGTAGCAGTTGTTTATGGGCGACACTTACCATCAGGTGAGTGGGTGCTGGTTTGCTCCCCTTGCTTCTATTAAAAATGCAAGTGGCCCAGGACAGTGTTTTGCGGTATTTCTTACGGGAGCCCTATGTTCAGCAGTAGACTTGTGATTGGCTGCAATCATGATGATGATGATGATTTAGTTAAAACCCCTCTACATTGTAAACGGCTAGATTTTTCTTTAACATAAAATAAATTCTCATGGCAGTATATGCGTATAGCTTTGCGTCAATACTAATATTTTTTCAGTTAAAGTTATAAATAAAAGTAACAGTAAATATATCTTTTTTTACTTCGAAGGTTCGGAGTACATTCGATCATACACGCCAGTGAGTAATTATTGGATTGACTCAAAATCGCATAACAATACGTATTTACACCTTGCTATAAAGCGTTATGATAACGGTATCCTCTCACCTATGCTCACCACATTAAGCTTTAAAGATGATCTAAAAGTGTCGGGACCTCACGGAACATTCGCATTACATAAGGTATGATAAACTTATCTTTTATCTACATTTTATTATATCTTCTACAAAACATATTTTTATTGGGAAAGGACATGGAAAGGTTGACAAACGAACACACAGTCCACCTGATATTAAATATATACTTGGTAGAGACACGCTGCAGCTATATTACGGTTGTAGCATGAATGGGTCGGCTCGACCGAGGAATGACTACGCTCTCACAGAATACCATCTTAATGTTGCTGTTTCGTACGATGGGTGTAGAGAACCGGAAACCCGTTTTACTGGAATCGAGGCATTCCATCTTAGTCCTCAGGGGTGACAGTGCATATGCATTTTGATTCTCAATCGAGCTTAAATGTCCATGGGCCACAGCATACACTTACCATCAGGTAGACTTTGTGCACGTTTGTCACCCTTATTCTATAAAAAAGTGGTTGCTGTGGCCTATAGACATCCAAATCTATCCTCGATTAAGAATCAAAATACAGATGCGTTGTCGCCCCTGAAAACTAATATTGGAAGGCCTCGTTTCCATTGAAAAAGGCTTCCGGTTTTCTATACTCACCATACGACACAGCAACATTAAGCTGCTACTTTACTCTGATATTCTGCGATAGCGTGCTCCTTCCCCGGTTGAGCCAACCGATTCGTGCTACAATTATAACATAACTGCAGCATAGCTCTACTAGAAATAAATCAAAATTTAATTTCTTACTTTTTTGAAAAAAAAAGGTTAAAATTGAAAAAATCTAAATCAGTATTTTGTTAGTGCTCAACTTTTTGCACTTTTTAGTGGCGTAATTTATTTTAGTGTCTCAGCAAGAGCAAAAAGAAAAGTTAATTTATTTTAAACCAACAATTGTGTATTCAATTTATGTACGATTATGTAGTATTTTTGTAGAATAAGGATGACAAACGAGCGCACAGTCCACCTGATCGATACTGTGGTCCATAGACATCTAATTTTATACTCTATCAGGATCAAAATGCAGATGCGTTGTTCCCCTTGATGACTAAGATGGAATGCCTTGCTTGCAGTAAAAAGGTTCTCGGTTCTCTACATTCATCATACAAAACACAGCAGCATTAAGCTACGTATTTACGCTGGTACTATTAGTATGGTTAAGATTTAGGTGTATCTTTTATTTATTTTTTAATTACAGCTTAAATTAATCAAGACAATCCTTTTATTAGCGGCCGGATCTGGCATCACACCTATGCTGGGCGTAATTAAATTTATGCTTTCAAGAACAAATCCTTTATGGTTTGTATATTTTAAAATAATCTAGAACTATTCATCCGAATATAAGTAATATAAGCAACTAAATAATAAATAAACCAAAACTGGCAGTAGATAGTTGTTATTCTTAAAAAAAGTAAATGCTCACAAAAAAGATTCGGCGTAGTCGGTGGCTACGGATTACAATAATGAATTCTCTTACGTCATCATTACATGGCAAGAAAACTGGATCAATGGAAATCATAAAAATGCCAGACAATATTTTTTCCTCGATTTTTAGCTCACGGGTCGAGCGCCTGCTTCAATTTTCTCGGTATCTACTCAAGCGACCTCATTTGAATAGCTATTGCCGGGAAAATAAAGACGCCTTTTTTTATAAAACTATAAAGACAAACAAACTTACTGTTAACCTGATGGTAAGTGGCTACTACGGCCAACTTTGAACAAAGAAGGCTACACATACGTTGTCTCTCTCCAGCCCGAGAGAATTTTATGTGATCGAGGAAGGGAGGGGGGAAAAAATTTAAATTTACTTTGCTTTCGAGCAACATCTAATACTTATTTATCGATTTCGCAAAGCGAGTGCGGGCGGCGGATGTATATAATATTTTTTTATTTGAAAAACTGGAGAAATTATTGCACCCCGGGAGGTCGGGAGATTAACCATTATTACTGGAGTCTCCCGGGCAATCCGGGAGGATTGGGAACCCTAGTTGTCTCCCCTGAGAACCAAAATACTTCACAGTCCTCTGGTTTCTGATGATGTTAGTGCCGCTAGATTTTTGGCTTTTACAGCTCCATCAGACTCAGAGCTAAGAAAGTGTTGTGCACTAGGGTGACGATGCTTCACAGCTTGACTCTTAAAACTCTTCAGACCGGAACACAGTAGAGCTAGCAATGCTATTTGACGAAAGAAATAGATAAGATAATGGTATATACCGTGACGGTCTCTTAACCAGAAGAAGAGTCCGGTCACCTTGTAAATCCAGTCAGTAGTAGTATTCAGATACTTATTGACAATTAATTTTACATTAGAGGATAACCCACAATTATTATTATTGATAGCGATTCGAATAACGAGCATTCTTTCAATTAAATTACAGCGAACGTGTACAACTATTATTCTTCAATAAAACCGAGAAAGACATCATGTTTCAAGAAGGCTTTGAAGAATTGGCAAATAGAGATCAAAGGTAAAAGCAAATCCTGTATACTCCACATTCTATAACTAAATACAAGATGTGTAAAAACTTTCATGTGTTGGGACTAATAAAATAAACGGTTCAGTATTGCCATGCGATGGCGAAGTAAATGATAGATATAAAAGCTAGAAAGACCATTGAAGATTTATATACATTACAAAACTCAATGAGAAAGACATTGTGGTATCCACAGAAATCTAAATAAGGCAATATTATTTAGATTTCTGTGGTAGTATCTGATAAATCGCGACATACCATCTAATAAATGTCAGATGTAAATGTTAAACTAAAAAATGTTAAACTAAAAACATCTTTCGAATAATATTAGTTTTATACCCCTTCTTTATTAACAAATAGTAAAGAAGCGTACGACAATTTTGACGTTGCGTGTTAAAATAATAAAATAACGGTATAATAAACAAAACAACCCGTATTTTGTAGGCACCGTAGTTGAACCCTTTACATGTTTAATTGCAATTAATGTGATGGCGAAGAGTTGTTGATTTTAGTAATTTTAGAATGTTCCTAATTTCTAAAATAATTAAATTATAGATAAATAAACAAAACATAGGAACATGGAAGTTGTAGATATGGATTGTATCGTAATAAGCAATAAATATAAATGCTCTTTGTACCTAATGGGAGATGGGAGGCTTATGCGATAAGATCGGCAAGGAACCGACATAATGAATTAGATGTACGTACTTATGTAGGTAGTGAGAAGGCTAGGTAAACCAAAACATGTAGATTATATTTCTCAAACAGCTATCCTAAAACGTACCTACGATATGATTCCATAGAATATCATTTATCTCACTGATGAACAATTTAAGCGAACTGTTGTTTGTTATACAAGCAAATACTTCTCAGTCTATACTACAGACATGCCTATTTGAAATATATAAAAGTATGGAAATGCTATGTAGGGGTTGTTTCACAGTGGAGAAGGCAGCTTCGCGCAAAAACGCTTGGTGCGGAACATAACTAACCACTAACGTAATTTGTGGGTTAAAGAATATAGATATACTTATACACAAGTAATTTGAACATTACAGACTCTACGCATGCGAACGTTCCACATGTGATCGTTGCGCGTGGTTACTTTGCACTATTCAGGAATCAATCAAAAATTTTGAATCCAGCGTCAGATACATATATGAAAAACATTCCAACCAGATCCGAAAACCAGCTGTTGTATATAAGCTTTTTCACAAATGCATAACTTGATAGATTTGCCACATTCACCACGCTAATCAAGCTTGTTAATGAGCGCAGAGCCAAAACCCTCAGCATTGATAATTGTTGCACCTCGTCATCAGTCCGGGAAATTTTAAAATGGCCCGAGCATGGTTCGTGAATTAGTGCACAATAGAACTGAACAGAAACTTTATTATTTATTATAAAATAAATAATACTTATTGAATGTCACTCGTTTGTTTAATTACCACTAGTTCGGGAAAAAACCTGTCCTGGGAAGAAACCAGCAAGAAACCCAGCGGGACTTTTTTTAAATAACAACTTACAATCATGTATGTTATACAATATATCCCGAAAGTAGCACTTAGAACAATTATTACACCCCACACTACTTATATTGCCTTTCATTTATTATCAAATATAATTTTGTTCAATATCAATAACGTTGCACTTTGCTCTCAATACAATAATTAAAAAAAATTAAATATTCCCACAGGTTCACCGTTGTTCACATTCTCTCAAACGCTAGTTCAACATGGACGGGCTGCAAGGGACGAATTAACATCGAGCTTATATCTGCAGTATTGATCGGAGGTAGCATGACTTATGAAGAAGATTCGCTATTTATTTGTGTCTGTGGACCAACGGAATTTTCATATGCCGCTCTAAAAATACTTAAAAATCTCAGAATAGGAGAAAGCTCTATATATGTATTTACTGGCTAAATAAAAGAAGTACGCCATGAGTCTCCACATATTTAAACGAACGCAATAAAAAGGCGACTTAGCAAAAACAGCTTTGTTTATTCAGCGTTTAATAAGGATTGTTTAATAAAATTAACATTTTTTTTATTCAATGAAAAATACTTATATTTCATAGAAAAGACAAATCAAAGACAGTAATTTAATGCCGTAGATGTAAGTAAATTTAACAATTTCTAGTGTAACTATTGCATTCGATTCTATTCTTCTAGAAATGTTCTTTTGAGAAAGTTAGCTAATGCTGGATTATTTATCTAATCGGGAGTTTATCCCAAGCAAGTTCTGTTAGGGATAAACTTTAAGTTTATACTTTTAAATTCTTTAAAACTTTATGCGACTGTTGCCAAACGTCCTGGAGCTTAGAGAGGTATCAATGAATTTGAATTAAAATAGCAAACATGCATCAACAATACCGTTCTATACCTTGATTATGTATTTGTGTTTGATTACATATTCTAAATATATAATTTTCGTTAAAAAAGGTTTATTTTTTAAATAAAAACGGCAGTTATACAGGTAAAATAACGTTAAGTATATAATTTTAGTTAAATATACTTTGATTATGTATGAATGTTCAATATATAATTTTTACATATATCACAAGCCAACATAGGCCTCCCCCAAGGAATGCCACACAGCACGGTCCTATCCACTTGCATCCATTGCCAGGTTGTCACTCCATCTAATGGGAGGCCGACCTACACTTGCTTGCCGGTACAAGGCTGCCACTCGAGAACCTTTCTTCCCTTCCTCGGTTGTCGGTTCTTCGGGCTATACTTTGGTTCTATTGCGTATGATGCTCACAATATATATTTAGTCTAACGGTTAGACATCTATATGTAACACAGTGAAGTCCCATCTCAAACTCATCTACAGATTATATATAGGTACAGCGCATTCAGACAGACAAGCAGACATCGTTACCATAAATTGTTAGTTTGGCATCTATATCTTTATACAATATAGTATCATCATCATCATTACAGCCCTTCACAAGTCCACTGCTGAACATAGGCCTCCCCCAAGTAATGTCACAAAGCACGGTCCTGAGCCACCTGCATCCATCGACTTCCTGCATGTCTTACCAGGTCGTCACTCCATCTAGTGGGGGTTCGCCCTCCACTACGCCTACCGGTACGAGGCTGCCACTCGAGAACCTTTCTTCCCCATCGGTTATCGGTTCTTCGAGCTATATGGCCGGCCCACTGCCACTTCAGCTTACTAATCCGTTGGGCTATGTCGGTCACTCTGGTTTCACCGCGGATATCCTCATTTCTGAGTCTATCACGCAGTGAAACTCCGAGCATAGCCCTCTCCATAGCTCGCTGAGCGACCTTGAGCGTCCTCATACGGCCAGTGGTGAAGGACCACGTCTCAGATCCGTACGTCATCACTGGCAACACGCACTGGTTTAACTTTAGTTTTCAGAGATTGAGGTATACCTGATGAGAAGATGTGTCGTAATTTCCCGAACGCTGCCCAGCCGAGTTGAATCCGTCGATTGGCCTCTCGGTCGAAGTTGGACTTACCTAGTTGGACTATTTGTCCCAGGTAAACGTACTCGTCAACAACTTCGAGCATAGTGCTCCCAACAATTACCGGCATAGGTGTGACATGGACATTAAACATGATCTTTGTTTTGTCCATGTTCATCTTAAGACCTATCCGTTGGGAGACACCATTGAGGTCATTGAGCATAGTGCTAAGGTCCTCCAGCGATTCTGCCATAAGGACTATATCGTCGGCAAATCGAAGGTGAGTGATGTCCTCGCCATTGATGTTAATACCGTATCCTTTCCAGTCCAGTAGCTTGAAAACGTCCTTTAACGCAGCGGTGAAGAGTTTCGGGGATATAACATCACCCTGTCTTACACCTCTCTGCAGTTGGATAGGTTTCGTACTCTGGTTCTGTACTCGGATAGCCATCGTAGCCCTACTATACAAACACTTCAGCACTTCAATATACCGACAGTCAACTAGGCACCGCTGAAGAGACTGTAGCACCGCCCAAATTTCGACGGAATCAAAGGCTTTTTCATAGTCCACATACGCCAGGCAAAGTGGCAGATTGTACTCTTCGGACTTCTGTACAATTTGCCGAAGGGTATGTATGTGGTCTATGGTACTGAAGCCTTTTCGGAAACCGGCTTGTTCGGGAGGCTGGAAGTCGTCGAGTCTGCGTGCGATACGATTCGTAATGACTTGAAAACAGCACGTAGCCGCGGTTCAGAAGGTAAATCGGTCTGTATTTCTTCAAGAGAGCGTTGTCGCCTTTTTTAAAGAACAAGACCACCGCACTTCTGCTCCACGCCTAGTAGTGCCACCATGGAGGACGGAATTGAAGAGCTTCTGAAGGACTTCAAGTACCGGTGTTCCACCCGCTTTCAGAAGCTCCGCTGTAATTCCATCCTCACCCGGGGCCTTGCCGTTTTTAAGGTGGTGGAGAGCCATTCTAATCTCGCTCAGACTGACGTCCGGGATATCATCGGAATAGTGTCGGATAAGACTTGCTCTTGGATCGTTACTCACACTTGCGTGTGGCTCCAACGATGATGTGTACAGCTGCCTATAGAACCTCTCAATCTCACTCAGAATCTCAGGTGTCCCGGATACGATGTTGCCACACTCAGTCTTCAGCCTTGACAGTTGGCTCCTTCTGGCAGACAGATCTCTGGCAAAGACTTTGGAGCCCTGGTTCCGCTCGATCGCTTCTTTAATACGAGCAGTATTAAAGTTGTGTAAGTCTCGCCGCATGCATTTGGAGATCTGTCTGTTCAGCTGCCTGTATGCTGTCAAATCTGTTGACGATTGCAGCCTCATCTCCCGTCTAACAGCCATGATTAGATTAGATTAAGAGTGTGATCGGAGAATTTTTGTGTTCTTCTGCGGCGAGTCTTGCAGAACTTAGCTCCGACCGCATGGACAGTTTCCACGAGCTTGTCATTCATATCGTCCACTGCATTGCAATCCTCTAGGCACTGAAAACGGTTTTGTAACTCGAGCTGAAAGGTTTCGGGATTCTGGATAAGAGCACGAGGGGGACGGAGCGTTGACTTCATTAGACGAGACCTCTCCAACTTAACGTTTAGGTTCAGTGTGCCTCTAACCATTCGGTGATCGCTGCCAGTTTTCACCCTTGCGATCACTGAGACATCACTGAACAGTTGGCTTCTGGTCGTCATAATGAAGTCAATCTCATTTTTCAATATAGTATACTTGAATTAAATTTTCAAAATATTCAATGTACACAAATCATAGTTGTTACATACATTTACTGGAAATAATAATAATAAATCATTCATTTCGGACAACTTTTACATCCGTATTAGTAAAAATGACTTTACTATATTATTATTTTATTAATTATGATTAAAAAATTATACTTGTTACAATAAATTACCTACAATTATATTTGTTACTAAGAGTGACCATTTGGAGCAAGGGTATGTTCTCGTAATCGTCACTCTTCGCACAAAGCATTTCCAGATAGGTGATGTAAATCGGTTTGCTAATGTCTTCAAGATGCTATTGGAACTGTTCCTCACTCTGCTAACCAAGGAGCTCGTTTTTTTTACGAATGATGGCATCGAAGCCATCAGTTTGGTAAATGAGGCGTTACATCTTAGACCTCAGGGGCATAGGTGACAACGAGTGACAAGAGGTGAGGATCTGGGGGCACGGTACCATACTTTTCTCGAAGCAGTTCAAGCCATTTTCGACCCCTTATAACTTCGTTGTAGATAGAACTAGAATCCTGAATTATTAAAGAAAATGAAAACAAGCAGGCATTGTATAGTCACGGTATATTTAAAATTTCATTCAATTTGAATCTGTAGTTTGGGAATTATAATTAGTCAAAGTTTCTTAATTTTGTCACTTGTAGCAGACATAGAAGCTTCAATCGCACTGAGCAATCGAATTTAATATAATATGTATTACTTGTGAGATACATTGTGTTTTCATGCGATGGCTCAAGTCAATCTATTTATTTAAAACATAAAAGATTTTTAATATTGATATGGTCACAACAAGATGTTGTTATGTTAGCTAATTACGTAATAATTTAAGACAGAAGGACCGTTAAGTAGGGACTGAATATATTAACCGACTTGGTATTACATGAATCTCACAACTTTTTACGATAGAACTGAGTTGCGAGACTTGTTTTTTTTTTACAAGTTATGTTTTTGATGGCATTATGATTTTCTTAATAGAGGATAGATGTGGATGTTTATAATGGATCACAGCATCCACTTACCATCAGGTGGACCGTCAGGAAGTTGTGGCGGTGTTTCCCGCCCGGGCCCCGAAAACCACGTAAAGCTGGTTGGATCTGCGTCTGCGCCTGATCTCTTTTCGGTCCGGTCGAATTGCCATCCCAACGGACGTGAGGGAATACCGAGTGCACCTACGCGCACACAATAAACGTGCACTATACACCTGTTCGGCTCAGATGACTACTCTCCGTTGAGACTGACCGCCGTGACCAAGTTGGGTCTTAAGAAAATTATTGTTAACCATTTAAACCTTTCAAACTCAATCAATCACTCGTCCTGGCGACACTTATCAAAGGTTATCCTGAAACGATGATTCGTGACATCAAAACATGAAATACTACATTCTACACTACACGAACATTGACTCTAGCCCTATGCTAAGCAAATACCTAATCTATATTATAGGAGTCGCAGAAAGGAATAATAATACGCCTGATATTTGCTTTACTACAGTTACCTACCTACAGCACGAAAAAGCACCTCAATCATTATTGCAATCGTTTAAATAATATCACACAATGGTGATAGCCTATCCCTATTACCTATCAAAACTGAACCTAGCAACAGTTCGAATGTGTAAGAATTGTACAATTCAAATACCTTTATAATATGAAAATAAGTAAACAACTGTTATAAATATTACTGATAAGTCAATTAATTAAAAATATTTAGGAAATAAAATTACTTATTAAGAATTTGAGAGATTTGCAAAGAATATTATCTTTGTGAATCTCTCAAATTCTAAATTAAAAATAATGTGAGAAAATTATCGATGACAATTATTATGACTTTCTCTGCGACCTTAATACATTGCGCACTAAGCTTATGGTCAATTCTCCGTAAATCCTTTTTAGTAGACTGCGAGCGGGCGAGAAGACTTTATAGTTCCTTTTTGTAAACCGGGAACAATAATTGTTTTCTATAACCTAACACTAATTTTGCATTATGTGACTAAGAAACCACTGTGTAATATGTGTGCATTGTGTATTTGTCACGTGCTTTGTAATATATTTCAGAAAAGTAGGTATATAACTTTATTTTATATTTGCTAAAAACAATAAATGGTAGTAAATAAAAAAAACAACTGCGTGAAATATTTAGCGTGTCAGCTACCTGACGGTTTTTGTTCAGAATGCCGATACACCCTTATTACAGTTTTTGAAAACACGAGTAAATAAGGCTTCTACTTTTATTTGAAATTATCCCAAATTTAATATGATTTATGGGCAACAGTGTTTTTGCTTTGCCTACCGATCGACCCTTACGAATGTGTGCGTGCGTAGTAAAATCAGTTAAAATAATGCATTACCACGCATTTTAAATTAAAAGATAAAAAGGGCAGATTGTTTGAGTATATTTTAATTATTTTTCTTCACCATTTGCCTATATTACTTATTTTGAACCTTTTCTGCAAAGGTCGGTGATTGCAAAATAACTCTATATACAACTCGCGGCACGAAAATCTGGCGGTGACCGTTATTGCGTATAATTGCGTTTGATTGGCTGTGCGTATGGTTCACACGCGCTGATTGGCCCTTCATTCGCATTCCGTCCCCCGTACTGATACGACATTCGCAGCTATCCCCTCCACGTTTCGTTCAGCGCTAGTTACGTGCCGCGATTTTTACATGACTGTATACATTACATACCAGTCTTTGACAAAATATCTCAATACTTTCATAGGTAATATTATGAATCGTTGGTTAAGGGTTAAAAAATAAAACACAATAATTATAATACAACAAAACATTTTATTACACATACCGACTGGAATAAATGCTTAAGACAGTCGTCGTCACAACACACCTTTGGTGTACTTCCACAATCATACGTCAAAGTGTAACAGTGATATCATAAAGAAAAAGCTTCATAAACTATAATTATGCGATAGCTAACGTAAAATCTGAGAAAATAGCATTATATAAATATCCTTAAATTTTGAAAGTAGATTTTGTTTTGCTCTTTCACTAGAAATATCGCAATACACTCTTGTCATCCGTCTAAACATATCGTGACGGACAAATATCCTAGGAATATTGCAAAGGACCGGATATTTATTTGGAATCTGAGACAGATTTTCGTTCGAAGAATTCGGGTAAATCCGGGAGTTAATTTTGATACCGGGCGGTCGAAGGTCCAGGCCAACCGCACTTCAATCAATCGCGCTAGATTAGCTCGTCTTTCTCAAAGATTAGATTTTTCCAATTATTCGACGACATAATAATATATTATGACAATCATACTTAACAAACCTAAAGAAAAAAATCTAAACCCACATTCAACAGTATAAACTCACAGTAGGTACGAGCCCCATTAACCAAAAGTTTTGAAATTCACAGAGGATAACAGAATTAAATAAATCTACCTAGAACCTGCAACTTTGCTGCAACTTTATGGTTGTAAGACGAATGGGCAGATTGCCAGAAGACTGCGTAAAATAGCAACTTCATGATGCTATTTCGCATGGTGCGTGTAGAGAACCGGAGAGCGTTTTTACTAAAACCCAAGCATTTCATATTAGTCCTCAGAGGTGATAATGGATTTACAATATGATTCTTAATCAAATATACGAGTGGGGGTTTATGGGCCACATCATCCATTTACCAGCAGATGGACTGTGGCCTCGTTTGTCACCCTTATTCTATAAGAAAATATACCTATAACCACTTTTGCTCTGCGAACCTAAATAAGCTTTACTTATTCAATAACATTCACAACTTACGAGTAGGTTGTTAAAAACAAACAAAAATATTGCTTAGAACACAATTTGAGAGCAGGATCTTATGTTTAAAGTGAATTTTATCACAATAATCAAATGTAAAGACAATCTGAATTAAAATGCCGTAATCATAGCTAAAGTACAACAATTCCAAAATATACACCCGAAGATACAAATTAATGCACACAGCATTTCACCCATACAACCAAAACTTTCAAATTTTTCCAATATTTCAAAATTTCCTTTGTCAATTCTCACTTCCCCAATTAGAGGTAGGACTTTCACTAACCAATATACCTACCAATACAATTTTTCTAATAGTTAAGTACAAAAGGTAGCATCTTCAAGCTAAATTATTCAGTAATTTTAGGGTTATTATACAATCATAATAAAAAATAATATCAGCGAATATAATTATGTAAATTATTAAGGACATACATAAATGTGTGAACATTGTTTGTAAATAATTTTTTGAAATTCATTGTTATGGTTTACGACAAATTGTATTCTATAAAAATAAGGCCAAATACAGCATTTTTTATTTTCTAGAGTTATCTATTTCGCGGTTTCATACGCATTTAAACAGGATGTTAAACCAATGATATAAATGCGAAAAATGTAGCATTAATACTGTTGTATTTCATATGGCGTATGTAGAGAATCGAAGACCCTTTTTACAATACATTCCATCTTAGCTATGGAGTGTAGAAGTAAGGAGCAGACTGTGTATTAAAAAGTGTCCATAGAAAACCGTTAAATAAGGGTGGCGCCACTATAACTACAGGTTAAATTTTAAAGAACGTGCCGAAAAATATTAGTGGGATAGACGACTTTTTTAAACTGTTATTTACTGCTTACAGATGGACACTTTTTCAACTATTCTACTATGTGAGTTGGTACTCCTTACTTCTACACTCCATAATCGTAGTCCTCAAGTGTCAACGCATCTACAATTTTGATTGTCTGTGGACATCCACTTACCATCAGGACGACTGTGTGCCTCTTATTCTATAAAGAAAACTGCACAAGACGTGAGGCTTAACTTCATGATAAGGACTGGTTTGTACTTTAAGTTCAAGTATCAATTAATTATTTTTAATGTAACATGTTTTCGTCTACACGGCTTGCACAAGTTATATACAGAAGTACACAAGCAAAAACATTTTTAATAAATTTATTAGAACTAAATTTTGACAGCGATTGATTAATAGCAAACGGTACTGATTATAAGCCCTGACTTTCAATTTGTCTGCTTGAAAGTACGAGAAGAAGCACGGGACTAAGGAAAAATGAACGACGAATGGTGAGTTTGAAGCCCCGTATGTACGTGATCTTGTAATTGTACGTCACGACACTGCGCTACCAAAATAGATTGTTACAGGTTTATTCATTACACACTACATCTGTAAAAATCCACTGCTAAACATAACTTTCGTTTAAAAGTGCACTGATAAACACAGGTCTCCTATATAGATTGTCTCATAGGGCGGATATTTGCCATAGTAGTTACTCTTGGCAAGTGGGTTGGTAACAGCAGTGTTTTATTTTTAAAGTGGGTACAGATTTGGGAAATGTAGCACGCAATGCGTAGACAGAGAAACCTATAGACCAACGGTCAGCAACAGGCGGACCGCGAAAGGTTGAACCTCGGACCGTCAAATATAGTAATGTATTGTATGTCAAGTATAAATAAATACGTAATATTTTTAAAAATATTTTAAAAATGCCAACAACTGATATGATTTTATAGCTGCAAATGCATCGACATAAACATCGCGCCGATGTCGTCCCGTGCGCTTTGTTCATAGGTATGGCTCCCTTTTTTAGGGTATATATATATATATATATATAATTGTTCTGTGGTATGGCTCCTCAGAAGACCATTTGCAAGCTTGCGACTGATCGCGGCCTAACGAGTCGCCAGGTATTGTTAACACGCGAGCGAGAGCGAGACGGCATGTACTAGCAACAGCGCGCGCGAGTATCGAAATCGGGGGTGTGTGCGTGCGGGCGGGAGGAAAGCAGACTGCTAGTCGGTCAGTCGCAGCGCAAATCGCGGAGTAACAGTTCATTTGTTTTGTGATTTGTCGAGTTTTCGTTCGTTTAATTAAATTATATTTTTGTACCTAAGCGTGGTATGGATCCTAAAAAAGCGAAAAGTGGACAGTGAAAATGGGAGGTTTCTAGAAGAATGGACTGAACAATATTGTTTTACGCTGCCGGATAGGCCTCAAGCAGTTCCAGTGTGCCTTATATGCAATAAAACCGTTGCTATTGTTAAAAGTGGAAAATTGAAGCGACACTATGAAACGACTCATCAGCAATTCCACAAAAACTTTCCTCTTGGCAGTGAGGCTCGTAAAGAAAAACTTCAGGCACATCTCCGTTCTTACAATAAAAGCACAAAATTACTAGTTCGCTGCATGAGCGACCAAGAAAAATCCACAGAAGGAGCGTTACGTGTGTGCTGGACGCTTAATAAACACCAGAAACCATTTTCGGATTCTGAGATAGTGAAGGAATGTATGTTGGCAGCAGTCATGGCACTTTTTGAAGAAGAAAAAAAGATGTCGCTGGAATTCAAAATATTCCATTATCAGCAAGAAGCAATACGCGAAGAACTGAAATTTTAGCTGCTGATATTAAAATCACCCTTTTCGAACTTCTGCAAAAGGCACCTTGCTACGCTATAGCACTTGATGAGTCATGTGACATTGTTGATGATGAACAAATGTCAATTTTTGTCAGATTTCTTGACATTGAGTCTAAAACTTTTAGGGAAGAGTTGCTAACAATATTGCCTCTAAAAGGTAACACTCGAGGAGAAGATTTATTCAAGGTAATTGATGAATTTATTACTAAATCTAACATCAGTTACGATAAAATTGTGTCGCTTTCAACTGACGGGGCCCCGGCAATGATTGGCAAAGAAAAGGGTGTTGTAAAGAGAATTATTGATAAAAATCCAGGCCTAATATCGTATCAGTGCATAATTCACTAGGCAGCCTTTTGTGGAAAACTTAGCGCTACACTGAAAGAAGTGATGGACAGCTTAGTGAAGTTAGTAAATTTTATGAGATCTCATTCTGCTCTTCAGCACCGACATTTCAAGGAGTTTCTTTTTGAATGTGATTCAGCGTATTCTGACTTACTGCAACACAACACTGTTCGTTGGCTAAGTAAAGGTCAGAAGTTATTGAAACGTTTTTGGCTAATAAAAGAACAAGTAACCTCCTTCTTGCAAAACTTAGATACGCAGGGAGCTAAGAAGCACCTTGAGTTCGTAACAAATAAGCGCAATATGCTGGTTGTGGCTTTTCTAAAAGATATTTTGAAACTTTTTTTTTTTTCTCTTAGTATTAGTGCTCTTTTAAATGTTTTTTTTTTTTTTTTGGTTGAGTTGTGGCACCGCTTTTTTTATCCCTATTTTTTTTCATTTTTATTTTTGTTTGGGTACAAAAGTATTGTATTGTATTTTGACACAGAGTTACAAGGAAATGGAAAATTAATATGTGATCTGATACAAAGCGTGTCTGCTTTTCGTCGTAAGCTGGATATCTTTGAAAAAGATATTGCAAGACAAGAATTTGTTCATTTTCCGACAATTTTGGAATATAAAAAGGAGAACTCTGAAGAAGACATTGCAGTGTTTACAACATTTTTGGCCGATCTTAGGAACGAATTTGCCACAAGATTCCAAGACTTTGCAGAGATGGGCAAGCTGTCTCTGTTTCTGAAGTCACCCTTTGAAGTTGATGTAGCAGCAGAATGGACAGATGTGGCTGCCAAGTTGTTTAATCTGTCAAAGCCATCATTTCAAATGGAAATAATCGATCTGCAAGAAGATGTGTCTTTGCAAATATATAAAACTGTGTCAACTGAAGAATTTTGGGTCAAACATGTCCCAGTAAAATATGAAAATTGCAAAAAACTTGCTATCAATTTGGCCACTATGTTTGGTTCGACATACGTATGCGAAACATCTTTTTCAAAGATGAATTTTTTGAAAAACAAATATCTTTCGAGATTAACCGGACGCTCACTTAGAAGACACTCTTCGAATTTGCTGTTCTTCTCGAGAACCAAACTATAAAAACCTAGCTCAAGACCGTCGATGCAATTTTTCACATTAATTCTACAATTTTATAATTCAGAATTTTACTCCTGCAATAAATAGCTGCCTAACACTTAATTATTATCAGTTGTTTTTTTTCTGGACCTTGTCAAAACATTCAAGGTTTATCCGGACCCTACCTAAAACTACTTGCCGACCCCTGCTATAGACTAATGATTAGCGTGGCCTCGAGTGAGAAAGGACGATAACGTAGTTTTAGGTTATACAATAATCTCTATGATTTTTAAACATATTTAGATACAATTTTTAATTGTTCTAAGAACTGAACTGAACAAGAGTCACCAATCTTAATCTCACAAAACACTTTCTCACTTGAACCAACTTGTAAACTCCTTAGATCGCTACGAACTGTCAAAGTTATTTAGCAAAGTGTAGTTTGCTAGACAAGAAAACCGGCACGGAGAAAGGGACAAGGAATCACACCGCTCTGTCTCATTTCTGTGCAAGACGTATGCATAAATCTATCTTTTTCATGTGCGAATGCGAAAGAAGGCGTCAATTTGTCTATAGGTTTCTCTGTCTACGACTCAATGTAACACGCAATGAAAGAATTTGCCGTCCACATTGTCGCAATGTATCATGCAATGTAACAGAATTCCCATAGCGTGGACGCGAAGGACGGCTTGCGCGTACGAACCGTACTCACTAGTACCGTACTCACTACTCGCAGTGTGCACGGAGCGCCAGTGTGGACGGGTTGTGTGTGTCTGTACTGGAACGCGCGCGAACTATGGAAGAAAACACAGCTATGGCAGAGGCTACAGTTGAATCATGGAGTGAAAAAAAGTAATGCAGTTAATTGAGTCGTACAGAACAAGAGAAATTTATTGTGGAATCCACAAAATGAATCAGCCAGTAACTGGTCATCACTAACCATTCTCTTCGCGTGTTCTCGACAAACTGAGTTATGTTCACTGCGCGCATGCCGGAAACCGATGCGAGTACGTACATGCCCGGTTCGTGCTCGCCCTGCGTCCACACTTACATTGCATGTTACATTTCGTAAATCTGTGCCCGCCTGTTTTCATTATTAGGAAAACCATTATTAGACAAGCGAAAGTCTGTCGTCCCTAACGACACCCACGGAATGATACGGTTTAGTTTTCTCTATTCTTACACCGCCACTACACGTTAGCGTAGGTAGAGTTAACGTGCAACGTGAAATGAAATGCAGAGCGAGTACTCATTGATTGCTTTTGGGGGGGGGATTCGGGTTTTTTGGGTTGTTTTTTTTTTTTTCCTCTTTTTTTCCTCTTCGCGCTTACACACCCAAGAAACGATATTATGTATTTATATACAAATCAAATTATACATAGCCCCATCAAAATATTCCGCTCAAAACACTTAACAATCTTTGTGCCGCCTGGTTCAGTTTCGATTACATTCTGTTTACGGAAAGCGTAAATTCACACGGAGACGGTCCGTTCTTAATTGATGAATTTCTTATCCGACGAGAAAATCGAAAACTCTAGGGACAAAACATTTGGTATTGGCAAGTTGTTATAAATGTAAGCTGATGACACTACCCGTTTATACGCGGTAAAGCCACGCCACAGATACATTACAGTTGTAGCACGAATTGTAGTTGTAGAACGAATGCGGTCCGAGATACCAGCGTAAAATAGCAACTTAATGCTGCTGTATTTCGTATGGTGAGTGTAAAGAACCGGAGACCATTTTTTACTGGAAACTGGAAATTCCATCTTAATCCTTAGGGGTGGTAATTCATCTGCATTTTGATTCTTTATTGAGGATTTATGTAGATGTCTATGGGCCTATGGGCCACAGCATCCACTTACCATCAGGTGGACTGTGTGTTTGTCACCCTTAACTATTTAAAAAAAAAATAAACTTGTTGACCTAACCGTCCTTCTACTAGTTACCCGTTAGTCTTAATTTTGTAAGTTCAGTAAGTTCAAAACAAATTCTACAGTAAATGTTTGCATCTAAGTTCTTAATTTAGTTCTAGATTAGTACGAACAGTCTTCAGATTAAAAATCAAATCTGACTTCCATTAAGTGGAATCGGGCTGTTAATCTCACACCTGCTTAAACCCGGTCAAAGAACATTTTTAAATTTACAAGAAAGATTTATTATAAAACTATAAGGTATTTATAGTTACTAAGAATATTTTGTTTCTATGAATCATATGTAACTTATAAATGTCAATGAAGTGATCTCCTGTATGATTCAAACAGATTTATTGCAACACTAAACACTAAACAACTCCCATTAAATAAAATAAATGTTTAAAAGCTTTTAAATAATATTTGGATGTTTTAAGTTTCATTTTTTTTTAAAATAGTGAATGCTGGATGTTGGAAGCTGGACCAAAAAGACTGTTCCGCGTCTTGGGTGTGGAAGAAGCAGTCGCCGATTTTAACAAGGGCAATGAAATCGCCGACGGAAAATAAACCGGGAGATGGGGAGCAGCGTCTTCTTAATAACACTAAAAATAAAAGACTGCGGTTGTCAAGCGTGACAGCTATGACGAATATTCCCCCAGTGAGGGGGGAGGTCTATGTTCAGCAGTAGGCTTTAATAAACTATAAAGGTAGCGGTGACGGTAATGGTAAATATAGGTTATATATAAATACATATAGGTTACAAAATCGTATATCTCGGGAAAATAAGGTCTATGTGACCGAATAAATATACCGTTAACTGCAGCATTTCTGTCACTTTTTGATTTTTCATGTTCCTATTTTAAAATATTATATTTTATTATTACATATGTATCATCTTACTTAATGATTAAAAAAGTGTTAAACATTATAATTAAAATATTTTAAACCAATATTATAACAACTATCTTTCTAGAATCTGATATTGCTATCCCTGCCCGCACTGTCATACCCAAGTGCCGGCACATAACGTGGGTTCAAATTAAAGTGATAAAAATGTCTACTTATGACAGTTTTTCAGTAGTCGAAGACTGTATGGTCCTTGTTAAAAATTGGTCAGAATCCCCATTATGTGAACGATCCGTATAACTCGTAAAACTAACTTATTCGTTCCACAAAATTATTACCAAACCTCTTTTTCACGTAAATACGGTGAAGACAAGAGGTTATAAAGCTCTGCGACAATCCATTCTTAGCATTGGTCAGATGCACAATTTATTGCTTTCCAATATCCTTTAAAACACTATGCCAATCAATAAAATATTTGTTTTCCTATTCTTTCAAAAAACTCCCAGTCTATTGTTGCATCAATTTGGTCACAAACATAACAAACACCAATGAAGTTACTTATTACAATTTATATCACATACACTAGAGGTAACGACAGAGTATGACAGGAGGGAAATACTCTTCGCCAAGTATCCCCATTTAATTGTACCAGTTATGTAATATTCACACTTGAAGCAATGTGTCTAAGCAAATATTTTAGTACTTTATCTTCTTTAGTGAAATTTTAAATATATTCATATATACATATACAATCTATCTTTCAATTTTTATCTTATGTGGACACTGATATTGCTATCCCTGCCCGCACTGTCGTACCCAAGTGCCGGCACATAGCATGGGTTCAAACTAAGGTAAACATGCAATCTTCAATACATACAAAACTAAAAAATCTGGGGCCAAGTCGAGTAAAAAAGCGGCACGGCCGTACTATCTTTTCTCGAAGCAATTCAGGTCATTTTCGACCCCCTATAACTTCTAGCCGATAAAATTAGAAGCCTGAATTTTCAGTAACCGAGTAAGCATTGTATAGATATGGTATATTTCAAACTTCATTCAATTTGAACCAGTAGTTTAAGAATTGTAACCAGTCAAAGTTTCTTAATTTTGTCACTCACTGACTGACCGATCATCAAAACTATAAGGCACTTCTAGCAGACGTAGAAAATTCAAATTTAGAATACCATTAGTGTTTAGTATATAAATGAAGGAAAAACTAAAACATTTGTTAATTTCTGTCCAGTTTTCTAGATACACTAGCTGCATAAATAACTTTGTAATCCCATATAAATATATAGAATTACGAAGTTACATTTGCAGTGAATGAACCAGTGTACTTGTATATGTATTACAGGTGTACATAGGTACGTTGTTGGTACTCAAGAAGTAGAAGGTACTGGAAAGGTAAAAAATTAGGACTATCTTATATACAAAAAGAAATGAGATGCCATTAAAAACATAACTTGTAAAAAAACCAAGTCTCGCAACTCAGTTCTTCTACCGTAAAAAGTTGTGAGATCCATGTAATACCAAGTCGGTTAATTTATTCAGTTCCCACTTAAGGGTCCTTCTGTTTTAAGTTATTACGTAATTAGCTAACCTAACAACATTTTTGTGACCATATAATTTTAGTCTTTTATGTTTAAATATATAGATTGACTTGGCAACGATTAAGCAATCTAATTATATAATAATATTAGATAATTTGTTTTGCTGGCCAAGTCAATCTATATATTTAAAGCATAAAAGACTTTTAACATTGATGAGGTCACTATAAAATGTTGTTAGGTTAGCTAATTACGTAATAACTTAAAACAGAAGGACCCTTAAGTAGGAACTGAATAAATTAACCGACTTGGTATTACATGGATCTCATAACTTTTTACGGTAGAAGAACTGAGTTGCGAGACTTGGTTTTTTTACAAGTTATGTTTTTAATGGCATACTTTTTTATATAAAACTGTTTATCGGATTTTATCGTTTATTTTAACTTATTTTTTTCGTATACTTTACAGAATCGGCAGTCCTCACATGACCATGAGTGATGTGAGAGATGGAAGTTATAGCCACCTCCCATGTGTCAGAATTATTTGATCTGAATGCCAGACCAGCAATTTAGAGCTGCATTAAAAGTGCAAGACGTCTGGTGCTACCGTGGTTTTGCAGCATCTTAGACATGAGTCATGAGGTGCTTTAGGTGTTTAGCATGCTAATGTCGTAGAAGTCATAGTAAAAAATATCACATCAGGACGTCAAACATCTCAGTCCTATCGTGACCATGGGAGCAGCAAAGAACATAAAAATTGTTAATATAAGTTAAAAGAATAATAATAATTGTTAATATAAGTTAAAGCGATAAAATCCGCAAAAAATAGTTTTATACAATGTGCAATGTTCGCGCGGATAAATCCGTACTTGACACTGATAACGTCTCAGACAGACAGGCAGTATCAGTAGCATAAAAACAAAATTCAGTAAATATTTTTATCATAGTCATTGTTTCTACCTCAAATCAAAAAAAAGTATGACCGTTTCCACTAATTTTTAAAATTGTTCCTTTTTGTTCATTAATGAAGTAGCAAACTAATAGCAGTTCCAGGTAAAACCTTATCTAAATTAGTCTCAATTTATTTTATAAATACATTAATTTTTAGCTTCAGCAGTTTGGATTTGGTGCGACGAATCAGTTAGGACAACTAATCAACTTATTATTAAAATTTAGAAGCTGCTAATATTCTAAATTCCTAAATACTATATCAACATGAATTGACTGTCTCGTTGGTCTAGTGGTTGTAGTAGTGCGACTACTGAGCAAGAGGACCGGGGTTCGATTCCCGGGTCGGGCCAAAAAATCAATTATTAAGTTTTTCTGTCAAGAAATTCTCAGTTGCTGTCCGGAGTCAGGAAGTGGTCCTGCGCCTGATCTCTCCTCCGGTCGTGTCGGTTTACCGTCCCATCTGATTATGAGAGTGAGGAAATAGAGAGTGCACCTGTGCTTGCGCATACACTTGGGCACTATAATCCTGTCCTGCGCCGATGGCTAGCCTCCATTGAGGCATGGCGCCGTGGTTGAAATTCGGTCTGGAGGTCATTATTATCAACATGAAATGGGTAGCATTTGGCGCCCAAAGAGATCCTTAAACTGTTTAGGAAAATTAAACAGTAAAAAATTTAAAAAATCTAACGTGTGCCCAAGGTGGAAATTATTTAAGGAATTATTGGAAATAACAAAGGAAAATATTATTCCGATTTTTTCGACCGCTATCCATTGTTATATCTGAAAGAGTAAGAAAACCGTTTCTTCCTTTTCTTACTTTAGGTGTGAATATTACGTAACGCCAATAATATAATACACTAGTTTCGTCACATTTATATCTATGCATTAATGTCATTTACGAACAATACGTCGCGATTCTTAAGTCCAACCTCGTGCAAATTTGATGTACCCCGTGCCACCACGCGTTTTGGGAAATTCGTTGTTATCTCAAATTCTTCAGGGGATTGAGGATGGCTGAACACAAAGTCGTACAAATCCTGAAATAATAAAAATAATATCATATTACTATCCTCACTACAGATTTTATCGTGCAGAAATTTTGAGCATAGCCCTTTCCATCTCTGGCTGAGTGACTTTGAGCTTTCTGCTACAGCCAGCATTGAAGGACCATGCCTCGATTACGTAAGCCATCGCTCGCCACACGCACTGCTCATGCTCAACAGGCCGTGTAGTACTGGCGAAGAGAATCCACTACTCCATATCATCCCGTGGGTATCGAAAGAGGACGACAGAGGAGAACTGAACTAAGAGATAGGCAGCAACATCTTTGTAATAACAACTAAATAAAAAATAATTGCGCTCAGAATCGGTTAACCCATTTAACAAGCATGGCAATTATGATGGTGACTGGTGACCTTTTTTACCGTCTGGGAAAAAAATAGGTTGTAACATGTGAACGGAGTAGAAGCCTATGGAACTGATTTTACAAAAAAATTCAATTAAATAAATTAATTAATTAAAATCTATCGAAATTCAAATCATATCCACCCTACTTTACGAACGGCAATAAAACAATAAAGGACAATGGCGAACTCCCAAACAAATTTTAGTTGACTTTTTTTTCTTGCGTCTACAAATGCAAAGTATGTAAAAATATAGAGTTTAAAATCCTGAACATTTTTCTTCGGTCACACTACTGCAGGAAGTCAGGAAATAAAGATATTCCAGTTTAAACAAAATACACATCAGATTAGGCCGTATGGTATAAAACGCCTTAATTGGCAGATCGTTACAAGAACAACAACTCGTCAATATAATTTTCATATATGTTTATATAGGGTAATTACTAGCATACAGGGAATCCTTAAAGAACGCATTAGTATATATAGAAGAGTTTTCTGAATAAAATACACGTCAAATTCGGCTGTATGGTGTAAGACCTTTACTTGTCTTAACTGACGAATCGTAACAACTACAACAAATAGTCAATCAAGTTTTGAATTGTGTATGATGATTTTTTCCAGATTTCGATCTTTCATCTTTGATCTTGTCACTGCGCAGGCTAGGGTGGATATGATTTGAATTTCGATAGATTTTAATTTATTTATTTAATTCAAAATTTTTGTTTTATTTTTTGTAAAATATCAGTGCCATAGACCATTTTTTCCAAACAGTAAAAAAGCTCATCCAGTATATCCCCTCACTCCACCCCAATAAACGTATACAAAATATTACAGATTAATTTACGTAATCGTGAATCAACCTCCTTTTAGTTTCTATAATTATGGGACTGAGTGGAAATGATACACATGATATTAACTATTTAAATCATCTACGTAATAAAGCTTTTTTTTATTAAGGTCTCCAATTAATGAAATTAACTATTGGAAGAGGCTACCTATATCCAACAAAAACGACTCAAGTACTCGCCTGGGTAGTATTCCTTAGAGAGAAGCGTCGAGTGAGACGTTCCCCGTCGGGCAGGCGAATAAGAAGCGCTACAGTATCGTTGCCGGGTTCTGGCTCGCACGGCAACCGAGCGGCCATTGCTGCCCGCGCTTCTACCAACTGCACAAATAACGTACGAAATAAATCCTAATTATTACTGGTGTAAGATTGATTATTCCATGTATGCCATAAGAAATTAAAGTATTAAGTAAAATTCTTCCTTATTTATATTTCTTTTGTAAGAAGATTGACTTTACTATGTCAGATAACTCAAATTATATTAAAGTGCAATCTCTATTACGCGCGCTTCTTAATTGTAAAAGTCAAATACGTCCACCGTATTACAGCTGTAGTAAGAGTCGCAGAGATCCGCACCAGTATTATAACTCACGATTCGAAAAACTTTGCAAGTGAAAAAATGTCGAATATTCTATAAGTCGAATTATAGTGAGTAGGCTTTTGTTGCGCTAAGACAGTGTGATTTATTATCCATAAGCTTCACCACCAGTGGGTTTGTGGTCAAGCACTGGCTGTGCTTGACCACAAGCCCCACTTATATAAGTTATTGCTGCACAGGCTTATATAAGTGACAAAAATAGTTCTTTAGGGAATTTCATCGCTCAAATCCCAAAAACATTCTATGTTTAAAGAAGTTTGTGTGTGAATGTCTTTGTGCCTGTGCGTCATAAAAAATATATGTTTAACTTAAGATATTCACAAATAAATTGTATTCTTTAAAATTTTAATAAAAATGTCCAAATTTTGGAAAATAATTGAAGTAAATAGGCCCTTTTTTAAAATAAATTGTAAATTGTCTCAATAACGGCTTAATAGTTAGGCATTTATTATATACCAAAAAGACCGCAATGACGCATTTAACAATTTCTATTGTTTTTAAAATTTCATTTACCATTTTTGAATAATAAAGTAATACCCAAAATTACACTAGCACCCCGCGACAAGCAGCCCCGCAAAGACCTGTGGCGGATCCATAAGCCTCTCAAAATCCTCAAGGTCATTGGCCAATGTAATACCCTTAATTATTGTTAGCGTTTCCACTAACAGCTAAGTGGAACATGTCCAGCTTTTACGTATTTTATCGCATTTCCTTAAATTATTTAAACAGACTAATTCAATCAAAGAAAATTAATTCAGTTAAAACACATCTTGAAGCGTGAAATTCTGACTCAGTACACTCTTTGATGTCAGAAATTAGAGGGCAAGATCAAGAATGTAATTGGAGCACTCGGGTCACCTCGTTGAGCCAATCGGCGTCGGACGCTAGCCGACATTTCTTTACCTCATACAAAGTACATTACCATGTCGAAATAGAGGTACGGTAACTAAATTTTAGTGTCACTTGTACTTTGCACCAATGTGAATCGACCTTAAAAAGGTCGCGAAATCTTGTGGATTCGTGTTCGTAGAATTATGTAAAAGTGGGGTGAATGGGATAGATGTTCTGAGCATGCTTCCAATCACTGTGAAATCCAGGTTCGGTTCTTTTGGATAGCCAGTAGCCGATGAAAATAAAAGCTTGCATATTCTGCCTTACATCTCCGAGCATAACTTTTAACTAAGGTCAACCATCTAGACATTGCGACTTATGGTCAAAAAATAAGCTTACCTCTTGTTTGTGTCTTTCTTCCTGCTGTCGACGTTGTAGATCCTCATATTCCTGCTGTGCTACGGCTTCTCTAGCAGCTGCTCGGCGTCTTTCTTTCTCCTGATCCGCCGCTAACGACTCTGCGTAAGCTTCATCTTGTGCTGCGCGAAGACGTGCTGTCACTTCGCGCTCCACTCTAAATAAATATTAAGTATCTTTTTTATGTATATGAATGTCATAAATTTCAAACAAAGTTTAATAACGAAACATAAATAATAATCAAACAGTATGTATCACTAAGAATAACTACTGTTGCGCGCTATAATTAGCACCCGGTATATACGCGCCATCTGGTATCAAGGAGCAGAAATAGGAGCATCAAGATTTTTCTAGAACTCTCCCAATAGCGCCATCTAGTATCGAAGGAACTAAGCTTTCTAGAAAACTCCACACCCGAATTTTCTAAATCTAGTCGATCGGGACCGGTATTTGCTGGAACATTCTAGATGTTTCGGTGGAACTAGATATAGTAGATGATAGAGTAGATGTTTAGGGCCGCGACCGGGGCAGTATTGAATTGGCGATACAAGTGAAGACTTAGGAGCGAAATAAAGTGAACTAAAGTGCGAAGAGTGGTTAATTATTAGTGTGTATTAGTTTTAATTGGTGTTCGGTAATTAAAGTGTCAATTTTGGTAATTCAATCGGCAGTTTTTATTGTCACGAACCCTAAGTACGATACCTATGATGTTTCTCAGTTTTAGTTGCTGTGACGCATAGCAGTATGTAAGCTCTTAACACTATTATTTTTGAAATATTGAACCAATAAACAACAGTTCACCAAAGAAAATGCGAAAAGAACAAGAGATAAGAATAGAATCATTTTTACATAATACTTATTGAGTAATTTTTTTTATTTACCACTGGTTCTAAAAATACCTCCGTCCTGGGAAGAACAAGCAAGAAACCCAGCAGGACGTTTTTGTACAATTTTTAAATTTTAATAGAAACAGCATGGTGGCGATCGCCTTATTCCCAGAGGTTATTTTAATTCGTGTATTCCTTAATAACCCTTTTCGTACAATTTTTGTTTATTAAGAAACTGAAAATTTTCTGGGATTGTGTTGTTGCCCCATATATGAATTACTAATTCCATGGAGTAAAATCTTTATGATAGAAAAATTAACAGTTAGAAACAATTTCAACAACAAAATCAACAACTTAAAAAATAACAAATCAACAAAAGAACCTAGCAATAGCAAAGTAAATCACAAAAAAATCTCAGAATGTAAAAATAATCTCTCACAGATTAGTGAAACCGACAACCAAACTGATGATAGAAGCACAAATAACAAATATCCCAGTGTGTATAAAAGGTGGAATGGTATATTATGTGAATGGATAGAGATGAGACTACAAACTTACAATCCCATTATTTTGCTGCGCTAATAGTACATCTAACCAATCATTACATATTGCATCATAATTTTGAAAAATATATAAAAAATATTACAAATGCATTCAATAAAATATATTTTACAAGGAAACTTGAAAATGTAAATAACCTTTACCTATCAGCACGAGCGGCAGCTAAATGTGGTTCATTGTCCCCAACTACCCTACGAAGCCGTTGCAACAGTTGTTGTGGTGAGCATGCACCCTCACTCCTCGCCACAACGGTCATGCGATGCTCCCGCATACACACTACACATAGCAAAGGATACCGTCGCCCTCCCACCGATTGTGCTACCCTCCAGCCCTCTGAACTGTCCACAGAGCAGCCCCAAAACAGAGCGTGCGTATTTATATATTGGATCACCTCTGGATCTGCGAGGGTAGTCCTGAAAAATTTTAAATCAGTTATTTGTACGAAGTTTTATATATTGACAAAAATAATTGAAAATGTAGTTTGTACCTGCAAAAATTTTGCGTTTCACTTGTAGATTCTGAGTGCAGATACACAATAAGGAATCTTAATTCATTTTTGGCATCATTTAGTGCCTGTGCATATGTGCCCTGATAGAACACTGGGTGTGGATTAAACCGTGATGTATAATTATTTATGAAACCCATAACATCACCCAATGGATCTGTCACAACTGAAAGAAGTGTTTACTATTAATCTTTACTGTTACCAAAAAAAAATAGTTGATTAAGACTTTTTAATAGTCTAAACACATATACATAAATACACCCCACTACCAGACACAGCAGTAATAGGCCTTAGTATCCTGTGACACAATTTTGTTGGTGATTTTGTTTTTAATGAATGCACTATAATGCTCAAAGCGTTATTCTCACGCCTTAGCGGCTTTTTACCCAAAAATATGATGTTTTCAAGAAGATTTTTTTTAACTTTTGAGATAAAGGGGGATTTAAATGAGAAACATATTTATATCCTACAAAACAACAATAGCAAATATAATGATTTCTTAAATTTACGCGAACACTACACATTGAATAAAACTATTATTTATGGATTTTATCGTGTTTAATTCGAAGTCTGCAGTCTGCGAACATGTTCAAGATCGTCCCCACTATTACATTAGATTTGATAAACCACAAATCCTCGCAAAAGAACACCGATTCCTACCAAGGATGATACGCGAGGCTATTTAAATTAAAAAAACATCCAAATTTTAATAGAGAAGATAGATGGGTGCTGCCACTGTAAGACTTCATGATACTATAAGCTCATTTTGCGTAAATCGGATCAAAAATTAATAATCAAAAACTGAAGGTAGCCGGACTAACTATGACATTGGGACGTCAAACATCTCAGTCCCCCCCCGTGACCACGGGTGCTGTAAAGCACCCGAAACGTCGGGATAATAAAAATAAATAAATTAAAGTTGAATTAAACGCGATAAAATCCGTAAATAATAGTTTTATTCAATGTGTAGTGTTCGCGTAAATTTAAGAAATCATTATGTGAACCAGTACGGACTGGTAATAGCAAATAAAATTCGCCGATTAGAAGATCTTAAAACCAAGCGCGCAAGATATATAACATCTTTAAATTTCTTGAAGAGATGCAGAGACCATAATCTCATTCCTACGTGTGTCAAAATATCAACAAAAAAGGACATTCGAGGAAGCGCTATGATCTTAAATCACGCAAGTAAAAAGTTGTTACGAACGGTGATTCAGCAGAAACGGTTCGATTTACATTTCATAAATAACACCATAGACAATTTGTCCAGTGAACTAAAGACAATTTTAACGACATTTGATTTTAATAATTGCATCGAAACTTTAAACAAACGAGAAACATCGAAATACAATGAATGCAAAAATAAACAAATAGAGAAATACCAAAAATTAACGATCAAATCAAATGCCAAACATCCAAGTCAACGCCAGAACAATACACAACCGTTGACCATAGACATAAACGATAAACAACGCACTGTCTATAATTTGTCAAAACATACACTGGACGAACCGACAATGAAAGTATTAGCGAAGAGAATGAACTACGCCTTAACACCGTGAAAAATCCCGTACGAAGAAATTATCTGCAGTGTCGAGGACTGTCTGTTTAAGAATAATATCGGTAAGGAAGATTTGGAGGCTATATGTCAAGATATTTCGTCCTTGTTACGTCGTAGTTCAGTGCCGAAACCAAACTTTCCTAAAGACGAATTTACAGCGCTGAATAACTTACGGAACAGACCAGAGCTCATGATTCTCCGCGCGGATAAAGGAAATGCTACGGTAATAATGGACACGTCGGAATATAATTTTAAAATACAACAACTTTTATCGGACGAAAGTACATATAAAAAGGTCAAAACAGACCCCACAACTAGCACGCTTAAAAGAACTAGCGATTTAATAAAGAAATACTCCGAAAAATTAAATCTCGACGTGAATTCGCTAATACCACCATGTACCAAACCGCCGAGGTTGTATAGGTTACCGAAGATACACAAACCAAACGCTCCACTACGTCCCATAGTGAGCCAGATCGATTCACCAACTTATAAGCTGGCACAATACTTAGCAAAAATACTATCACCACTGAGAGGATATACCAGAGCACACACAAAGGATTCATACCATTTTGTGAGTGAGATAAAAGACCTACATCTCGCTGACAATGAAACTATGGTCAGTTTTGATGTTAAGTCACTATTTACATGCCTACCTATTGTTGACTGCATCTCAATTGTAACTAGGAACCTAGAAGAAAATAACATGCCTCAAGAATATGAAATATTACTTGAACACTGCCTCACATCTGGCTATCTATTGTGGAAGGAGGAATTCTACAAGCAAGTAGATGGTGTGGCGATGGGCTCACCTGTGTCTCCCATAGTCGCCGACATACTCATGGAGGACTTTGAGGAGAAAGCCCTTCTTACTGCTCCTGTAAATCCAAGGTTCTACAAGCGGTACGTAGACGACACTTTCACAATTTTACCATCTGACAAAGTAACTGCATTTTTAGACCACCTTAACTCCATAAACTCTAAAATACAATTCACAATGGAGTTAGAGGCAAATAATTCTTTAGCCTTCCTAGATGTTTTAGTCATCAGAAATCCTGATAACACTATTGGTCACACTGTGTATAGAAAAAATACCCATACCAACCGATATCTAAATGGTGAATCTCACCATCATCCTTCACAGTTAGCTACCATGGGTAAATCTTTGTTTCAGAGAGCACGAGGGATCTGTGACAGAAAACATCTGGCCGCCGAGCTTCAGCATGTCAAGCAAGTATTGCAAGACAACAAGCTTCGGGTCCCGCGCCTACGTCACAGTGAACGAGTGAAGCCGGCCACAGTCGAGCGCGCGCCTGCTGTACTACCGTATGTTAGAGGGGTCACAGACAAGATTGGCTACATCTTGAAGCGAACGTCCATTAAAACATACTACAAGCCGCCGAAGATTAGTCAATTTTTATCATCCATCAAATGCAATATTCCTCTACAAGATGCAGGTGTGTACAAGTTAGATTGTGATTGTGGTCCCTCTTACATAGGTCAAACAAAAAGATCTATTAAAACCCGCGTGAAGGAACATATAGCTGACGTGAAGCACCGACGCTCCGGGAAGTCTGCAGTCTGCGAACATGTTCAAGATCGTCCCCACCATTACATTAGATTTGATAAACCACAAATCCTCGCAAAAGAACACCGGTTCCTACCAAGGATGATACGCGAGGCTATTGAAATTAAAAAACATCCAAATTTCAATAGAGAAGATGAATGGGTGCTGCCAGCTGCTTGGGATCCTATAATTTACAAAATTAAACCCAAACCCAAGCACACCACTGCAAGACTTCATGATACTACTATAAGCTCATTTTGCGTAAATCGGACCAAAAATTAATAATCAAAAACTGAAGGTAGCCAAACTATGACATTGGGACGTCAAACATCTCAGTCCCCCTCCTCCCATGACCACGTCGTGACACCACCGTGGAAACGTCGGGATAATAAAAATAAATTAAAGTTGAATTAAACGCGATAAAATCCGTAAATAATAGTTTTATTTAATGGATAGCAAATATCATAGAAAAAGGTCAAGCAAAAGTATCACTGTATGTTTCTAAGATTGCTATATTAAAAAATGGTAATTAAGAATATTATTTCAAAGAAATTAATTCCATTATTGCTTGGGATTTTGATCTATAAATTTTTATGTAATTATGTTACATACATTTATTTATACTAATACGAGGGTGACAATGAAAGTTCTTAGAAAATCACAACAACAACCTAGCAAACAAACTAGACAGTAACAAGCTAGCAAGTTATTAGTTTTATTATATTCTTTCAAAATAGTGTCCCTTTACACATCGCTGCATCCGAGGGAACCACTGAGAAAAGCACATTGCCCAATCGTCTTTAGGGGTCTCTTCGATGGCGTTTTGAAACCCAGCCACTGCCTCCTCGGCGTCCATAAAATGTTTTCCTCAAAGTTTTTCTTTTATTTTCGGAAATTATTAATATAAATAAAAATCGCAAGGTCAAGAGATCGGGGCTATAGCGCCGGTGACCCAATAATTCCACGTCTGACTGTGGTGTGCGACAAGGCGTTGTCGTGGTGAAGGAGGATCCTACTTCGAGGTCCTTTCTCCCAAACTTTTTCCAAGACAAGCGGCAAACAATTGTTAGTGGCAACTCCTCGGAAAGAAACACCCAGACAGCAGACTGTCTCTTAGTTTCAGGATCATAACAATAAATCCAGCTTTCGTCACCCAAAGTATGTCGAACACAGCATTTGAGTCACCTCCATTAAATCTTTAAACCATTTCACGACCCCAATCAACACGACGGAGTTTTTGGGTCTCTGTCAAATTATGAGGTATCCACCAGGCACAAGGTTCCTGATCGCTAAATGTTCATGGAGGATTTTGTGCACTTGACTCATACCGATGCCTAAGCTTGCCGAATCTGTCACTCTTTTGTCAGTCTCTATCATACGCCGCAGAACACTGATGTTATCTTCAATTGTTGCCATAGAAGGCCGTTCCTCACGTAGATCATCGGTGAGATTAGTGCGATCACGTTTAAACTCATTCAACCAGTTGTAAACAATGGCATGAGATAGGGCTTCATTGTGAAAAAAGCCTATCATAACATTCTTGTTGACTTTAATGACAAAAAAAAATCAATGTACGAAAATTTTCTCGAGTTAAATTCATGCTGACGTGACACAGATATTTTTCAATTTGCCGCCAATTTTTTTTTTTTTTTATAGGAAAAGGGTGACAAGCGAGCACACAGTCCACCTGATGGTAAGTGGTTGCTGTGGCCCATAGACATCTCCATCCATCCTCGTTTGCGAATCAAAATGAAGATGCGTTGTCAGCCTTGAGGAATAAGATAGAATGCCTCTTTTCCAGTAAGAGTTTCCGGTTCTCAACACTCACCATACGAAACACAGCAGCATTAAGCTGCTATTTGACACTGGTATTCTGTGAGAGTGTGGTCCTTCCCCAGTCGAGCCGACCCATTCTTGCTACAACTATACAATTAATATACCTGCAGCATGGCTCTACCACATAAAAAATCGTAAACAAATGACAAATTAATAATACATACACAATAATACTGGCAAAGGGTACCATTTTCAAAATTTGAACTTATTTTTTTTTTATTATATCCTTCACAAGTGGCCAGTTCTAAAAACATTCAGTGTCACCCTTGTAATAATATCAAAAATATATGTAATATAGTCCAAATAATAATTAAAATAACATCTATTAACTTTCAATAATACAAAAACACCTATCAAGTAATATCAGAATCTAGGTATAGATTGAGGTGTAGCCAACTTTGCCATGCACACCCTGCTCCTACCTTGACCATATATAGAAAGATACTAAGAAATGCTAACTAGTGTGTAATAAGTAAAAATAACCATTTGTTTCAATTTCTACATGCTTCTGCATCCCAACCTCAACCACTCTAACTCATGTTAGCTCTCAACCCCTGATCAATACAACTTATTTCGTACGTAATTTGTATTTTTTCAGGGAAATTGTCGCGAGAGGCCACCCTCTTTATAAACTCCTCGTGCCACAGGATAATAAGCTGTTATGAGACACAGTCCCCGTTTAATTTTTAAGTGTAAACACTCCATATGGTATAGTTTGCCACACACAACCCACATCTAGAAACTCGGTCTCTTTTAATTACTTTTAGCTTTTTTTTTGATACAAATGTAAAAAATATTGTTTTGTTTTTTTGTTTACTACCAACATGAAAAAGGGGGGAAACCAAACGAATAACCAATTTTTAGAAGCTATGTCACAGTTTTACTATGACATAGAGTTTATGTCATAGTAAAACTGTGACATAAAAATAATCTATAGATATAAACTAAGCTATGTACCTACTATAGACAGTTAACCTCTCAGTCCTCAAGCGGTCAAATCCGACCGCGGCGCTATTCCGTCAAAATTCAAGCGGTCAGTTCAACCGCGCACACCCATAGCACTTTAAACCATTAAAACTTATATTTAGAGACTACTTTTCTATGAAGAAGTTTGGCATTATAGAATCAATATGAAATTTGTATCCTCTAGTGCAATAAAAAGTCAAGTTATCCTATGGATATTTATTTGCAATCTACGTTCATTTCGTATGCCATTTCCGCGTGCAAGTTATTGTGTTGATTTTTGGATTTTTCTAGTGTTTTATTGTGTAGTATAGTGTTTTTGTGTGAATATAATTTATCTTTTTACGTAAATAATTTTGAGTAATATATATTAAAATAATAGTGATTTTCACGCTGCAGGCATTCACTTTACGTTTTGTTTTTGTTATCAAAATACAATAGTCTTTTGGTAATGAAGTAAAACCTTACTTTTATATAGAGAATTTTGTATAGATTTTATAATGCCAAAGTTCTTCACAGAAAAGTAGTCTCTAAATATAAGTTTTATGGTTTTAAGTGCTGCGGGTGGGTGCGGTCGCATGCAACTGCTCGGGATTTGCCGGGCGCATGTGACTGCATGGAATTTTACTGGGATTGAGGGGTTAAGCAATGGCTTACATCAAGCATACTAAAATTAATGTGATATTAATTTAAACTTGTAATTTAAAGTTAAATGAGACATTGAATTTTCTGGAGGATATGTTATCTTTTGCAATTTTCACATTGAGGTGATTGGTATCTTTACACATGGTATCCTAAATAATAATAATTATCAAAGTACATTAAAATGTGAAGCGAAAACTTTGCATCTCTTTTCAAGCATGATGAGCACACAGAAGTGTGTGAGATTTATCATAGTTACAGTTTATATAGAGGAGTACACAAAGCTAAAATTTATACTTAATATTTATTCCAAATACATTGCCACTGCCAATGAAAAAAACATAATATTCGCTTAGACAAATTTTGTCATATTGGTTAATGTCCATACTACCAATGTCTATAATACGTGGTGGGAAAGAATGGGTTAATACTAATAGTAGAAATAAATATTACTTACGTCTTCTATCATCATTTCTAATAAAACTTAATAGTAAATTTAAGACTGATGATATTGTACTATAGCACATTGACACAACTAAGTTTACAACATAACGGAAAAGCCCCCGGATACCACCAGGCCCTTCTGGTTGTTCATCTGTGAAAACTTGTTGTGATATGTGATCATGGACAACTGGAGGTGCCCTTGCTTCTGTAGCAAATACGGATGGTCGTCCTTCCCTTATATTTAATTGCTCTTGAATGGCTACCTAAAATGAATTATTAAAAGTTAAAATTATACAAATTAATTTTTAATAATGTTATAGTAACACTCACCATAAAACGCATGCCACCCAAATACGATCCCTGTCAGCTCCAATGAAATCAATTGCAATTTTAAGTGAAAGTTTAACATGTAAAGGAAAACATTGTGAATAACCTGCATGTCTGAGAAGTCCATCAACAACAACAGTTCAGCGTCTGAGAATCATTGGGGCTGCACGGCGGATACTTTATTGCCCTAAATCCATTTCACCTGACTTGATGATTGAAATAACGGCTTAATAATTGAAAGGGTTATTAACGCACAAACATTTTTGTTTAATTTGGTGCAGTTCAACACCTTCTTTCTTTGACAAAAATACTATTAATGTAAAATAAATTTAAGAACCATGAATATTATCTTTGTATACCAATTTTTTTTTGGTACCTAAATATGATTTAAAAGTGAATGACCTTATTTTTTTGTCTATTGAATTTATAACACTAAATTACCTCTAAATCCCATTGGTGTCTTTGTAAAACATCTCGGCATATTGACATATCTTCTATTCCAGTTAAATCTTGAAATTGTAATATTTTATCAGTTTGTTCGGACGTCAAACCTAAAGCATTGTCTTCGAGATCCATTGCGTCGATATAGAATAAATTTATATTTTGAACAATTATAATATGTAAATTTACATAAATACAGTGAGGAATATAAAAAGCACTTCAGATATTTTATATTATTACGATGATATTAGTAAATCGCCTCCCATATTTGCCCACGAAGACCAAAGATGACAATTTCAGTTTATACAAAGGTACTCTGTGGATGACAATGAAGACAACAATCCACAGACAGAGTTGCCACCTCAAAAATTATCTTGTCACTATAGCCCGTTCACCGTAAGATGTCCCCTGCCTTGGGAAATGGCAGCATTGTCTACGGTGCTGCCAACAATATATGGAGCATTTACCCCACTTGGTGGTTGCTGGCAAAATTATCTAAACTTGAAAACCCCTGATTAATATGTTTTACTTGCTTATTTAAATAATATACAGTTAGTTATAAGACTAGTAAGATTGTGAATGACAACACAATTAAATTTTTAAATTATTTATTGATTTATTTTTTTCGACAATAATTATGGTCGAAAGGAACAATTCCAGACAAACTCGTATCACTGTCACTTTCATAAACGTCGTCATCATCATCTGTCGTATCCGAATCTGTGCTGCTGTCATTTCCTAATTCAATTATGAATTTATCAGTAATATCATCCATAAAGCCATCAAGTACATAAAACTTGTCTTCTAAATTTTTTACGTGTTCACACTGCTTTTGCCAATCCTGAGGGGTTATAGATGAAAAAGCTTCTTCAGTTAACTTCACGATATTCCCAGCTTCTTGACCGACATTATTGCTGGCTACTCGTCTCTTTAAAAGACTCCACATAAACTCAATCGCATTTAAATCGCAGTGGTAAGGGGGCAACCTAACCACTTTATGGCCATGAGAAAGCAATAATTGGTCAGCCTCATAAATCGGCGCTTCTTTGTGCTCTTTTATAATTTCATAAAGTTCTGCTTTCAGCATTGTTGGTATATAAGACAATCCCTTATTTGTTATCCAATTTTGCATTTGAAGTTTTGAGGAACTCATAGTAGGTGCTTTATTTACTTGTACGGTAGTAGGGAGCGTTATCCATCACGGCTAAGGAGTTCGGAGGCAAATTGGGTATAAGTTTCTCTGAAAGCCATTTTATAAAATTGGTTCTGTTCATGTCGTCATGGTAGTCCCCTGATTTACTCTGTGATTTAAAAATCAATTGAGCATTAGGAATAAACCCTATTTCTCCACCAGCATTAATAATTATCCACCGCGTTCCAACAGAATCACTTATTAGTACTCCGTCCTTGTCATCTTTTTGCCAACATTTTTTCACTGCATACGATGCGTGAATGTATGTTTCATTTAAGAAAACTATTGGCCGACCATCTGCTCGATTTTGCCTCATAGTAACGATATACTTGCGTCTCCATGCAACTATGTCGTGCCTTTCCATTAAAATTTTCCGTTTCGAACCACACTTTTTATAGTGAAATCCAATTTGTTTAAAAATTTTCCACAAAGTCGTTTGACCTCCACCAAAGTTTATGTCATTCTTTAATTCTACAAGTAATTTATTTAAAGTAGGAACAACTTTTCTTACAGTATACATTTCATGGATTCTGTTTCGAAATCAAAATCATCAAGATCCACCGTTTTACGTCTTTGACGGTGTTTTATAGGAGACTTGAGTTTTTGAGATGTAGAGGCAGCAGCTTCACCTTCTTTAGATATTCTACTCACGGTTTTCTCCGACATGCCTGAAATAGACACCAAATTTGTATCATTTTATAAAATTAAATATTTATAAAATACAAATACAGACATTATCATAAAAAATTAATTAAATTAACTGAAAGATACGTACTTTTTTATTTTAATTCGTAATGTTAGTAATTTCTCATTATTACCCATACTAAAGGCATTTTGCATGAAGCTGGCATCCCTATTTTACTAACCTGTCATGGCGGCGACGCGAGTTCGCACTTGATTGAGTGGAATTAACGGGGCTTGGTTTGCCTTTTGTCTCTCACAAAAGGCACGCACCTTCAACGCAACCTCTCTTGCACTGCTTCTAAATGGTTTCGGCATAATTAATTCGGAATATTTTAAATAATAACACAAAAACGAGCAATAACAATAACACAAAATCACAAACTGACAACAGATTGACAAGCAATAGTGCCAACATCACAGCAGGGGACATCTTACGGTGAACGGGCTATAGATCCAGAGTAAAAAGTCGCCATATTTTGGAAATTACGTAGAGGGAGGATATTATGAGAAGTTTATAGAGAAGTCTTCAGCGTATGACGTGTGAGATAGAAGTATAATCCGACCGTAGACAGAGAGACTAATGATTAGCGTGGCCTCGAGTGAGAAAGGACGATAACGTAGTTTTAGGTTATACAATAATCCTTATGACTTTTAAACATATTTAGATAAAAAAATTAATTGTTCTAAGAACTAAAATGAACAAGATTCACCAATCTTAAGCTCACAAAACACTTTTTTTTCTCACTTAAATGAACTGTAAACTCCTTAGATCGCTATGAACTGTCAAAGTTGTTTAGCAAAGTGTAGTTTGCTAAACAAAAAAACCGGCACGGAGAAAGGGACAAACAATGAACCCACCCTGTCTCATTTCTATACAAGACGTATGCATAAATCTATCTTTTTCGTGTGCGAATGCGAAAGAAGGCGTCAATTTGTCTATAGGTTTCTCTATCTACGAATCCGACTATATGCATGTGACCGATGCGACAATATGTAATTATCTGTATTGGCATGCTATGTTTTTTTTTAATTAAAATTAAGTATTTTACATGTATTACATGAATAGGAAATTTAAAAAAGAAGCTATTAAAATTAGGATTTTTTCCCAACCGGTTTTTTCATATATTGCAGCAAATCGGGTTTGAATATTTTTTCCATACATTGAAAAAATAAGTCTTTAATTTTTGTACGTTTTATCATTGTATCGGCACATCAATAGATTTGTGATTTAAAAGACGCTTCAAAATTAGAATCTGAAATAAAATTAGGAAAACAGACATATTGATTTTTCGAAAATCCTACTTGTATGAAACGCCAAAACGGGACTACTCTACGATGCGATGGTATGATACAATGGACACACTCTTTAAATATTTTTTTTACTGTTCTTTCACTGAACACGTGCAATTTTAAAACAAACCCACTTAACCTCTTAGCTACCAAGCGGCCGAATTCGGTCGCGGCGATATTCCGTCAAATACCAAGTGACCGAATTCGGCCGCACCCACCCACATCACTTTAAACCATAACTAGTTACGGTTAGAGACTACTTTTATATGAAGAAGTTTGGCATTATAGGCTCAATATCAAATTTTCTGTCCTTTAGTGCAATAAAAAGTCAGTTACTCTATGGTTATTTATTTATAATCTACGTTCATTACGTACGCCATTTTCGTGTGGATGTTATTTTGTTTTGTTGTATAGAGTTTTATTATAAAATTGCTATGAAAGTTTTTGTGTGAATATAATTTATCTTTTTACGTAAATAATTTCGAGTAATATACAACACGTAACATAATTAACGCACTTTGAGAAAGTATTTTGTTCAGAATCGTTTACTGAATCGATTCCTATCATTTTTAATATAGGTAATTTTTTATCCCAAAAATAATTAAAACTACGTAAATTACAGTCACACTAAATCTGTACAGTCAAAACAAACTGAAATGGACCGTAACTTAAGGCAATAAGACTTTTAAGAGCGCAGTTTTATTTGTATTATTACTAATTCTGTAATTAACAAAAATAAAGAAAAATGAACTTTATTTCAAGCACGTTAAAGTCTTTGCGTTCGTGGATTTGTACTGTGACCACAACATTTTTTTATTATTTCCGGAATCAGTATTACTAATTTGATAAATAATTAGTGCATAAAAATGTTCAACTAAAAATTCAGTGTATGTATTATGATTATAACATAATATACTAATTGAGGTGTCTGAGGGTGTGCGTTAATTACGTTACATATTGTATAGAAATAATAGTGATTTTCACGCTGCCGACATCCGCTTGGTATGTACCCGGTATGTAACAAAAAAGTTATGATGTATTTTAATATAAATAAAGTCTTTTTGTAATGAAGTAAAACCTAACTTTTGTTTAGCCCACAGGATAGAAAATTTTGTATAGATTTTATAATGCCAAACTTCCGACTCATAGAATTTTATGGGGATTGACGGGTAAATCGACTACTACGACACTTGTCAGAATTATAAAACATTTATGTCATTAACTATAAAATGACAGCATTTGGGATTCTCCAACCATAGACTTAGTCTAGGTAAAGAGAACGATTTTCGTCTCAAATCAGTGCTACCGAATTCCTAATTGAAAAATCGCCAAAAATCGCTAAAAACTAAAGAGTCGCTAAACGATAACAAAATATCACCAAAAGCTCTTAAAAATCACCAGATCTAGTGACAAAATCACCAAGCTGGCAGCACTGTCCACAGAGTACTCTTTTCGCAATGCAATAATATGGGTAAGCCATAGACTTAGAATGTACTTACGCCAGTATATTATAAGTCTATGGGGTAAGCATCATAATAGTCTGTGCAATACAGTACTTGCTACTATGGAGTGTAGAAGTCCCATAGTAGAATAGTTGAAAAAGTGGCCATCTGTAAGCAGTAAATAACAGCTCAAAAACTCTCCACAACAGCGCTAAAGTAGCTACTGGGATGAAATGAACTTAGCGGTTGTCGACGGTTTAAGTGTGCTGCTAATCTGCTCAGTAGCTCTAAAATCTAAAATAATTTTATTTAGTAAATAAAACCTCGAAAAAATCGTCTATTCCAGTAATATTTTTCGGCACGTTCTTTAAAATTTACCCCGTAGCTATAGTGGCGCCACCCTTATTTCACGGTTTTCTACGGCCACTTTTTAATGCACAGTCTGTACTCCTTACTTCTACACTCCATATTTGCTACGACTTGCTACATATTATTTATTCATCTATGATACAATACAGCAAAGAGTATAATATATGGAGTATAGGAGAACCAATTCACATAGAGATCTTTAGAACGCCAAACATTGCCAGAACGCAAACCGCATCTCAATCGATCAAGACGTTCAAAAGTTATGAAAAGTCTACGTACATACACACACCCACACACATATGTATATACACCCGTACGTGGGCGTCCACGTGAAATTAGTCAGAATAGCTTGCTAGGATCTCAAAACGTCGAGTACTGATGAAAACTCGATCAATTTTTGAAAATCGGAGTGAAACCAATAACTTCCCTATTTTTGAAAATTTTCAATTTTCTTAGCGGGAACTTAAAAAAAGAAACAAGTGTTGTGTCAAGTTTTGTGTAGTGCCAGTAGTACTGTGAATTCTGCATTTAACATGTAAATAATAAGCTGTTTGTATTTCGGTTTAGTTTAGTAAATGTATTCAGATCATGCGATAATACTGAAAGCAACATATGGAACTACCATAAAAAAGTAATGCACCACAACATAAGAAATAAAACTAAAGCAGAAGAAGAGTTCCCGTCAAGAGAAGAGTCCCGGGCTTCATAGCCTAGCTAAGATCTATTTGCCTATCTTGGCAACTTCGGTATCCCGTGAGCTGTTATTTTTAGAGGCTGGATCTACAATCTCCCAGGAGAAACCGCTTACTAGGCGCCGGGTTGTCAAAATTGTTATTTTAAAATTCAATTCGAAAGGAATAAAGGTAAAAGTAAAAAAAATAATTAATTCTTGTTTTCTGATAATTAATCGATAAAAATAAATGTGTATAAATAAATAGTGCAAAACTTCCTAAAATAACATAAATATAATGTTTGATAATAATAATAATAATAACACACACCATACGGTGCCGGGCCCGGGCGTCTCCCGTTAAACGTAGGGGTATCTTCCAAGACGATTGTCTGAGTCCAATCTCGTTTTGCCTCTCTCTGAACCCTCTCAGTACCTTACTGGAGGGCCCCGGGAGGGGATTTCAGCTACGGAAGGGAGAGACAAAAGTGAGCCACCTTTTCTATATGGATGACCTCAAGTTATTCGCTTACGTTTAACTGTTAAAAACGTTAAACGTGTACGTGCCAGAATCAACGCCCAGTTTATCAATATCAAACTACATATTCCTTTTTTAGTTTCATTTCCACTTTTTGTAACATTACACTAACTCCTGTTTTACTCTTAATATAGCTAGTAATATCATCAGCAAAAGAGTTCACATCAATATTATATATGTAAAAAGGTATGCTCACTTCAGCAGCCTTGAATTTACATTCTGGAATCAAATCCGCTTTTCCTTTCATACCAATGTATCTATTCCGAAGACTTTTGTGTTGCACTAAAACCCAGTCTTCCTTTGGTATCTCAGGTCAAATTTCCCTTGCCTTGCTATATCTGACATTATTTTACTCACGCCGTTGGAAATAGTAGGCGCTGCTCTTGTCACTGCGTTAACCAATTCGTTAGTAACCACAGTGCTTGAGGGACACGCAGACGCAGAGTTCAGAGTGCAGAAGTCTGATTCCATCGAAACCGCGGTAGGAGCCTCCAAGCGCTGTTTACTAGTTGAACAGGTGGCGTCAATGATGTTTGCGCTTGCGAAACTACTGTGTCATTGTCGATATTAACAGCTTTTTCTACAGGCGTAGTTTGTACGTTCATTATATTATTTTGTGCGATGTTGTTTTGATTTATCGACCAATATTCCTCAGTAATTCTGTCCGATAATCCTATTGGGTCACTCTTGTAATTTAAACTATCCATAAAAGCACCTCTTTTTCTAGAATTACCATTGACATTATCCTCGGTACATATTCAAGAAATCTTTAGTTACGTGTGTTTCTTTTATTGCAGCCATCTCATATTGTAGCATTATAATATCTTTGAGCAATCTCGATGCGTCAATATGATCGAACGTAACCGGAGGAAGTTTCTGCAAATCCCTCGCAACATAGATAGGCAGTTTTTCGAGATCCGTTTCCTTAATGACTGCAATTATATCTTCAATATTTCTAATAGTCCAGGATCCATCGCCCATTTTTGCACGTGATTACTATCAAGCTAATTTTCCGTGAGTAGCTTTATTTTGAAATCTCAAGATAATTAACTAAATTATTCGAAATACCCTAGTCCTACGCTATGAAAAAAAATGGTCTTGTGGTATTAACAACTTCTGAGCGTAGGACCGGGATAACATACCACGCAATTTGTAGGACAATATGTCTTAAATTATATAAATATTAACTAAGTAAAAAAAATCAGCTGGTTAGTAATCATTTATAATGACCTCGTTATCGATACATATTGGATAGAGGGGACTCTTTGATCAAACCATAGATTTTGTAGGACAAATATGTTTTCGAATAATTTAGATAATTATCTTGAGATTTAACAAAAAAAAATTCAGTTAGTAATAAATATTTGAGAATCATCAAATCAGCATATTTTATCCTTGCTTCCTATGTTACCTACCACAATTGAGAGTTTCGTACAGGAAATTATTGGGCGTCTCATCAAAATAAAGCTACTCACGGAAAATTAGCTTGATAGTAATCACGTGCAAAAATGGGCGATGGATCCTGGACTATAACATTCTTTCCATCCTTTTTTCTTTTCATTAAGCGCCTGGACAGATCGGTCACTTCGAACAGTAACTTTTTTTGCCTGTGCTATTTCTTCCTCGGAGAAGGTGGTAGAAATAAGACGAAAAATACTTTCTTCATCCATTATTATCGGCTTTATTTTGTATAAAAGCCAAAAGTTCCGAGATAACTATATTGCAATTTACACATTTCACGGTACGCGATGCCATTTTTTTTTCATTATACTTCTGTTTTCATTTCTGTTAAAAATGATCATTTATTCCATATATTTAAAATATTCCATATGTACATATACATATTTAAATGGTGATAAAAAACATCGAAAAAAATGGTTGTCTGTAAAGTCGGTTTTAACGTAACAACGTCATAACAAAACATTGTTGAAATTATGGAGTGTAGAAGTAAGGAGGAGACTGTGTATTAAAAGTGTCCATAGAAAACCGTTAAATAAGGGTGGTGGTATAGTGATACCTACGGGCTAAATTTTAAAGAACGTGCCGAAAAATATTATTGGGATAGACGATTTTTTCGAGGTTATATTTACTAAATAAAATTATTTTCGATTTTAGAGCTACTGAGCAGTTTAGCAGCACACTTCAAACCGTCGACAACTGCTAAGTTCATTTCATCCCAGTAGTTACTCCAGCGCTGTTGTGGAGAGTTTTTGAACTGTTATTTACTGCTAACAGATGACCACTTTTACAACTATTCTACTATGGGAGTTGGCACTCCTTACTTTTACACTTCATAGATGAAATGATTGCATTCTTTTATGAATAAAATTGAATTAGCCGAACGCTAAAGCCGATCGTACCTTTCGTTCGTTCGCGCCGTGTTCTCGCTCCGATCGTGCTCGGCTCGGCTGGAGCGTAACGGGACAATGATTCAATCCTTTTTCATGTTCTTCGATTTATTAGACGTTGTCACGTCAAGAATCGATATACTCTTCGTACATAAGCTTCGATACTTTTAATGAGTGATGTTGCATCCTATGGATGTGCTTAATCAAAAAAATTACGACTCGAGTTAACTCGAGTTGAAATTTATACAACTCTAACTAAACTCGAGTTACGCAACTAGAGTTATAGCCCGGACGCGAAGCAGGAAGAATTTCGTACGATGACCTGTTATTACCTGTCTCTGTCATTCCCGCGTAAGTATAATGCGTCTCGCTCGCACAGATGCAATGACCTCCGTCCTCAGGCATTGTAAACCTTTTACCTGAGACTGTAAGGTTTGTTTGCACGTGGTATTTGGTTGGCCTCGAGGTACGGCCAAAAATCCTTAGTTTGCTTGACATAATTAATAATTTTTAAATAACGAACAAACGACATTCCATTTTGGGATGCGTTAGTGATCGCTCAGTTTTCGGACACAGTTATCTCTGTTATCTATTCTTAGTTTGTTGTTGTTCGTTAATTTTAGTTATCTTGTTTTAATTGTTAAGTGGTTTTGTTAAGTTTAATGTAGATAAAACTGTTGAGTCTTTTGTAATAAATGTGACAGACAGAACGTCATCGGAAAGTACCTAGTAACTCCGATACAGAGAAATAGGATTCTGATTTTTGAATTTTCATTTTTTTATATCTGCCAAATTAGTAATTGTAAAGGACGACACACACGGTCAGTTCAACTGATCAGCTTAAACTACGACTGTTGATATTTTTTAAAATATCGGATTTTCGATATATATATATTTTTTTTTTTTTTTTTTTTTTGAATTTTTTGTTTATAAAATAACTTATATATAAAACTGATACTGATATATTTATAATAATCGATTTATCGAAAATCCGATATTTTAAAAAATATCAACAGTTTTAGTTGGAACTGATCAGTTGGAATGATTAGTTGAACTGAGCGTGTGTGGCGACCATAACTCGATTTTTATAACTGTTTTTATAATGATTTCTTATATTTACGCGAACACCACATATTGATTAAAATAAAGAAGGAGGCTGGGTACTGCCACCTGCTTGGGACTCTGTAATTAATAAAATTAAAACTAAACTCAAGCATACCGCTGTAAGACTTCAAGACACAGTAAGTTCATTCTGCGTAGATCGGACCATAAACAATAATTAAAAAGCTGAATGTACTCCGGGTTAACATTGACATCGGGACGTCAGTCACCTCAGTCCCCTGTGACCATGGGTGCTGGTAGGCACCCGAAACGTCGGAATTTAAAAATCTTTTAAAGTTAAACGCGATAAAAATCCGTAAAAGTAGTTTTAATCAACTGTTTTATACTAAAATCAAAATAAATAATTTATATACATAATACCAATAATTTATTTAATACGATAATAAATTTATTTTTTCTCCTTCAAATATTTCATAAAAATTACACTTAACACAAAAATGTTTGTGACCACTGTCAGTAGGTAAAGAGGTCATTGTACGAAATTCTTCCTGCTCCGCGACTGGTAAATGGTTCGTTACAATTACGTTATATAAATTTGTTTTTCTATCTTACTCTTTAGTGGGTTGGGTCAACTATCATTACTAAACTTAGTAGGTAGGATTGAAATAAAAAGGTATATTTAGTATGAATCACAACGTATGTATTTTTGGTTTTAATCAATTAGTAAGTACCTATATTTAACAACAAAATTAGCTTTATAGCAGTCTTCACAAAATAACATCAGTCTAGTTTTAAGATGTAGGTAAATAAGCTATTTAATAGTTCAAACTTTCTTAAATAACTTCATCATTACAGCCCTTCACAAGTCCACTGCTTAACATAGGCCTCCCCCAAGTAATGCCACAAAGCACGGTCCTGAGCCACCTGCATCCATCAACTTCCTGCATGTCTTACCATGTCGTCACTCCACCTAGTGTGGGGTCGCCCTACACTACGCCTACCGGTACGAGGCTGCCACTCGAGAACCTTTCTTCCCCATCGGTTATCGGTTCTTCGAGCTATATGGCCGGCCCATTGCCATTTCAGCTTACTAATCCGTTGGGCTTTGTCGGTCACTCTGGTTTTACTGCGGATATCCTCATTTCTGAGTCTATCACGCAGAGAAACTCCGAGCATAGCCCTCTCCATAGCTCGCTGAGCGACCTTGAGCGTCCTCATACGGCCAGCAGTGAAGGACCACGTTTTAGATGTAAGTCTCACTGGCAAGGGTGTTAATCTAGTTTTCAGAGATTGAGGTATACCTGACGAGAAGACGTGTCGTAATTTCCCGAACGCTGCCCAGCCGAGTTGAATCCGTCGATTGACCGATTGATCGAAGTTGGACTTACCTAGTCGGACTATATGTCCCAGGTAAACGTACTCGTCAAGAACTTCGAGCATAGTACTCCCAACAACTACCGGCATAGGTGTGACATGGACATTAAACATGATCTTTGTTTTGTCCATGTTCATCTTACGACCTATCCGTTGGGAGACACCATTGAGGTCATTGAGCATAGTGCTAAGGTCCTGCAGCGATTCTGCCATAAGGACTATATCGTCGGCAAATTAAAGGTGAGTGATGTACTCGCCATTGATGTTAATACCGTATCCTTTCTAGTTCAGTTGCTTGAAAACGTCTTCAAACGCAGCGGTGTAGAGTTTCGGGGTTATACCGTCACCCTGTCTTACACCTCTCTGCAGTTGGATAGGTTACGAACTCTGGTTCTGTACTCAGATAGCCATCGTAGCCCTACTGTACAAACACATCAGCACTTCGATATACCGACAGTCAACTTGGCACCGCTAAAGGGACTGTAGCACCGCCCAAATTTCGACGGAATCAAAGGCTTTCTCATAGTCCACATATGCCACAGGCAAAGTGGCAGATTGTACTCTTCGGTCTTCTGTACAATCTGCCGCAGGGTATGTATGTGGTCTATGGTACTGAAGCCTTTTTGGAAACCGGCTTGTTCGGGAGGCTGGAAGTCGTCGAGTCTGCGTGCGAGACGATTCGTAATGACTCTCGAAAACAGCACGTAGACGCGGCTCAGAAGGGAAATCGGTCTGTAAGTCTTCAAGAGAGCATTGTCGCCTTTCTTAAAGAACAAGACCAACGCACTGCTGCTCCGCGCCTCCGGAGTAGTGCCACCATGGAGGACGGAATTGAAGAGCTTCTGAAGGACTTCAAGTACCGGTGTTCCATCCGCTTTCAGAAGCTCCACTGTAATTCCATCCTCGCCTGGGGCCCTCCCGTTTTTAAGGTGCCGGAGAGCCACTCTAATCTCGCTCAGACTGACGTCCGGGATCTCATCGGAATAGTGTCGGATAAGACTTGCTCTTGGATCGTTACTCACACTTGCGTGTGGCTCCAAAGATGATGTGTACAGCTGCCCATAGAACCTCTCAATCTCACTCAGAATCTCAGGTGTCCCGGAAACGATGTTGCCACACTCAGTCTTCAGCTTTGACAGTTGGCTCTTTCTGGCAGACAGATCTCTGGCAAAGACTTTGGAGCCCTGGTTCCGCTCGGTCGCTTCTTTAATACGAGCAGTATTAAAGTTGCGTAAGTCTCGTCGCATGCATTTGGAGATCTGTCTGTTCAGTTGCCTGTATGCTGTCAAATCTGTTGACGATTGCAGCCTCATCTCCCGTCTAACAGCCATGAGATTAAGAGTACGATCGGAGAGTTTTTGTGTTCTTCTGCGGCGGGTCTTGCAGAACTTAATTCCGACCGCATGGACAGTTTCCACGAGCTTGTCATTCATATTGTCCACTGCAGTGCAATCTTCTAGGCACTGAAAGTGGTTACGTAACTCGAGCTGAAAGGCTTTACTTTAGTAACCACTTTCGGGATTCTGGATTAGAGCACGAGGGGGGACGGAGCGTTAACTTCATTAGACGAGACCTCTCCAACTTAACGTTTAGGTTCAGTGTGCCTCTAACTATTCGGTGATCGCTGCCAGTTTTCACCCTTGCGATCACTGAGATATCACTGAACAGTTGGCGTCCGGTCGTCATAATGAAGTCAATCTCATTTTTTGTCGAACCGTCGGGGCTCGACCAGGTCCACTTTCTGTGAGGCCGCTTCTGGAAGAAAGAGTTCATCATGAAGAGTCCCTCTTTCTCCATGAAGTCGACCAGCTGCTGGCCCCTTGGGTTCCGTTGCCCTATCCCAAATTTCCCTACCTTCAGCTCACCGTTCTTTCTTGTGCCCAGTTTTGCGTTGAGGTCTCCCATTAACACCGTATAGTGAGTTTTGGAAGAATGCATGGCTCTAGAAATATCCTCATACATCTCCTCCACCTCCTCATTGGCATGTTTCGACGTTACGTACGTAAACCTGTATGACCTTCAGCGAATACCGTTTTGTGATTCTGAGTATAAGGTACGCAACCCTCGTCGATACATTCCCAATCTTTAAAACGTTGTTAATGAGAGATTTGTGGACGATAAATCCAACACCTCCTCGGGACAGATGGTCGCCCTCCCGGTGATAGAACAAGTTGCCGGATTCGAGAATCACCGTGTCCTCCCACTCTCTTCGGACCTCGGATAATCCTATAATCTAGGACAACTTCTATCTCTTCTGGGATCTTCTCTTCAGTCCTTAGGGTGCGTGCGTTAAATGTTGCCAGGTCGAGTCGTCGTATTTAGGTGGGGGCCAACCGAACTTCCATCGGAGTTTCTTAACTAAAACTATATATATATATATATATATATATATATATATATATATATATATATATATATACAGAGTGTCCCAGAAGTCGATGTCAAGCTGAAACTTTCTGATAGGCGAGGCCATACTAGTTACTAGAAAAATAGAAAAAAAATGTAAGTCGTGTATTTCAGAAATTATAGTAATTTTTTTACACCATGAGACAGTTTTTTCATTCCTGTTGCTACAAATATTTACTTTTTGCCAATTTTTTTCTCTTACGTCTTCCAGAATAGTGCTTCTGTAACCTTGTTCATAATCCTAAACCCTGTGCCGATCACTCCAGATTGAAAGAAAATGTAATTTTTTCCGAATAAAGTTTTCAGAATTAGTTTTTCGCACTACTTCAACTGACCGTCCTGTAAAAAATTGTACTACGCCAGTTTGGCAAGTAGCTGTCGGCGCCGTTACGACAACTCTGACGGTGTTCGCGGGGAGTACGAGAAGCGCGGGGGTTTTTCTCACCACCGCGCCTAAAACCGTCACTCGCCGATAGCTCGCGACACGATCACCACCAATTTAGTTTACATTTTAATTATTTAAATAAACAATTTGCCTATCGTGTGAGTTGCCTATTTTATTCATGTTCCCTGATTGAACAGTAACTTCAAAAGTTAGTGCATTTAATAAGGATTCTAACGTGGTATAACACTTACTCCATTATTTCTTAGATCAAATAAAAAAAATTTGTTAAACAAAGTCAGTTTTTAACAATTGTTTGGAACTTACATTAAAACGATTCTGGTGCAACCAAAGCATTCCTAATGACCACAGCGTGGTTTAAATGAGATAGAGAGAGACATTTCATAAAGTGTGAGCGAGATAGATAGTGACGCTTATGAGCCACAGACGCAAATACGATCTAAAGTAATAAAATAATGGTTATAAAATTAAGACAGTCGGTTTCGTTTTTATGATAAAATTTGTTACTTATTTTACAAAAGATGTTCAAATTGCCGTCCTTGAGCTGCAATACAAGACCGACATCATCTTAAAAAAGATCGTGAAATCAGGCGGGCGAATCTTCCATTATTACAAAATTCAACTGCTTCCGCTATTCTCTGTCTAAGCTCTTCTACATTTTCAATCGGTTTGGAATATACTTTTTCCTTCACTGCTCCCCGGTAAAAAAATCTAGAGGATTTAAATCGGGTGAGCGGGCAGGCCACGAGATCGGACCAGCCCGCCCTATCCATCTGTCCGGATATTCCTCGCTAAGGTGTTCTCGAACTAAACGGCTTTAATGCGCTTGACAACAATCTTGTTGGAACCACACATATCACCACCACGTCCTCCAGCAAATTGTGTAAATTATTTTGTAAGAAATCTAAATAAATTTCAGCATTTAAAACTTCTGGCAACTCGAAAGGCCCTATGTCCTTTCCGTTTAAAATTCCAGTCCACATGTTTATTTTGAAACGGTACTGTAATCTATCTTGTCTCATCAATCGTGGATTTTCGACATGCCATTTGTGTAGATTGTGAAGGTTTATGTAGCCGTCTTTTTTAAAGGTTGATTCATCCGACCACAAAATTTTTTCTAAGAATTGTGGGTCTTCTCGGTGTTTTTTTATCATGGTTTGGCAAAACGCAACCCGAGGTTCATAATCCCGAGGTAATAACGTTTGTACTCGCTGTACATGATATGGGTGGAGCTAATTTTTTTGTAATATTCGGAGTACTTTTGGGCACACCTGTGCTGGCCTCAATTCCACGTACCGAACAACTTGGGATTTGAAATTGTCTAGAATAATCTATTGTCCGCGACGGCCGTGTCGGTTAGATGCCGGTAAGATAAGTTAGAATCGTTAGGTCGCGTGGAGACTGCCTCCTTTGCGTTGTCTTATTTCGTTCATATACGTGACAATGAGGCTTTCCTTGAGTTTGAGTGATTAATTTAACTTCGATTGCCATTAATTTGCGTCGACGAGTTACTTGTGTGGTATTTTACTATCGTACGAAGGAATTTTTGCTTTGTCGGGTGGAACGCTAAACTTTATGATCCGTGAGGAGATCGCATTTCTCTTCGATAACGTTAGACTTGAGTTCAGATAACGGTGAACGCCCACTGGAGTGATTGCACCTTGTGGAGCAGGTCAACGCATGTCGGTCTGCTGACCGATTACATCGGCGACGTCAGGTTACACTACATACCTTCTTACACAACTCACACCTACCATTTACTTGCTCCTGACGGTACCTTGTGGTCGACCCTACCTGCGGAACTCGGTAAGTTTGTGTTTGCTTATTCAGCCATTACATAATAATTATCCATAGGCCATTTGGACCCGAACCCTCTGTTGCCCGTCGAGTTAGGTTACTGATGGGCCCTAGCCCAGTCGACTTCCGTCGGGGCAACTGAGGGCCGTAAAATTTTCTGGTAGCAGAGCGTGGTTGATTGTTTCTCCAATCACGCCTGGCCGTAATATAATATTTTTTTTTGTTTTGTTAACGGATCGTTGGTCAGAACCACGTGTATTAGGCTGCGCAAGCAGGAGTGTAGTTTAGGGTTAGGTACCTACGCATCAGGTATTTCGGGTAAGTAGATTAAATTGCCGAAGGGTCGGTCTCCTGAGCGGGGCATCTTTGCTGACCGACTGTAGTGTGTACCTGCCGTGTAGTGTAATTGTATTTAATTTAATTTACTAGTAATTTGTATTTAGTAGTGATGCACAAGCCACCGGCGCTTTGCCTGCAGGCGGAGCTGCGCTGGGCCGCGAATGCCCATACCTTGATAGGGCCACCCGATCGGGTCCATAGTTTAGAGAAGCGGCTCGAGCAGGTCATGGCACGAAGGGCCGTAGTGGAGGAGGCTTGCACTGAGCTTTTGGCCTCGGATGCGGAACAGGTAGTCCTAGACTCCTGCCTCGCGGACTACGAGCAATTCTTTTCGCTCATGGACGACTTGATCGAGGCGGGGGCCAAGTATGCTAGTGAAGCGCGTGAAGCTCGGCTGAGTGGCCTGCCCGAGCACCCTCGGAAGCGGCCTACTCTGTCGGAGCTCTTGGGACGACTCCCAACGCTGCCAAGGTTCTCCGGGGTCCTCTCCGACTGACTGACCTTTGTTGGCCTTTTTGATAGCCTAGTGGACGCCCGGAGGGACTTGACACCAAGCCAGAAGATGGCGTACCTCCTGGTCTCTCTGGAGGGGCCAGGAGGTCCTGGGCGTCGTCGGCCATTTGAAATTGTCGAACGACGCCTACCACGCTGCCCGGACCTCCTAGCAGGAAGGTACGCCAACGTCCGGCGAATTGCGGACGAATACGTTAGGCAGCTTCTAAGCCTCCCGCTGCTTAGGGACCATACTACGTCCGGATATCGTAAATCCAGTCGTGGTAGCCCCTCCTAAATCATGGACCAAGCGCTCCGTGCTATCTACAGTAGCCCGCACCTTCGATCCTAATGGATGGATCACTCCGGTCATTTTTTTGGCTAAGTGCTTTCTTCAAAAGCTCTTGGTATCCAGGATGGGCTGGGACGACCCTATAAGCGGTGCTCTCTTGCGAGAGTGGCACTCTATTGTATCCTCCCTTCCGGACATCAACCGGGTCTCCATGCCAAGGTGTTTCCTCCCTCCAGGGAAATGCAGGGCTACCCTACATGGATTTTTCGACGCCTCTGAGGAAGGCTATACTGCTGTCGTATATTTGCGGACTGTGAGCTCTTCTGGCCAAACTTCCGCCCATCTCGTGCTTGCTAAAAGCAAGTTTGCCCCTATTAGGTCCCGTTTAACTATCCCTAAATTGGAACTGTCCGGAGCCGCTCTTCTCACGCGACTCCTCCACCACGTTCACGTTTCTTTGAAGTCTGTAATCGACATTACAGACGTCTACGCTTGGTAGGACTGTGAGATCGTACTTTGTTGGCTCCGAGCTGCACCTCACAATCTTGAAGTCTTTGTGTCTAACCGCATGTCTCAAATCCAGAATTCTGGCATGCCTCTAACCTGGAGACATGTCCCAGGGGAGTTGGATCCCGCAGACTGCGCTTCTGGCGGCTGTGAAGCCCCCTCTTTGGTTGACCATCCGCTGTGGTGGGGTCCCAGTTGGTTGACTGAGTCTCAGTCATTCTGGTCCCAGAATAAATACTCCGAACCGATTGAATTGCCTGGCCTACGAGCCCGAGTAGGAGTGGGCAAGGATAAGCCCAATCGGGATTTCTCCCTGCTAGAATGGTACAGCTCTCCCGATAAGCTCTTAGGAGTGACTGTTTGGTTGCGTCGATTTGTCCGCAATTCGAGAGACCCGTCCAACCGAATCTCTGATTCCGTTTTGTCCCCTAGCGAGCGTCGCGAAGCCTTGATGCATTGGACCCGTATGGTCCAAGCGGAGCATTTTGAGCCCGTGATTGACACCTTGAAGCGGGGCTCCGTTGTCAAGGGCGCTCTGGCCCGCCTGAACCTCTTCCTGGACGACGCTGGGATGCTGAGCGTTGGCGGACGTTTGAAAAATTCTCAACTTCCGTACGGGGCTCGACACCCGTTACTGCTCCCTAAGGACGGCGCCTTTGTTCGGTTGCTGGTAACTCACCATCATGTTCAGAATGCCCACGCTGGGTGTAACGCTCTTTCGGCTGTTTTGCAGCGGGAGTTCTGGATTTTGGCTGGCCGAGGCACCATTCGGAGCGTCCTTTTTAAGTGCATACCTTGTTATAATCTGAAGGCCACCATCGCAGTCTGTGATGGGTGACTTACCACCCGACCGCGTCAGGGCCATTCGACCATTCGCTGGAGTCGAAACCGACTTTGCATGCCCCTTCCTCGTCAAGTCATCCAACCTTCGTAACGCGCGTTCACATAAGGCCTATCTGTGCGTTTTCGTTTGCCTCGCCACTAAGGCCGTTCACTTAGAACTTGTAAGTGCCCTCAGCACTGAAGCCTTTGTGGCCACGCTGGGCCGCTTCGTATTGCGTCGCGGTTTGCCGGACCTGATCCGGTCTGATTGCGGAACGAATTATAAGGACACGGATATATATTTGAAAGAGGTCGTCGAATTTCTGTCCAGCAACAGGACTTATTTAGGTACTGCGATGTCCAAGAACGGCATCCAGTGGAAATTCAACCCTCCGGCTTGCCCACACTGGGGCGGTATTTTTGAGGCGGTGGTTAAGGTTGCAAAAACTCATCTCCGTCGCGTTATTGGCGAAACTATTTTGACATTTGAGGAGCTTGCCACTGTATTCTGTAAAATTGAGGCGGCACTCAACTCTCGGCCCCTCTGTCCCCAGATCCGTCCTCTGTCTCGTCCGATCCGAATGATTTGGAGGTTCTAACCCCGGGCCACTTCCTGATTGGCCAGCCGCTTAACGCCCTGCCCGAATACCCCTTCAGGGAAACAAATTCTTCGCGGTTGAGCAGATTTGACCTGCTGCAACAAATGACTCAGAATTTTTGGCACCGATGGTCTCTGGAGTACCTACATCTTTTGCAGCAGCGCGTTAAGTGGTCTGACAAGACGGATCCTCCTCGGGTTGGAGACCTCGTGTTAGTTAAAGAACCCAACGCTTTGCCTTTGTATTGGCGCCGTGGGTGCATTGTTAAGTTGTCGTATGGAGCGGATGGGGTGCCTAGGGTGGCTGAGGTTTTGGTTGGAGATTCGGTCTTGCAACGTGCTGTCGCGACCCTATTCCGTTTGCCAATTTACTCGCGGACATAAGTCCTTATGCCCGGGACGGGAGTTTGTTTAAACCAAATCTTAACAACTTAAAACCTTTAAAAACGCTCGTCTCGGGTGAAAAGCCGGTTTGACGGTACGTCGGGGGGCATTCGTTTCGCGGGCTGCGGCCGTGCCATTTAGTCTAGAATAATTTATTAGCCGCGACGGCCATGTCGGTTAGATGCTGGGAAGTTAAGTTAGAATCGTTAGGTCGCGTGGAGACTGCCTACTTTGCGTTGTCTTATTTCATTCATATACGTGACAACGAGACTTTCCTTGAGTTTGAGTGATTAATTTAACTTCGATTGCCATTAATTTGCGTCGACGAATTGCTTGTGTGGTATTTTACTATCGTACGAAGGAATTTTTGCTTTGTCGGGTGGATCGCTAAACTTTGTGATCCGGGAAGATATCGCGTTTCTCTTCGATTATAGTTTGGAGCTAAGTGACGTTAGACTTGAGTTCAGATAACGGTGAACGCCCACTGGAGCGATTGCACCTTGTGGAGCAGGGCAACGCATGTCGGTCTGCTGACCGATTACATCGGCGACGTCAGGTTACACTACACACCTTCTTTTACCATTTACTTGTCCCGGACGGTACCTTGTGGTCGAGCCTACCTCCGGAACTCGGTAAGTTTGTGTTTGCTTATTCAGCCATTACATAATAATTATCCATAGGCCATTTGGGTCCGAACCTTCTGTTGTCCTTCGAGTTGGGTTACTGATGGGCCCTAGCCCAGTCGACTTCCGTCGGGGCAACTGAGGGCCGTAACAATGCATTTGGTAGCAACATGAATGAAAAAACTGTCTCATGGTGTACATTTTATCGAAAAAAAAATTACAATAATTTCTGAAATACATGACTTAGTTTTTTTTAATATATTGCTGGTAACTAGTATGGCCTCGCCTATCAGAAAGTTTCGGCTTGACGTCGACTTCTGGTACACGCGATATATATATATATATATATATATATATATATATATATATATATATATATATATATATATATATATTACAGTATGTAACAAAAACCCTGTTGGTCGTTTCAGGGACGTATAGGTGTACACATAGGCATGGTAATTATGAAAATTTTTTTGGTTGCTTTAAATGGGATTTTTAGGTTTCTAATAAGATAGCTTAAGAAATATTAAATTTCTAAAAATGTTATTTTCTTCTAAACTTACCGACACGTGCCGACATAATATTATCTACGTCACAGAATAAATAATAGTCTACGGCCGATATGAGGTCACTGACATGGCCGACTCAAAGCAAGCCGCTAAGCGGCGCGTGCTTCCCCAAGGTTTTTGTGTACATCTTTTTACCTATCTAGACTCAGTTATTCTCACAAAATTTTAATTTCAAAATAATAGAAATTATAATGAAATGGTTATTATTTCAACCCCAATACACATAGTATTTTTTTATAGTATAAGGAGACAAACGAGCACACAGTCCACCTGATGGTAAGTGGTTGCTGTGGCCCAAAGACATCTACATCTATCCTCGATTACGAATCAAAATGCAGATGCGTTGCAATTGCCAGCCCTGGGGAATGAGATGGAATGCCTCATTTCCAGTAAAAAGGTTCTCCGATTCTCTACACTCACCGTACGAAATACAGCAGCATTAAGCAACCATTTCACGCTGGTATTCTGTGAGAGCGTGGTCCTTCCCTGGTCGAGCCGACCCATTCGTGCTACAACTATACATCTAGTATCATTATGTATATTATAAGTATCATTTGAATACTTATGTTACAAATTTCCACTTTTTTGCTAAATAGATCTACGAAAATATTTAAAAAGGTTATTTCATGCATAAAATATCGTGATTAATTCCGTATTTCCAACTATTTGTAGGAGAAATTTAGTATGTATTATTCATATGAAATATTATTCGATAAAGAATTTATGTAGTAGGTAGTAATTATTTTTTTAAATAAATTCATATTGTCGTTTATTGCTAGAAAATAATAAACAAAACAAAATTAATAGGTAATATACGCGGCGTTTTGCGCGCTCTTTGGACTCAAAAGCGAAAGCCGACGAAGGACTTAGGTACTAGGAAAAACCCAAAAAACTCCACTCTTCGAGTGATAAAAAGAAGCGTCCACTATATGCCGATTAACTAATTTTGATCCAATATCTATTATTTATTCTGTGCTAATATTTAGTAGTAATATTTAAAACATGGGAAGTTTTTTTGCAAGTATTTAATGCTCATAATGAACACGTATGGTCAACGACAAATCCGCATTCGTATAAACCAAGCCACTTTCAACACCGATGGAAAATCAATGTGTGGGCGGGAATTATAGGTGACAAAATTATTGGACCGTATTTCCTAGACCACACAATGAGCGGTGAAAACTACGGACGTTTTTTGCGAGAAGAACTAAGCAATGAACTTGACGAAATAAATTTAGACCTCGTTCGTCGCATGTGGTTTCAACACGACGACTGGCCGGCACGATCACCTGATCTCACACCTTTAGATTTTTATCTCTGGGATACGATTAAGCAGACTGTATTCCAAAAAACATGCGATACCGAGGCAGAAATGCGTATGCGTATAGTCGCAGCCTTTGAAAAAATAAAGTCCGAAATGTCTGTTATGCAACGCGTGCGTTCAGACATTATAAGTCGGTGTCACAAATGTATAGAGGTACAAGGTGGACATATTGAACAACATCTTCGTGGTCGTCAAGTAGACATAGTGATAAATTAGTGTTTGACTATAACAGCTATGATGTGATGAGGTCACGACCTCAGTGTGCAGTTAGTCGCACAGCCGTCTTTGATGTACGTCACCACCGGCTGCCACCCGCCGCTGTCGATAATTCCAGGCAGAGGTAATCAATCCACATAAAATTTACAAATATTATTTAATTAAAATTTAATTTGATTATTTTTATGTCCAGTTTTCTGAAGTAAAGTTATTTCTATACGTTTAAATACTGATTCTGATAACGCACTTAACGGGAACCGCAGGGTTTTTTGTTACATATTGTATATATATATATATATATATATATATATATATATATATATATATATATATATATATATATATATATATATATATATATATATATATATATATATATATATATATATATATATATATATATATATATATATATATATATATATATATATATATTATTTTTATTATTAATATTATTATTGTTATTTAGTTTAGTTATTATATGTTAGAAGAGAAGGTCTGAATCAAGAGCGCCGACGCCGCGCCGGGCTATATAGGAGGGCGGCTGGCGTCACTCGCCCTTTTTGCCATCGGTCATCACGGAGTTCGGAAGCCTTGCTCGAATACTAGCGTCATTATTTTAAATCTTGTTTAAAGCTTTTAAGTTAGTTAATATTTGTTAGGCCAAAGGCCATTAAAATCTTTTTTAAAAAGTCAATCTGTGTTTCTATTTGTAACATCAGAAGTGGGATCAGAAGGCCGAAAAGCCGCTGTACGCCTATATTTCTGGTTTTATAAAGGAAAACTTAGTTTCCTTTCAGTTGTTTATTTAATATTCGAGCACAGTTTTTGTCTGTGAGGTGCCTAGCAACGATAAACGCAACAAACAAAAACGCCGTGGGCAAACTCCTTCGCCCAATCCGATGGAAGAGATCCTGAGGAGGCTACGCGTGCTGGAGGAGCAGCCCCGTGCGTCAGTGGAGACGCAAGCCATTGCAACGACCAGCTCGGGCCCTAGGCGCGCCCTCGAGCTGCCAAACACGACACCATCGGCATCGGCATCGGCATCGGTGTTCGGGATGCCTACACCGCCGCGTGCGCCTGTGCCCTCGCGAGTGGGGACGCCGCCGCTGACTCCGCACACTGGCAACGTGGGATCAACGCAGTCTGAAGAAGTGGTGACGAACGCCGTAGAGCGTCTTTTGACCGCTATCGGCAGTACTCAGGTCAGATCAAACCAATATTTTGTCTCTGATTTTGATCGGAATGCTCATGACTTCGACACGTGGTGTGATGAGGTAGAAAGAGCCCATATTCGAACCATTGGGATGACAGAGAATGCCTGTGCTCGTGTCGGATATTGTTTAAAAGAGAATCTCGCACCTGGCTTAGCCAATGGACAAGCAGTATTCGCACGTGGTCCAATTTCAAATTAGAACTAAAAGAGCTATGCCCACGTTCTGTCGATGTCGCGAACATGCTTTATGATGTAATGCGGACAGGGTCAGATAAATACTCCACATATGCTGAGTATGCTCGTAAATCACTTTTAAGGTTACGCATAGTTAAAGGTCTCGGTAGCGAGCTGCTTACGGCTATTATCATTCGTGGAATTGCAGATCCACAAATTCGTGCTATGGCTGCTAACGCCAAATTATCACCTGACTCTATAGTGGAGTTTTTATCGAGCTTTGTTAAACCTTCTAACAGCCATAATAGGAAAGTGTATTCTAATGGTCTCAATCGATTTGACCGACCCTCTAATAATAGTAACTCGAACCGCAAACCGTTAAAACGTCGATATGATCCCGAAGACTTAAAATCAATAAGGTGTTACGAATGTAATCAATTTGGTCATAGGAGTTTTAATTGTAACAAACGGTCGAATACACTCCCGAGTTTTAGTAACGAAAAAACAATCGCGTTACCGACGATATCTCGTAGCGATCCGTTAAAGTGTGGGTTTTGCAAAAAGGTAGGTCATTCCGAGGTAACTTGTTTTGCTAAGGAACGCGCAAATTCTCGGAATAATAATGGTGTCAATTTTTGTCGCGAAATCACGGATAGTTATAAAAATCGCGACGTCACGACTGCGGTCATATCGGGAATACCATTAGACGTACTAATCGATAGTGGTTCATGTGTTTTCTTAATGTCAAAGAATGTTGTTAAGGCTTCCGTCTAGCTGTGCTGTTTTACATTTCCAGTCATTAGAGGGGGCGCTCTCCCCCGTGCATAAATACGTTCGAGATCGCACGTGAAGTTGCTCTATTTCATTAAATATATAACTTATTAATATTTTTCCAAAATATTCCTTTTACTTTTGTTGTGGTAGTATAATTTTTTACCCTTTTATATTTTATAAATGTCGTTTTAGTCGTATTTATACGGGTTGTGAGTTTAAAAAGGGTAAATACAACCGAAAAAAAAAATAGTGCTTTTTGTTTTTATTCATACAAATTACGACTCTACCTTGTACATTTTGTATTATGAATAAGTAAATTTTTTAATTTAATTTTTTTTTGTATGCAATGTGGTTCAGCTCCATGATTCCAATTCCTCCCGTTTAATCGGATGTATATGATTTTTTTATACAAACTGAACATACAAATAGCGCTTATACCTGTTTTTTTTTTAAAGAAAAATCGTATAGCTTAGTAATTTAGAAGGCAATCGATAAAAAATTCAAACAAAAGAATAACTGAATACACAAATATTTATTTTTTTAGTTGGTGACAAGATTAAAAATAAGAAAGTTTTTTCGAGTGTTTTGTGTATGGTGTAGGGGTTAACTTTTTGGGGATATTTTATGCTTTTTATTTTCTATTGCTTCTGTTATAAATGGTGGGTCTTTTTATCGGCATAGAACGTTCAAGGCGCGAATCAATTAGTTCTGGTAGCAGACAACTGTGGTAAAACTTTGTCAAAGGGGGCAGCATTTTTGTTTCCCAAAACTCTTTATCCCTTGCTATATATTCTACTTTCATCGGTTGATGTTCACTAGTCCAAACTGCAAACACGCAAATATTTTGTTCCGTTATATTAAGTTGACCTTGAATTTGGTAGTAATAGATGTGGTTTTTATTTACTTTGAATATATTCTTTTTGTCGTATTTCCAAAAGGTTATTTTGCTTATGTTAAATTCTGCGTTACATAATTGACATTTCAAGCACAACGTTGAAATAAAGCCTTTTCTGGTCTCACCGATGCATTTCAAATTTGAAAATCTACATCCAAATGATTCATGACTGTGATCAGCAACTGCTTGCAGAGAAAGTAAAAAGTATCGTATAGAGACAATTCTACGTCCCTCTAAATCAAAATCCTCTTTTTTTACTACACATTTTTTCACGTTCTATATTGAAGTCGAAGCAATCACCCTTTTCACGTGCGGACGGCTGGCGCTAAAATAAAAAAAATAATAGCTTTGTTTTACATTTCTAAGATTCAAATTTTATGAGCCCATATTTATCATATTTGAATTACCTTGGTTTTAACTTTTCTAAAAGGCAATCCACTGGTGGCTTTTCGTTTTCGCCCCTTTTTATTAACCTAAAATAAATATTATTATTAGCTTTTTTAAATAGCAAAACTGCAAGTATTTATTTGTGTACATAAATAAAAAGGAATAACAATTTTAAAACAAATGCGATATTGTAGATATTAAACATGTACAACATGTGTTTTATGCACGATAACTGGCTAATTAACTATATATATAAAAAATACTCAAAAATAACTGTATATGTACCGAGTTTTCATTTTGGGGTTTATTTGCTACATCTTGTCCTTTTGTTTCCTTAGAACCATTAGTCGGTAATACTTTTAGAAGAATATTGAGGTTTGTTCTCTTGATCACTAAAACGAAAAGTATTACATGTATTGTATATGTAAGTATTAAAGCATTAATATGGCATTAAAGTATATATTTTAATCAAAAAAGGTAACAACAGAAAATGTTACCATGGCATAATATCATTTACTGGAGGGCAAGTGTTGCTAAAATTTGACATCGGTTGACGATCAGTAGACGCAGTGGCACTGACATTACTGAAAAGAATAAAGGTCACGTAAATAAATTACTGACAATCCAAACAAAATAAAAATAATATTATTTTAATGAATTCTATTATAATAGAGACGGACCTTGCATTTTTCGGGATAACTTAAACACACACGTACAAACATAAAGACAGATAAGAATATTTCCAAACAATTGCTCGTCATCAATATCGATAGTAATGAGCAAATAAAAGCGTCCGTGTCGCAAGAAATGTAAACGTACTTACTAGATTAGAAAACAAAGCGTCTTTATGGCAGTACCATAACCCTACTAATCACTATCCTAATTACAATAAATATAACAATAGGTAAGCGTCTTTTACGCGGAAACGTTCACAGGGCACGCGTCACTTGCGCTACCTGCGCTGCCCGCTCGCCGACAGTTCTCTAAGTAGCTAAGTATAGATTGTATTATTATATAAGTAAGATGCTAGTTTCTAAAATTTAAATAAATCCGTAAATAATAACGTCTAATTGAAAAATAATTGCTTCATGAAACGAAAATGTGAAAACATATTTGTTTTTTTTTTATAGGATAGGGCACAGAGTCCACCTGATGGTAAGTGGTTGCTGTGGCCCATAGACATCTACATCTATTCTCGATTACGAATCAAAATGCAGATGCGTTGTCACCCGTGAGGACTAAGATAGAATGCCTCGTTTCCAGTAAATGGGTCTCCGGTTCTCTACACTCACCATACGAAATACAGCAGCGTTAAGCTACTATTTCACGCTGGTATTCTGTGAGAGCGTGGTCCTTCCCCGATCGAGCCGACCCATTCGTGCTACAAATATACATCTAATATAACAACAGTATGGCTCTACCACGTATATAAACGTCGCCTTTGTAGCAGTACGTTGTACATATGTATAGATAATGCGATAAATAATATCTCAAATTACACTTGTTAACTATAGTTATATCAATATTATTCACCTATACCTAGGTGGTATTCAACATACCTGCTTAGTCTGTTTCTTTTCATCACTTCAACTCTTGCTTTACATTTCTTTATACTGACACAAGGATATTTCCTCTTTTTTCCATCCATCTTTTTCCGTTTATTTCTTTTGGTTGTAAATTGAAATTCACCAAATAGAAGTCAAAGTCAATTATTAATCTAACACACTAATACTAATATAAACACTAATACACTTACACACTAAAAACTAGAACTAATATGTACAATTAAATAAAAATAATATATATTTATGTAGAGCAAATTTCACGATATGCTCCTGTCAGTCCATAAGAGCTGCGCGAGTGAAAGAGATCAACCGTGCGAGCGAGAGGTAAAATAACGTTGAACAACACAGCACACGTCTGAACGCCGAGAAATCCCAGCGGAACTGAGAGAACTTTCACGCTTTTCTAGTTTATAAATGGTATATAGGTAAAAGGTACGAAAATATAACTTTTTATAATTTTATTTATTTCTAATTTACTTGAAAATAGTTATACTTTATGTGGCTTTAAGTACGACTTTGCCACATTTATACTTCTAATAGAAAAAAGTAGATATTTGCAGAAAAAAATTCATGAAATTACAACTTTTTAAGCCCTTCAAATAAGAAAATTAAAGCATTTATAAAAAAAATGACCAGATCAGATTATTGTAGACAATATTTAAATAAATGTCATCTGAATACTTTTCTTGATATTGTTATAGTTTGTACATAGCAGAGGCTTTAATAAGACCTTTTACGCATGTAACCTAAACATAGGTATGTTTAACGCCTAATAGAGCTATTAATTTAAACACCAAAATAAAATTAAAAAACAGTTTCCAAAATATCAAATCCTACACTTTTAATAAATGTAAAATATGTTTTACTTTTTCTTTCTTAACTACCATAAAAAAAATATTTGTTTTGCTGTAAATTATGCGAGAACACAAATTTTTACAAGACCGGGGCCTTAAGCATTTCACGTGTCAAGTAAAGCCTACGAATCAGTTGCTACGCGGCTTGGGTGGTATGGAAATAAGATCAGAATCATTTGTAACATTACCCGTCGAGTTTAGCGATATAACAATAGAAATTTATTTTTATGTGGTGTGTGGGAATAATTTGAGTGTGCCAGTCATTATCGGTACAGACGTACTAAACAGGAAAGGTATTAGATATGTTAGGACCGGTGATAGCCAACGTATAATTCATAGCGAGGCGACTGTAAACGATATTCTGCAAGTAAATTTGATTTCTTTGTCCGATCAAGTTAATACGTCGGTATCTGGAAATAATAGAGAACGATTAGTAGAGATCCTCACCAAGTATTCCGATTACTTTTTAAGTGGTACCGCGACTACTACGGTGAAAGATAGTGAGATGCATATCAAATTAACAACCGATGTGCCCGTGTACTATAGACCCTACAAATTATCGCATGACGAAAAATTAAAAGTACGCACTATAGTGAAGGATCTGCTCGATAAAGGAATTATTCGCGAGTCCGATTCAGAATACGCTAGTCCGATCTTGCTCGTAAAAAAGAAGGATGGTTCTGATAGAATGGTCGTTGACTATCGTGCATTGAATCGAATAACCGTTAAAACAAGATATCCTCTCCCCTTGATCAACGACTATATAGACAGGCTAGGCAATGGTCGCTGGTTTAGCTCTCTGGATATGGTTTCCGGTTTCCATTAACTTAGAGTTGCAGAAGAGTCGATTCATAAGACCGCACCCGTTACACCAAAGCAGAGGCCCAGTATAATTATTGCAAGGTACACTTACGGTTTAGCAAACGTGCCGATTTTTTTATCAAAAGACTATCTCTAAAATGCTTAAAATCCTTCATTGATGCTGGAAAAGTATGGTCTACATCGATGACGTATTAATAATGACGGATGGGATTGAAAAACACGTCGTTTTATTAGATTCGGTTATGAAAACGCTAACTGAAATAGGTTTTTCAATTAATTTAAAGAAATGTACTTTTGTTACTAACGAAATAGAATACCTAGGTAGGATTATAAGAGATGGTCAGGTTAGACCGAGCTGTAATATTTGAAAAGTGTCAATAAAAAGGAGACGTTTTGTTGGTACTAAATCTTTAATTAAAATTCTGTTTTATTACAAACTTAACTCTAATATATTTATCTATGTCGTGTGGGCTACAACACTACATCATAGAGCAATTATCACCCGAAACATGTGCTGCATTTTTGAAGGTACTAGTAGTACGATTGCTGTTATATTTGCTTTGTAATTTTACATACCTAATAACCCCTCATCTGTCAACAGGCCTCTGGAATATTGGAGTAAACAAAGGCGCATAATATTATGTCAAGTGCCTTGTGGAGCTCGATCAGTTCCCACGTATTTCTATATTTTTTTTGCTATATTTCTTATCCAAAAGTTAAAACTATGTTTGTGATAAGAATGTGAACCCAAACGGGACATAAATTATTACATAAACCACTTAATTTGCAGTATTCTCGACTCTCGACTTAAACTCACCCAAAACTTACCTTATCGGGTCACCTAAGTGAGGCATGTTATCGTAGAGCTTTTGGGGTGAAAAAAATGTGTCGAGAGCTATGTTATTTTTATGGATTTATGTTAAATATGTTTTAAGTGGGTAAAGTAAAATGTTTGTCGAATAAAGGTTTGCTTTTGTGATTGTAACGACTTATGTGTATTGAGGTAGGAGGAGCTCGATTACATCAATTTTAAAATAGAATTGATAATGTGTTACGAAGGGAGCTGTCCTGATTCGTATGTAATTTGTTAGCTTATTTTATAATGACTCAAACGATGTATGCTTTGTTTATAGCTCTCATACGGGACTTTTGCAGAAATCGCAAATCTGATTACACGTACCGCGATCGCGCGAGTTCCTTTAGAGGTGCCGCGGCGAATGCGCTTGGTCATGTGTTGGTGCTGTGACAGTCGAAAAGATAATCTTTCCCTATTCTTGAGCTAAATTATGTACCAAACAAGCCCGTGTTTACTGATTTTGACTACGTTACGTGTTGTGTTCAGTGGAAGAGACCCGTGTAAATCCTGTGCGCATGGTATTGGGTTGACCCTGACACTGGTGGTTTCTGGGGTGAGTCGGTGGCGCAGCCGACAACAGACCTGTGTAAATCCAGCCATTATTAGGTATCTGGGGTGACCTGCTAGAGACTGATGTAAATCCTGTTTGCACACGCGAGTTTGTGCGGAGTATTCGGTTGCGTGGGAAGAGACCTGTGTAAAACCTATGTGACTTGAAACGCTTTTGTGTAGCGTTGATAACTGTTCATGTTGACTGTTCTGACTGACTGACTTGTTTGGCTAATTGGGTACATAATCTGACGCTTTTATGAACTATATGAATTTAGATCAACTGTTAATACGCGATATAAATAAATGTCTCTTAAATTGTGTGTATCTTCTCAGAGATCGACGATGGTGACGTCGAACAGCCGCGGGACGCGGTGAGTGTTGCTGAGCCATCCACGAGTTCCTGCTGAGGGCTTCGAGCACGCAGCCCCGTCAGGAGAGGCCGTGTTAGAAGAGAAGGTCTGAATCAAGAGCGCCGACGCCGCGCCGGGCTATATAGGAGGGCGGCTGGCGTCACTCGCCCTTTTTGCCATCGGTCATCACGGAGTTCGGAAGCCTTGCTCGAATACTAGCGTCATTATTTTAAATCTTGTTTAAAGCTTTTAAGTTAGTTAATATTTGTGAGGCCAAAGGCCATTAAAATCTTTTTTAAAAAGTCAATCTGTGTTTCTATTTGTAACAATATATATATATATATATATATATATATATATATATATATATATATATATATAATAACTAAACTAAATAACTTAGCTATCATAAAATTTTAAATAAAAAATTATTTCGGTAGTAGCTAATACTCTTTGAAACACAAAGGGCGTACACAAATACTCGCACATAAATCGCTAGAAATCTTAAACTTACAAATAATCTTTGCCTAGAACTACGTTAGTACTCTTATTAGTTTGTGCCTAGAACTTACACTCTGTCTTAAAACCGTATTTTGTTTTTCGATATAAGGAACTGAACTTAATAGCTCCTCGAACTCCTCTTACCATAAACTCAAGTATTCGAAATTCATTTGGCCCCAGAACTCCGATAATATGCATACTTGAGTGATTTTACATAAGTTTTAAATAGTTTGTCACCCATATCTTTCTTCTCCTCCTCCTTTCTTTACTATTAATTGTCGTGTTTGTTTCGTCTTCAAAACGTCCAGTAATAAAATTTTGGCCCTTATCCTACTACATCATGCAAAACATGACGATATTTATCACGCAATAATGTTGATACTGCTTAAAAATATCGATTCAATAAATATATATACTTTTTTCACTTGTCCTTCCCTATGATTAAGGGCGTAAAATCAGGGTGGTGTAATAACTGACGTCCCTAATTAGGGGCCACGCCCACTCTTCATTCATTGTCCTGATCTTAGAGCATACATTACATGGAGGGAGCACTGTGTGAGCAGAAAGCGTGATCGGCGTAGAGAGAGAGAGACTGAGTTTAGGTAGAGTGTCTCTTCACGTCACGTGTTTTGGCGCCGCGCGAGAGGTGGAAAACCCAGCCAATCAGAAGCATGTGCGAGAGAGACAGACTCTACCTAAACCTTGAGCACCGATCACGCTTTCTGCTCAACAGTGCTCCCTCCATGTAATGTATGCTCTAAGGTCCTGATCATAAACTAATAAGAGTACTAACGGTCCTGATTCAGCGGCGTAGTGTAATTGGGGCATTACCTCTACACTCCGTAGTTTAATAGGTGTTTATAAAACATAGACATATATCGTAAGTCTATGACTTAGAATTATGGAGTGTAGAAGTAAGGATAACAATCTCTCATAGGAGAATAGTTGAAAAAGTGTCCATCTGAAAGCAATAAATAACAGTTCAAAAACTCCCACAACCGCGCTGGAGTAGCTACAGGGATGAAATGTACTTAGTAGTTGTCGACGGTTTGCAGTATGCTGCTAAACTGCTCAGTAGCTCTAAAACCTAAAATAATATTATTTAGTAAACATAACGTCGAAAAAGTCGTCTAGCGCACTAATATTTTTCGGCACGTTCTTTAAAATTTAACCCATAGCTATAGTGGCGCCACCCTTATTTAACGGTTTTATACACAGTCTGTACTTCTTACCTCTACACTCCATACTTAGAATATACTGGCGTATAGACGACCTGACAGCCCGAAAACGCGTGACCAATTTTTATTTGTCATTGTGTGCGTTAACTAGTGATGTACAATTTGCTTACAAGAACTGTCGAAAAAAGATTGCTTAGAAAGCGGTAAAAAGATTACATAATTAGTTTAGTGTACGAAACTGGATAACTTCAAAAATTAACTGAATTTTTAACATGATATTCTAAAATAATTTAAAAAATCATATAAGGTGTTCCCGAAAATAAGCAGCACTTACCTGCATTTTGTTGGATTTTAATTAAAAATGCACAAAATCCCCATAATCTCTGAAGAGGTGAATCTACCGAATAAACTTGAATAATTTTTCCAAGAATCAGATCGAAAATTGTGTTTTCGAGCTGTGACCTTTAGAAATAAATATCTACAGTCATTGACAGTTTCCTCGGAACTTCTTTCTCTAATGATAATCAAATATAAATAGATATTTAATTAAGTAAAATCCCATTTATATTTTATAAAATGTTTTGCTGGTGAAATAAAAAATGCTTTATATTAATTTTTTATTTTTCATATTTTAATTATACTTTTAATAACAACAAAAATTTGATAATTAATAATTTAATACATTATAGAAGTTTATTTTAACATTCGGCTTATATATGAATGTAAACTTAATAATTACATAAATGAGATTGCTCTGTTTAAAAACGAATATGTTTATGAGGCTACTCTTTTTTTCTTCTGTCCCTGAAAAATGTAAAGTAATTATAAACTTATTATAGTTTTAGCTGCCTGAATTTAAAACATAATGGTCTTAATAGAGACTAGCCAAATACGCAGATGTTAAAGTTCACTATGTGTCTGTGGATACACATCCACTCTTTATTCTCTCAATCTATGTAATATGTATACGTAGAGAAACCTATAGAATAATGATTAGGGTGGCCTCGAGTGAGTAAGGACGATAAAGAGGTTTTCAACTTATTTTTAGGTTATACAATAATCTTTATGACTTTTAAATATATTTAGATAAAAGTGAAACGTATATTTATATAGTTCTGTAACGAAATTTAAAATAACAATTGAATTTTATACGTAATACCATATAAAATGTACTATACTTACGAGTGAAATGATATATCGGTGAGTTTACGTTCTCCATTACTTTTACATCCTAAGATACTACATCTAACCTTTTTTTAAATTTTTAATTGTTCTAAGAACTGAGCTGACCAAGATTCACCAATCTTAAGCTCACAAAACACTTTTTTTCTCACTTAAACCAACTTTTAAACTCCTTAGATCGTTACGAACTGTCAAAGTTGTTTAGTAAAGTGTAGTTTGCTAAACAAAAAACCGGCACGGAGATGGGGACAAACAATTACACCGCTCTGTCTCATTTCTATGCAAGGCGTATGCATAAATCTATCTTTTTCGTGTGCGAATGCGAAAGAAGGCGTCAATTTGTCTATAGGTTTCTCTACCTACGTATGTGTAGGAAGGTAGTTAAATAGAATTAATTTACAATCACAAAATACACGGATCCACAGGTAATCAACTATAAATTGTACTGAGACCAATTTAATAGCCTATAATAATAATAATTAAATCGTTTCCAGGAATTGATTATCCGAATAGTCCAGGTTGAGCTAGTAGCGGGATAAAATAAGTGAACCGTGCCACGCCAGAGCCATGACTGCCTTAACGGCTTTTTTTTTCGCCCGAACCAAATATGGGCAACCCTCCGGAAAGCGGGGGAGGGAGGAGGGGAATGCTCATAGCATACCACGCAGCCGGCTGCGGGGTTATGTGGAGACTTTTACCCACTAAACCCCACCTTTTAGGGACTGGCTTAACGGTCTAACTAGAGATCTCTAAGCCGTATCGAACTCGACCCCCCTTGGGTGAAAGGGGTCGCTAGCGACGAGTAGCCGCTGGGAAGAGTTGCTGCCTAATTAAGGCAGCTTACGAATGGGATGACTACTTATATTTAGTTTAGAAGTTGTTGGTGCTCGTTAAGCGCGAGCAGACGGCCTTGAGGGGACTGAGAAGCGCACAGTTTGCGTGCTAAAATTGCGATCTCTCTTACGTCGATATTGCGGATAGCAGTGTATACTGTATCTACGTTATGGGCGTAAGAGGGTTCCGCCTGATGTCGTGGCCCTAGTGGGCGAAGGTGAGGAGGCCTGTAGGGTTCCTGAGGGGACCGATATAGGTCCTGAGTTGACTGAGAGTTGCCCTGAAGGGGCATTTTGGATGGGAGAGCCGGGAATGTACGGTCATTGACCGGTGGTGGTGCTTTTTTGGCAGCTTTGTTGCCGAGATTGGGGCGAGGCGCGCGAGGGCAGCTTCTGAAGTTGGCCGTATGGCCAGTCTGTCTGCAAAGGACGCAAGCGGGTGGGTACTCGGTATCACGGGGCCGAGGACACTCTTTCGAGCTGTGCGGATCTAGGCACTTAACGCACCTGTGAGGGACTGAGCGGTTGGCCGCCGCATGCCCGTAGAGTTGGCAGCGGTGGCACTGCGCCGGAAAACCGAGCCTATAGGGGGCTTCGACTTTGACTCTCGACAGGCCGCACACAGTGTGTACCTGTCGGAATTTGTCTTTCGCCTCCGGCACGTTGGACAAAATGAGGAGGGCAAGTGAGTACCTCTTGCCCCTACTGCTGTGCGTCTTGTGCACAGCCTCAACTGGGAATCCCTGTGATTTAAGGTCCTCCAGGATTTCCTCGTAGGCGAGTTCAAAGGGAACTCCGCGGAGAACAGCTCTGACTTTACGTTCTTCAGGGAGAGAGTAGGTGTGATAGGGCACACCTTCGGATGTGAAGAGTTTGGTGATGTTTCTAAAGTCTTCCATAGACTGCGGAACGATTTTAATTGACTCACCAAGGTTGGTAGCTTGGTCATATTTAAAGCCTGCGTCGTAACAGACTTTGGAGAGTCTAGTAAATTGCGCCTTGTCCCTGAGGAAGACAGGGGGCGGGACCTGTTTCTTTGTGGCAGCGACGGGGGCTGCGGTGGAGCGAGCAGGCGCGAGGGGTGCGGGAGGTGCGCGAGAGGTCGCAGCGCGTTTCGAACCGCGCTTGGATTTCACTTCCATAAAGGGGGTCGTATCAATAACTGATTGATCGGACTGTGATGAGTCCGAGGAGCAGCTACTGAGTGAGGAGATCGACGTAGGAGCGGGCCTCTTACGGGTGGACGAAGTTTCAGACACGGTGTCCTAGTGCTCCATAGATTCGGAGTCATCCTCCGCTAAGAATGCCGCGATGACGGGCGGAGGTTTATATGCCTGAGGGGCAATGGGGACCTGGTTGAGAAGAGAGAAGAGAAGGGTTTCGTCAGCATTGACGGGTACTCCCTGTTTTTGGAGTGGGAACCGGCCGAAGTAGTTGGGTTAAGTTTATGGTAGACATATTAGGTGGACTGGAAGGTCAACGATGTATTCCAAGAAACTGGGGTCCCTTTGTCCAGAGAAGAACAAAGGGCTTGCTCTGAAAAGAGCAAGCGACGCCAACGGCAACAGCCTGACCGGAGCGAACGGGAGAGCGGTAGCGCGCGGGCGAGTGGGGCGCTTCCGTGCGGGGACGGGAGCGCGTACTACCTAGACACGACCGCTCGAGAGCAGTGCCACAGGCGGAATGCTGTCTACTGTTGTCTAATGCTGTCCGACCGTTTTATACAATCGAGACAAGTAGCTACCCGAGCGCCACTGCAGGTGCAATGCGCAGGTGTGCGGTGCACGTGTTGTTTACAATAATTCCGACTAGCCACCGAGGCGCTGCTGTACGCGCAATGGGTCGGGTACAGACATGTGTATACAGGGTATTTTTGTAACGCTTGCGAAAACGAAGACAGACAGACTATAGTACTAACGATACCGTTGACGATGGGACCAGGTTAAAATCGATCCCAAAAAAAATCATCTTTTAACAATGTTTTATTAGCTTTATTCACGCTCCATCATGTTAGTACAGCTAAATGAAACAATAATTTCATTAAAAAAATCATGAAAACACTGAAAAATAAAACCAGCAGTGAAAATTAAAATGGTACCAGCTGATTATAGGGTCAATAAACGCGAGGACGCTGAACTCTTTTATTTAGTTCGGTACGAATATGAAACCACAGAATAAAGCTGCCCCGTGTCGCGTCACAATTTACAAGGCCAACATGTGGAAAATTCCCGCTTGGCCGTCGCCGCAACTACCGCAAGGGCCAAGGACACACGAACTACGCTGTTGATTATTAATTTTAGTTTTTGAGACAGTTCTGTGTCGACGTGCGCGTGAGTCTCCCGTTTATTCTAGCTTATCTATGGCTTAAGCAGTTCAGTTGTTTTGTGTATTAAATTCTTGTTGTTATTACTTTTATTGTTACGTTTAGTGTTTATCGTTTTGTTTTAAAAATGCCTAACGCGTACGTTTATAGTGCTCGTGAATACGACAACATGTTAATGTGCCTTGGAGAAGCCTGCGGGAATGCTGCGGGTGCTTTACGAATTTACCGAGAAAAATTTCTGACCGCTCGACAGCCAACTGACTCTCGTCTGATAACAGCAGTATTTCAGCAAGTGTTGGAAAATCGGCCCATTGCTCCGGTAGCGGCAGGAGGTGGAAGTCAAGTAACTGTTCACTCTGAGGAGCGCATTTTAGATGTCGTTCGCCGGAATCCGAACTTAGGTACACGAAGTATTGCTAAATTGTTAAGGCGTCGGGATGGAACAAGTGTGTCATACTGTACAGTTCACAAAGTGTTAAAGCGTAACCGAATGCGACCATACAAAGTACATAAAGTGCAAACTTTAGTCCCAGGCGATCACGACCGCCGACGAGTTTTTTACCGTTGGCTATTAGATCAGCAACAATGTACCTGGTTTCACTGAGCACGTCATCTGGACGGACGAGTCCACATTTTACAGAAACGGCATGTGGAACCGAAGAAATACTCACGTGTATTGCGAGGTTAACCCGCACGCTATTCGACATACCGGGCACCAAACACGATGGTCAGTTAACAAATGGGCAGGTTTATTTAAGGATCGCATACTAGGACCAGTGTTTCTGCCACAGCGACTTAACGGCGCTGTCCGTTACCTAAACTTTATAAATGAACAGTTGATTGACATTTTGGACGACCTATCGTTGGCTGAATGGTGCACCTCTACATGTCGTGAGGATCATCCATGAGCGCCTCACCGAGCTATTTCATGATCGCTGGATCTACAGGCTAGGACCACACGCTTGGCCACCTCGCTCACCTGATCTCACCCCGTTAGACTTCTTTCTGTGGGTGTGAAAGAATGGGTTTTTAATCGTGAGTATGATAGTGCTGACGAAATGCGCCAAAGTATCGTGGATACTTTCGACAAACTACGTGTGGACTGTGACGAAGACGCCACGATGATGTCCCGCCTGCATGAGGAGACGCAACACCGAGCACAAATCTGCCTCGAAATGAATGGGGCACAATTTGAGCCGCATGTCATAAGGCCACGGAGGATTTAAATCGTTAAGCTTAATACCTTTTTTTTAAATAATTTAGTTTTGAATTGATGTGAATAGTTACGTAACTGAATTTATCAAAATAATAAACAGTGGTGTGTGGTGTAGGTAACACGATGTATAAAAAGCATGACTATCCTTATTTAAATTTCATTTAAGTAAATTTTTCATTTATTTAACCTGTGAATTCGAATTAAAGTGGGTGGAGACTAGCACAGTGGCAAAATAGTAGATCAAGTGGATAAGTTAGGCATTTAGACAAGTGTTGTAAATTATTAGGTACTGGTACGATGTGGGCTGCGTGTCGGCGTTCGGCGTCGCGAATTTATTGACTCTTTATCAGCTGATTTGAGGTATTGAAGTTTCATTGCTGGATTTATGTTTAGGTATTTTCATGATTTTTTAATGAAATTATCGTTTCATTTAGCTGTACTAACACGATAAAGCGTGAATAAAGATAATTAAACGTTGTAAAAAAATGATTAGTTTTGCATCGGGATCGATTTTATTTGAGTCTCGTCATCAAATGTATCCTTAATGCTATCGTCTGTCTTCGTTTTTGGGAGCGTTACAAAAATACCCCGTATATAACGTAGATTATATATGTATATATAACGCAGATTGAGATATGTATGTTAAGAAAACGATCTCCCATCCATGGACTGACTGCGGCAGGTGCAGCTCAATTTCGCAGATCTATTGATTAACCTAACTATTACTTAACTACGAGCTCCTCTCCTCTACGACTAACGCTGTAGGCGCAAGCTATAAAGATTTCGGAACACTGTCGTTGGCCATCAAGCATGAATCGGCCATCGAGCGTTGTAAGCATGGAGGTTAGAGAGAAGAAGAACGATCGCTACATACTAAAGCATAGCCCGCCTGTCCCTGAAAATTTGTAGAATTTATAGCGGCGCTGCCGTCGGTGAGTAGTGGCTGCGAAGTTAGCGGTTTATGAGTACAAGTAGATGAAGTTAGTTGAATATTGTACAAATTTTCTGCGCGGCATTGGTGAGAAAATAATCGTGCTCCTTAATTTTTTAATTTTTGACAAAAAGAAACATTAAAAATGGAGAAATATTTTATTGTGCGTGGATATGCAAGTGGTTTAGCATCTGATCGGAAAAATAGACTGAAAATGACATTTATTGAGAGAACTTAGCGATCGCAGTGCCTCACTTATTTTGTCCATATTTCTGGGACATTATTTTCTACAACGATCGTGTCCTTCTCTTTAACCTCTATCGTTGTGAGTATCAAATCCTATGGAGTTCATACTATCCCGTCACACTGAACCGCGCGTCTCATGAGCGGGCGTCTAGCAGCACTTCAGGAACATTACTAAATATCTATACCTAACTACGCTAAGTTTTATCATTGTGACTTGGGAATATAATCCGAAACTCCGCTCAACCCCTTGGGGAAAATAGGGTGATACTATCAATATTGTACTAGTGTGAGTCCTGAGCTGCGGGTGGTTAAGTAAGGTTATAATTTTTTTCGGTTGATATATAGATACTTAGTTGGGTTCATAATGGGTTAATTAATTTTACAATGTTTAAAAAACTATCTCAATTTTTATCAAAGTTTTTGAAGTTAAACTTTTGAAGTCTTATTATAACAATATACTCACTGGTACAAATAATGGCTTCTTTTAATGAATTTTTCTATTCTACTTTTTCTTTTATACTTCTCAAGAAACAACAGAAGAGCTCGGATTTACAGGCGTCCAAGCGAGCATTTTGCGCAGTGCTGTTTTGCCGAAACAGTGTCCTACGGCGGTGGCTAGTATAATATGATGTGGGCGGGCATTTCGCTGGTAAGAAAAATGTAGCTCATTTGCATTGAGGCTGAGGCAGCGGTCTGATTGCAGCCCAATATGCGAACTATATTCTTCTGGACCATATCTTGCCTTATGAAGGCTTCATCGAGGAGAGTGTGGCCGTGGAAGGAAAAGGGGAGATCTCCCGCCGGGCAAGGTGTTCTGCCCGGGGAGTCGCCAACACTCCGTGTAATAGTTCGGAGATGTTCTATATATACTGTTTATGATTCGGAATGTTGATAGCGCGATTTAGGCTTTCCGCTTGTGGCGCGACGAGAGCGCCGCTACAAGAGCTTCCTTTTAATGAATGACAATGCCCGGTGTCATACAAAACGAATCACTCGTCACTTCATGGATGAATTTGGCATTCCGACCATGAATTGGCCAGCACTATGTCCTGATGTCAATACCATCGAGCATTTTTTTTTTATAGAAGAGGGGGCAAACGAGCATGTGTCTCACCTGATGTTAAGTGACTACCGCCGCCCATGATCAACCGCAACGCCAGGGGAATTGCAGGTGCGTTGCCGGCCCTTTAGAAAGGAGTAAGCTCTTTTCTTGGAGGTCCCCAGGTCGTATCGGTCCGGAAAAATCACCGGTGGTAAATTATTCCACAAAGAGGTTGTACGCGGAAGAAAACTCCTTTTGAAACGTACAGTGGTGGACCGCCAAGCATCCAGATGGTGTGGATGGTATCGGGACGTTTGCCGTGTAGTGCGTTCACGAAATTTGGCGGCTGGGATTAATCCGAACAATTCCTCAGAGCACTCCCCGTGATAGATGCGATAAAATACGCAAAGAGATGCAACATCTCTTCGCAGCGCCAGTGAATCGAGCAGATCGGAAAGCACTCGGTCGTCGATGATTCGAGCCGCTCTGCGCTGGATGCGGTCAAGTGGAAGGAGCTGGTACTGGGGAGCCCCAGCCCAGAGATGGGAACGGTATTCCATGAGCGGCCGAACCTGCGCCTTGTAAAGTTGCAGGCGGTGTGCCGGCATGAAATACTGTCCCGCTCTGCTGAGCACGCCAAGCTTTTTTAGAGGCCAATTTGGCCTTCCCTTCCAAGTGACCACGAAACTGCACGTCACTCGATATGTCGACGCCGAGGATTCCGATACTGGCTGAGGCAACAAGGGGAGTGCCTTGAAACTGAGGGGATACGACAAAGGGGTTCTTTTTAGCGGTTAACGCGCAAAATTGTGTCTTCTGGGGGTTAAACTGGACTAGATTTAGTCGCCCCCAATCCGAGACTCTGTCCAGCAGAGACTCGACTTCAGACACAAGTTTGTCCCGGCACTCAGAGACGTTTTCCCGAGAAATATTGGCTCGGCCGGTGTAAAGAGCATCACCAGTGCTGTCATCTGCATAGCAATGAATGCTACGGGTTTGCAACATATCATTGATATGCAGAAGAAACAGCGTTGGCGATAGCACGCAGCCCTGTGGAACACCAGCATTAATAAGCTTGCAATCGGAGCTTGCACCGTCTACAACGACCTTGATGCTCCGATCTGCAAGAAAACTGGTGATCCAATCGCACAATTTCTCGGGAAGCCCATAGGAAGGGAGCTTCGAAAGAAGCGCTTTGTGCCAAACCCGATCGAAGGCCTTCGCAATGTCCAAACTAACGGCCAATGCCTCCCCCTTGGACTCTACTGCCTCCGCCAATCTGTGAGTTAGGTAGACCAGAAGATCACCAGCTGACCTACCACGGCGAAAACCGTATTGGCGGTCACTAATCAGCTGGTGATCCTCAAGGTACCTCATGAGCTGGCAGTTTACAATGGACTCCATTGTTTTGGAGAACAAGGAGGTGATGGCGATAGGCCGGTAGTTGGACGGGTCTGAGCGGTCGCCTTTTTTTAGGGAGCGGGTGGACGAAAGCAGTCTTCCATGATTTTGGGACTACGCCTAGGGAGTAGGAGTACCGGAAAAGACGCGTTAAAACCGGTGCCAACTCTGGAGCACACGTCCTCAGCACAATTGGGGGGATTCCATCAGGCCCACTCGACTTATGGATGCCCAGGGAGAGGAGTGCTTTGCGAACCGAGCGCTGAGTGAACTGCACTTCCGGCATGGAGCACTCACACCGCGGGATGGTCGGCGGCGTACTCCCCCCGTCATCGAGAGTCGAGTTAGACGCAAAGAAAGAGCCTAGAAGATCGGCTTTCTCCTTTGCGGTGTGGGCCAGTGAGTCGTCCTCCCTGTGCAGAGATGGAAGAGATGGCTGACAGAAATTCCCCTGGACAGCCTTGGCGAGAGACCAGAATGCACGGGTTCCAGAAGGAAGACGAACTAGTCTCTCGCCAATTCTGCCTATGTGCTCTGACTTTGCCTTGGCAACGACACTTTTGAAGGAACTGGAGGCGGAATTATACTTCTTTTTTAGAGCGCTGGTGTTTACATCCCTGGACGCTGATGCGTCAGCCCAGGCTCGGTAGCACTCCTGCTTATAGCATGATGCTATTTTACAGGAGCGACCAAACCATGGCTAAGATTTGCCTCCAATGGGCACCACAGAGGAAGGAATAAAAAGTTCCATACCCTGAAGTACCACATCAGCGACAGAATCCGCAACAACGTTGGGATCGTCCGGCGAGAAGCAAACCCGCCCCCAAGGGTAGGATGCAAAGAAAGACCGCATCCCATCCCAATCGGCTGACCTATAGTGCCAAACACGGCGGCAGCCTGCAGAATGCAACCGCGATTTCAGCGTGAGTGGCACCACACTCCGGACAAGACAATGGTCCGAGGAGCCTAAAGGGGCGTCGACGGAAATCTGATATCCGTCCGGGTGAGAGGTCAGCAGAAGGTCCAACAGGGAAGGTGCATGATCCTCCACATCTGGAATCCGCGTAGGCGAAGTAACCAGTTGTGTCAGACCATATGCCAAGGCAAAATCATGAACAGATCTCCCTGCATGATCGGTTAAACGTGAACCGAGCCATTCGGCGTGATGGGCGTTAAAGTTGCCGAGGATCACGATCTCTGCGGAGGGGATCTGCTGTAGCAACGAATCTTAGCCATTTGGACGTGGTCGAAGAGTCGGTCTGTTTCGGCATTACCGCTATGGGACCTATAGAGGCACCCGTAGACACGCGGATGGTCGTCGATGCCTACGCGTAGCCAAAGGATGGACAGGTCCGAACCTTCAAGTCTGCCGAGGCGTCGAGAACAGATGTCCTCTCTGACGTAAACGCAAACTCCAGCCCGAGGCACAAAGGAGTATTCCAGTTTGTACCCCGGGCAGGAGAGATACGAGACATCAGCCGGAGAGGACACCTGCGTCTCGGTCAGAAAGAGCAGAGCCGGCCTCGCCGTCTCGAGATGGTAGTGGACGGCGTTTAGGTTAGAGTGAAGTCCCCTGATATGGCAGAAATTCACGGACAGCGTGGCAGGGGTCGCCTTGGTCTTGTTGCTCCGTTTGCCCCGAGCAGTTTTAGTCTTGAGCGGAATATTGCCCCCCCCCAGAATACGCGGGGCAGCCTGAGCACCCACGCTCAGAAGTGGAGAAACATGGTCGTGGATGCTCAGCGAGGGATTCTCCAGGGGTGCTGGTACCCTCCTGGGGTAGTCTATCATTTAATTCCGCTACCATGTTGATGGGGGGGGGGATTTGGGCCTCCGGCCACCTGCACTCACCAGACGAAACGCGGAAGCAGAGCTTCCACTTCACGCCGGTATTCTGTGAGGTCGTGGTACCACCCCGGTTTGAGCCGGCCCATACGTGCGACAGCAAAGCTGCCGCGTGGCTCTACCACTGTTAATTCCGCTACCATGTTGATGGGGGGGGGGGATTTGGGCCTCCGGCCACCTGCACTCGCCAGACGAAACGCGGAAGCAGAGCTTCCACTTCACGCCGGTATTCTGTGAGGTCGTGGTACCACCCCGGTTTGAGCCGGCCCATACGTGCGACAGCAAAGCTGCCGCGTGGCTCTACCACTGTTAAAATAGCATCTATGGGATGAGGTCTAACGGAGGGTACGAGCCAGAAATCCTAGTAGATAGAAGAGGAGTGGAAAAGGCTTCCTTAGGAATGGATAAAAAACTTATTAGGTCGATGAGAAACCGCTTTCGAGGTACTATAAAGGCTTGGAAAACAACATCAAGTATTGAGATAGTAAATTTTGAGTATTAAATATACATTTTTTATTTTATTTTAATTTTGACCAGCCCAATATTTACTTTAATTAACTTCACTTTTGTTGCGTTTCTATTCAAACCTGACTAATTTAAAAGTACTGGATATATTATTAAAATAATGGTATTATTTTGAAGTTTAGGCCTTTTTCGAAAAAATAATATTTTTTCAGAAAAATAATATCTAAATTGAATGAAATTGAATTATTTTTAATTAAAAATAATATTTTTTTAGAATACACTTTATACATTTTGAACGGGTGAGTCGTTTCAGTTGCTCACCAGTGTCGGTGTAATATTTTAAATACAGTCAAACCTGGGTAAGTGAGAACTGGATAAGTGAGAAAACTTTATAAGTGAGAGTAATAGCCAGGATCCGTCATTTTAAACTCCCAAAACCTCTATTAGCGAGAAACAGAAACCTCTGTAAGAGAGAGTCGTTTTCCCTCATGAACCTCCGTAAGTGAGACTGTTACTTAGCTATTCCTCTATAAGCGACAGTCGAGATTTATTTATTTATATTATATATGAGGAACTATAGCTAACTATACTACATACAGTAACAAATGACAAAACAAATTACAAATTTAACATCTGCTATATTATGACTCATTCTTAACTTTCGTGGAACTTCTTACCATTGTTTTTGTATTGTTTTCTCGTCAATATTGTACCTATTCTATTTCGTGGAATATAACGTTGTTATTTTATCGCATTCTTTTAAAATGGACACGTGTGCCTGTGTAACGTCCTGTTTGTCGGACTTAGTCAGTTTATCAATTGCGAAGGAAAGTTCTGTTCTGTATCATGTCAAAACGGAAAATTAAAGTACTGTCATTAAGTGATAAACTTAAAGTAGTGAATCCGTTTGTTGAGTTTAATTTATCAGAATCCACCTATTATAAAATTAAAAGATACCCTTATAAAGTACTTATATGTCGAAATCTAATGAACGTAACATATTCACACTATTAAAATTATATATGTACATATTATATGTTGTGCATATTATTCACCTAATTTTATCATATTACATATTTACTACATTCGTGCTTGCTGTGACTTATTATTGCTGCGTACCTCTATAAGAGAGAAACGCTACCCATGTACCTGCATTAGCGAGAAACTCGGGTTAGTGAGAATCCTCTATAAGCGAGAATGAGATTGTGCTCCCTTGAACTCTCGCTTATCCAGGTTTGACTGTACCTACATAAATGTTTGTTCTTTTTATAAGAGAAAACAGCAATGATGATAATGACGACAATGATGACTACTGACTGATGACGACAAACAGATAGTGATGCAGAGATGAGCGAGATTGAAATGCTAGATTCAGATTAATACTTTTTTCGTTCATTGTTCTTTCGTAAATTAATATTATTTCAAAAATATCTGTTTTGCTCACCCTACCTATCTGGTTTGATTGACAGCTATGACGTCACAATGTGGTACAAGGTCAGTTCTATTCTTAATTGAATCCCATAGTAATTACATATGTTTGTTAAGTTTAAAATTTGGCTGTTTACTGTTGAAATATAACCCTGTATATACTACTAGACCGGAAATTCAGAACAAAAATTGTGTACTATACAGTAATAGTATAAAGTTACACACTGTAGAGTATTTATTTTGTCGCCACAGCTCAGAAAGCCTCCAAGAGTCATAGTGATGTGTATATTTTCCATAGCATTTATTGTATATTATTTTAATATTTTACTCATCGGCTGTACATTGAATCATGTCATAATCCCCTTCATCAGACTAACTGGTCATGGATTTCACCTAGATGAGAAAATAAATAGTAATTGAAAAACCTGATAATTAGAATGAGGATTGCATTAACAGAGGTCCCACGCGTGTGAAGTTCCTTTCTGACGCCGGTCTGTTACTAACTGCTGGACTATTCTACATCTAACTAATATAAATGCGATATCGTTACACAATCATCTACCAGCAATAACATTATTTTCGGGAATATCACTAAAATGACTTTTACGACACCCATTTGATGATATGATGTTATGATGGTTTATTTTATAGGTTTAAGTTAAAACATCAATTGTAAACACCTTAAACTATAACACACAAAGACGGGCATTTACTGACAGTAAGTCTGCGAGTAAAAGAAAAATGATAGTAAACACTGGTGCAAAAACAATTTCTTTATTTTATCACTTTTAAAGATTGACCACTTTATTTATCCGGTTCGAATCCAATTAATTAAGTCTGATAAGCTAAAGCTGATCTTTCACTTGGTGGTATAAAATAGGGGAGAATTTAGAATAATTGTAAAACATTTTTACTCTTTAGAATATTTATATTTAATATTTTATTTTGAATAAAATTAATTTTACAGATTTTATTGCATTAGTTGTACACGTACACGTAGTAGTTACACGAAGTAAGTCTTAGTACTATGTCGTTTTTTATAGAAAAGGGTGACAAACGAGCGCACAGTTTACCTGATTGTAAGTAGATGCTGTGTCATCTACATTACATTTATCCTCGATTAATAATCAAAATGCAGATGCTTTATCACTCCTGAGAACTAAGATAGAATCCTTTGCCTCCAATAAAAACGGTATCCAGTTCTCTACACTCACCATACGAAACACAGCAGCATTAAGCTGCTATTTCACGCTGGTATTTTATAAGAGCGTGGTCCTACCCCGTTCGAGCCGACCCATTCTTGCTACAACCATAATATAGTTGCAACGTGGTTCTACCACGCAAAATATATCTTTATGTTTCCGCGTTTAAGAAAATTCCTTTGAAGAGTAATAAGGATTCTTGATAAATAAGTGTATTTTATTTCTTTTACAGTAAAGGAGACAATCATTTTTGGGCCCACTAGAAATATTAACGTCGTTTAATGGTATTTACACCAAAAAAAGACACCAAATTATAATAGTAAATGGCCTATAGATTTTTCGAAAATGTAAACGGAAACAAGAAATCTGAAAAAAAAATTAGTTGTTTTGACATTCGTGTTCTGATCATTGGCTAAGGTAATGTAATATTTAAAAAATTATTGTCTTAGAGATGTGCCGTGATAACTCGGAAAAAATCGAATCGAGTTGAAATTCAGGTAACTCGATTTTGAGCTCGAGTTAAACAATTCAAATTAGATGAACGAAGCTGTGTCAATATGTCACAAATTATTTTTATAATTGTTCTTCCATACAACACAATTATTATTACTACACTTAATAGGTAGTTATATATTATTTTTGGTATGCGTATCGATATCTTCATAAAATAATATCACTCTAACGTTATGACGTAAGTCTTAATGTTATTAATAATTTGACTATCCAAAGTATATATAATCAATTTATATTATGTATAACATAAATTGATACAACATTATATACATATTACTTAATATCAATTTATTTATTACATAATATATCAATAAATTGCTCGAATTAGTAAGTCGATTTAATCACTAAATTGTAGACAAACACTGCATTGGCCGTAAGATAAAGATGCGATTCGAGTAGAGTTTTGTGACTCGAGCCACTCGGGTTAATTTACGAGTATGTATGTATGTCATTCTAGTTGTACACTAGTTTTTGAGTAAATCAACTATTTACAGAAAAGTTTATCACTAGAGTTGAGAGTAGCGATTACTTTAGTTAAACAATTTTTAAATATGTACCTTTATAAATAAGTAATATGTGAAATTAAAACTATAAATCAATATCATAAATAAAACTAAATTCAGGTTTGTTTACAACATGCCAGATGCAAGTTTGAATTTGGATGCAACTTGTGATGTCACCTGCAGCGACTTATTATATATACAAGTAAATTAGTGAAGTAATATTTATATAGCACCCTCTGAATCTATACGATGCGCCGAGTTAACTCGGTAACTTGGTAAAATTTATTTTCTATCGATTATCGAGTTGGACAAATTCACTCGATTCACTCGGGTGAAATAAAACATAGTTGGAGTCGCATCATTATGGTAAGAACTAAGAACAAAATGGAGTTTTTATTTACAAGCATTATTAAACTAATGTTTAAGAAAATATGGATATTATCAATTATCAGAAAGGTTAGCCAAATATTAATTGACACAAGTACGTATGTTTTTCTCTTTATAGTTTTTGTGGTAAAATTCGCAAATAGAATATAAGAGTTTATTAATTTACACCTATTCTAGGTTGTGAAAATCTATTATTAACTTTGTATATTTTACCTAAAACAAAATAAATACAAATAATAAACAGGTCTTAGAACCTTATTAGTTTGTTAAAAGTGACAAAGTATTAAGTTTATTTTATTAGTAAAATCTAAATTAAATACATAATAAATAGAATAAATGCACAAAATAATTTATTATAATGTTAAAAGAATCTTTAGGTCGAGGGACTTAAAGAGGGTTTTGAAAAGCAATTCATATAACTACATTTGTGTACAAATAGGTACCTTATGTATTCAGCAAGTTGCTTAATACTAAATGGCTTTTTCATTAAGCCAGACACAGATCCTGGATTTATACTAGCCATAGTAGATAGGCAATATAAATGTTACATAATATATTTATGTGTAAAAAATGTAGTAATTATTTGTACTAGAAGCAAATGTAAATATAAGTTTAATAATAATAGTTTGCATAAAAAAGTGTAATGGTTGTATCTATTATGCTTAGACAGCTGTGTTGTTCACTGTGCAGAAAGGAATGTTATTTTGTCATCTAGAATCAGATATACTTAATATAACAATAATATCTTTGTCTCCTATGTACATGAAACCAGAAAAGATAAAATGTGAGACAACTTTTACATGGTTGAATATCATAGATGTTGATCAGTAATTACTGCTCCTGTATTTGATCAGCTGGAGCTGATTAATGCTGTATAGTTTATAATAATTTCTTTATTATTTAACATATGAAAAGGCAGATATAAGAAAATGCTTACAGAAATATGTAAATACAGTTTATTGACATTGAAGGCATAGTCTTATCTCATATCTCTTATTATTAAAAATGTCCTTTTAATTCCTATATAATATAGAAAAAAATAATATATTGATAAGAATTATTATTTAGTTAAGACACCTTTACAATTGTCATTAATTTCTTTTCAGGTGGATCGCTTAGAACAAATCTGTATGCCGTGCAGGCTGAAAGCTTGCAGAGACAAAAAGTGTATGGATATTGAAGACAACAGTCTTATATCATATCTCTTATAATTGAAAATTCCTTCTGATTGCTTACAATATCATAAATGTACATGTTACCAAGTTATTTTCAAAAAACCTTCAGAAATATATCTAACACTAAAATGTTTCTACCTATGTCCGTTATAGACAAAACATAAGAAACCATCCAACCAATTTCAATGAAGATGTTTGTGTGTATTTGGATGGATCCCTAGATGGTTTATATTTACATTTGGACCCGGTAGATGACACTGTTGTCGAGATCCATAAATCACCAGTGCTGCAGCTGAGCCGCATCGTAATAAATACATTTAAATTAAGCCTGTGTTTTTGTAATCCTTACACAAACAGTTTGAAACATCTTACTTCCTCACTATTTATCATTGTGTAATAACATAGATAAGGCATGTTAATTCCTAGTCATTTTATTATGATGTATACTACTTCCTAATCAACCAAAACATATTAAAACAATGTCTTGACACCGCTCCTGTCTATATATGTCAGTCAATCATCAAAGTTCAAAAAATTTATTAAATTAAGTTTGTATAAAAGGGGTTATTATAGTATAAAGGAATTTATGGCTGACAATAACCCATGGGTAAGGTGATCGCTACCAAGCTATATCTAATTGTTCTGTGTTGTTAATTATGACATACATGATTGTAAGCTGCCTTTTTTTAAAAGACCCACTGGGTATTTTGCTGGTTCTCTTCAAGTCAGAGGTTTTTTCCGAACCAGTGGTAAATTAAAAAAGTGACTTTCAATAAGTATTATTTATAATCTAAATTGAATAAAAGGTTTCTGTTTCTGTACCTACTACTGTTATAGAATAATATATATAGAATACTTAAATAAATTATGATTTACAATAATAAATAGAATTAACTACATTGTTTTTTGTTTTTTGTAATGAACCAGTTTAAAACGTCTTACTGTGTGTTGGTAATATCATAAATATAAATAGACATTATCCCTTAGCCATCTTGGTATTTAGAATTACACTCACAATCAATCAATACATGTCAAACTTAGAATCCATACGACATTTGTGCATAGACAGGCACTATGTTTTGCCGGAACTAGTGAAAGGTTTTACATCGATTTTAAAATATTTATAAATGCTGAATATATCTACAGCTTAGTTTTATATGTACTATTATTCAAGTGTGCACTATTTTAACTTATAATACCGATGAATACTACCAGAAAATCGCTTTCAGTTTGTTTTTAGGTTATTGTTAGATTCATATTTTATTTGTTAATTTCTCAGGACTCCGTTTAGATGCAGTAAAACTAATAATTTTATTGTAATCTATGGATTATAAGGAATAAATCGACATGCATTTCATTGATAATCTTTAAAATTTGTAGTGGGCCCATTCTCCATAGAAAAATTGATTGTCTCCTTTAATTGACTCAAAAAACTAATGAAATATTTTTTAAATTTACTTGAAATAATTATGAAACGTTCTACACCTAATACGAGCGTCGAACGGCGAGAGTTGGAAATTGCATAGTACATACGAATTCGGATTTCAGTCCATTTGCTTACAGCTTAGTTGAAGTAATACTTACGTGGCGGCACTATCGTCGCGCCACAAGCGAAACACACCGAAACCTAAATCGCGCTACCAAAATTCCGAATCATAAACAGTATATATAGAACAGTTCCGAACTATCACACGGAGCGTTGGCTGCTCCCCGGGCAGAACACCGGCGGGAGATCTCCCCTTTTTCTTCCACGGCCACAGTGAAAACCACCCGACGTGATTTGAACACGGCAACCAACAACCTACGGAAACTACAACTTCAAGCCTTCGTCATTATCCTCAAGAACCCCTATAATTCACTACTAAGAATGGTCTTCTGCAGTCTTCAGTTCCTGCAAACCAGTCCAACTTGTCTTCATCTCGACTCACCGCAGATTTATAAGGCAGACTTCTGGCATTTGCTCCGGTACATCGTTCTTACCGGCATCACTTGCCATTGCATAGTACGGCATGCATTACATATCATTTACTTAACTACGCATAATTAAAAATTTATCACATACAAAGGTGTGGGCATAACTAGTTATAAATAAAAGTAGAAATACTTAGAAACCTGTATATATTGATATCTCGACACAACTAAAATGACATCTATTACTTATTACAACAAAAGAAAATAAGTGTTTCCTTAATTTTATTTTGTCTCCAAAGCGATGGGTTTTTTTTAGCACCAGACTCTCTTTCTTCAGACTATTTGTAGAAAATAAATGTGCTATGTTACACAGAAGGATCTTCATTTGGGTCCTCGAATAAATACTCTACCTAAAATCAAATAAATTTGAGTGAAATTTACAAGAAACTAGCTTTCCAGGCAGGCGATGTTCTGCCCTTTTCGACTACTACTAAGTTGGGCCAAACTGCACATGATGTGCAAATTTGATTGAAAGCGGTTAAGTAGTTTAGGAGTCCATCGCGGATAAACAACGTGACACGTAATTTATATATATTAAGATTTACAAAAATAATTCAAATTAAAAATCTAAAAAAAAGTTGACCATACAGGTTATCCCTGGAACTCAAACCCAAAATCGGACCGAAATCTATAACTTTCTTTTTTTGAAAATTATTGATTTTGAAAATGGGAAGTTAAAAAATTGTTTAATTATAAAATCATTTAAACTTTTAAGATATAACTTGCCTTTATTTCACTTAATTCAGGTGCCAGATTAAACAGCGAATCCACAAAGTCTTCATAAAATACATTACCATCTCCTCGAATATTAGCATCGCGCAGAAGTTCTAAAGTTTCATTTTCATTAAAAGGTTCACCAAATTCCGTCACTATGAGTCGAATTTCATCTAGATCCAAATAATTTCGGCTTTCGCTGTCAAAAATCTAGTTAGAAAAAGCGTTAAATCAGTTTAATAAGACGCATAATTGAAAATGGTTTCTAACAGTTATTCTATAAAAAAAATATTTTCTAAAGGCTAGAGGCTAGACTAGTTCTAGTTGTGTTCTATACATATTATAATCACCTAAATAAATTATTAACTTTTATGTTGTTTTTTAACATTCTATATCACATATTGATAATACTATACGCTGGTCTGTACGCCGAGTCTTAATAAATAATAATATATAATAAATACTTACACCTGTCATTATTGCAGAATCACAATCTAAACACACTGTTGCCCCTAAGGAAAAACATGGACGGCCTCATTACCAGAAAAAAGAGATTTTGGTTTCCACCCCTCGACTCCTCGAAACACTGCAGCACTATACTCGTATTACAGGCGTCGTTCTTCCCCAGTTGAACCGACCCACTCATACCCTCAACAGCTGCAGATTAGCTGTACTTACCACAAAAATCAAATCAAATTTACACTCATCCGTTAAACTACTTGCTGGCTCTGCAGGAGCTTCTTCTGAAATTCTGTAGGTGGCGTGATGAGTTTTACCCCGAATTTTGTTCAGAAATTTTACAGTGTAAATTTAAACTTTAGCAACAACTTGATCATAGTGCAACCAGATTTTATGATTTTATTTTTTGGCACAAAGCCTATGTTGTCAATTCTAATTAGTTTGGTAGTACATGTAGAATTTGTTAATAAACTTACTATGGCGACACCTGTCGGAACAGATTGGATGTCAATGGGACATGTTATCGTATCGTTCAGAAGCTACGTGACTACTAACATATGCACCAAAGTTCATATATATATATATATATATATATATATATTTTGATTACATTATAATACACGTACTCTATAGGCCAGCTTTAATTCATGTTTTATATTAGCTTCAATAACCCATTTATCTAATATAATTAATACTTGTTCTTTTGTTAAAACTCTTGGGAAATAATTTTTTAGTTTTTCTACTACTGCCATAACTTCTCCATAGCTTGGGTAGTAAAATTCTCTTCTATGAAATCTGTAAAAATCAATATCATCCATGTAAGCTGTGTAGTAACAATGTTAGTGAAACTATTGCGTTCATATTTCAGGTAATAATACTTTGTACCCGATGGGCGTCACTAAAGTTGATTAAACGAAAGCCCAAAAGTATCTTGTGGTCTACCTTGTAAAATATCACATAATATAAAATCCTTATGGTCGCCACACACGGTCAGTTCAACTGATCATTCCAATTGATCAGTTCAAACTAAAACTCCGATATTAATATCTTTATAATGATCGACATAATATATGGAAAATACATTATTTTAAAAAATATCAACAGTTTTAGTTTGAACTGATCAGTTGGAATGATCAGTTGAACTGACCGTGTGTGGCGACCATTAGACTGATGACAGGAAGCAGCCCAAAATATGTGAGGCATAAGTGAAGTACGACTTTATAACGATAACTGAAATCATTGTTGGCTCCGTTTTATATTTTTATGTTTAGTTTCGTTTAACTGTGTGCATATCGATTGTAAGCCAATGTTTTCATTAATATTCCATATTTTTGTTCATAAAATTGACGCTAAAGTTAAAAATAAAGGCTGTCTTCTACCTGACGAGAAGAAAAATATGTCATCTTGAATAAATACGTTGTATCTTACAAAAATCTAAAATATGTAAAATAATTTTAAATTAGTTTAATACTCGACTTCTTTAGTTCCAAAAACTGCATTAACTTTTCAATGGTTATAACGTTAATTGATTCTTTACTATCTCTTAAAAGAAAGGCCTCTGAATTTTTATCAAACCATTCTACAATATCGCCTATATATTTTTCCTTCAATCCAAGCGTCAAGTCTCTTACAGGATTAATAATATCAGAAGCACTCATTTCACTTGGCAAAGGCAATAAATATTAAATTGGAAGTGGTACTAAAAATTTTAATGATATTTAAAAATAACTAAAAATTTGTGTTTTTAAAAAATCAGTGTCAAAATATACAATTTGTTTTTTTTTCCATAAAAGTGATTGGATAAAAACTAGGGTTGGCATTGTTTATGTAATAAAGTATTCTATGATGTATTAAAGTATTCTATGGCTTTGTTGCACGACCATGAATTTGAGCATATCAATGTCTGTTATAGAATAAATAAAAATAACTAAATGACCTTTTAACTTTGGAAACTTGCTTGGAAGTGTTCATTTTGCTAGAAATTTGTAGTTGTAACGTTTGCCTATGGTTAAGACCAATACAATTATCTAAATCTATCATATACCTATGACCTAACCTATCTTATCGTGTAGTGTGCGCGGAGGTGTAGGAATATCCACTATCCTACCCCGTCAAAAGGGTGCTGTAAGAGGTGATAGAGGGAAACTAAAGAGAAAATGGGTAATAGCATCTTCCTGATGACAACTCAAAATTTAAAAAAATACTGTGGTTTCCAACTCGCATGACTAACGTGACAACAACTATGGCGAATTTCTATAAGGTAATCTAGGCCTATGTTCTTCAGTAGTGAAGTTTTAAAAGCTATTATAATGATTATTGTGGAATCTATAGCATTTATCACTTAAAGTTCTTCAGAACTAGCCGTTGTTAGAAAGCTTACTTTAAAAATTACTTCGTTTCACATAATAATTTTTAACGCAACCATTTTGATCCTCCTAGCTTTTGGGTCTTAAATATGAAGTAATTGCTCTATCTCCGTAACATTACAGGCTGGTTGATAAATCTAGTTACGCGTGATAAGAAGTAGCCTACTTATAGTAGGTATTTACTACAACTCATTCGCAAAAGGAAGTAAGTGGTTAAAAGTGAAACCATAAAACCTACTCCAAAACCAAGTCGTACTTAAAAATGTATGTGTTTTGTTTGATGGGATGCTGAAGAAGGTATCTTGTTTTACTTACTGCCTAAAAGTGAGACCATAACGCAACTGTACACTTAACAAACTGAACAGTTATAGCGTTTAGCTGAAAATATTAACAAGTAATCACGTTTGTTACCTTCACGATAATACCTAAAGACATGTGGCAAAAAATTACACGCGAAAGGTTTTTTTAAACATACGCAGTATGTCAAGCAAGTAAAAAAAGTAGAACATATTGGCACGGTAATGTGTATATTTACACGAACAGTTTTGAGTATTCTCCATATCTCATAAAGTTATAAACCATTAGCCCCCCTTGAAACTATAGTATCAGTTTTATGAATAAACCTATTATACTCGTAGTTCTTGAAATGAGGTCTGCACAAAAAAGTTTGTCGACATGAAACTCTTATCTTGCTTAAAATATGTCTGTGATTCTTATAGTTTCAAAAACAAAATATAATAAATGCTATTCTATCAAAAGCATAAAACGAAATGAAAATCAATCTCCTAAGTCCTAACTTAACGAATGAAAGGAGTGAGTGAAATGAATGATAAATAAAGTGGACAAGTAAGGAGAATCATTGACTTAGAAGTATATTACCTACAGAAATAGCGTGACCAACCCATGCTACATATTTATTTATCTATGGACCAACCTACAAAAATCTGGCGCATAAAATGACCGTCTTTTATTCTTTTATAGGGTTGTAATTCAGCAATATATGCGCAGCTGATATCGATATTTTAACTAATATGAATGTATATATCTCTATGAGGAGAACCATCTCACTTAGAGAGAATAGTAGTATTAAAAAGTATCTATGTGTAAGCAAAATATTTCGAAATCATGAATTTAAAAATATCTTGGAGGACTTACTTAGACCTAACTTTAGTTTATAATTATTTTTCCAAGGTTAGGACCATACAGTCCTTGAGGTATTATCATTATCAACCATCCGCTGGGTTAAGCTGTCGTCGAAAGTTTTCAAAAACTGCAATGTGACGAATCAGCAAATTTTAAAAAGATTTGTGAACAAAATACAAATTAGGTTTTTTTTTATATAGAAGAGGGGGCAAACGAGCATGCGGCTCTCCTGATGTTAAGTGCCTACCGCCGTCCATGATCAACCGCAACACCAGGGGAATTGCAGGTGCGTTGCCGGCCTCTTAGAAAGGAGTAAGCTCTATTCTTAAAGATCCCCAGGCCGTATCGGTCCGGAAAATCCACGGTGGTAAACTATTCCACAGAGAGGTCGTACGCGGAAGAAAACTCCTTGTGAAACGTACAGTGGTGGACCGCCAAGCATCCAGATGGTGTGGATGGTATCGGGACGTTTGCCGCGTAGTGCGTTCACGAAATTTGGCGGCTGGGATTAATCCGAACAATTCTTCAGAGCACTCCCCATGGTATATGCGAAAGAAAATGCAAAGAGATGCAACATCTCTTCGCAGCGCCAGTGAATCGAGCCAATCGGAAAGCACTCGGTCGTCGACGATTCGAGCCGCTCTATGCTGGATGCGGTCAAGTGGAAGGAGCTGGTACTGGGGGGCCCCAGCCCAGAGATGGGAACAGTATTCCATGTGCGGCCTAACCTGCGCCTTGTAACGTTGCAGGCGGTGTGCCGGCATGAAATACTGTCCCGCTCTGCTGAGCACGCCAAGCTTTTTAGAGGCCAATTTGACCTTCTCTTCAAAGTGACCACGAAACTGCACGTCACTCGATATGTCAACGCCGAGGATACCGATATTGGCAGAGGCAACAAGGAGAGTGCCTTGAAACTGGGGAGATACGACAAAGGGGTTCTTTTTAGCGGTTAACGCGCAAACTTGTGTCTTCTGGGGGTTAAACTGGACTAGATTTAGTCGCCCGCAATCCGAGACTCTGTGCAGCAAAGACTCGACTTCAGACACAAGTTTGTCCCGGTACTCGGAGACGTTTTCCCGAGAAATATTGGCACGGTCGGTGTACAGAGCATCACCAGTGCTGTCATTTGCATAACAATGAATATTACGGGTTTGCAACATATCATTGATATGCAGAAGAAACAGCGTTGGTGATAGCACGCAGCCTTGTGGAACACCAGCATTAATAGGCTTGTAATCGAAGCTTGCACCATCTACAACGACTTTGATGCTCCGATCTGCAAGAAAGCTGGTGATCCAATCGCACAATTCCTCGGGAAGCCCATAGGAAGGGAGCTTCGAAAGAAGCGCTTTGTGCCAAACCCGATCGAAGGCCTTGGCAATGTCGAAACTAACGGCCAATGCCTCCCCTTTGGACTCTACTGCCTCCGCCCATCTATGAGTTAGGTAACCAGAAGATCACCAGCTGATCGACCACGGCGATAACCGTATTGGCGGTCAATAATCAGCGGGTGATCTTCAAGGCACCTCACGAGCTGGCAGTTGACAATGGACTCCATTGTTTTGGAGAACAAGGAGGTGATGGCGATAGGCCGGTAGTTGGACGGGTCTGAGCGGTCGCCTTTTTAGGGATCGGGTGGACGAAAGCAGTCTTCGATGATTTTGGGACTACGCCTAGGGAGTAGGAGTACCGGAAAAGACGCGTTAAAACCGGTGCCAACTCTGGAGCACTCGTCCTCAGCATAATTGGGGGGATTCCATCAGGCCCACTCGACTTGTGAATGTCCAGGGAGAGGAGTGCTTTGTGAACCGAGCGCTGTGTAAACTGCACTTCCCGCATGGATCACCCACACCGCGGGATGTTCGGCGGCGTACTCCCCCCGTCATCGAGAGTCGAGTTGGACGCAAAGAAAGAGCCTAGCAGATCGGCTTTCTCCTTTGCGGTATGGGCCAGTGAGTCGTCCACCCTGTGCAGAGATGGAATAGATGGCTGACAGAAATTCCCCTGGAGAGCCTTGGCGAGAGACTAGAATGTACGGGTTAAGAAGGAAGAGAATAGTTTCTCGCCAATTCTGCCTATGTCCTCTGACTTTGCCTTGGCAAGATATATTGAAGGACCTAGAGGCGGAATTATACTTCTTTTTTAAAGCGCTGGTGTTTACTTCCCGGGACGTTGATGCCTCAGCCCAGGCTTGGTAGCACTTGTTTGATGCTATTTTACAGAAGCGACCAAACCATGGCTGAGATTTGCCTCCAATAGCCATCACAGAGGAAGTCACATAAAAAGTTCAATACCATGAAGTACCACATCAGCGACAGAATCCGCAACAAAGTTGGGATCGTCCGGCGAGAAGCAAACCCGCCCCCCAAGGGTAGGATGCAAAGAAAGAACGCATCCCATCCCAATCGGCTAACCTATAGTGCCAAACACGTCGGCAGCCTGCAGAATGTAACTGCGATTTCAGCGTGAGTGGCACCACACTCCGGACAAGACAATGGTCCGAGGAGCCTAAAGAGGCGTCGACGGAAATCTGATATCCGTCTGGGTGAGAGGTCAGCAGAAAGTCCAACAGGGAAGGTGCATGATCCTCCACATCTGGAATCCGCGTAGGCGAAGTAACCAGTTGTGTCAGACCATATGCCAAGGCAAAATCATGAACAGATCGCCCCGCATGATCGGTTAAGCGCGAACCAAGCCATTCGGCGTGATGGGCGTTAAAGTCGCCGAGGATCACGATCTCTGCGGAGGGGATCTGCTGTAGCAACGAATCCGTAGCCATTTGGACGTGGTCAAAGAGTCGGTCTGTTTCGGCGTTGTCGCTATGGGACCTATAGAGGCACCCGTAGATGCGCGGGTGGTCGTCGCTGTCTACGCGTAGCCAAAGGATGGACAGGTACGAACCTTCAAGTCTGCCGAGGCGTCGAGAACAGATGTCCTCTCTGACGTAAACGCAAACTCCAGCCCGAGGCACAAAGGAGTGTTCCAGTTTGTACCCCGGGTAGGAGAGATACGAGACATCAGCCGGAGAGGACACCTGCGTCTCGGTCAGAAAGAGCAGAGCCGGCCTCGCCGTCTCGAGGTGGTAGTGGACGGCGTTTAGGTTAGAGTGAAGTCCCCTGATATTGCAGAAATTCACGGATAGCGTGGCAGGGATCGCCTTGGTCTTGTTGCTCCGTTTTCCCCGAGCAGTTGTAGTCTCGAGCGGAATTCTCCCCCCCCCCCTCAGAATACGCGGGGCAGCCTGAGCACCCACGCTCAGGAGTGGAGTAACTTGATCGTGGATGCTCAGCGAGGGATTCTCCAGGGTGCTGGTAACCTCCTGGGGTAGATCTTCACTTAATTCCTCTACCATGTTAAGGGGGGGAGGATTTGGGCCTTCGGCCACCTGTGCCCTGTTTATCAAAATTTTTAAGCCTTGTATTACAAACAATTTTCCTGTAAAAAAATTAATTATTACAAATATGTGTTTATCAAAACTGCACGTGTAAATTACAAGTTACAAGGGTCATTACTTATTTCACAAGTATATTTTTACAGTTGTATTCGTAATTTTGTTTATCAAAAATCACTTGTAAGTTACAATTTGTAGAAAATCATAGCAAATCCAAAGAGTGTCCAGTGACTCTCCATTCCGTCTTACAAGTGTTTTAAGTAGTACTGTAATATTTTTTTAATTTGATTGTCCTTTTTAAAATGTAGTCAAGTAACTCAAGCGATGATGGAAATATTAGAATAATGGAACCAAGAACATATAGAACAAGAATTGTCTACGGTCATATGGAGACGACCTATGAATTTAATGGAAGGTTTCGACTTATAGAACTTTTTGTCGCGAATCAGTTGTAAAATCGTTATTTTATTATCATTTCTAGACGTTTTACAAGAAATCGCAAAATATCGCCGCGAATACGCTTCAAATTATATATGAAAAGAGGAAATACTTTGTCGCTACTACCTGTGCTACTACTTTTTTTTAATGTCCCATCAAAATCAGGCACAGACGATATACCATACAGCCATGCGTTTAAATAAGGAAGGATTCAATAAAAAGCAAAAACAAAATGGCGGGAAAAAGAATGCGGCACACGTTTTTGATTTTATAAATTACAAGTAGAACCTACAAGTGTTAAATTTTACAAGCCCTGTAGATTTTTTTTGATAACGTAATTTACTCGAACTTGTAAAAACTTTCTTGTAAAGTGTAACTTGTGAACAAGTAGACTAGTGAGTTTTGATAAACAGGCCACTGCACTCACCAGACGAAACGCGGAAGCGGAGCTTCCACTTCACGCCGGTATTCTGTGAGGTCGTGGTACTAACCCGGTTTGAGCCGGCCCATACGTGCAATAGCAAAGCTGCCGCGTGGCTCTACCACTGTTATAATGGGTAATGGTAGGTTGTATGGTCTAAGACCTTCGCCTGATTTAATTGGCGAATCTTAACCACATTGAACTTGACATGACTGACAAATTGCTTGACATCAATCAAAAATCATAAATTGTAAACACCTAGGAGTAATAGTGTTCTGTGGTAAACACCTACATACTACAAGTAAATAACTTTAGCTTTAAAACTAAAAATATATTAAAAAACTCTGTGATAAAAAGTGTAATTAGTTGAGACATACGTGCTTTTCCTTTAACTATTTATTATAATTAATGGTGACTCAAGTATCTTAACTCATTTTCATAAAATTACCTCAGCAGTTTGTATGCAAACTCAACCTGCTATCATTATTTTTGAACTACCGATTACTTCTAAAACACTATGTTTGAATCTGACGATTTTGACCAGGTCTTTAATCCGCTTGTAGGCTACTGAATAATCATATTTCTGGACTTATTATATTTCTGATAACATTTTTTGCATTTACAGGTTTTGTCTCAGCTAGATTTACCAGAAGTTTGTTCTAAAATATCTTCGAGCACAGATAGTATTAAAGAAAATGTATTATGTAAAACACAAAAAAGCCCAACAAAAGTTTGCAAAGCTATTTTACCTCGTGATAAATATGGAGAGGCTAATAATCATAATATAGATACATATGTTGAAGATTCCAATTTTGCAAAAACCTGTAACATATCACCCAAACACACTAAAAGAAAAATTATTAACTCGCATTTTGATTCTCAATGTAAAAGGAAGTTCCCAGGCCCTGCTGGTCTTTTAACTGGAAGTTTTGAGGAATACAAGGATGAGGATGTTGGTCATATAGAGTTACTGTCCCAGGTGAAATATTATTTAAAATTTTATATCTAAGTTGAATTTATTATGAATTTGATATTTAATCATATTTACCTTCTTTGGTTATTGTCTTAAAGGTTTTAGAAAAAAAAATCCTCTATGTTATCTCTAAGTATGCTATTGTGAATAAATAATTAAAATAATTGCTATATTTTGTTGTACTTATTAGATAAGTGCAAATGCAGTATGAATGATATCCAATAATCCAGTTTTGACCAGGGCAACTTCTTTCGAAGTTGTGGGAAGTAGGCATGTCGATCTAAAATCGATTAATCGAAAAATCGATTCTTTGGAGCAAAATAATCGATTTTTTGAATCGATTTGGAGCACCGCATCGATTCACTGAATCGATCCAAAAACCTCTCGAATCGGACCGATTCATCTGATTCTAGAACCAGCGATAAAATTCCCAAACTGGCTGGGGTAAGATACCGCAGTTTTTTAATTTTTTGCTGTTGGGGGACGCAAAAACAACCGATCTTACTTGGTTGATAATTTGAACGCAATATACAAAACGTAACATAATTAACGCACTTTGAAAAAGTAGTTTGTTCAGAATTGTTTACTGAATCGATTCCTATCATTTTTAATATAGGTAATTTTTTTATCCCAAAAATAATTAAAACTACGTAAATTACAGTCACACTAAATCTGTACAGTCAAAACAAAATGAAATAGACCGTAACTTAAGGCAATAAGACTTTTAAGAGTGCAGTTTTATTTGTGTTATTACTAATTCTGTCATTCAATAAAAATAAAGAAAATGAACTTTATTTCAAGCACGTTAAAGTCTTTGCGTTCGTGGATTTGTACTGTGACCACAACATTCTTCCGGAATTAGTATAACTAATTTGATAAATAATCAGAGCATAAAAATGTTTAACTAAAAATTCAGTGTATGTATTATGGTTATAACATAATAATATACTAATTGGGGTGTCTGAGGGTGTGCGTTAATTGCGTTACATATTGTATATTTGAATAAAATAAATATTTATGAACGCATCCAACAATATTGAAAAGTTGTCATTTCATTTTCATATCTAAATTTCTAATTCTATTCTTACCCGTGGAATGTTGGTCTAACTTAATCTGTGCTGTGAACAAAACTACATATACATACTACAATTTAATATTATAGCTGTGAACCTGTTTGAACTGTGAACTTGCGAATTTACTTTATTATCAAAAACATTCATACTGTGAGCTGTAAGTACAGACGGAGTACTTTCTATATATCTAGATGCTGTAAATAAATATTATATGTTGAAGTTCATAAAGGTTTATAGTAAGGAAATAACCAGTATTGTGTTCATGTAGCATTCATTTCAATTTGATAAATAGTGAATATCGAGAAATGTATGTTGTAATTTGCCCTTTTGTTAAAGTATTGTTGTTGTTTTTAGCCTAAAATGTCAAATAAAAGTGATACATGGAATCACTTTGTAAAAAACCGGCCAAGAGCGTGTCGGGCCACGCTCAGTGTAGGGTTCCGTAGTTTCCCGTCCGTCACAATAAGTGTTTCCACTTATGAGTTTAAAGGTGCAGTACCGGGTAGTGCTGTACCCACTACCGGGAGCAGTTGCAGCAGCGCTCCGCGCTCGTGCAACTGCTCCCGGTAGTGGGTACTACTGTTTCCATCCAAGTTCAAAATAATTTTCCTAGAAAGTCCTTATAAAGTTCTACTTTTCAGATTTTTTTGGGGACACATTGTTTTTAACTTTTGGAGCTTATTTCCGAAATTATTGACATTATCAAAAAATGATTGTAGTAAACCCCTATTCACTTTTAAATACCTTTCCATCAATATATCACACGTTAGGGTTGAAATTAAAAAAAAATCACTTCCCACTTTACATATAGGGGGCTACCCTAATAAAACATTTTTTTCCAATTTTTATTTTACCACTTTGTCGGCGTGATTGATACACATATTGGTACCAAATTTCAGCTTTCTAGTGCTAACGGTCACAGAGATTAAGCGAGGACGGACAGACAGACATGGCGAAACTATAAGGGTTCCTAGTTGACTACGGAACCCTAAAAAAGGGATCGAGTAGCGAACCACCCCTAAAACAAGCGTTTCAAGCTTACCAGGAGAGGTTAAAAGGAATATTAGTAATTTTAATTAATATGATTACTAATATTTTAATTTCAAAAAATATTAAAGTTCAATTAAAGAAAAAATCGCAAATTCTTGAAATTTCATGTTTGAATATGTCGCGATTAATCGAAAATCGATCTTTTAATCCTCGATTTAATCGATAATCGATTCTAGTATCTTCGATTCGAATCGATTCAGAGATCGATTTTTTTAAGAGTGAATCGACATGCCTAGTGGGAAGCTATTATTTGCTCATATTCAGTGTTGCCACCTGAAAAAATATTAAAATTGCTAGATCAACTCTAAAAGTCACTAGAAATCACTATACGAAGGCTATTTAACTTTAATTGGAAATTAACAATAAAATTAAAAAAAATTATGGGTTTATCGATAGAAATCTTCTCTTTTTAATTAAATTATACATAAAATCTACAAGTGTTAAATAATAATGGCTACAAATCTAGTTTTTATTTATTAAATAAATATTCATATTTAAAAATTGATTGTATTTGAACCCAAGATCTACAATAAAGTAGATGGTTTAGTATAATCCACCAGGCTATGAAATGGTCAGTATATATATATATAGTATTACACTACTCTAAATTGTTGCTGTATTAAATTAAAATAAAACTTTTACAACATTATTCCAGGATATAGACTTCTCACAAAATCCATTACAAAAAGGTTTGTTTGAATCAGCGCTCTGGAAAAGACTGACAGAAGATATAAATAACTGGAATTTAAAATCTATAGAAACAATAAAAACTGTCAAACAACTTGCTCTCAACGGTAATTTGAAATTTAGAAAAGCCCAAATTATTACTGCTTTAGTTGAAAGTGTTGACAGATCTGCTATGGACCCACTTGTGACATTAAGAGATTTAACTGGTATGTTTTATTTAAATATGCTCTTTAATTAAAAAATATATACAGGGTGGACCAAAAGTCTGGTAATATTTGAATCAGTAGATGCTTTGAATTGCGGGGAGTGGGGTAGGGGGGGTGTTATGTATTGATAATGTTAAGGGTAAAATTGTTATATATATGGAAGGTAGATTTGATTAAATGAGTTTGTTTTGCAACTTGTACTAGCGTGTATCTTTTAATGGCGACGAGGAAAATTAATTAGTTTAAGTAGTAATATGGCGTGTAATTTGACAAATGTAGTGTTTCCCGGAAAATTTGATCCCAGGACTGACAATTGGAGTGAATATAAAGAATGTTTATTGTGTGCTCTGGAAGCCGCGGATGTAATTGGTGATAATGTTTTTTTTTTTCTGGGTTAAAGACAAAGCCCGCGCCATTTTCCTATCATAATGTGGAAAGTAAACATATATCATTAATTGTTTCATTATTGGTGCCTAGAAGGCCGACTTCTGTGATAATTAAAGACATTTTGGCAGTTCTTGACCAATTCTATGAACCTCAACTGAATGAAATTTTACATACTGATAAATTACATAAACGTCAACAAAGTCCTAATGATAGTATTCAGGACTTTGTTGCGGCCATTGGCTCTCTGTCTTCCAGGTGTAATTTTATGGACTTAAAAAGACAACTACGGGACCGATTAGTGTTAGGTGTGTGTGAAGAGTGTCTCCGTCGCGAGTTGTTAAAGACGAAAAATCTTACTTATGAGTTAGCAGTGCAGTTGAGCCTTAACTATCAAGGCACATTCTCAGATTTGTACCTGGAAACAAGTGTGATGAAGCAAACTCCGTCCACATCCACAGTTCCTATGGATATTGGTAAAATTAAAGCAATTACATGTCGTCATTGTGCAAGGTCACACAGCGACGGTGAAAGGTGTCCTTTTATAAAAGCAAAATGTTTTTATTGTGAGAAGTTTGGACATATTGCGCCGGCCTGTATGAAGAAATCTGGCAAGTTGCACCAGGTGGAGGAAAGTTCAACTTCAAATAGAGAAAATAAAAATCTGAACAGATGATGGGTGTCTTTGTTTGCTCAGATAATATTCGACCACCATTCAAAGCAGATGTTATGATTGATGTGGTAAAGGTTAGCATGGAAGTGGACTCAGGTGCTTCAAGGACAATCATGGCTGAAGATACATACTATAAGCTGTGGTCTGTTCCCCCACCCTTAGAGGCGACAGGCGTGAAGTTGGTTACGTGGACCTGTGATGAACTGAAGGTGTTAGGTCGAGCTCATATTCGAGTGTCATTAGGAAACAAAGAAGCACAATGTGAGCTACTGGTTGTTTCTGGTCGTGGGCCTAGCCTTTTAGGAAGAAACTGGTTTAAAATTTTGGGCTTAGAGATAGCTGGTATATGCTGGACAGATGATGAGAAAGTTGATGAATTATTAAAATCTTTTCCGGAGTTATTCAAAGAAGGACTTGGAGAGTATAAGGTTCCTCAAGTGTCATTAAATGTGCGAGCTGATGCCGTGCCACGGTTTTTGAAGGCACGACCGGTACCATTTCCTCTGATAAAACAAGTTGAGGAACAATTAAGATGCATGGTGAATGAAGGTATATTAACCCCTGTAAAATACTCTAAATGGGCTACTCCATTAAGAATTGTAAAAAAGGATGACGGCTCACTTCGAATATGTGGTGACTACAGGTCAACTGTTAATCTAGCCATTGAGACTGATACATTTCCATTACCAGCTGCTAATGAGTCCTTTGTGAAATTAAGTGGTGGAAGAATTTTCAGTAAGATTGACTTAAAACAGGCTTACATGCAAATGAAAGTGGATGAGGATACAGCTATGCTGTTAACACTGAATACTCCGTTAGGGTTAATGAGGATGAACCGGCTAGCATTTGGAGTAAATGCAGCTCCTGGAATCTTCCAGCGTGTGATGTCGACTGCACTCGCAGGTATTGAAGGCGTAGCATGTCTATTGGATGATGTCGCTGTTAGTGGAAAGAATAAGGAGGAGCATGATCAAAGACTAAGGGTGGTCATGACCAAACTAAATGCAATGGGGTTCTTTCGGTTAAACCTGGACAAATGTGTGTTTGCGTCAAATCAGATAAGTTTTTTAGGACATATGATTGATGCAGAGGGATTGCACCCATCACCTACTAAAGTGAGAGATAAAGGAGAAACCAGCACCGATGAACAAAGAAGAGCTATGGGCATTTTTAGGGTTATACAATTTTTATGAAAAATTCATTATGGACAAAGCTACAATACTGGAGCCATTGCATCGATTGCTGGAAGCAAAGAAACCTTGGGTATGGGGTTTGCTGGAGCAGGTTGCATTTGATAAAGCTAAGGATTTGTTGTCATCAGATTTAACCTTAGTTGGATATGACTTAAAAAGAGAGTTATTGTTAATCTGTGATGCATCGGAATATGGTATAGGTGCAATAATTGCCCATGTAATGGAGAATGGGTCAGAACGACCAGTGATGATGGCATCCAGAACGTTACAACCCCACGAGCGACGTTAAGGACAAATTGATAAAGAGCTTTACCTAGAATGTTGCGATGGTCTCTGAAGTTGGCGTGTTATGAATATGACATAAAATACAGATGTGCGATGGTCCCGGAAAATGCATTGGTAATGCAGATGCTCTCAGCCGTTGGACTTCTAAGTGCGAGGGATGGATTCGTTAGCCGATGTGCTACTTTTGGAGGAACCTCCCTCTGGATTCAACTTGGATGCAGCGAAAATTGCTTCTGAGACTAAAAAAGACCCAGTACTACAAAAGGTTTTATTTCATGTGCTACATGGATGGACTTGCAAAAATACTGATCCCATATTTCAGCCGTATTGGACGCGAAGAGAGGCTCTTTCACATATATAAAGAGTGTTTATTGCGGTGTAATGGAGTCATTATACCCGCTTCTTTACAAAAGCAGGTATTAAAGGTATTGCATGCACCGCATGCTGGAATCGTCCAAACGAAAGCCTATGCTAGAGGATACGTATGGTGGGTCGGTATGGACGTTCAGATAGAGGCCACAGTGACTGGCTGTGAGCTCTGTCAGGCCGTGAGAAACAATCCACCAAGAGATCCGCATACATGGATTTTACCTGACAAGCCATGGAGTCATGTCCATGTTGATTTTGCAGGACCATTTCAGGGGGAAGACATTTTTTGTTATGATTGACAGCTATAACAAATGGTTTGAGGCAGATATTTTATCTAATATGAGTAGTGGAGCTCTAATAGCAAGTTGTCGCAGGATGTTTGCTTCGCAGGGATTGCCAGAAAAATTAATTTCGGACAACAGTACAGTTTTTAGCTCAAGAGAATTTAATAAATTCCTGCAAAACAATGGCATCGAGCACTTGTACTCACCCCCATATTACCCGGCAACGAACAGAAAAATCGAACGGGCGATACAGACCTTCAAGAACAAGCTCAAGAAAATGTCTGATGCAGGTGTATCATGGACTGAGAAACTACCTAGGGTGTTATACTCTCTCAGAACGGTGCCGAATCACCTCGGTAAAACTCCTGCAGAGATGTTGAATGGACGTAAATATAAAACTGCGGTGTCGGCCCTTCATCCCGATAGCGGGCCAGAGCGCTCTGAGCGACAGCTGGAGGAGGCAGCACAGCGTGCGCCCACCCGAGCCTTCGCGCTCGACCAGCCCGTGCTGGTGCGTGCCTATGGGCCGCCAGGAGAGAAGTGACGACGCGCAACCATTGAGTATATCGAGGGCCCTGGTTGTTATAAGGTGAGAACGGAAGATGGACTGTTAATCCGTCGACATGTTGACCAAATACTGGCGCGATCTACTGCCGTAATCGAGAACCAGACCCCCGATGACCTGCCAATACCTCAATCACGTAGAAGATCAAATTCGTCTTCTGGGTCTGACCCACCAATACAAATACCACCACCAGAAATGTGGCCGGAAATTATGGGCATACCAAGTACTGATTAATATTGTAATTAAGGTTTGGCAAAAAAAGCTGTTGGTCATTGGTGATTAGAAACAAATAATGAAAGATAATAATTAAAATGGTTTATTTCAACTTAAGTCCTTAACTATGATTGTAACCATGTTATTGGGATAGAAAGGTATTATGTTATGTATTGATAATGTTAAGGGTAAAATTGTTATATATATGGAAGGTAGATTTGATTAAATGAGTTTGTTTTGCAACTTGATCTGGCATGTATCTTTTAGGGGGCATTACCAAATGCCAGAACGGTAAATAGGAATTTAATAGCATGGCGTCATTCACCGCATAACGCGCTTTTGCGTACACGAGTACTATCACAACAACTATTCCACGACTGAAGTACAACGAAAATACTGTTCTCAGTACAACATACGGAATAGAAATCACGCTCCATCAACTACTGAAGTTCGATAAGACAGGACCTAGGACGTCGCGAAAACCCGTAAACATAGAGCGCGTACGAACATCTGTTAGAGATCTAACTGGCCTCTCTGCTCGAAAGCAGTCTAGTGTTTTAAATTTGTCCAGAACATCTCTAAATCGTATTCTACTCAAGGATTTACATTCACATCCATACTGTTATATATCATGGATTGTGTTAGTTATGAATGTGGGTACTTGTATAACATTGTTAAGAAATAATGTTAGTTAAGTCAACAGTTTGTCATTAGTTTGGCTACTTAGCACAATATACGTATTTACCTAAATTACGGTGTTTTATTGGATCTAACAGTGGCGACGTAGTGTAAAAAGTGGAACAATGGAACATAAATCGGTGAAATTTCATGAAATTAATTTACAAAGTGATAATTGGGACAATTATATAGAACAATTAAAGAACTGTATTGAGGTCGTGTCTGCTTTAATAACATCTTTTTCTCAGACGAGGCACATTTCCACTTAACTGGGCATGCCAACAGACAAAATTGTAGATAATGGAGAGATGCTAACCCGCAATTGCAGCACCAGAAACCCAAAGTTACTGTATGGGCTGCTTTATCAGCCAGCTGCATTATTGGTCCATATGTTAATGAAGATTAGAGAGACCGCCCTGTTATTGTCAACACAGAGCGATACATTGCCATGTTACAGAACTCTTTTGCTCCAGCTTTGCAGGACTACTCAGATTTTAATCAATGATCATGGTTTCAACAAGATGGAGCGACATGCCACACCTCCAACAACTCCATAGTAGCAGTTTGCGAAATTTTTGGCCAAAAAGTAATATCCAAAAGAGGTGACAGTAACTGGCAACCCCGCAACCCGGATTTGTCACCAATGGACTTTTTCCTTTAGGGCTTTATTACTAGGGAAATTCATAACATTTCTCCAAACACTTATCGGGCGGTGATGGAAAATTTCCACTCTAGGTTATAGGTGTGCCATAATAATTAAGGATCACATTTGGATGACGTTATTTTCAAAAAATAAACCCCGATTTCTGTACTTTTATAATAAATAAATAAGTTTTATCTCATGTCTATTGTATTTTTATTACCATTTGAAATGTTACCGGACTTTTGGTCCACCCGTTATATTATAGTCTTTGGTATTGTGGTTAGGTCACATTAATTCTGTCTTTAGTGGTTTTCTTTGGTAAAAATGTAACGGGGGTTAAAATTGGTACCAGGGGTATTGCAGGTGTTTTGCGGGCCATTTAGAAAGGAGTAAGCTCTTTTCTTGAAGGTTCCTAAGTTTTGTCGGTCCTGAAAAATCACCTGTGGTAAACGATTCCACAAAGAGGTTGTATGAGGAAGAAAACTAGTAAAACGCACAGTGGTGGACCGCCAAGAATCCAGTTAGTGTGTTATATATTAGGATATTATATATTTCAATGTGTTTTCACATAATTTTGACATACATAGAATACAGGCTGTGAGACATTCCATCTTAGTCCTCAGAGGTAGCATCAGTAGCCTTGAAGTTTGCTGCATTGTAATTTCATTTCTTTTCAATTAAAAAAATGAATATTTAACATTAAGCATAATATGTGCGGTAGTGTAGGACGCATAGATGGAGGCATAGACTAAGTTTGACTCTATGGACTCTAGTGCGTGTTGTTAATGACCGAGTCTGGCCTCTCTTATAGTACATTGTACCTGGCCTCTATCACTCTTGCTACCTGTGTGAAATAATTACCTAAAATCGCGAGTCGCCCTGGGCGTTATACGCAGTCGGGGCTAGCGCGATGTAGGCGATTCAATGTTAAAGTTTTTTGAACGCTGTTTACGTAAATAGCTTTATGTAAATACTTGTTGAAATAGTTTTTGTTTAGTGTTTAGTATATTTAATTGTAGGTAAAAATAGTTGTAAAAGTTTTAATGTATTTTAGAAATTATGTAGGTATTATGTATATTACCTATTTGATAAATTATAATAGCAAAACGTCGTTCCTACTATAACTGTTGCTTAGATGGATACTAAATGAAATGACCAACAAAAGGCTTCATATCATTCTTTAAGTTATCGAAGAATTTTAGAAGGAAGTTATGAAAGGTGAATTCATTTAATTTTTTTGTTAGATAGGCACTTGCAGCAAAAAAAAGAAAAAAAAATAAGTAATAATTTGGTCTACAAAAGTAATACCTAAGTACTTTATTACACAAATTAGTTAAAATTTACTTCACTATCCAAGTATTTACTTACATACATATACTTGTCTTTTGTAATTAAAATATTTTAAGTTATAATAACACGAAATACTGAAATTAAAACTTTGTTTACTAACAAGATTTTTAACTAAGTAAAATATTAGATCCCATTTCTGTTAGGAATCGCATTTCCGGTTTATTTGTTGTTTAAACTATCTAACTATTTCTTCCGAACCAAGCGTTGCGATTCCCGACGAATGACCTTGCAATTTGCATGCGTTAGGCATCGCAGAACTCACATAGGGGCGAAAGTATGGTCAGTCGATCATAGTCGGAATAGGTACTAGCACTACACTTAAGTAACATAATTAACATTTCGCAATGTATTTTTTACTTTCTATTGTCATCCCTTAATAACCACGGAAAGTCCGCCGTGACTTAGGAAGCGGAAAAGATGCAAAGTAATACGGACACTAACGCGCAGCGATAAAGTTTTATTTAGCTTGCGTGCGCGATTTATCTGATTAATAATAATTATGTACCTAGGCTATTTAACGTCGGCAAGCAGTCAACATCAAAGGAGTGCAACTTCCGTACGTAGTACATCTATTATTAATTCTGTGATAGTACATATTACATCAATGATCTAAATAAAAAACATGATCTTGTTAGTTTTTGGTGTTATATTTTACCATAGTGGCAGCTTTTCCTTCCTTTTGTAAAGTTCACTTTTAGATTAATAAAATAAACTTGGATTTAAAAGATTTACACAGATTTATTCCGCACAAGTTACTCTCTTGGAGGTTACAACACGAATCAATTTGTCTATGGAATGAACAAAGAATATATAACTATCTTATACAGGAAAGAATGAATGAACTAATCCTAAGATCCGCTCTAACAGTTCTCAAAGACAATTGGTCATAGATAAATGCGGTATCGATATTTATATCGATACTTTGCCCTTTTTAAACAATATCGATTTATATAGCAAATAGTAATAATAAGTTATCATTACAAAGGCGTAAATAAATAAATAATTCAATATAATCACCCTTTAAATAATATGTATGTTAACAACTCGGCCATCCTCCAACAAGTGAGTCCTCTCACTTGATCTATTACAAAGATAACATAATTGGTTTCGTAAAATTTACATTATAATATGTAGAAATGTTATACAATTTAAATAGTAATACAGCTAGTGCTTATACCTTATATAAATAGGAAGGCAAGTGTGAAAAATGAAACGCTAAGTAAATAAATGAACACTACATATTGGCATAGTCTGTGACGATCTGCAACCATCTGTGAACAGTTTTCACTGATTGCTCGCAACCAAGCCGTTAACACTCATGCATAGTCTGCTATGATCTGCGATCATCTGTGAGTTCTTTTCACTGATCGCTCATAGCCTATGTCATTTTATAGAAGTATACAGTCTGTCATGATCTGCGATTATCTGTGCGACAACACTAACCGCTCATGACCCATACACATCTATTACATCTTTTATCACTACAGAGTAATCTACTTCGATCTGTAACCTTCCGTACTTTCATCATACACTAGTTATTCCTAAGTCTAAGGTTAACCACCATTTTCAAAACGACAAAATGACAAATACATAAAGAAATTTATAAAATATGATTTTTTAAATTATTTAATTTACACTTATCAGTCATTTTATAGAAGTGTACAGTCTGTCATGATCTGCGATTATCTGTGCGACAACACTAACCGCTCACGACCCATACACATCTATTACATCTTTTATCACTACAGAATGGTCTACTTCGATCTGTAACCTTCCGTATTTTTATCATACACTAGTTATTCCTAAGTCTAAGGTTAACCACCATTTTCAAAACGACAAAATGACACAAATATATAAAGAAATTTATAAAATATGATTTTTTAATTATTTAATTTACACTCATCAGTCATTTTATAGAAGTGTACAGTCTGTCATGATCTGCGATTATCTGTGCGACAACACTAACCGCTCACGACCCATACACATCTATTACATCTGTCATCACTTCAGAATAGTCTACTGCGATCTGTAACCATCCGTATTTTCATCATACACTAGTTACTCCCTAACTCTTAGGTTAATCACCATTTTGCAAACAACAAAATGACAAATACATAAAGAAATTTATAAAATATGTTTTTTTTAATTATTTAATTTACTCATTACTTTAGTCGGTACCATTGTCATAATCACTATGGTCGTTCTCGCTTCCGCTTGAGATCTCTTTATAATTTAACCAAGGATGTATTTTATCCAGCGCTACTACGTTTTCGTATCGTCTTTTCCCTTTTCTCGATAAAGGTGTATCCTCAACAAGAAACCTATCATTCGGTAGTAATTTCTTAATCCTGTACGGGCCATTGAATTTTGGTAATAATTTTTTTGATTTACCTAAGTGTTCTCTATCAACGACTGTTCTCTCAATCTTAATTAAATCGCCTTCTTTATACTTTGTTGCGTGCTTCCTTCGTTCATCAAAAGCCTTTTTTTGAATTTTCTTGTTGCTTCTCTATTCTATCACTCGCTGCGGATCTCATTTCCACTAATTTTTCTCCTTGTGTATACTCAGTCGTTGGACTTATAACATCTCCGAGGATAGTCTCTGAAATATTCATAAGTTTATAACCAAATAATAAATCTGAGGGACTTTTGCCAGTTGCTCTGTTCACAGTTGTGTTCATCCCTAACTGTATATCAGCGACATACTCATCCCAGATGTTATCATTCTTACCATGACATTTAGTACTTAAAGCATCCGTTATCGTCCTATTATACCTTTCTACTTGTCCATTGGCCCTCGGTGTGGCAACTGCGTTTAATATATGTTTCAAAACTAAGCCCTTCGTGAACGACTTAAATTTTGCGCTCGTAAAGAATGTACCTCTATCTGTTATTAGTCTAGATGGGACTCCAAAATAACTAAAATGTTCGCGGAATATTTTAATTGCGGTTGTGGATTTTGTGTTTCTAACCAGTTTAATGTTTATAAATTTTGTAAAAGCATCTACAATAACCAAAATATAAGTATTGCCTCTTCGAGATCGTACGAAAGGGCCTAAATGATCGGCATGTATTGTATGGAATGGTACTTCAATTTTGGGGATAGGATGAAGCATGCCTTCTTTCCTTCCACCCGGGGCCTTATGATGCGCACATTCAAGACACGATGTTACGTATTTTTTTGTAAAACGCCTCATTTTGGGAAACCAGAACATACCTTGCAGACGACTAATAGTCTTATCAAAACCGAAATGTCCTACTTCGTCGTGGTTCATTCGTAATACTTGCCACCTTACTGATCTTGGAACTACCCAGCGGATACAATCATCAACTATACGGTAAACATGATCTCCTTTCAACTGAAAATTTTTATAAATGTCTGCAACAGATTTCGTGCAACTATCTTGCAGTACCTCCTTAATGCCTTTAATTTCATCATCATTACTCTGAACTGTAGCGATCCAGTCCTTTACATCAATTTGTAAAACATCGATCACCCGCGACTCATCTTCAGTAGAGGGTTCGTCCACAGGGCTACGACTTAAGGCATCAACGTGTGCCATTCGTGACCCGGCTCTGTACTCAATATTGCAGTCGTATTCCTGGAATTGCACCCACCATCGTGCTATTCTTGGTAACAAATCCCTTTTTGTTAGCGTGGTCCGCAGCGCATTACAGTCGGTAACGATTTTAAACTTTATACCTAAAAGATAAACGCGAAATCGGTTAAGTGAGTTAATGACAGCAAGAGTTTCTAATTCGAAAGAATGGAAACGCTGTTCTTCCGCGGTAGTCTTCCGACTATAATACGCTACTGGTCTAAGCAATCCATCCCGTCCCATTTGCATAAGTATGCCGGCAATTCCTTGTTTCGACGCATCCGTATGCAATTCCGTTTCCAACTTTGGGTCATAGAGGGCCAACAACGGTCTTTCCACTAATTTCTTTTTTTAACGTTTCAAATGCTTTTATATGCTCGTGAGTCCAGGTCCATTCAAAATTTGCCTTCAAAAGATCAGTAAGAGGTCGTGCTATAAGAGCAAAATTTTGGACAAAGCGTCTAAAGGAGCTTGTAAGCCCGATAAACCTCCTCAGATCGTGAACATTTTGTGGTGGAGGGAATTTAGAAATAGCATCTGTTTTTTTTTGCACCCGGACGGATACCTTTGCCATTAACTCTAAAACCCAAAAAGTCTATTTCCTCAAAGAAGAAGTAACACTTTTTGAGTCGCAAAGTTAACCCTGCTTCGCGTAATAACCCCAAAACTTCCTCTAGCCGATTGAGACCCTCATCAAAATTTTGCGCCGGTATAAGCACATCGTCCATATAAACGAGTACGTACTTTACCTTAGATTTAGTTAATATTTTGTTCATTGTACGTTGGAATAATGAAGGTGCATTGGCTAAGCCGAATGGCATGCGCGTGTACTGATACTGTCTGTCGGGCGTCACGAATGCAGTCTTGTCTTGTGATTGCTCCGATATAGGAATTTGGTAGTATCCGGACGCCAAATCTAAGGTAATAAACAGAGTTTCCCGACAACATATCTAACTGATCATCAATTAATGGTAATGGGTAATGCTCTTTTCGTGTTTTGTTATTTAGGGCCCTATAATCAACACACAGCCTCTTTTCCCCAGTTTTCTTTTTGACAAGCAAAATTGGACTTGCATATGAAGAAGTTGATTCACGTATAATGCCTGCGTCAAGCATTTCCTGTACCATTGATCGAACTTCCGCTCTTTCGGGATACAACAATCTATATGGTCGGTAAACGACAGGTTTGTTATCGTTTAGCTCGATGTCCATTTTTACTATGTCTGTCATTCCTAAGTCACGTAAACTATTTGAAAAACACGTTTCGAACCTTTTCAGAAGATCTTTTAATTTCGACAATTCGTCGTTACTTAGTTGTTCACCGACATGAAGATCAGATTCGGCACCGGGATCATCAAGGTTTAAAACGTTTACATCGAGAGTACGATTCAAAAGTAATGCGCGCGTCACCAACGAGCCTTTTTTCAGGTTAATACAATTTTTCGAAACACTCTGAATAACTAAACCGCCAGTACCATTACTAACGCTATAATTGCCAGGCAATAAATAGTACTGGTATCCTGGTATACCACGCAGCGTACCGTTAACATATAAGTCTCCTGAGCAGTCACTATCGCAGCGTATTGGAATAGCGATCATTTCATTTGCCTTGAGCGCTACGTCACTTTGTAGAAATAATTTAAATTTATTCGATGGGTAACGAGTAAAAGTTACAGATTCGAAAGTTTTAGTAATGACAATTCCGGGTTTTTTCGTAAAATCATAACCAACAAGTATGGGATATTTGATAATACTATCATCGACCACGCAAACATTTATGTCATCAGAAATCCCTTGAATCTCTAAGGTTACCAATGCCAAGCCCACGGGTAGTATTGTATTATTCCCTATCCCTCGTAGTAATGGTAAATCTCGAGTAGCCCATGCCAAACCTAACATTTTTGCAACGCTTTGCTGCATCAAAGTACACTGGCTACCTAGATCTATGTAGCCTTCGATCACAGTACCATTTACATTAACTTGCATTTTGTATTTACTATCGTATTCGTTATTAAGCTTTAGTTGCATGACGTTTTTCTCATGTAAACTATCACTTTTATTTTTGGAATCTGTTTGAACCCTTGTACACTTTTCGGCCAAGTGGCCTAACCTATCGCAATTCGTGCATTTTACAGTCTTTTTCGTGCATTTATAACTATAATGCCCCGATTCGTTACAGTTATAGCAAATAATATTCGAATTAGATGTAGTACGCGACTGCCTCTGACTAGTTAATGGGGTATTATTAGCGAAGGCTGTTTTTTTATCTTGAACGCTCCTTCCCTTATTGTAATCACGGGGTTGCTGTTTAATTGACTGAAAATATTCTAAAACTTGTTCAGGTTCCTGGCATTTGGCAGCCTTAGCTCCCAACCTAACCAAACGATCTTCTATACCATAAAGAATGCAATGCACGGCACGTTTACCTTCGATCTCGCAACGGTTTAATAAATTTAATTTTTCGTAATAATAAAGCTCTAGGGACTCGTTATACCTCACTCGTTTAGACAGCATTTCAGTCAACAATTCGGCATAATCGTCACTACTGGGAAAGGATTCAATAAGTTTTGTTTTCCAATCAGACCACGAGAACGACATAGTGGGTAACGCTTGGTACCATATTCTAGCTACCCCCCGACAGCTTAGGTATAGCATAATGTATGATTTGGTCATCACCCCATTTATATAACTTAGCACACTCGTCCACTTTATTCAACCACATATGTACTGTTTGACTTTTAATCATAGGATCAAATTCGGGCACCACATTGCCTAACGTAGGAAACTTATTACCATCAGGGCGGGTAGATGACAAACATTTTACTAACTCGGATAAGATATGTAATGTACTATCGCTACCTGCTTCAGTCGATGGTTTGCGACGCGACGTTTCTGTTCCTTCAGACACACGAGGCTGGAGATTTTCTTGTAGATCACCACGATGACGCTTACGGGATCTACGTCCGCGTGTACAACCACCCGCCGATTCGCGACAAGGAGTTCCGCTCCCAGTTGGAGTTGGTGTGAGACAATGACGTCTTCCACTTTCACTTAATCTCGCGCGTTGACGACGAGTGACATTATCTTGACGGCTTCCATCTGAGTCCGTAGAATGTGTATTACGTCGCCTTTTGTTCGATTCTTTGTCACGGCGATTTTTATGATGTTTCTTATGCTTGGATCTACTTTCTGATTCACGGTGAGAATTTCTTCTCTTACGATGACGTGATCGTGACTTCCTACGACCATCGTCGTTTTCTATTTCGTTATTCATATTTTTTTAATTGTCTTAAAAATGACACGTGGAAAAAAAAACGTAATTACTTGAATATTAATATAAATACACTATGGGTCTTGTTTATCCCACTTCTGAGATGTAAAGTTCACTTTTAGATTAATAAAATAAACTTGGATTTAAAAGATTTACACAGATTTATTCCGCACAAGTTACTCTCTTGGAGGTTACAACACGAATGAATTTGTCTATGGAATGAACAAAGAATATATAACTATCTTATACAGGAAAGAATGAATGAACTAATCCTAAGATCCGCTCTAACAGTTCTCAAAGACAATTGGTCATAGATAAATGCGGTATCGATATTTATATCGATACTTTGCCCTTTTTAAACAATATCGATTTATATAGCAAATAGTAATAATAAGTTATCATTACAAAGGCGTAAATAAATAAATAATTCAATATAATCACCCTTTAAATAATATGTATGTTAACACTTTTATCCACTAAAAATCCACCCCATACATAGGAACAAACATTGAAGTACTTTGAGTTTTATACTATAATATCAGTCTCATTTTAATTAAAGATCATCATTACAGCCCTTCACAAGTCCACTGCAGAACATAGTTTTCCCCCAAGGAATACCACAAAGCACGGTCCTGAGCCACCTGCATCCATCGACTTACTGCATGTCTTACCATATGTCGTATTTATATGCATAATGTGATGGATTCACTTACGCCGTCACCACACGACAATCTCTACGATCAATAATACGTAGCGAATTGGAAATACAACTTCACAAATCTAACAAGTTTTTCCAATCTATAAATACGGGATAGGTCACAATTGATCCATGACTGTATCCATCCAGCACAAGTTCAAATTTTGTATCATAACGATAGCAGTATCAATAACATCATCTTTTCCAAGTGCTGTTAAAATTTTTATTGTATTTTCAGGGTATATTAAATGTACACTGCACAGGGACGCATGGTCCAGTTTTTCTTCATACATCGTTCCTGAGTACTCTACTCTTATACTATGGAAGCCGACTGTATTAACAACAGGCAGTGCTTTTAAAAAACATTATTTAAATATCACTATAAGCAACATTTTGGCTATACATAGTTCTATAATAGTTCAAGATGAGGAGAAGTCACTGCCTGATGGGTATGAAAAAGTTACCTCTGAAGACATCACAATTATCAAAAAGAAAAGGCATAGCTCAGGTTTGTATGTGTATTATTACATATTGTATTGTATCTGTTATATTGGTTTATTTATTGTGATCATATTTAAACTTGTTTCAGAGATTAACATATCAGATGGCCATGAAGGTCATGTCATTGGCAGTAGTGATCTCTTAGATGACTTAGATAATATATTTTCAGATGAAATATTTTAAAAAATGGGATACTGTTTTATTTTGTACATAATATGTAAGTTTAGTAATAAACCATCTTAATAAAACAAATTTATTTGTAAAAGTAATTTTAATTTGATCTAACTTTTATATGTTTTGAGACAATATGTTTTGTAAGTGTAGATGAGTGCAAATAAGTACTTGAGCACATTTTACACTTGTAAATTCCATTTTTTTGGTTTTCCTTAGATTCTGATTTTAAAGAATTATTGTCATCACTTTCTTCAACACAATTAAAATGCGTCTTCAAATGTTTTAAACAGTTGAACAGCTTAGTAAATTTTAACTGAAACAAACAAACCAATTTACTTAATTAAAATGCATTGAAAAGCTTAAAATGTTTGAATTTCAACAACAAAGTATTATATAACATATAAGCGGAGTAGAAGCCTTATGGCACTAATATATTACAAAAATAAAAACAAAAATTTTGTATTAAATAAATAAATTAATTAATATGATTATACTTTACGAACGGCAGTAAATTTAGTAGGCACCTTTGACCTTGTCACTTCGCAGGATCACAGGTTCAAGGGCAAAGTAATTGTTCAAAAACATTTTTTTAAACGTTTAATCCACTGCTCTACATAGACCTACTCCAAAGAATGCCACAAAGCACGGTCCTGAGCCACCTGCATCCATCGACTTCCTGCATGTCTTACTAGGACGTCACTTCATCTAGTGGGGCCCTACATTTCGCCTGCCGGTACGAGCTATATGGCCGGCCCATTGCCACTTCAGCCTTCTAATCCGTTGGGCTATGTCGGTCACTCTGGTTCTACTGCGGATATTCTCATTCCATAGTTTATCTCGCAGAGAAACTCCGAGCATAGCCCTCTCCATAGCTCACTGAGCGACTTTGAGCTTCCTCATACGGCCAGCAGTGAAGGAGCACGTCCCTGATCCATAGATCATCCACTGGCAACACGCATAGGTTGTACGATCTCGTTTCTAGGTTTTGAGTGTGCCTGATGAGAAGATGTGTCGTAATCTCCCGAACGCTGCCCAGCCAAGTTGAATCCGTCGATTGATCTCTCGGTCGAAGTTGGACTTACCTATTTGGACTATTTCCAAGTAATTAACAACAACAATTAATATACTCGTCAACAACTTCGAGCTTAGCGGTACCAACAACTACCGGCATAGTTGTGACATGGACATTACACATGACTTTTGTTTTGTCCATGTTTATCTTAAGACTTATCCGTTGGGAGACACTATTGAGGTCATTGAGCATTGTACTCTTAGGTCCTCCAGCGATTCTGCCATAAGGCCTATATCGTCGGCAAATCGAAGGTGAGTGATGTACCCGCCATTGACGTTAATACCGTGTTCTTTCCAGTCCAGTAGCTTGAAAACTTCGTCCAATGCAGCGGTGAAGTTTCGGGGATATAAACGTCACCCTATCTTACACCTCTCTGCTTCCGTATTCGGATAACCATCGTAGCCCTACTGTATAAACACTTCAGCATTTCGATGTACCGACAGTCAACGTGGCACCGCTGAAGGGACTGTAACACCGCCCAAATTTCGACGGAATCGAAAACTTTCTCATAGTCCACATACGCAAGGCAAAGCGGCAGATTGTACTCTTCGGTCTTCTGTACAATTTGCCGAAGGGTGTATATGTGGTCTATGTTGCTAATTAAGCCTTTTCGAAAACCGGCTTGTTCGGGAGGCAGGAAGTCGTCGAATCTGCGTTAGCGTGGAGCGCGGTTGTATGAAAAAAATTGTTTTCATATTTTAAAATCTAATAGCGCGGGATTAGTGCCTTATGTTTAATGTCAATTTACCTTTTTATCAGCTCAATTGAATATAATATGTCTGCCTCCGCAGGGGCCTTAAAGTTTAATGTTTTATTGAAAAAGTTTAGTATGTTTGTGCTAAGATAAATAATAAATAACAGTTAATTAGAGATTATAAATTAGAATACTTATAATATAATTAAATAAAGTGAAACAAAATTCAATCATATGTTTTAAAAAACAAAGCGTCAATTTGCCTTAAAATCTCTCTTCATCTCGAATTTTAGCATTTTCTTACGGGATTCCAATTCGGCTTTTATGGCCCCCAATCATGACGAATTCTTACATTGAGAAATGGTCGCTTCTGTCGTCAATTCAACAGCCTGGGTATGACATGGGAGACGTAAAAAACAAAGTTCACCCTCACCACCAGATTGGACTATTTGCTGAATTTCTTGGTCACTTAAGCATTTCAAGATCGGCGATTCAGTAATGGCACAGTATAAATATGGAACAGTACGGAAACTACCTACAAGCGCTCAAAACGGCACACACAAACATGCACGAGACTCCTAAGCGAACGTCGCGGTAATCTTAGTAGTGAGTGTCGCATCAAGACGATTGTTTACGTTAATCTCCACGATCTTTTTAAAAATGCCACGAACGTATTGCATAGTATACGGCTGTTTTAACTCTGCTTTATCGAAACCGGAGCTATCGTATTTTAAACTTCCTGCTGATTTTGAAAGGTTAGAATTATTTATTGTTATTTTAATAATCCTTATCGAATTATAAGTACGTGTGATCGATTATAATAAAATCGTGGACTTATGCGATAGTGGTAACAAAAAGTAAATCCAAGATGGCGGCTGATATAGGTATCAATTTTTTCGTCATGGGTGTCATTTTCATGACTTTCAGGGTGTTGAAGCCGATAGTGCTGTCAAAACGAATCCAAGATGGCGGCTGCAAAATGTATCAATTTTTTCATCATTAGTGTCGTTTTTATGGTTTTAGAGGGTGTTGAAGCCAATAGTGCTGTCAAAACGTGAATCCAAGATGGCGGCTGCAGCATGTATCAATTTTTTCATCATGGGTGTCATTTTCATGGTTTTCGAGGGTGTTGAAGCCGATAGTGCTGTCGAAATATAAATCCAATATGACGGCTACAATTGTATCAATTTTTTATATGGGAGTTTTAGCGGGTAAAACGTGAATCCAAGATGACAGCTGCAATAGGTATAAATTTTTCGTCCTGGGTGTCATTTTAATGATTTTTGAGGCCGTTGAAGTCGATAATGCTGTAAATAAAATAGGACAGTATTTTTTTTACAAAAGTTTCTTTCTGGCTCTTCCCAGAACAGAGGCTTTTTTGCGAACCAGTGGTAAATGAAAAAAGTGACTTTCAATAAGTATTGTTTATAATCCATTTTGAATAAAAAGTTTCTGTTTCTGTACGGTCAATACGGTTCGCAACCGCTCATGAGCACTGTCCGCGCGCCACCTGCGCTGTTTTCGTCCAACCGCGGCTCGCGTACGCTCCCGCCAAAACTTGTAAAAGGTTACGCCGTAATGACAAAGTGAAAGATCTATAGCTCTACAAGTTGTATGTTAATATTAAATAGTTTGGGTTAACCCAGATAAGCCTACTGTCCTATATTTAGGACAGTAGAAATAAAAAAAAATATCAGAATACCCTCTTTATCTAAGATTATTTAGTCTTATGATTTGCAGTAAGAAACGTGTCAGCTTTATTAGAAAAAATAAAAAGACAGTTATTTTAACAGTTTTTACCTTATATTTTACCTTATAAGTGTGTAATAAAAGTGCGTTGCAGACATGGCAAATGACAGGTATGTATAAAAAGTTATATTTTACTCGTGAGTTGTTTTTTTCTGTGTTAATATCTAGTTGATAACCTTAACTTTTGTACTAAATAAATATTCTAGCAAAATAATATAAATAAATTACGTATAACTTGTTACAAATACTAGCGTACTATATATAGGACAGTAGGATAATATACATGATTTTAGTACAATAATACAACTTTTTCTTTACAGACCGTTAGCTGCGCATGAAATTTTAGATGCTTTAGAAAATGTTTCTGATAATGAAGAAGATTATAGAGAACGACTGATATGTATTCTACCTCCTCCTGTTGATCCTGACTGTCTCACTGACGAAGATTCGGGTGAAGAAGATAATGTAACTTTGAATAATTTGCCACGAAACATTCTGCTTCAACCGGCTGAAGTAATGATTCAAGGGCAGATTATGGTGAGTGATACAGAAGAAGAACCTTCTGATTCTACAGGTCGAACTAAACGTAGGCGTACCTACGCATGGAGAAAACGGGACTTGGCAAAAAATCCCGTGAATTGGCCAGATGTTCAAGGCGCTTGCCAAGATAAGCGCCCAATTGAGTGGTTTGAAAACTTCTTAGATGAAGATGTTATTTCGTTGTTGGTGTCAGAGAGCAATAAATATGCTGTCAAAAAGAATTTGCCTGGAGACATAACCACCGAAGATATGAAATGTTTCATCGGCATATTGTTGGTTAGTGGTTATTCATGGCTCTCCCGTAGAAGAATGTATTGGGAAAACTCCCCTGAGACAAAGAATGAATTGATCAGCTCGGCTATGACTAGGGATAGATTCGACTTTATTTTTCGCCACCTTCATGTCAATGATCCAGATCCAGATTGGATTTGCAAGACAAATACACAAAAGTACGCCCCCCTAGTTACACTTCTAAATAAAAAAGTTCTTAGAGTTTTCTCCTCTTGAAGAGCATTACAGTGTAGATGAGGCCATGATCCCCTACTATGGTAGACATGGCTGCAAACAGCACATAAAAGGTAAACCTATTAGGTACGGGTTCAAAGCTTGGGTTGGTGCTACACGGTTAGGGTATGTTTTATGGATGGAACCATACCAAGGTGCTACAACTATGTGCAATCCAATATATAAAGAATTGGGGCTGGGTGCAAGCGTTGTTCTCACTTTTTGCGATGTGCTGATTTCACGTGGCTTCGACCTTCCTTACCACGTAGTTTTTGATAATTTTTTTACTGGGACGCCCTTGCTGGAAGAGATAACAAAGAAAGGCCTTCGTTGCACTGGGACAATTCGAGAAAACAGGACATCTAGTTGTCCTCTGATTACATCGAAGTTACTGAAAAAAAAGGAACGTGGTGCTGTCGATTACAGAACGACACATGACAACACGTTCATTATTGCTAAATGGCATGACAATAATATATTCAGTATTGCTTCTAATGCTGTAGGAATAAATCCTAAACAATCTGCCAAACGCTTCTCACAAAGTGAAAAGAGAAACATTGTCATAGAAGAACCACATATGGTGTCCATCTATAACAAATATATGGGAGGAGTGGATCGGTCTGATGAAAATATTTCACATTACCGAATTGGTATACGAGGTAAGAAATGGTACATGCCGTTGCTCACACACATGATTGATCTTGCCGAACATAATGCATGGCAGTTATATAAAATAAATCATGGAAAACTGGATCATCTTGGCTTTCGCAGAAGGGTAGCAATTGCTTTGATTGAATCAAACAGAAAAAATGCCAAAAGAGGGCCTAGCCGACCCTCCCATCATGAACATGCTGATAGTCGTAAAGACCAAATGAATCATCTGGTTATTCCTCAATCGAAGCAAACACGCTGTCGTCAATGTCACAAAAAATGTTTGACACGTTGCAAGAAATGTGATGTTGGAGTGTGTGTCAAGTGTTTTGAAACATATCATTCATAAATAGTGTTAATCTAGTAAATTACATATAACAATGGGTAATATAATCAATAGTTATCTAATAAACTACACTTTTTAATTACATTCTGTTTTGTCATAAATGGTCTTTTATTTCCTCTTATTATCCTACTGTCCTACATATAGGACGGCTGTTTCCCTGAAAGCCTTACACTTAATTTTTTTTTCATAATTTTTTTTTATGTTGCATAAGATCTAATAAACTAAATAACGTAACTTTTTTTCAAAATTTTCAGAAAATTTTAGTTTCAGGCTTATCTGGGTTAAAATATTGTCTTTTACTGAGATTAACCGACGCCATTACCTATTTAAATTGTATTTGTAAACCAATCATTTAAATTCCATTGATTGATCACTACAGGACAAAAATGTAAAAAAAATATATCAAAAACATTAAGCTACTTCAACGGAGCGTAGGTAATTATATCCTCAACTAGGCTTAGTTTTCGTACTGTACTTATTTATATACTGTGATAATAGTGTGTTGCCAATTTATCATATCAATGTAGGTTGTTGCGCTGAAATTAATATCAGGCATCTCGAATAGCCTTGGTGCAGGGGATTGCTATATACTCTGTGCTTTTAATATACGCCGGGATGCCAATTCACGAATGTGCTTTTTATCATCTGTAATCATTGCAAGTAGCAAAATTCTCTGGATGTGCGAAGTAGCTATTGCGTTGAATGACGAGGTCGATCACTTCTTTCAAGGATTCTGGCAGATACCTGGAGGCTAATATAATTTTATATAGATGTCGATCTCCATCTTTACATGATGGTTTAATTTTAATCGAAAACCAAGTCTTTACTATTACGACAAATATAGCCAGAGCAATTAAATTCTCACACAGTTTCTCTGTTACTACATACAAACGTAGGATTCAATTAGCACGTGTGAGCCAACGAGCATGAGATTGTGTAGAAAAGAATGTGATGATGAGGTACACACCTGGTGACCTGTTTGCTAGATCTTCTGGAAAAGAACTAGATTGTACCGCGAAGACGGTCACGTGAAAGTACTTTTGAACTGTGCTCAAATCTGGGGTTATTTTTGGGAGTGATTCTGCTTTGATGGGTTGGAATTTCTTAAACGACATTTGTTCACAAGTTTCCAGTATCTTTCCCAACTCACCTGTGAAGACTAGGGTTCCGAAGTGCTTATGTAAAAACAAATGCCTTAATGGTAGCTCGTTCATATGCAGTAAAGAAATAATCAGTTGGAGGGACCTTTATAGCCTTTTTTCAAGGAGTCGTAATAAGTACTTTTCAGAATTTACATTAGTCCCATTACAACCTGTTGCTACAAGATGTTCTAGGGAGATACTTTCCTTTGCTAAGAACCCTGTGATTCTAGTGCTTTCGCTGAACCAGTGCTAGGTACTGGTACTAGTAGATAACCCATGTAGACAGAACCCGGTTGCTAATTAGGGAAATGTGCTCTTTACCAGTCATTGTATATTTATTACCTTTTTTTATAATTTTTAAAGTTTGGTCTTTCTTGCCATCAAAATACAAAGCGGAAAGCTCCGTATTAGTGTCGTTCTTTATTAATTTCTGATGATTTTTCGGTCTCTCGCGTCGCAATTTATGTCCGTCAATGTCCCTCAACATCTGATTTAATATCGTACAAAACAGATGAAGCGATTGCTGCTAATGTCATGTCTAAGACTCCATATTTGTCACAAGTATGCGCCAAGGTAGATAAAGACAATTTTTTTTCTTCTTGTAAGAAACTCCTTCATTTGTGGTAGTTGCGAAATCATCTGTACTATAAGCACTGCTCGAATGGCAACAATTACATAGTAACTAACGTTTTCTTAGTTAAAGTAGAACCAATTTTTGAGGATGTATCCGACCAATTTTCCCGATCTGATTTCCTCTGTAGAGTCTTTTGTAGCCTCTTCATAGTAGTAACGTCGACTCCGCCTATTATCATTTTGCGAGAAGTTAGTTAATCAAAAATGAACGTCCTCGTTTGGGTTCGTTTTTATCGGTCGGGCAGATGCAATTCGTGAATTCCCCGCATTTGCATGCTGAAATATCAAACAGCTGCTTACTATTTTCTCGAAAATTAGCAAATTTTTCTGAAGAGAGCTTCTTAATAGACTTGAGTAAATTTTTACGTTTTAAGCGGTAGGCTTTTAACGTTTGTATAACGCGTGATCTAGTTACGGTCGGAATAGACACAGTTTGCCAGATATTTTCAACTCTAGGTGCCACTATATCTCCTGTTTGTGAAAATATTGGCTCTTTCACAGTTTCTAGTTGTAATTTTAGATGATATCTGGTCCACTCGTAGTACTTCATCACATCTTCATACGTAGGTAAAGTGTTCTCTTTAATATCTTGGATATCACCAAAAAAGGGACACTTGAATGCACTAAAGGTTCTTTCCATGCTTTAAACAACCAAGAAATATTGTGAAATAATAAAAGCGCAACTTTTTACATTGAAAAGCATTTTTTTATAGAATAAGGTGAGAAACGAGCACACAGTCCACCTGATGGTAAGTGGTTGCTGTGGCCCATAGATATCTACACCTACCCTCGATTACGAATCAAAATGCAGATGCGTCGACACCCGTGAGGACTAAGATCGAAAGCCTCTTTTCCAGTAAACATGGTCTCTGATTCTCTTCAATCACCATACGAAACACAGCAGCATTAAGCTACATTTGACGCTGGTATTCTGTGAGAGCGTAGTCCTTCCCCGGTCGAGGCGACCCATTCGTGCTACAACTATACTACTAATATAACTGCATCATGGCTCTACCACGTACAACAAGGATACTGGTAGTGACACGATAAGTGCACGACGAATTAGCTCCCGCACGAGAACCAAAATTAGTTACTGCGCGCGCCATCATGACCTTGATTTGAAGTAAGTTTACGTAAAAACTTGGTTCTTTATTGATTTATAATGAAAATAAACTATTTGTGTGTTGTTTTTGTTACAATTTATTTAATCAAGGATCGAAAATCATCTTTTTATAAAATTTCAATGACCTTGCGGAGGCTGTTACTCCGAATCAATCCAAATATATTTTGCATGAGTTAATTTGATTCCTAAAGGCACCTTTTGCGCACTATTAGATTAAGATAAGGTGAAAAAAAAATTCGCTCCACCCTAGTCTGCGTGCGAGACGATTCGTAATGACTCGAAAACAGCACGTAGACGCGGCTCAGAAGGGAAATCGGACTGTACATAGTTCTTCAAGAGAGCGTTGTCACTTTTTTTGAAGAACAAGAACCACCGCGCTTTTGCATCACGCCTCCGGAGTAGTGCCATCATGGAGGACGGAATTGAAGAGCTTCCGAAGGACTTTAAGTTCCGGTTTTCCACCCGCTTTCAGGAGCTCCGCTGTAATTCCACCCTCGCTCGGTGATTTGCCGTTCTCAAGGTGCTGGAGAGTCATTCCAATCTCGCTCAGACTGACGTCGGGATATCATCGGAATAGTGTCAGATAAGACTAGCTCTTGCATCGTTACTCACACTTGCGTGTGGCTCCAACGACCGCCCATAGAACCTCTCAATCTAACGAAGAATCTCAGGTGTCCCGGAAACGATGCTGCCACATTCGGCCTTCAGCTTTGACAGTTGGCACTTTTTGAAAGATCTCTGGCAAAGACTTTGGAGCCCTAGTTTCACTCAATCGCTTCTTCAATACGAGCTGTATTTAATTTGCGTAAGTCCAGCCGCATGCATTTGGAGGTCCGTTTGTTAAGTAGCCTGTATGCTGTCAAATCTGTTGAATACTGCAGCTGCATCTCCCGTCTAACAGCCATGAGATTAAGAGTGTGATCGGAGAGTTTTTGTGTTCTTCTGCGACGCGTCCTACAGAACTTAGCTCCGACCGCATTAACAGTTTGCACAAACTTGTCATTTATATCGTCCAAATTGTGATAATTTTTGGGCACTGAAGTGACATCCTATATTGTGAATATGAGTTATTTTGGTCCTTAAATATCGAAATTGGTAATAACTTGATTATAGCGCCACCAGTACTAATATAACTTTCATCTTAGTCACCAGTTTTTTATTGTATTAAAAAGACAAAGTCGCTCTAGAGTCTACTCTTATCTGTAAGAAGATTTTAGAGCAGGGAAGATTCCGCCGCGGTCACCCGTTTGTGTGGTAGCAGGTATAACAACATCATGTTTTCGATTTTTTTTAATTCCTCTAACATATAGCTTTTTTAACTCCACTTTTCTACACCACCAGGCATCTGGTAAATTCACATTATTTTTTTGGTGCAGGCAGGGATCGATTCGATTTGCTCTCATCTATAACATTTAAGGCCAAGTTCTTATCTCCAGAGCTATATCAGCTTTATAGTGTATATACTGTATGTATATGTTACTATTAACTATTTCAGGTGGTCAAGAATCTTTGCAAGAAGGTGTGCATTTAATGTGAACATTCAGTTACTTACTTGACATTGATTACAAAAATAGATTTTCCTTTTGCCTTTCAATTTCATAGTATAACCTTTCTTTTCTATATCTATGGTTAGTCCGTCGTCCACGTCCATGCACTGCTTCTGAAAGTAAATACAAGTTTTAAAAGTTGGCAAAAGTGCAGCAGAAATTACACTGCTACATTAACAGTGTATGCGCAAATAACTACGCCAAGCTCGTTTGGAACAGATATACGAGTATGTAAAATTTATGCCCCATTTACATTCAGCCTTGTTGGGCAGGGAAGTAAGCAGGGAAGTGGGCAGGTCAGTATGTAAATAGGCTACTCGCGCTGCCACAGCCGCTGCCGCTGCCACTGCCCGGTGCTCCCTCGATTGTCGATTTTTCGCGCGGAAGTCAAAGGACGGGCAGCGCGAGCGGCAGTGAGTGCACATTCTGCTCACTTGCCGTCCAAGTTCGATCGAAAAAGAACGAGCTACGTTAAAAACGTCAATTCGTTTATTAATCTGTCCTGTGTTTTAATGATATTTAGTAACGATAAAACAATAAAATTTTTAGAATTGTATGAATTGGAGCGGGTAATATAAGATCCTCATGATAAAACGATAAATTGCACGTAGTAGCTACTTATACTGAGCAGACATAACGCTGTCACACCAACAAATTCGACGTCTGTCGTTGTTGCGAGTTAATCAATAAAGAAGTATGAAGGCTGAGTGTAAACACCTACTCGCGTCGTTATTGTCGCAGAAGCATTTAGGGAAATATTTCCGGCGGCGACAGGAGCAGTAGCAGTGGCTGAGTGTAAATGGGGCATTAAACAATGACTTTCACAAGGACTCTAACAAAGGCGTCCACGACTTTTTCTGCCACTAGAGCGGCGACACTTAAAAATAAGGCGTAATATTTGACAAGTTCTTAACGGCGAAGTTAATTTCTTCGAAAAATGTAAAGGTTAATGTTTCTTACTATTAGTTATATTTTATATTAATTAGGTTAATAACAAATAAACCAAACCAGAGATTAGCATAAAAGTAGAAAAATTAAAAAAAGAGTTAAAAATGTGCAAAAAGTTAAAGCAAACCACTGAGGCATTGTTTGTGTATTAATGTAGTACTTTAGAAACTGATAAACGTTTATTTAAAACTAACTTCTCAGTTAAATGACATTGCATGAAGGTTAGAGAACAGAAGAACGATCACCGTAGAAAATAGTGTCTAGAAATATGGACACCATAAGTGAGGCGCTGCGATCGCAAAGTTCGGTCAATAAGTCATTTTCAGTCTATTTTTCCGGCCAGATGCTAAACCACTTGCAAATCCACGCACAATAAAATATTTCTCCATTTTTTAATGTTTCTTTTTGTCAAAGATTACAAAATTACGAAGCATGAAAATTTTCTCATTAAAAATGAAATGAAAATTTGTACATTATTCAACTAACTTCATCCACTTGTATTCATAAACTTCGCAGTCACTACTCACCGACGTCAGCGCCGCTATAAATTCTACAATTTTCGAGACAAGTGGGCTATGCTTTAGTACGTAGTGATCGTTCTCCTGTTCTTTAACCTTCATGTGACATTGTGTAACAGAAAACTACAGTTCGGTATCAACTAGCGACATCTGGTGAGCGGAGGATTATTAGCCCTCATTGCATCAGTGGTAGTTAGGTCAGGATAATACATTGTGCGTATATCTATCCGGGTACGTTTGCAATTCATTCAAACCCGCAATCTAACGTTCTATGCCTTGCACAAATGTTAATTATTCTGGCTCTTAGGCATCCGTCACGCGGTCGTCGGTACAAAAATATATAAAATTACCTCTTGATGTTCCTGCAACTCGTTTTCCGTTTGAAATACTGCCGCACAAGCACTGCAACCATATACCATATTGGATTGCTTTCTTTTACAATCTAGCGTTGCATTTGAGTCATTTGGAAGCTCTGCAGAAAATAAAAAATAAATTATGTACGAAGACGAACCTCAGCATTGCTCTTTTATTGACTAATAAATTGACATGTTTGTCAAATAACGCACTATTACGTTTTACGTATTTTACGCTTTTACGTTTTCTGTGCTTGGTGTATTACTAGCATAAAATGTAGTCTAGGATCCTCCTGGGAAGAAAACGAATCTAATGAAAACTTATGGTGATTGTCTGCTACTGAATGCGCAAATGACAACTGATACATAACCGCAAACTGTAAAACCAGTGCAAAACATATTTTATTATTTTAGATTATTAAAGGTAGTTTATTTATTAATGATTATTTAAGTTGGCGATTATTCTTCATGCTTTACTAGGCTCAGGACTAGCAGAAAAGTATCTAAAGTTAGAACTTAAGTTCCCAGTAGTAGATTTATAGGACATCGTTTGTTGACAATATTTACAAACAGCAAGGTACACGGAATTAACTTTTTTTTATCAAAGTGAGACCATATTTCACTAGCCTTACGCGATATTTTTAAAGTCTTTACAAAAACGATTAAGAGTCTAAATCAACTTAAACTATACTATACTATATTTGCACTCTACACATAATTGACTGAACTAATTAATAACAAAATACACAAAAATATTGCAAATAAATGCACGAACGCAACGTCAAAATGAATTATTTTGTAGATAATATCTAGAGAACGGCACGCGCCACCAAGGTCAAGTGTGGCGTTATGAAAAAAATTCCAATTCAAAAAATTCCATCCAAAACATAAACAAAACGTTGCCTTAACCAAAATTAATATGGTCATACAAATCTAAGCCTTGTGTCTAACGACCTAAAGATCATTTATTTCACAAACACTACTACTACCCACTATAAAAAATTAAGGCAATTTTAACCATTTCAAATTCGACCTTATACTTTTTTTACTTTAGGTAATTTTCGCGATGTGCACCGTTGTGTAACTATCGATTACATCGCAACGAAATTCATATTCGCTTCATCTCTTTTTATACTTATTTATGGGATTGTTGCAAGAGCGAGTAGCAACGAATACCAACGAAGCACATCGGTTAGTTCGTGAGCCGTGTTGGCAGATCGTTAAATAGTTTGCGTTATGTATTTCGTTTTAGTACGTTGGTTAGGTAGTTGGTTTTAGTTGCATATGTGATAGCGGTTATGTACTTAGGTTTATCGATATGATGTGATATTTTGATAACATAAAGTTATTAGTTATGTTTTGATATATCGGCCTCGTGCCTAATATTTATTCATTCATTCATTACAGCCTATAAAAATCCACTGCTGAACATAGGCCTCCCCCATATTTGCTACGCTTTGCACGTGGTTCGGCAACCATAGTTTATTAATATTTCGGGTGGTTATTAGGAAGATGCTGATGCTCATCACCTGTTTTAATTCCCGTCTGTCGCTTCTTACGACACTCACGGGACGATATGGGGTAGAGGATATTCTTACAACGACACTGCACAATTACAATGAAAATAAATCTGTTTAATTGGTGGCTAATAACGAAATAGAATATCGTGTGATGACTATGTTAGGTATTTATCACCCAATTTCATCCCGTGGGCATCGTTAAGGCGACTATGGAAAATGCCAGAAAATGTTTAGCAGATATAATGCATCTAGACACACCACGACACAGATGCACGACGTACCGGCATCGTGTATACTTACACGAACAATTTCGCGCCTTTTCAAACCACTCATAATTTTAAAAAACTAACAGACCAGACACTTAACCTAATAAGGACCTCTTGAATAATTAGAACAAATTTTTTAAAGTTCAAGACGCTCAAGGTCGCTCAGCGAGCTATGGAGAGGGCTATGCTCGGGGTTTCTCTGCGTGATAGACTCAGAAATGAGGATATCCGCAGTAGAACCAGAGTGACCGACATAGCCCAACGGATTAGTTACCCGAAGTGGCAATGGGCCGGTCATATAGCTCGAAGAACCGATAACCGATGGGGAAGAAAGGTTCTCGAGTGGCAGCCTCGTACCGGTAGGCGTAGTGTAGGGCGACCCCCCACTAGATGGAGTGACGACCTGGTAAGACATGCAGGAAGTCGATGGATGCAGGTGGCTCAGGACCGTGCTTTGTGGCATTCCTTGGGGGAGGCCTATGTTCAGCAGTGAACTTGTGAAGGGCTGTAATAATGATGATGATGATATTAAAGTTCTGTATAGATTTATTAGGGTTTTGAAGAGTGCCATTTTTGTTACCCACTCATCTAAAACCTAGGCCACTTCTAGGTTACTTAGAAACTTGAGATCTGGCATCAAAGTAAATAATTTTACAAAGGAAAAAATCTGACAACTACAAATACTACAAAGCGTGTAATGTTATGTGTTGTTAACAGGGAGATGGTGTTACCCTGTTTCAATTTTCTTCTGTTTCTTCGACATCCTGATGCTGATACTTTAATTTGAATTATTTATTTGACACGAATAATCAAAATTCTTTCTAAACAAATCTAAAATAAATCATTTGAATATACTTACGTCGTTTATTCAAAGTGATAGAGACCCTTAAAACATTGTCAGCTCTCTTTATTTCCGTCACATGCACGTGCAAAACGTTTCCATCGCTAATGTTCTTGTTTTCTGACTGAGAGGACTCTTTTTTAACTGGTGGTAAATCACTACCTACGAAAAATATTCTGTTTGAAAAAACACATACTTAAAGGGTTATCCTTAAAAAAAGGATTTCAACAAACTTTATTAAAATACAAAAGCGGAATAACCATCCGTAACAGTGGACTGCCAAATATAAAAATATTGTGTGTCAACCCGGAGTTCCTTCAGCTTTTTAATTATTGTCTTTTGTCCGATCTACGCAGAATGAACTGTGTTTTGAAGTTTTGCAGTGGTATACTTGGGTTTAGTTTTAATTTTATTAATTATAGGATCCCAAGCAGGTGGTAGTACCCAGCCTCCTTCTCTATTGACATTAGGATGTTTTTTTTAATATCAATAGCCAAGGATGATACGTGAGGCATTTTTAAAACACCGAACCGAAGACAATAATTAAAAAGCTGAAGGTACTCCGGGTTAACTTTGCCATCGGGACGTCAGTCACCTCAGTTCCCCGTGACCATGGGTGCTAGAAAGCACCCGAAACGTCAGGTATTAAAAATAAAATAAATAAAACGCGATAAAATCCGTAAAAGTAGTTTTAATCAACAAAAATGAACTTAGAAAACTACCTGATTTATTAATTAGTTGCTTTAACATCCCAGGTAGGTGAACAAAACAATAACGATCCTCATCCAATGCCGTGATGCGACCCGTTACGAGACTTGGTAGACCTCCGTCGCGTAGCGTACCCGTATGGTCCTCTACGGAAACTTCCTGAAATCAGAAAAATTATTAATAATCTATTTTTTAAATAGACGTTTTGGCGGGAACTGGTCCAGCGGCGGATTGCTGCTTCTGTATTATTATTGTTCATGTAAGTTTGAAGTAGATTTTGATCCGTAAAAATGGTGCGAATTTAATACACAAAATTAAATTTCTGCGTCTATAACCTATTAGTGGAAACGATGAAACAATATGCTGCGATGGCGGTGCAAACCTCAAGGTAAGACGTCAACTTACGCGCCTTGAGATATTATAGTCATTGACTGTCTGCTGTCTCAAGCTGCCGTTAAAATCCGCCAAAAACTAATGTGGCACCAGGAATCGAAACCGGTTCGATCGTGAACTGTTACATTTACATCGAGCATTTAACTCCTGACCTACTACGCCTTCTATTTCAAGCACTTTTATTTATGCTTTATTTTACCCCCACTAGAAGGAGTGACGACCTGGTAAGACATGCTGGAATTCGATGAATGCAGGTGGCTCAGGACCGTGCAATGTAGTATTCCTTGGGGAAGCCCTATGTTTAGCAGTGCACTTGTGAAGGGCTGTAATGATGATGATGCTATATTTGCACACCAAGTACAAAAAGGCGAACTTAATGTAACGGAGCATTCTCTATCAGTCTACCTCCAGGCTAAGCAGAGATGTGGGTGCAAAGTGCAAACTTTTAATAGTAATTGACAATTTTATATTATAGGGATCGAACACGGTTTGCCCGTGTACTATGAAATTTAAGGACGTATATAATACGTAATACCATTGTTGTATTGCTTTTAGTACTGTTATTTCCAGTTTTGGCAAATACCACATTACTAGCGATCCGTCCCGGCTTCGCACTGATGATTTCTGGAATTCGACAACAGCGCTAGCTCCCGGGACAATTGTGAATAAAGACTATTCTCAAATCAACTTAATCACACGCACGAATTTTCATCCAAATCGATCCAGCCGTTTAGAGAGTTCAATCAAATATACGGGCAGAAGAATAATAGGCAGTAAACGGTAAAGTAACGGGCAGAAAAATAACAGTATAATCTCACTACTACTATACTGGAACCCGTGCGTTCTGGTCTCTCGCCAAGGCTGTCCAGGGGAATTTCTGTCACCCATCTCTTCCATCTCTGCACAGGGAGGACGACTCATTGGCCCATACCGCAAAGGAGAAAGCCGATCTTCTAGGTTCTTTCTTTGCGTCCAACTCGACTCTCGATGACGGGGGGAGTACGCCGCGGACCACCATCCCGCGGTGTGAGTGCTCCATGCCGGAAGTGCAGTTCACACAGCGCTCGGTTCGCAAAGCACTCCTCTCCCTGGACATCCACAGGTCGAGTGGGCCTGACGGAATCCCCCCAATTGTGCTGAGGACGTGTGCTCCAGAGTTGGCACCGGTTTTAACGCGTCTTTTCCGGTACTCCTACTCCCTAGGCGTAGTCCCAAAATCATGGAAGACTGCTTTCGTCCACCCGATCCCTAAAAAAGGCGACCGCTCAGACCCGTCCAACTACCGGCCTATCGCTATCACCTCCTTGTTCTCCAAAACAATGGAGTCCATTGTAAACTGCCAGCTCATGAGTCCTTGAGGATCACCAGCTGATTAGTAACCGCGAATACGGTTTTCGCCGTGGTCGGTCAGCTGGTGATCTTCTGGTCTACCTAACTCACAGATGGGCGGAGGCAGTAGAGTCCAAGGGGGAGGTATTGGCCGTTAGTTTGGACATTGCGAAGGCCTTCGATGGGGTTTGGCACAAAGCGCTTCTTTCGAAGCTCCCTTCCTATGGGCTTCCCGAGAAATTGTGCGATTGGATCACCAGCTTTCTTGCAGATCGGAGCATCAAGGTCGTTGTAGACGGTGCAAGCTCCGATTGCAAGCCTATTAATGCTGGAGTTCCACAAGGCTGCGTGCTATCGCCAACGCTGTTTCTTCTGCATATCAATGATATGTTGCAAACCCGTAACATTCATTGCTATGCAGATGACAGCACTGGTGATGCTCTTTACACCGGCCGAGCCAATATTTTTCGGGAAAACGTCTCCGAGTGCCGGGACAAACTTGTGTCTGAAGTCGAGTCTTTGCTGAACAGAGTCTCGGATTGGGGGCGACTAAATCTAGTCCAGTTTAACCCCCAGAAGACACAAGTTTGCGCGTTAACCGCTAAAAAGAACCCCTTTGTCGTATCTCCTCAGTTTCAAGGCACTCCCCTTGTTGCCTCAGCCAGTATCGAAATCCTCGGCGTTGACATATCGAGTGACGAGCAGTTTCGTGGTCACTTGGAAGAAAAGGCCAAATTGGCCTCTAAAAAAGCTTGGCGTGCTCAGCAGAGCGGGACAGTATTTCATGCCGGCACACCGCCTGCAACTTTACAAGGCGCAGGTTCGGCCGCACATGGAATACTGTTCCCATCTCTGGGCTGGGGCTCACCAGTACCAGCTCTTTCCACTTGACCGGATCCAGCGCAGAGCGGCTCGAATCATCGACGACCGAGTGCTTTCCGATCGGCTCGATTCACTGGGACTGCGAAGAGATGTTGCATCTCTTTGCATTTTATTTCGCATATACCATGGAGAGTGCTCTGAAGAATTGTTCGGATTAATCCCAGCCGCCAAATTTCGTGAACGCACTACGCGGCAAACGTCCCGATACCATCCACATCATCTGGATGCTTGGCGGTCCATCACAGTACGTTTCAAAAGGAATTTTCTTCCGCGTACAACCCTCTCTGTGGAATAGTTTACCACCAGCGATTTTTCCGGACTGATACGACCTGGGGACCTTCAAGAAAAGAGCTTACTCCTTTCTAAAGGGCCGGCAACGCACCTGCAATTCCCCTGGTGTTGCGGTTGATCATGGGCGGCGGTAGGCACTTAACATCAGGTGAGCCGCATGCTCGTTTGCCCCCTCTTCTATAAAAAAAAAACTAATCCGGCACTTCAATAGACTGACACGTCCAATAATCCGGCACCCTCTGCCCATAATTGCTGATTCATATATAATATCTCAGGATGGTGACATAGCGCAGAGCCTTAAAGAATTGGATGTTGTAATATCTCGCTCAACTCGCAATGTTTAGCGCAACTATGCAATTACATTATGTATTATCTCTATGAAATGCTTCATTTTATTCATTATGATTTTTTCTCTATAATCCAGACAAGATGGTAATATCAATTATTGAACTCGATAATATAGAACAGGAATCCAAACTTCATAAAAGATGACTGAGCGTGGTCATGACGTACTCTAAATATAAAACGCAAAATTTAATTACGTTACCAATAACAAGAAATGATATTTTTATTGTTACTTGCCATTTGGATTCACATTCCTGTTTTAAAATGGAACAGGCAGGGTTATTGGTATGTGGGTTATTTATTTTTAACATCAGAATAAAATAAATTAAGAGCCGTGGTAGTTAACAGGCTAAGCGCTCGTAGTAAATTTCATAGTACGCGTGTAACCGACCACCGATGAAATTGTTGATTGCAATTTTAAGTACTGATTTATCCATAGAATACTATAATACACAATAGAATGGCTGTCATCCTTATTTTATACGAGATTCGGCGTCGCCGGGAGCACACATACAAGCAACTACGTCGTATTATCAGTTAATCACTACTACAAACCCGATTCGCTGGGTTGACAGACGGATTTTAATACATATTTATTTTTAATAGCGTGCATTTCGACATTTTCTAAACAACTTGCATGCGAAATTTGGAAACGATTGTAACGTCAAAACACATCTCGTGTTGACATTTATACGTGTTAGTGGCAATTTAGTTAAAGTAGTAGTTTAGGCAAAGTAGTTAGGCTACATGGGCTCCGCCCACTCCCCCGTTCTATTATGCATGTATTATAGTATTCTATGGATTTATCACGTGCTCGGAGGTGAAGAAAAACATTGTGAGAAAACCTGCACGTCCGAGAAATAAGAAAAAATATTTCGCAGAACATTTGAAGTTCGTGAACACGCGTTGGGGCAATGCGGCATTCCTTGCTCTAACATCCTCTCAGAAATGAGAGATCTGTTACCCAGCAGTGGGATGTTTATAGGCAGTAACTTTACTTTAGAACAAAATAAAACACCTACTTTGGTGATAATTAAATTTTGATCGAGAACAGATGGCCTGAAAGCAGGTACTTTGAGTAATTGCGTTACAACGCTATCAGCCGATGCGACATCATCCGCGCTGCACTTCGCTTCACTGTTATTTTGAATTGCTAATCGAATAAGAGATTCGAATTGACTTTCATTGAGAGTGGTGTTGCCTGTAATGACAAAACATTGAAATGTATTAATTGAAATAAAAAAAATATAAAATGAAAGTTGTAATAGTAATAAAAAAACTGATTTTTTTGTTTTATATGAAAGGGGCAAATGAGCATGCGGTTCACTTGATGGTAAGTGACTACCACCGCCCATGAACAACTGCAACACCAGGGGAATTGCAGGTGCGTTGCCGGCCCTTTAGAAAGGAGTAAGCTCTTTTTTTGAAGATCCTTAGGTCGTATCGTTCCGGAAAAATCGCCAGTGGTAAACTATTCCGCAGAGAGGTCGTACGCGGAAGAAAACTCCTTGTGAAACGTACAGTGGTGCACCACCAAGCATCCAGATGGTGTGGATGGTATCCGGACGTTTGCCGCGTAGTGCGTTCACGAAATTTGGCGGTATAGAGTTTATCCGTACAAGATCCGTAGCAGAGCACTACCCGTGGTATAGAGTTGCAGATGCGTTGCTGGTCTTTTAACCGTGTGTGTCGATTGTGATCGTGGGTGTCGTAACAAAGAATAAGGAAACAGCGGTGGACTTTAATAGGGTCTAATGAATGAATGAATAAACTTTGTTTTATTCGTTTTAAAAGTGCGATAAAAGTGTGTTAAAAGTGACAACCCCTATTAAATACTCTCCATTACTAAGTCTGCTGTGTAAATATTTCGAGCAAAAAAATAGTCTTTCACTTCAAAGCCACAAAAATTGACTTACACAGTTATACATATTATGTGCCGATGGCAGAATTTTAGTTTTTTAAACATTATTGCAGGTGCATGCAATTTTAAACACGACTGTATGAAAGTATAATGTTGCAGTTATATTAGTAGTATAGTTGTAGCACTAATGGGTCTGCTCGACCGGATAAGGACCACGCTCTCACAGAATACCACCGTGAAATGGTAGCTTGATGCTGCTGTGTTTCGTATGGTGAGTGTAGAGAACCGGAGACCCTTTTTACTGGAAACGAGGCATTCCATCTTAGTCCTCACGGGTGACAACGCATCTGCATTTTGATTTGTAATCAAGGATAGATGTAGATGTCTATGGGTCGCAGCAACCACCTACCATCAGGTGTACTGTGTGCTCGTTTGTCACCCTATCCTATAAAAAAAGTCGAAAATTAAAAGAACTTCAAAAAGATTCCTCACTCACACACGCACATACAATCGATACATGTACGGTAATATAACCGCAATCCTACTCGTGTATTTCCATGTGTCGGTATCCTACACAATTTTTTTTGTAATAATGCTGAACCCGAACCTCCCTCTCAAATTTACAAATAATAACATTATTATCAAGGCTAGATACCGAATGAGATTGCAAAGTTTCGCCAACTAACTTTTCTCATTACATTATTTAAAGAAAAACAGAGTGCTGCGTACATTTCAAGGGATGCAAAAATCAAACCAAAACCATGCTCACCTTATTGCACGAACATGCACTCACGTACATGTGTGCATCTAAAATCATTTGCAACCATTAACATGGTTTTAGGTGCGTCCATGTGTGCGTCCATTAGTGAAATTTTACGTGTTGATAAAGAAAGAAAGAAAAAAGATGCATACGAGAGTGCATGTCAAGAAGTTGAGCATGGTTTCAGCTTCACATAAAATGTACGCAGCATTCCATCTTTCTTCCTTTGTTGGTGTGACAAAGTACCAAGTTTCATCATCATCATCATTACAGCCCTTCACAAGTCCACTGCTGAACATAGGCCTCCCCCAAGTAATGCCACAAAGCACGGTCCTGAGCCACCTTGCATCCATCGACTTCCTGCATGTCTTACCAGGTCGTCACTCCATCTAGTGGGGGGTCGCCCTACACTACGCCTACCGGTACGAGGCTGCCACTCGAGAACCTTTCTTCCCCATCGGTTATCGGTTCTTCGAGCTATATGGCCGGCCCATTGCCACTTCAGCTTACTAATCCGTTGGGCTATGTCGGTCACTCCGGTTTTACTGCGGATATTCACATTTCTAAGTTTATCACGCAGAGAAAGTCTGAGCATAGCCCTCTCCATAGCTCGCTGAGCAACTTTGAGCGTCCTCATACGGCCAGCAGTGAAGGACCATGTCTCGGTTCTGTAAGTCATCACTGGTATCTTTTTCAGTCCAGTAGCTGTATCCTTTTCAGTCCAGTAGCTTGAAAACGTCTTCCAACGCAGCGGTGAAGAGTTTCGCCCTGTCTTACACCTCTCTACAGTTGGATAGGTTTCGAACTCCGGTTCTGTACTCGGATAGCCATCGTAGCCCTACTGTACAAACACTTCAGCACTTCGATATACCAACAGTCAACTTGGCACCGCTGAAGGGACTGTAGCACCGCCCAAATTTCGACGGAATCAAAGGCTTTCTCATAGTCCATATATGCCAGGCAAAGTGGCAGATTGTACTCTTCGGTCTTCTGTACAACCTGCCGCAGGGTATGTATGTGGTCCATGGTACTGAAGCCTTTTCGGAAACCGGCTTGTTCGGGAGGCTGGAAGTCGTCGAGTCTGCGTGCGAGACGATTCGTAATGACTCTCGAAAACAGCACGTAGACGCGGCTCAGAAGGGATATCGGTCTTTGGTTCTTCAAGAGAGCGTTGTCGCCTTTCTTAAAGAACAAGACCACCGCGCTTCTGCTCCACGCCTCCGGAGTAGTGCCACCATGGAGGACAGAATTGAAGAGCTTCTGAAGGACTTCAACTACCGGTGTTCCACCCGCTTTCAGAAACTCCGCTGTAATTCCATCCTCGCCCGGGGCCTTGCCGTTTTTAAAGTGGTGGAGAGCCATTCTAATATCGCTCAGACTGACGTCCGGGACATCATCGGAATAATGTCGGGTAAGACTTGCTCTTGGATCGTTACTCACACTTGCGTGTGGCTCCAACGATGATGTGTACAGCTGTCCATAGAACCTCTCAATCTCAATCAGAATCTCTGGTGTCCCGGAAACGATGTTGCCACACTCAGTCTTCAGCCCTGACAGTTGGCTCTTTCTGGCAGACAGATCTCTGGCAAAGACTTTGGAGCCCTGGTTCCGCTCGATCGCTTTTTTAATACGAGCAGTATTAAAGTTGCGTAAGTCTCGCCGCATGCATTTGGAGATCTGTCTGTTCAGTTGCCTGTATGCTGTCAAATCTGTTAACGATTGCAGCCTCATCTCCCGTCTAACAGCCATGAGATTAAGAGTGTGATCGGAGAGTTTTTGTGTTCTTCTGCGGCGGGTTTTGCAGAACTTAGCTCCGACCGCATGGACAGTTTCCACGAGCTTGTCATTCATATCGTATCTAATCATATCGTAAGCTTATCATATGCAGTGGGCATTGCAATCCTCTAGGCACTGAAAGCGGTTTTGTAACTCGAGCTGAAAGGTTTCGGGATTCTGGATTAGAACACGAGGGGGACGGAGCATTGACTTCATTAGACGACACCTCTCCAACTTAACGTTTAGGTTCAGTGTGCCTCTAACCATTCGGTGATCGCTGCCAGTTTTCACCCTTGCGATCACTGAGACATCACTTAACGGTTGGCGTCTGGTCGTCATAATGAAATCAATCTCATTTTTTGTCGAACCGTCGGGGCTCGACCAGGTCCACTTCCTGTGGGGCCTCTTCTGGAAGAAAGAGTTCATCATAAAGAGTCCCTCTTTCTCCATAAAGTTGGCCAGCTGCTGGCCCCTTCGGTTCCGTTGCCCTACTCCAAATTTCCCTACCTTCAGCTCACCGCTTTCTCTTGTGCCTAGTTTTGCGTTGAAGTCTCCCATCAACACCGTGTAGTGGGTTTTGGAGGAATGCATGGCTCTGGAAATATCCTCATACATTTCCTCCACCTCCTCATTGGGATGTACCGAGATTGGTGCGTAAACCTGTATGACCTTCAGCGAATACCGTTTGGTGATTCTGAGTATCAGGTACGCGACCCTCGTCGATACACTCCCAATCTTTACAACGTTGTTGACGAGAGACTTGTGGACGATAAATCCGACACCCCCTTGGGACAGATGGTCGCCCTCCCGGTTGTAGAACAAGTTGCCGGACTCGAGGATTGCCGTGTCCTCCCCCTCTCTTCGGACCTCGGATAATCCAATAATATGTCAGCGCAACTTGTCTACCTCTTCTTCCAGCTTCAGTATCTTCTCGTCAGTCGTCAGGGTGCGTGCGTTATATGTTGCCAGGTCGAGTCGTCGTAGGTGGCAACCGAACCTCCACCGGAGATTCTTAGCACCCCCTTCCCCGCCGTTACCATGGTCGCCACCGTAGCCAGGAATAGCGGGGCCGCCGGAGACTGGGGGCCGTTTTTTTGCGTCGTTATTCATGGGGGGATATTTGCCATAGTTGCCAAACATAAGGATCATCCCCCACCCAAAATAAAGTGGCATTTGTTGCATAAGGAGGAGTATGCAAGTGCATTTAGAGAGCTAGTTGTAAACAAAATGATAGAGATGGGTGATATGGAAGGAATGAGTGTGAATGAGTACTGGAAGGAAATAGCTGATTGTATCTGAAGTGTGGCAAGGAAGGAGTTAGGAGAAACAAAAGGGAAGCGTATGATAGGTAAGGATGGGTGGTGGTGGAGTGAAAGTATTATAGAAGATTTGAGAGAAAAGAAAAATGCCTTTAAAGAATGGCAGAGCGTAGAAGACCAGAATGATTCCATAAAAGAAAGTAAGAGAGGGGCGTATAAAGAATGTAAGAAGAGAGCAAAGAAGGAAGTTGCTATTTGTAGGGCAGAGGCGCAAGATAAATTATATCGGTCCCTTGAAAGCCCCGAAGGTCAAAAACGACTTTTTCAAATTGCAAAAGCGAGAGAAAGGAATGGAAGAGATGTTTCACATGTAAAATGTATAAAAGATGATTCTGGAAGGATTTTGACTGACGATGAAAGTATAAAGAAGCGATGGAAGGAGTATTTTGAGAAATTGATGAATGAGGAGAATGAATGGAATGGTATGCTTGAAAACCCACCAGTGAATATGGGCTTAGTGAGAGAAATTAGTGTGGAAGTAAAAATGGCTGTTAGGAATATGAAGAATGGGAAGGCGGTCGGCCCAGATGGAATACCAGTAGAAGTGTGGAAGTTGCTGAGTGCGGATGGATGGAAGTGGTTGAGTTTATTTTTCGGTAAATTGTTGCAGGAAGAACAAATACCTGAGGAATGGTGCAGTAGTATACTGGTCTCCATTTTTAAAAACAAAGGAGACGTTCAAAACTGCAGCAGTTACCGGGGAATAAAACTCATGTCACATACGATGAAAGTCTGGGAAAGAATAATAGAGAAAAGAATGAGAGAAGAGTGTGAGATAACACAAAACCAGTTCGGATTCAAGCCCGGTCGAGGTACGACAGATGCCATTTTCGCATTACGCCAATTGTGCGAGAAGTACAAGCGCGTGCATAAAAATCTGCACATGGTTTTTGTCGACCTTGAAAAGGCGTACGATCGGGTTCCCCGTGAGGTTTTGTGGTGGGCGTTAAAGATGAAAGGTATGCCTGGGAAGTATGTGAGGTTAGTCCGTGCTATGTACAGAGCATCCTGTACATGTGTACGATCTGCCGCGGGAACTACGGGCAGTATCGATGTGGCGGTAGGGCTGCACCAAGGGTCGGCATTGAGCCCTTACCTCTTCCTACTGATTATGGACGCTTTGACGTCGGACCTGCAGGATGAGGCACCCTGGTGCATGCTCTTTGCCGATGACATCGTGCTTGTCGGGGAAGAAGGCATCGAGGTACAGAGCAGACTGACGGGGTGGCAACAGAGGCTGGAAAGTGTTGGCTTGAAGATCAGCAGATCCAAAACCGAATATCTGTGCTGTGATTTCGGCGGTCTTTCCAGTCCTGTACCCATGTCGTTGGATGGCGCTATACTGCCTACCTGCTCAGAATTCAAGTACCTCGGTTCCCTCATTCAAGGCGACGGCGGAATAGATAGAGCTGTGCAGCATAGGATTAACGCAGGGTGGATGAAATGGCGACAGGTCACAGCCACAACGTGCGATCCCCGAATGCCAATAAGGCTGAAGGGGAAAATTTACAAATCGATCATCCGACCTGTCGTCATGTATGGAAGTGAATGCTGGGCCGTCAAGAAGAAGGATGAAAATAGACTGCATGCGAATGAAATGAGAATGTTACGATGGATGTGTGGTGTGACAAGGATGGATAAGATAAGGAATGAGTATATAAGAGGAAGCCTGAAAGTAGCGCCAGTGGTAGAAAAGGTGAGAGGAAGCAGATTGGCATGGTTTGGGCATGTGATGCGGAGGGATGAAAGTCATGTCACAAAACGAGTGTTGAATATGAATGTGGAGGGACACACGGGCAGAGGAAGGCCGAATAAAAGATGGATCGATTGTGTGAAGAGTGATATGAGAATGAAAGGAGTAAGTATGGAAATGACGGTTGATAGAGAGGAATGGAACAAGAAGATTTACTGCGCCGACCCCAGATAATGGGAAATGGCCTAGAGAATGATGATGATGATTTGCCATAGTTGCCACGCTTGGCGAGCGGGTTGGCAACCGCAGTTTTTTATTATATCAAAGTTGTTATCAGGAAGATTCTGCTGCCCATCTCCTGCCTGTTTCCCTCTGTCGCCTCGGTAGTGGATATTCTCAACCGCCCCTACACGGCAGTACCAAATTTAGTCAGGTTATATAAAATATAGCGGTAATTGTTTTAATATTTGCGTGCGTAAGTCAGATTGCAATTCTAATACCTAAATTCGAGCACGTCAAAATGTAACGTCCTTAAGGCGATACTCCGACTAAAACCCTGCGATAGTGCGTTTTTCAGAGACTATTAACTCATTAGTTTTGAGAAATAAACTACATCTAAAAGCACACTATTAATTTTCGTTATCCTATCATCACATTCCATGTTCTAAATTGTTTTCATGTGTTTTTTTATTATTGTATAGAACCACCAACGGAATAACATGTTGTTTTAAAAAAAAGTGACAATAGGCTTAGGAACTAAGATTTACATGTTTCCATTTAAAGGTAGTTACAGCATGTTTAAAAGAGACGATAACTGTGCGATAACTTAATAATTGTTACAAGTTACAAGTACGAGTAAAATACTAATATAAAACAAACAAAAACAATTCGACAACACGAAATATATGAAAAATAAAAATATATAAAAATAACAACATTTATATCGAGTTTATATAAAGATATGGTATAATTTTTACTATGAGTTATTAAATAGATTGACAATTTTGGCTCTAAAAGATTTTATACTATCGCTAAATAAGTCAATAGCCTTATCTTTAAGGACACATTCGTTATACAATCTGCTTATTCTCGGTATAAGAGAGTGATGACCAAGATTAGTTTTATACAATTTGTGTTTTGAGTAAGGGAATTGAAAAACGCGGTACACGGCAGGGAACTTTGAACAATATTTGTGATAGTAATTCTGCAGAATCTATAGTCCCATTTGTAAGCTTGTACAAAAAAACTAAATCATGTAGTTTTTTACGTCTGTCCGATAGTGAGTTTAATTTTAATTTTAGGAAACGAGTGGAATAGGATTCCATAATATGATTACCACTAGAACAATATTGAGTGAATCGTCTTTGAATGCTTTCTATACGATCTTTGTATATTTGATAATTAGGGCTCCATATGATGGTGCCGTACTCTAATTTACTTCAGGAAGTGTAAAGAAGTTTTTTTTGTTTTGATTTTTTTAAAACATTTTGAATTCCTGTATAAAAACCCGAACATTTTGCGTGCCGACCTACAAATATTTTCAATGTGAATATTAAATCTTAATTTAGCATCAATATAAATACAGTTATATAAATACATTTAAAATCAACTTTTAAAAAATGACTAAAATTATTGATTACATGCATCTGTTGCTAAAGGCAACTTATATATAATAATTAAAAATAATTTAAAATATCGATAATTTAAAAATCTATGTTATTCACGTTTTATTCAATTTCTTAAGTTCGTTTTTCTTTTAATTAATTTAAAATTTTGTTATAATTTAATTAATTGAGATAATTCGAAAATTTGGGCGTATTTCTTACGCGATATATTGTAGCGACAGCCCATGGATTATATAGGACCGAACGCTTGAGGTCATTCGTTAGGGGTAGCGCCTTAAAGGTTTATCAAAAAATATGATACATACCCAACGGAACCTGTTTAGTATTTTCATGATTGCTAGCAGACTTTTGTTTTCTATGTACTTGTTTTTGATCACTTCTGGGTGGAATCTCAGGAGCCGTTATAACATTATTATTGTTAAGTTTTTTAATCTTTGCGAACAATTTTTTCCCGTTTGCAGTTTCACCTAGAAGTATTTTCTCAGGAACATCTGAAATTAAATAGTTAAGTAGGAGTATATATACTTCTTACAGCTGGGTACACTTAATTTAAACTTCACATGTCTTCAAAATACTTTTATATCATCTTAGAATGTTTACGTAAATCAACAGTTAAAATTACGGTTAAAATTTTCATTGGTGCCATCGGGGATCTAACTCGATTTGTTGACATAATACGAAATTTAAGGCTAATAAGATTGACATACCACATACGAGCACACAGTCCACCTGATGGTAAGTGGATGCCTGTGGTTGTGTTGTATGTACATTCCTCAATGAAAAATCAAAATGCAGATGCGTTGTCACCTTTGAGGACTATGAAGGAATTGCTCGTTCCCTGTGAAAAGGGTCTCCGGTTCTATACATTCACCATACGAAACACAGCAGAATTGAGGTGCTATTTTACGCTGGTAACCTATGAGAGCGTGGTCCTTCCCTGGTCGAGCCAGCCCAATCGTGAAACAACCATAACATAGATGCAGCGTGGCCTTACGTAAATTTCAACCAGAGTTACAGATACTTGCCGACACGACCAACTAAAAAAATCTTGAACCGGACACGTAACCGCTACTTCGTACAAGATTAAAGTCGATAGTGTAGCGTTGGGCCCTATCTGTCTCATAAACTACACAGGGATAACTGGAAGCTTGTTAGCATATGATCGTATTATGTAGGTACTTTGCCAAGAATAAAGCTCGTTTTACGAGTTAATACAAAATAGTAAGTATATTAGATAAAAATAATAATAATAATGTCCTTCAGACCGAATTTCGGTCACGTAGGTCTAGTTCGACGGAGGCTAGCCATCGGCGCAAGACAGGATTTTAGTATCCAAGTGTATGCGCAAACACAGGTGCACTCTCTATTCCCTCACTCTCATTATCCGATGGGACGGTAAACCGACACGACCGGAGAGCGATCAGGCGCAGGACTAACGGCTTTACGTGCTTTCCGAGGCACGGGGGTGAGACACCGCCAACTTACTGACTCCGGGCAGCTACTGAGAATTTCTTGACAGAAAAACTCAATAATTGATTTTTTGGCCCGGCCCGGGATTCGAACCCAGGACCTCATGATTAGCAGTCGCACTACTACAACAACTAGACCAACGAGGCAGTCAGATAAAAATAATAATCAAAAGCTGAAGGTAGCCTGAGTTAACTTAAACACAAGGACGTAAAACATCCGTCCACCTCCACGTTATCAAGCCTGCTGCCAAATTTATTCAATGTAGTATACGTGAAAATATAATAACTATTAGAATTTAAGATTAAAAAAGGCTAAGACATATCTGAATATTACATTAAATCAATTTCTTTTTTTTTTATAGAGGAGGCAAACGAGCATGCGGCTCATCACCTGATGTTAAGTGACTACCGCCACCCATGATCAACCGCAACACCAGGGGAATTGCAGGTGCGTTGCCGGCCCTTTAGAAAAAAGTAAGCTCTTTTCTTGAAGGTCCCTAGGTCGTATCGGTCCGGAAAAATCGCCGGTGGTAAACTATTTCACAGAGAGGTCGTACGCGGAAGAAAACTACCTGTGATACCTACAGTGGTGGACCGCCAAGCATCCAGATAGTGTAGATGGTATCGGGATGTTTGTCGCGTAGTGGATTAATCCGAACAATTCCTCAGAGCGCTCCCCGTGGTATATGCGAAAGAAAATGCAAAGAGATGCAACATCTCTTCGTAGCGCCAGTGAATCGAGCCGATCGGAAAACACTCGGTCATCGACGATTCGAGCCGCTCTGCGCTGGAAGCGGTCAAGTGGAAGTAGCTGGCACTGGGGAGCCCCAGCCCAGAGATGGGAACAGTATTCCATGTGCGGCCGAACCTGCGCCTTGTAAAGTTGCAGACGGTGTGCCGGCATGAAATACTAATGTCCGTAAGTCTCGCTAAAACTCGAAAACAGCTCGAAGGATTTTAATTAATTTTTTGTCTGCGTTTGAGTAGGTCCCTGGATGGTTTAGATTCACAATAGGTCCCGGTAGGTGGCTATGTTGTTGAGATCCATATTGACCTGTGCGAAACCGGGGCGGATCGCCAGTTATGAATAAAAAAAACCTAGACTTACCACTAAAAACGATATCAGTTTTAACTTTAAATGTATTTCCCGTTGTACTTTTAGATGACTCGCTGTTTAGAGAACTCAATGAGACGGCTTCATTTTGTAATAGTATTATTTCTTGTGGTTCTGCAACTGAATTTGTCACCACAGCAGGTTTCTCTAAAATAAAACTTTATTATACGTTTACAACCGACAACTTATTTTATATAATTTTAAAGGCAAAGAATTCATTTAGTATTGGATTATGTTCCCTTTATAATGTTAAATGATATAATACAGAGGACAATGGTGAACTCCCAAACAAATCTTTGTATCTTATCTACAAGTGAAAAATATGTTAAATATAGTTTGAAATTCTGAACAATTTTTCTACAGTCATACTACTGCAAGTCAGGAATTAAACATATTACAGTTTGAACAACATTCACATTTGACTAGGCTGTATGGTATACAAACTTTGTCTGCCATAATTGGCAAATAATTACAACATAGTCAATACGAGTCAATATAATTTTCAATTATGCTTATATAGAGTAATTACTAGCATAGGGGGAATCCTAAAGTAAGGCATTAGTATGTTAAGAAGAGTTTTGCGAATAAAATACACATCAGACTAAACTGACTGATGGTGTAAGACCTTTGCCTGTCTTAATTAACGAACCGTAACAACTACAATAACTGGTCAATTTAGTTTCAAATTATGTATGATGATTTTTTGCAGACTTCGATAGGCCATAAGCTTGATTAGGTAAAACATAATAATTTATTTTATTGATATTTGTAACGGTGACTTAAGTAAGTAGATGCTTAATAATTCCATCGACAATTTGCTACAACAAGCCAATTACGTTTCACATTATGTATGATGATTTTTTCTAGATTTTAATAGGCAAAAAGCTTGATTAGACAAAACACAGTAAATAATTTTATTGATATATTTAACGATGATATAAGTAGACGTTTAATAATTCCATCAAAAAAATGTTCACCATTGTCTTTTATACTTAAGATCTCTAAATAATTTATTTTATTTGGAACAATAAAAATAGACACTAACTTACCCCTTTCAACATTGTTTGAAAGTAATTCATGGTCTTGAATTATTTCTTTATTTAATTTAATACCATCCTCATCAATAATGGACTCTATTTTATCCTCTTGATTTGACAAACTGGAATATAGTTCAATGTTTTTCTTAAAAATTTTATTACAAAGATGTTTACAACTAGCATATCATTTGGTTATTTTATAATATTAGAGTGATAAACTAGCTTAAATTTCATGTGATAAGTGACTCCTTCAACACTTAGGCACCACCTGCAGCCAATTTTAAGCAAAGGACATTGTTGTGTTATCATTCTGGAGAACTAAGATGAAATACCTTGTAGCTTGTAGTAACAATGGTTATTTACATAGAATATTATAATACATACACAATAGAAAGGGGGAGTGGGCGGTGCCCGTGTAGCCACTAACATGTCAATTCACACCTATAAATGTCAACACATCTATCTCTCTTGACGTCACAGTCGTTGCCCAATTTTTGTATCAAGCGTTGCTGGGTGAAATTTATTTAAAAAATACCGAATTTTGCGATAACGACGTACCCGAAAAATAGCCGGGTATGGAAATTGAACAAAAAGTGGTATATCCTTTCACCAGCAAATCGAAACTATTTATATTTTATGAATATTAGAAACAAAATAAAGAAATATTAATGTGCACAAACAACAGTAGTAGAGATGTAACAAAATTTTACTGATACCGGTAAACCGGAAAAAGTTATCGCTTTTAAAATTGTACTTGGTATAATGACAAGCTAAATAGATGTAATCAAATACGGTGAAAAATAATAAACTTAATATAAAATTAAGTTGTAATTTTATCCCCTCTATAGAATCTTAGATCTTATGATATCTATTCTACATTATTGAACATTTACTTTCAATAAAGTTTTTAGATTCAATTTTACGTATTTTTTCTACATACTGTTTGTTCGCCTAATCACCCAAAATTTGGTTTGAGTAGAACCATTTTGTGTGAAAATTAAAAAATATATTTCATAATATGTAAAATAAATGTCATGTGTATAATAATGTAATATGACCAATGAGTGAATTGGGTTTCTAGTAGCGATAATACGACGTAACCGCTTGTATGTATGCTCCCAGCGACACCGGTTCTCGAACAAAATAAGGTTGACAGCCATTCTATTGTGTATTTTAGTATTCTATGGTTATGTACTCTTTAAACTGTAACTGTTGAAGAACTGGGAAGGCCTATGTTCAGCAGTGAATTAGTGAAGGGCTGTAATGATGATGATGTATAATATTTTATTAAGTGTGCTGACTTGTGCGTCGGAATAAAGATTTGTCTATTGTAAAAGATTACAGTACCCTATCTATATCAAATCCAATCTACACTTAAATCGATGAACATACCTTTCATATTCTGGTTGTATATTTTCATTTATACTTCCATCTTCTACTTTTAATTTTTGTATTAATTCTGAAATAATTTATTAATGCATTTCTTTTTAAAAATATTTGATTTATTACTTTAAAATAATCAATCAAATAGCTTTTTAAATAACAACAATATTAGTATTATTATTATTACACTACATACTGTAATTTGATGTTATGTCATGAAGTCCTAATGTATCAAGCACAAATACTTTTTCATTTGTTTCAAGAAGAATCCATCCTTTTTGCTCTAGTGTACGGTATTGTTCATTGCTTAATGTTATCTGAAAGAACATACACCGAAATACACAAAAGCTACTCAATTTTAATATGCCCTTAAGTATCGTGCTGTCTCTATTACTTTAAATCAAAGTGACTGTGACACCGCGAGACTTAACGACATCCTAAAATTGAGTAGCGTTTTAGTATTTGACCAATAGACACTTACTCTTCCATTGATTTTGGTATTTAATGAAAATAGCACACAACAAATTAAAATACCAGAAAATGCATTCGAGGCATTTAAAACATGAAAAATAATTATAAAAATAGCATTACGCAACTTAAAAACATAGACCACCTTAGGGTGTATAACTAATATATAATAATTAATAACACATAATATTAATGGATGTTCTTGAATATATTAAAATTGAATTAAAATTTATGCCCATGCATTGATATTCATCCATTCATTACAGCCTATAAAAAACAACTGATATACATAGGGTTTCCACGAAGATTGCTTTGTTGGTTTAGATTTTACCATAGTTGTAACGCTTGGCGCCTGCCAAAGCCACCTGGGTTGGCAACCGCAGTTTCTTTTATTATTTTGAGTTGTGATCAGGAAGATGCTGCTCCCTATCTCCTGATTCAGTTTCCCTCTGCCTCTTACAACACTCACGGGACGATATGGAGTAAGGTGGGTGTACCATGGAAGGCCACTCTAACAAGTAAACAGTTATTATTCGTTTATTTACTGGATAAATGAAACTAACAAATATTTAAGGAATACTTTGTTTTACTACGTAACATATAAACCACTTTTTAAATTGCAGATTTAATCAATATTGATTGAACTTAAGTTTCATTCAACTTTTCCAAATGGCCTTGCTAGGAACAAGGCTTCTTAGAAGGCCATTATAATAAATCAGTCATTTAACACTAGCGATTAAATCTACAATAAAAAGAAGTGGTTTATATGTTACGTAATAAAACAAAGTATTACTTAAATATTTGTAAATTTCATTTATCCAGTAAATAAACGAATAATAATTGTTTACTTGTTAGAGTGGGCTTCCATGGTGCACCCACCTTAGTTTAACGTCGTCGATTCCCGAAATCAATGAAGCGAGGGACCGTACTGCCAAAATAGCAGCGCGAGCGACTTTCAGTTCGATGGGTTGGATGTTTGTGTAAGTAGAAGAAATTTGTCATCACATGGCAATAACTACGACTTTTTAATAATTGGCCTTCGAAGAAGCGTGGCTTTCCATGGCCCACACGCCTTAGTTGTTATTGTTATTCTTGCAATACCACTACATGGTTACAAATCGTCTTTGGCTTAATTTCATCTATAAATGACAAGTTAAACTGACCTCTGTACAACTATTAATTTGTCTAGGAGACTGACCATCAACTGCAGTTTCAATTTGTGTTTCCAGCTCTTCATGTTGATCAGCTGCCCCTTGCTGTTCTATCTGAAATATTTTTGATAACAAAATCCATCAATAATACTTTTACACTTTAACTAAGCGCTTTTGGTTTTGTGAGAATCCATAATTTTCAAAACTAAAAATATATTAAGTAAAATACCCAGACTGGCGATGGATAGCAAAATTTTTATAGGAGAGGGGATAAACGAGCATGCGGCTCACCTGATGTTAAGTGTCTAACGCCGCCCATGATCAACCGCAACACCAGGGGAATTGCAGGTGCGTTGCCGGCCCTTTAGAAAGGAGTAAGCTCTTTTCTTGAAGGTCCCCAGGTCGTATCGGTCCGGAAAAATCGCCGGTGGTAAACTATACCACAGAGAGGTCGTACGCGGAAGAAAACTCCTAGTGAAACGTACAGTGGTGGACCGCCAAGCATCCAGATGGTGTGGATGGTATCGGGACGTTTGCCGCGTAGTGCGTTCACGAAATTTGGCGGCTGGGATTAATCCGAACAATTCCACAGAGCACTCCCCATGGTATATGCAAAAGAAAATGCAAAGAGATGCAACATCTCTTCGCAGTGCCAGTGAATCAAGCAGATCGGAAAGCACTCGGTCGTTGACGATTCGAGCCGCTCTGCGCTCGATGTAGTCAAGTGGAAGGAGCTGGCACTGGGGAGCCCCAGCCCAGACATGGGAACAGAATTCCATGTGCGGCCGAACCTGTGCCTTGTAAAGTTGCAGCCAGTGTGCTGGCATGAAATACCCTCCCGCTCTGCTGAGCACGCCAAGCTTTTTAGAGGCCAATTTGGCCTTCTCTTCCAAGTGACCACGAAACTGCTGGTCACTCAAAAAATAAATTACTGTCAATGCCAATACGCTTGTCAAGGGCTTTTTCCATTAAAAGAAGGTTACGGCAAATTCTCTATTCAATGAAAGAAGCGAAAAACCATAAAATATGTACATATGAAAATATGTATATAATTTTACCTGCTGATCTGTCGAATTTGTTACGGGTAAAAGATAATTGTTGGAAAAAATATTATTTTCGCCATCAGATAATATGAACTCATCTGAAATAAAACATAACTGTATTTTACATTTATACTATTTGTGTTCTCACAAAGAAAAATTGATTTACACCAACTTTGCTAAAAATAAATAATCTATATATGCCCCAATGTCGCCGCATATTTTTTTATTTTATATTTTTTTATAAATAATAAACTAGTATAATAAATTATTAATTCAATTCAATAACAAAAATAAATTATCATATATTAATTAAATGTTTTGTTTGGGGACACATTTTTATTTACATATTAGACATACAATAATTGTTGGTTGGTCAACATTTTTTTATTACAGTATTTAACAATACGTCATTGTGTTATCGGTATACATACCATCAAACCTATTTAAAATATTTTTTGAATAATTAGAATAAATATATTTATATGTATTATATATTAAGTGATTTGGTTCTCAGAAATGGCTCTAACAATAAGGATGAAATTTTGTATTTAGATTTTGTATTTTTCATTATTTTTATTTTTATTTTAGATAAGTGTTATCTCTGAGAATAATATATTTTTTCTAACACAGAGCAAAGCTCTGTCGCTCAGGTACTATTAATTAATTGAAATATTGTAATTTTTCACTAATAGGAAAAAAGTTCTACCTATATGTGTACAAAAAGCTAGGAGAAAATAAACTGTTTAAAAAATATTAAAATGAAAATATATTAAATTAAAATAAATATTATATTTGAATGTGTAAAGTAAAGCTGCATTATAGTTGTAGCACGAATGAGTCATTTCGACCGGAGAAGGGCCACGCTCTCACAGAATACCAGCGTAAAATGGCAGCTCAGTGCTGCTATTTTTTGTATGGTGAGTGTAGAAAACGGGAGACCCCTTTTACTGGATACGAGGCATTCCATCTTATTCCTCAGGGGTGACAAGGCATCTGTATTTTGATTCTTAATCCAGGATATAAGTAGATGCCTATAGGCCACAGCATCCACTTACCATCAGGTGAGCTGTGTGCTTGCTTGTCATCCTTATTCTAATAATACTAGTTTTTACGGAATTTATCGCGTATATTTAACTTTTTAAATACCCGACGTTTCGAATGTTTTACAGTACTCATGGTCACGGGCGGGACTGAGATGTTCAACGTCCATATGTCATAGTTAACCGTGGTTACCATAGATTAAAATTTAACTTTTGTTCCGATCTATGCAGTATGAACTTATGGTATCTTGAAGTCTTGCAGTTGTATGCTTGGGTTGGGATTTAATTTTATTTATTATGGGATCCCAAGCAGATGGTAGCACCCAGCCAATCTTCTCTATTGAAATTAGGATATTTTTTGATTTCAATAATCCTCGCGAATCATCCTTGGAAGGAATCGGTGTTCTTTAGCGAGGATTTCCGGGCTATCAAATCTGATGTAGTGACGGGGGCGATCCTGTACGTGTTCACAGACTGCAAACTTCCCGGAGCGTCGATTCTTCACATCAGCTATATGTTCTTTAACGCGGGTTGTTATTGATCTTTTAGTTTGTCCTACGTAGGAGAGACCACATTCACAATCAAGCTTGTACACTCCTGCATCTTGCAGAGGGACATTACACTTGATTGATGGTAAAAACTGACCAATCTTCTTCAGCGGCTTGAAGTATGTTTTGACGGAAGCGCGCTTCAAGATGTAGCCAATCTTGTCAGTGACTCCTCTAACATATGGCAGTACAGCAGGTACACGCTCGACTGTGGCCGGCTTCACTCGTTCACTGTGACGTAGGCGCGGGACTCGAAGCTTGTTGTCAAGTAAAACTTGCTTGACATGGTGGAGCTCTGCAGCCAGGTGTTTACTGTCACAGATCCCTCGTGCTCTTTGAAACAAAGATTTACCCACGGTAGCTAACTGTGATGTATGGTGGTGAGAATCACCGTTTAAATATCTATCTGTATGGATCTTTTTTCTATACACACTATGGCTCAAGGTGTTATCAGGATTCCGAATTACTAACACATCTAGAAAAGCTAAGGAATTGTTTCCTCTAATCATTGTGAACTGAATTTTAGAATTTATAGAGTTAAGATGGTTTAAAAATGAGTATTTTCTACAGGTAGAATGTGAAAGTGTCGTCTACGTACCTCTTGTAGAATCTTGGATTTATGGGAGAACTAAGCAGGGCTTTCTCCTCAAAGTCTTCCATGAATATGTCGGCGACAATGGGAGATACAGGTGAGCCCATCGCCACACCATCTACTTGCTTGTAGAACTCCTCCTTCCACAATAGGTAGCCAGATGTAAGGCAGTGTCTGAGTAATACTGCATATTCTACGGGCATGTTGTTTTCTTCTTTGTGCTCTTCAAGGTAACATGTAAACAATGACCACATCAAAACTGACCATAGTTTCATTGTCTGCCAGATGTAGGTCTTTAATCTCGCTGACAAAATGGTAGGAATCCTTTATGTGTGCTCTTGTATGTCCCCTGAGCGATGAGAGTATTTTCGCTAAGTGTTGAGCCAATCTGTAAGTTGGTGAATCGATTTGGCTCACAATTTTGGTGATTTGGCGCACGTAGGTATTATCCATTTTACGTCCAGATTTAATTTTTCGGAGTGTTTCTTTATGAGGTCACTAGTTGTTTTTAGTGTGCTATTTGTTGGGTCGTTTTTAACCTTTTTATAAGTACTTACATCCGACAAAAGTTCTTGTATTTTAGAATTAAACGAAACGTCGGGTATTTAAAAAGTTAAATATACGCGATAAATTCCGTAAAAACTAGTATTATTTCAATGTGTAGTGTTCGCGTAAATATAAGAAATCATTATCCTTATTCTATATATAAAAAAAAAAGAAAAACAGTGGCAATGTAAGAATATCCACTAGCCCATATCGTACCGTGGGTGTCTTAAGAGGCGACAGAGGGATACAAACATGGGCAACAAGCAACAGCGTCTTCTTAATTACAACTAAAAATAAAAAACAGCAGTTGCCAACCCGTAGCTATGACAAATATATGTTCAAAAGTAGAATTTTGACAAGTTGTAACGGTTTTTTTAAAAGAACAGGGGGTAAAGAGCATGCGGCTCATCTGATGGTAAGTGTCGACCAACGCCCATGAACAACTGCAACATCAGGGAAATTGCAGTGCGTTGCCGGCCTTTTAAAAAAGAGTGCGCTCTGTTCTTGGAGGCCCCTAAGAAGTATCGATCTGGTAAAAATCGCTGGTGGTAGACGATTCCACAAGGAAGTTGAACGAGGAAGAAAAGTTCTAGTAAATCGCTTAGTGGCGGACCGCCAGTCATCCAGCGGGTATGGATAGTATCGCGAGTTTTGTCGCAATGTGCAATGGTGAAATCGAGCGGCTGGAATTAGTCCGAACAATTCCTCAGAGCACTCCCAGTGCTAGATGTGATAAAATACGCAAAGGTTGCAACATTTCTTCGCATTGCCAGTGAGTTAAGCCGATCAGAAAGATCTCGGTCGCCGACGATTCGAACCGCTCTTCGCTGGATGCGATCAAATGGAAAGAGCTGGCACTGGGGAGCCCCGGGCCTGAGATGAGAACAGTAATCCACGTGAGGCCGAACCGGCGTCATTTAAAGTTGCAGGCGATGTGCCGGCATAAAATACTGTCCCGCTCTGCTCAGCACGCCAAACTTTTAAAAGGCCAGTCGACACCGAGGATTCTGATACTGGCTGAGGCAACACGGAGAGTGCCCTGAAACTGAGAAACGCGCAAACTTGTGTCTTTTAAGGATTCAACTGGACTAGATTTATTCGTCGCAGTCAGAGACTTTGTCCAACAAAGTCTAAATTTCATACAAGTTTGTTCGGGTACTCAGCGACGTTTTCCCTAGAAATATTGGCACGGCCAGTGTATAGAGATTAAATATTACTAGTTAGCAACACATCATTGATATGCAGAGGAAACAGCGTTGGTAATAGCACGCAGTCTTTTGGAACTCCAGATTTAATAGGCTTGTAATCAGAGCATGCACCTTTTTTTTTCAAAAACGATGTTCCGATCTGCAAGAGAATTGGTGATCCAATTGCACAATTTCTCGGGAAGCCCATAGGAAAGAAGTTTCTAAAGAAGCACTTTGCGTCAAACCCGATCAAAGGCCATCAAAGGCCTTCACTTCGTCCAAACGAACGGCCAAGGCCTCCTCCTTGGACTCTATTCCCTCCGCCTATCACATCAGTTGGGTAACCCAGATCACCAGCTAAACGAACCATACGGAAACTGTACTGTGTGTTCACTAATCAGCTGGTGATCCTCAAGCTACCTCATGAGCTGGTAGTTTATAATTGTTTTCATCATTTTTGAGAACAAGGAGGTGATAGGGACAGGCCTGTATTTGCACGGATCTGAGCGGTCGCCTTTTTTAGAGATCGGGTCAAAGCTGTGTTCATGAGTTCGGGACTACACCTAGGGAGTAGGAGTACTAGAAGAGACGCGTTAAAACCGGTGCCAACACCAGAGTACACATCTTCAATAGGTGGGATTCCATCAGGCCCACTCGGCTTGTATACATCCAGGGAGAGGAGTGCTTTGCATACCGAGCGCTATGTAAACAGCACATCCTGCATGGAGCACTCACACCGCGGGATAGTCGGCAGTGTGTTCCTCCCGTCATTGAAAGTCGAGTTGGACGCAAAGAGAGAGCCCATCAAATCGGCTTTTTCCTTTGCGGCATGGGACAGTGTGTCGTAATATCTGTACAGAGAGGAAGTTTCCTTGGACAGCCTTGGCGATAGACCAGAATGCACTCGTTCCCGAAGTAAGATCGTTGATCGATCTAGTTTCTCACTAATTCTGCCGATTTTCTCTGACTTTTCCTCGGCAATGACACTTTTGAAGGACCTGGAGGCGGAATTATACTTCTCTTTAAGAGCGCTGGTATTTACATCCCGAGATGTTGATGCAGCACAGTCCTATTAATAATAGTGTTAACGGCGTGATGCAGTTTTACAGGAGTGACCAAGCCATCGGAGGTAGAATCAGCTATGCTGAGTTCTGCATGCGATAGGCACCACAGATAATGGAATAAAAAAATTCATTTCCTGAAATGCCACATCAGTGGCAGAATCAGCCACAACGCTGGGATTGTCCGGCGAGAAGCAAACTAAGGGTAGGATGCAAAAAAAAAGACCGTATCTTGTCCCGATTGGCCGACCTATAGTGCCAAACACGGCGGCACGGCAACCTCCAGAACGCAAACGTTATGTGAATGTGAGTGGCACCGTACTTCGGATGAGACAATCGTCCGAAGAGTCAAGTGGAGCATCGATGGAGACCTGATATGTGTCCGGATGTGAGGTGAGGATATTACGAAATTAATATAAATATTTTATTATTATCTTTCTCAATTTTTATTTCAAAATGTAGAAAGGTACAGTAAGGAGATGTACCTACTCAAGCTCTTAAAATAGCTTACTGCAATTCGATTTTCTGAAGCTCTTCGACACGCTTAAACCATTTCTCTTTGATAACATTATCAATTGCTTTATCAAGGAGGGCTTCAAGTTTGGCTATCATTAATGTGCGATTATCGGGAGCAATATCCCGTTTTTTTTAAGCCCATATGAGAATTAAACATAAAACATATGAGAATTGGGTTATATTGCATAAGTAAGAAGCAAATTATCGATATTCCGAAAGTCCTTGGCACATTTCAAGTCTCTGCTATTTTATAATGGTATTTTGTTAATCTTGTCCTTCCCTGGTCGAGACAATCCATTAGTGCTGTATTCATAATATACTGCAAAGTGGCTGTTGCTTTACTACTTTACATAATTATTAATTTTAAAACCCTTAGAAATTTTACATTATTGTTTTTTATTTATTCCTTTTTTTACTGATTTCTCCCGTATTGGGGAGGCTGTTTAAATACATTAATTCCACAAGGACAAATATCCAAACCCGGGACCATTATTTGTAGGCCATACAAATAGTTTTGTGCATGATTCGATACTGCGGCCCTCAGCATCGCGCCTCATTGCTAAAACAGTGTGTGTCAAAGGTTACATTTAGTATTGGGGTAAAGTTTACATTCAATATTTGACCCTGAAATTGAAATGATATTTATTTAGACCTACATAAATTGACAAATAATGTTCTGTTTTTAGCAAATTTGTCAGGTGGACTTTAAAACACTGAATGAAGAAGTTTTGGCTATACAAGTATTTAGATTGTTATCAGTTGAGTACTGCTGTTTAGCCAAATTTGTTTGACAACTTTGAACATTCCTGTCATATTGAATATCATCATCATCTTAGACATTGCTAGAGTTGTGAATATGGTATTACAGAGATGTTAATTAGTAAGAGAGTACATACCAGATACAGAAATAAGTTCAGCAGTATTGTCCACATCTATATAGAATTGTTGGGAAGAAACATCATACACAGTGCATGGCTCCACACTTTCTAACACTTCTTTCACATCTTGTACTTCTGTCACATACTGTATCTGCCTATTTACTGGAAGGTAAAAAGTAAATAAATGTTAAATTCACAGCTCGGCACAGTCTTCCTTCCCTTTCTAAGAGGGTAATAAAACAATTAGTCACCCGCCGGACTTCACATGTCTTTGAAACATTTTATTTCCTATGATGCTTTAAATTACAGACATTTAGACTGCTACTTTGATCTAGTGGTTGTAAGCATGAATATTGATTGTGAGTTCCTGGATTCAAATCCCAGGTGGGGCAAAAATCAGTCATTCAGTTTCTCTGTCAATAAATTCTCAGTAGTAGTCTGGATTCAGGATGTTAATGGTTTTCCCCCATGTCTAGAAAAGCACATTAAACTGTTGGTCCTGCGCCTAATCCCTATCTGGTCATGTCAGAGTGCCATCATTCTACTAGTTTATGAGCGAGCACCTGTGCTGGTACACACATACACATACTTTAATCCTGTCCTGAGCTGGTCCAGTTCATTCTGGAGGACATTATTTATTTAATTAATTTTTACATCACTGCTGAGCATGTGGTAGATTACAAATAATCATTTAATTGGTGCCAGTGGGGATCTAACAAGCAAGTTTTCTCCCGAAATGTGTTTTAGGTATCACTTTTCAATTCACTGACTTTGTTTTGAATCTGAATTTAAAAGCTTACTCCCGAACCAATTCAGAACATCATCATCGGCCCCAGTAGCCATAACCACATACTTATTTATAAATTAAATAATTTTTAATAAATTAAAAATTATCTTAATTTATATTGTTTATATGGCACAAGCATGTAAAAAAAAGCATTATGAGTGTTATCTACTAGTGGACAGCCAAAGATTTCGTTCTAATAATTCCAGTTTGCAAGCACAGTTACCTTGAGTGCGAATAAAATTCAATTAAACCAGGGTTTCCCGAATATAGTCAAATTTCATGGTGAAAGCTATTTTATTAAGAGGGGCTCAGCCTACTTTAGATTATTCTTAATATAATGGATCAATATTAATTAATTCATTTAAATTTTTTAAGTACAATTTAAAGGCTACGGCTATGAGCTCTGAGCACTGAACTTCACATGTGCAAACTTGTGCAGAAAATATTTTGACATATTAGGTGCTGGACCTAAGACTAATCTCACTGCTGATTTGTTTATTTGTTCAGTAGTCAGTAATTAGAAAGTACATATTCATGTAATTGATGGGAAATTAGTGAGGAAATATATCTTTGTTTGTATAATGTTGATATAATATTTTTTCAGTATTTATGGAATTGTGTAGTGGTAAGAATAATCACTATCCCATATCATCCTGTGGGTATCATAAGAGGCGACAGAGGGGAGCTGAACAACAAGGGCAGCATCATCTTCCTGATAATATTAAAATAAAAGTAAAAGGCTGTGATTGACAACCCACTTGCCAAGCATAGCAACTAATGCAAATATTCTGCATACAAGGCAATCTCTAGGGGAGCCAACATATGTTCAGCAGTGGATTTTTCATGGGCATACATTCTATGTATTTACTCATCATAATTTGGAAATCTTTTCAACATTTGAGATTGAATTTATAAATTAATCCACCAAATTCTGTTCATTGTTGATAGAAGACATATATGATTAGTAAAAAAATATCATAATTAATTATTTTATTTTCTGTTTTGTAATAAACTTTATTATGATTTGAAAAAGTAACTCTTGTGTTTAGGTCTCAAGGTATGGTAAGGGTGCGCCCATGGGCCACAGTGGAACGTGATGTTTCTCTTCATTTTAGGTGATAAAAAATTAGAGGTCATGCATAAAACGTAATAAATAATCAGGAAATTTTCATACCGCTTAAGAATGAACCATCATCTTGTACCACAAAAAACTGGTTTGTTTCATTTTCAGCATTTGGTAAATACTCGTAGGTCTCATAGGAATTTTTATCCATCTTTTATTGGTTTTTAATCTTAAGGCAATGGTAACACATCAATGCATTTTAAAGGCCCTTTGTATATATACCTATAAGTACAGGAATCATTTTGCAATACACATTACACATATTTTTAAACACTCATACATCTTTGTAAACATATATTGTAAAGACCATGTTGACAATGTTGACAATTTAAACAGCTGATGGTTCGTAGACAGAAAAGAATGGGTGCGTTTGGCAGAAAAAAGCGCTAGCAAGCGCTTGTAAGCAAAATGGCGATCGTAAGCGGTAAGCGCTGTCAAATCGTAAGTAGCTATTTTCCTCCAGGACACGATGTTAGTTTTAACCGGGGAACCTAACCAAATTTAAATATATGTTTGTAAAGTATTTATATTAAAAACTTACCAATCATGAATTTTAATAACATGTATATGTTTATTCATGTCATTATATTACTTAAAACTAATATTGCACAAAATAACTTATAAACTCTACTTCAAAACAAACAAATTAAATAAGCAAAATGGCGGATTGTGTCAGCGCTACTGAAGTAGCAATCGTGTCCTGGCCGAAAACTATTTCAGCGCTTATAAGCGCTTGCTAGCGCTTTTTTCTGCCAAACGCACCCATCTGTCTACGTGATGGCTGATGGCGCTGTTGCGCACTATAGGAATCTATGGATGCGCACTGTTGTCATTATAATATATAAAATATTATTATAGGCATATATAATTATAGGCATGTCGATCTAAAATCGATTAATCAAAACATCAATTACCTGGAGTAAAATAATTTTTAGATCGATTTGGAGCACCGCATCGATTCGATGAATCGATCCAAAAACCTCTCGAATCGAACTGTTCAATAACTATCGATAAAGACACAGCCAGCTGAGGTCTATCTTATTTATCTATACTGAGTCCGGGTGCCATATAGACGTGTCGCTCTTTTTGCCGTAATATTTTCGTTAAGATTTGTTTAATGTATTTCTATAATTTTAAATTCATTGTTTCGTAAATATTTTTCTTTCTTTAAATATTCTTCTTTCGTGTAAATGAAAATAATAGCGAAAATATTGATGGAATCACGAAGCATTTAACTTTGTCACCGTTACAGATATCGATAAAATAATTTACTATGTTTTATCTAATTAGGGTTATGGCCCATCGAAATCTGGAAAATATTATCTGATATTATCGTACATGAAGGTTAGAGAACAGTAGAATAATCACTACGTACTAAAGCACAGCCATAGCCCGCCTGTCCTTGAAAATTGTAGAATTTATAGCGGCGCTGACGTCGGTGAGTAGTGACTGCGTAGTTAGCTGTTTATGAGTACAAGTAGATGAGGTTAGTTGAATAATGTACACATTTTCTCCGCGGCATTGGTGAGAAAATTTTCATGCTCCGTAATTTTGTAATTTTTGACAAAAAGAAACATTAAAAAATGGAGAAATATTTTATTGTGCGTGGATGTGCAAGTGGTTTAGCATCTGATCGGAAAAATAGACTGAAAATGACATTTATTTACCGAACTTAACGGTCGCAGCGCCTCACTTATGGTGTCCATATTTCTGGGACAGTATTTTCTACGGCGATCGTTCTTCTGTTCCTTAACCTCCATGATAGATTTACATACATCATCTCTCATGACATCTCTCTAATCATGAGATGAGCAGATGAGAGGTTTTATTTATTATTGGGAAGACGCGGTAGTAAAGGGCCTTTCAAAAAACCGACACAAACAATCACACCGCTCCGTCTCATTTCTATGCAAGACGTATGCATAAATCCATCTTTTTCGTGTGTGAATGCGAAAGAAGGGGTCAATTTGTCTATAGGTTTCTGTTTACGAGAAAAATACTTACCTTTTACCAAAGACAATATTACTAAACTACATAAATTTTAAAGTACCTTAGTAAGTAATCTGTGGTCATCAATATTTGATATTTTTTGAATTCTAATATTGTTGGCACCTTATGATCACAGTCACTTTTAAATTTTATATTATTAAGTTTCTTTTGTTGATAACGTTTAAAGTCAATTATCATTCTATGGTATAGTGAAATCAAATACATAATTAACATTTGAAAACGCTTCACAGTGAACAGTATTTTTAAGTGCATGAACGTAATTTCTAAGTAGAACTGGTTCATATAAAGGCGCCTTTAATTTACCTACAACCATAAGTTGTATTATTTGATTGATCATTACACTTCTCTGAACATTAGTAGAAAGTAGATCCCAATCACTTAATCGAAATTTATAGAATTTAGCATCACGACGTAATAACTGTTTTGCTAATGGTAAATCATACGCAAAACCATGGTAAACGATAACTCCACAACGCTCTAATAATTTCAATATAACATCTTCGTATCTGCCACCCAAACAGTTAAACGCCAACACTGGTCGTGACAACGATGTATTAAAAGATGTCAACTCTTCAGCTTCTTCGAGTGTATAAACTGCAGTGGCTCCTAGATTTAATAAATATTGTTTCATTGCCCTGTATCCATTGCGATTAGAGACGATGTTAAAGGTATTAATTCCCCAAGCTTTGCAGAGTTGAATAACACATTGACCACATGGGCTATTTGCAGCATTTTGAAGAATTGTTTCCCCTGGATATATTCGCCGATAATCCTTGATCATTCTGTAAGCTATACAGGGCGCTGCTGTGAGCATTGAGGCTTCAGGTAAAGGAATATTTGGCGATATAATATGAACATCTCTTTCGTGATATATGCCATAATATCGCCAAGTACCTAAAAGCCTGGATGTTAAAACAACCCTATTACCAGGCTTTACTGTACAAACTTGTTTGCCGATCTCCACAACTTCGCCTACTCCTTCATCACCAGGAACATGTGGCAAACTTGGCAAACACGATCCTTTGCCTGCAATAAAAAAATTAAACCGTTGAAATAAAATTAGAATAAATAAAACTTATTTCATATTTATAATAATATTTTTTTAAGTTTATGCCCCATATTATGTATTTAACATTTTCTCCGTGAGTTTTAACATCTACAGTTTAATTTTTACTTTTGTCTCGCAATAATTTACTGTTTAAAATATGTGTTTTTGGGCACAAAATCAGCATCTAACATACTGTTTGGCCCTAGCTAAAGAGTTTGTTAGTAACTTGACAAAAAAAAGATGGAAAAGCCAAGCATTCAATAATATATTATACATCTTTAATTTATTTATTGCTTGGCTTTTTTATCACTTTTTGGCAAGTTATTAACAAATTCTTTAGCTAGCGTCAAATAGTGTGTTAGATGCTGATTTGGTGCCACTTTAAAACATCCAGTATACGAGCCGAATTTCAGGAAGAGTGCTTGGCTTTTACGCACATGCTCTTTCTTGATTTTCTACACATTTCTCTATTCCTCGCCCTTTACCTATAAAGTTCTTTGTCTAAAACGTCTTTCAGCCGCTTGTGCCATCTGCGCGCTAAGTCCCTTAGTCGTCTGATGGTAGCCTTTGAGGCTACGAGATCTCCGTAAAAATACAGTACCAATTTCTTTTACAGAGGAGAGCACCACAGAACTTGATGCATGTCCTCGTCGTCAATACCTCACAAACGTCAACGTGTCTCTCCTCGCAAAACTTCACATCATGCACTCGCTTTATAAAGCTTTACTTAAAACAGAAGGGAAAGCTAAGAGATACAGTTGGGTATGGTTAAGTTTGCTTCAAACGACGTACTGTGATGTTGTGTGCGGTAATGTGCTACCACGCTATGTTGAAGGCGCCGTAAGAGAATCAGTCACTCTATGCCCACAAACTAAAAAGAGTACTAACTCTATGCCACTCTAGAAAAATTTATGGCCACAGACGAAACACTTGTCTCATTCTGTTTTATATGTCATGTAAGTTATATACATTATAAAGTCTCGGTGTTCGGTGTGCCTCTCGGCTAAAGCCTCCTTCAGCAATTTCCATTGTTCTCTATCTTTTGCGACGTCGACCTCTATTTCGTTTACAGTTTCTGGGGTACCATTCTGTCAATATTTTGCTCTATTTATCCTGGAGTCTCCGTAGCATATGACCCGTCCATCTCCACTTTATTTGGTCTATCTTAGTGAGAATATCTGTCACACCAGTTCTTCCTCTTATATATGTTTCTTTGGCATAGCTCTTTGACGGTGTTCGAGCATATCTCTTAGACGGAAATGATTGTAATTCAGCCATTTCTTCATTACGGCCTATCAAAAGTCCATTGCTGAGCATATGCCGCTGTCCATCACTTGTGTCATTTCTACCTACAGCTACAGCATAATATTTGATAGACGACTGTTTTATGCTCACTACACAGCATTAGAAGATCCACTACACCTTAACATAACCTAACCTTTTTCTTCGTGGGGATTTCCTCATGAATATCTTTCGTCACAATGGCTACGTATATATTATACTGGAATCTTACTCACGGTGAGCAGTGGTAATTTAAATGTAAGTAGTAATTATATGCTATTTGGTATTAAAATAATTAAAATGCCACTTGTGCAGTAATAACATGCGGAAATCGTAATGGAACTGGAATAATAACAATCGTTGTGTCACTTATAATGGTCAGGTTAGGTTAGGTAAGATAGGTTTCTCACCCGAACGGGTTTTCGCCTTGTCAGGGGAGCTTTGTAGCCGTGGCTTAATCACCCACGTTGAATTTAGAGGAATGCACTGAAGTGTCGACTCTACAGCGGGCTTGGCTAGCGCACTTCGTATGTTAAAAAAACTTCGGATGTGTTGGTGGACTGTGGTGCCCTCTAACTTTTCCGCCGCAGCCGAAGGCGTAGCAGGGGAAAAGGAGTGTTGGTATAGCAATCCACCCCTTACTCTATGCTCTGAAGGTGAAGGGGGAGAATTTGGTTTCTACCGAGGAACGAGACCCCGGATCTGAAGGTCGCGCCGAAGATGACATACCACGGGTGGTTAGTCCGGTATAATCCATCCTTGCCTCATTAGCAGTGGTCGGAGTAGGTAGAGCTGTTTGGGGTGAATGACCGCAAACATTGATGTTAGCATGGATACGCCTCTGAAATCCCGGGATTTTGAAATTGTCGATTGATTTAAGTGAGTTAATATGTGCAGGTAGTAGGTGAGCACCCAAACAGTATATACTTATATACACACACAGGGATCCTTCAATGTTGTTAGAGGTAGCTTCGTGAAATATGAATTAATTAAGTAAAACTGTTAGAAACAATACTAAATATACTTTACTACACAATGAAATATTAAATGCCTACACAATACAGAATAGAGTTTTATAATTTTTTTTATTTAAACAGAGAGAAGAAATTTTTATTGGTCACTTTTTAACAATAATAACCTATAAAACCTTTTTAAAATTAATAAACTATACATACTATTTTTCTTGTAGTTAATAATTAGAAAATGTTTTCAGTCTTTCTCTAAAAAAGCAATGTACCTCTCTTTTATATTTATGTTCCATGTTGCCAACCCGTCGTACGCGATGTTTTCTTCGCTTATTTTTGTCTCTTTCTATCTTAAAACGTCCAAAGTATTAGCTATCTCACTTACACAGATACAGGTACAGTACAGCGGGATTCACTCACTCTCTTGTTTCGGCTTGTAGAGTGCGCACTTGTGATTTATTGTGTTTCTTATTTTATTTGACGTTGGCTTGTTAACTTTTTTCTGGAATCTTACTGACACGAATACTTTGGCTTGGATTTACGGATTTTGATTTGTTTTTTTGCGGACTGGATACATTTGAAACTGTTTGTTTGATTTACCTACCACATTTGGGTAAGTGTTTTTTATTTTTATAATATCTACTTACTACAAAGGACATTCAGTGAAAAACCGAAGTAATTGTCCTCTGCTAAATACATATTTTTTCAGGCTTCCGAAGTTCCAAAGGAAGCCTTATAGTTTCGACATGTCCGTCTGTTTGTCATAGCCCTGTCATTTTTTATATAAAAAAGTTTAAAGTGGAATTTTTCGTTAGTGACCTGAGTAGCAGGGAACTTGTTTACGTAAACTATACTCTCCCGTTACCCTACCTTGTAGGTGATCCGACACGCACCTGACCGTTTTTTCTAATACAATCTTATGTTAAAAGCTGACTAAGTCAATTAGAATACAAGGTGGACTAAGACCTCCCCCTCGCACACCCCTTCAAGCACCGCGTTTTCCTACAATAACTATTTTCATTGGCTATTGACTGCTCTTACCTAAATATTTTCGGAGACGAGTTTGACAGTGTTCTATCTGATTGTCTTGATCGGCTAACAAAATGCATTTGAATTATGTATGTCATACTTACTATGGAACAGTTTTTCGTGAATTTTTCACACCGTTTTTTCGTTATTTCGACTATTTATTGGAAAGATTTTAAACTGTTTACCTAAAATAATAATTTTAGGGCGACTAAGGGAAATACTTTGCATATCTATGTTATGTCCACATGTAGCAAATAACAAAAATACCTCTACCTACTCCTATAAACTAACTAACTACTTAAACAATGTTTTTTTAATTCCGAGAATTCCCGGGATTCCGGGAAATATTTGGCATATCCATGTTATGTTCGCGTGTCGGAAGTTGCAAAAACAACTCTATCTACTCCGACCTATACTCATTAGGCATTTTCCTAAACAAAATACAAGTGAAGTTAGGTCGCAGAATTTACTTTGATAGCTCTTCATTATAATTGATGATCTGTGATTGCGAGGTGGTTTTCACAATTGTTTCTTTAATGAAACTGTACACATGCGGTGCAAAATAAGTTTTAAAATTTGGTGGGAATTCGCAAAGAATTGATAAAATGGAGAACAGTAAAGACTTAACATGCCTAGTCGGGGTATTCAAAAATAAATGTTACTAACACTGTGTAAAGATATGATACCGATATGCTGCATATGACCATAGATATAGTACTTATACTAAATATATGCATATGACTATTCACACAGTACATTGTGACCTACGATTACGGCCATGGAGGTTAGAGAAAAGGAGATTGATAGCTATAGAAAATAGTGTTTTAGAAAAACGTACAAAATGAGGAACTGCGATCGCTTAGTTGTCTCAATAAAAGTCATTTTCAGTCTATTTTTCCGATCAGATGCTAAACTACTTGCACATCCAAGTACAATACAATATTTCACCATTTTAACGTTATTGTTAAAAAATTAAAAAATTACGAAACACGATTATTTTCTCACCAATGCCGCGAAGAAAATTTGAACAATATTCAACTAACTTCATCTACTTATACTCATAAACGGTTAACTTCGCAGATACTACTGACCAACGGCTGTTTAGGGACAGGCGGGCTATGCTTTAGTACGTAGCGTTCGTTTTCCTTTTCTCTAAACTCCATGATTGTGACCATGGAGGTTAGAGAACAGGAGAACGATCGCTATAGAAAATAGTGTCCCAGAAATATGTACAAAATGAGGCACTGCGGTCGCTAAGTTGTCTCAATAAAAGTCATTTTCAGTCTATTTTTCCGGTCAGATGCTAAACCACTTGCAGATCCAAGTACAGAACAATATTTCACCATTTTAATGTTTCTTTTGTCAAAAATTTAAAAAAAATACGAAGCACGATTATTTTCTCACCAATGCCGCGAACAAAATTTGTACAATATTCAACGAACTTCATCTACTTGTACTCATAAACAGCTAACTTCGCAGATACTACTGACTGACGGCAGTTCAGGGACAGGCGGGCTATGCTTTATTTATAGTACATAGCGATCGTTTTCCTTTTCTCTAAACTCCATGATTGTGACAATGGAGGTTAGAGAACAGGAGAATGATCGCTGTAGAAAAGTGTCCCAGAAACATGGACAAAATAAGTGAGGCGCTGCGATCGCTAAGTTGCCTCAATAAAAGTGGGCCGTTGTGCGTTAGTTTTAAATGATTATAATATCATTCAAAGAAAAAAAAAGAAGATAACGAAATTATTATTATTTATTAATAAATAAATTATAAATTATGTTTTTTATAATTTTAATTACTATAATTTATTACAAATGTAGATTATTATTGATTTATTATTTTTTTTAATAATATTTCACCATTTTATAATGTTTCTTTTTGTCAATAATAAAAAAATATTTCGCAAATACTAGGTACTAAACGACGGCAGCGCGGCTATAAATTCGACAAATTTTCAGGGACCGGCGGGCTATGCACGTAGCGATCGTTCTCCTGTTCTCTAACCTCCATGATTGTGACTATTAGCGACAGTGATAGGCTGATGGAACGTGAGTGACATTTTTTCAATCGAGTCACGCCATAACCTAATCACTCGAGTGCCACTCGAATGAAAATAAAACTCGAGTGACTTTTTTTACTCGCGTTACTCCGTTACTCGCCTGTCAAAAACTAACAAAAGTTTTTACCTTTGATTTCCAAGATTTGCATAGGTTGTAAGTCTAGACTAATAATTTTGATTATAGTATGTGCAAAATCCATTAAAAAAAACGGACAATGATCTTTCGGTCGTTTAACCAGGGGTTACAAACCTTCAATACATCGGCACATTTTATAGGTAGTACTTTCTTTATTTTTTTTATAAATATTGATATAATATATATTTATTAACTATTATTAAAAAGTTATGTAAAAGATCGCTGTAGAAGAAAAATCATCAACTGCTATAAAGTACTTTATTCATTTAACATCAAAAAGCATTAATTTATAACACATATAAAAGATTCGAGTGACAATGACACCGAATAAGTCCGTACTTATTCAAAAGATAAAACTTTATTTTCAATATTATATAAGAACTTTATTTATATTCGGTGCAATCATCACTCGTATCTTCACTTGATGTGTATTCAGATAAACTGTCTGTAACATTAATTATTATAAAGCGATCTGCAGTTTGGTCAATTCTATCATCCATACCACGCATTTTTTGTTCAAACTTAAGGACATGCTGAACACAGTTTTCATTTATCTGGCGTGATTTGAGTTAAACCATCTTTAAGTAAATTTTTAACATCTGTTACCTTGAAAGTTGTATTTTTTCTTACGTACCCTTTCACATATGCCCACACAAGTGTTTCAATGGGTTTAAGCTCACAGTGATATGGAGGTAACCTTACCACTGTGGTGCCTATCTCTTTTGCCATCTCGTCGGTAACGTAACTTCGATAGTTATCTTTAACTGCCTTTATTCTTTCCATTAAGTGGTTCTTTGTGTCCGAGGGCACGTATGCGATCTGTTTGGATTCTAGTCATTCCTGCATATTTTGTTTCCGCCAAGACACTGTTGGGGTTTTTTCTAAACGTCTGAAGTGGTAACTAGCGTTATCCATAACTATGACTTCGCCGCTTTGCAGTTTTTCTATTACTTTTCCAAACTAGTCCTCGATATGGAGAGTGTCCATACTCTCATGGTAGTCACCAGTAGATGATGATTCAAATACCCAATCACATCCCTCCAAAAAGCCATTTTCATTGCCAACGTGTACAACTATTAATCGCTCTCCTTTACCCGAAGGGGTTTTCGCGCCAGTAGAGTGGCCTTCCAACCGTGCTTGACGAGAAGATTCAATTGTGGTGTCTTCCCATACCTTTCCATTAGTATGAGCTGCGTTAATCCATGTTTCGTCAAGGTAAAAAATGTTACGTCCCTCGTTTCTTAATATTTGCGTTTCTCCCAAATATCTGGTACGCCAAAGAACTATCTCTTGGTGATCTATTAGACCACTTTTTATGTTTCTCTTTATATATTTGAATTTTAATTGGCGCAACACACGTCGCAGGGAAGTTTTGCTCAGGTTTGACAACTGGCCCTCTTGATTTATACTGAGCAAAATTTTGTCTAAAGTCGGTAATTCTCCTGCAAGAAAGAACTGATGCACTTTCGCTCTTATAGCCGATTAATCAAAATCGTCCAAATTGTCAATTACAGACTTCTTTCTTTTATTAATTATTCCCTTTTTTGGTATTTTATGGGAATAAATCTCTTAATCTAGATAATACACGCTTAATACGTGATATATAGTGCTCTTGCTGACTCCTGAGATCTCCGAAACCTATTCTAGCATTTTAACGTTTGAGGGTACACGTCTTCGGGCCAGATGTTTTTGACATATTTATATACATTAATAATAATCTCTTCTTCCCCGACCGACAAAGTTTTTCTCTTTTTTACTGGTGTCGTTAAAGGTGCTCCAGAAGATGGGCCTATAAATAAATGACAAAAATATACTACCATAGTACTACACAACATAAATGAATATTGTTTTAGAAAATAAATACCACATGGTCACATAAAAAGAGCGCTTTAAGAAATGGAAAGGTTTTGTTGTTACATTTTTATTTATTTGTTCGTACCTGCTACGTTTATTATGGGTCGGCGACGTCTCTTTCCACTTGACGTTGAAGGGCCGGGTCCTTCACCAGATTCTTCTGAACTCATGTCGATTTAGTAACGACCGTTACAGTAAAACTAATATACCAGATTCAACAACAAAAACTTAATGATATACAAATTAACAGTAAAAGTAAAAACTCAACTAAAATAATGCAGTGAATACTACGAATTATCCGAGACGTACACACGCAAGCGCTATCCGAACACGAATGAAAACAAAATGGCGGACCGGCCCAAAAAAGGTGATGCATCTCTGGCTGCCAATATCACATTTCTTTTAGAACGAACGGACGTAACGCGCGTTTTGTTTATTTTAAAGGGATACATTTGCAAAAGCTCAATATGATTATTATATTGCTTCAAATATATTTTTTAATATGAAACTGATGAATTGCTGCGTTTATCATCATCATCATCATCATTACAGCCCTTTACAAGTCCACTGCTGAACATAGGCTTCCCCCAAGGTATGCCACAAAGCACGGTCCTGAGCCACCTGTATCCATCGACTTCCTGCATGTCTTACCAGGTCGTCACTCCATCTAGTGGGGGGTCGCCCTACACTTCGTCTACCGGTACGAGGCTGCCACTCGAGAACCTTTTTTCCCCAACGGTTGTCGGTTCTTCGAACTATATGGCCGGCCCATTGCCACTTCAGCTTACTAATCCGTTGGGCTATGTCGGTCACTCCGGTTTTACTGCGGATATTCTCATTTCTAAGTCTATCCCGCAGAGAAACTCCGAGCATAGCATAGAGCTAGAGCTAGCTCGCTGAACGACCGTGAGCGTCCTCATACGGCCAGCAGTGAAGGACCACGTCTCAGATCCGTAAGTAATCACTGGCAACACGCACTGGTTATACACTTTAGTTTTCAGAGATTTAGGTATACCCGACGAGAAGATGTGTCGTAATTTCCCGAACACTGCCCAGCCGAGTTGAATCCGTCGATTGACCTCTCGGTCGAAGTTGGACTTACCTAGTCGGACTATTTGGTTTTATAATCCGTTTTATAATCCGTTGGGCTATGTTGGTCACTCTGATTTTACTGCGGATATCCTCATTTTTAAGTTTATCACGCAGAGAAACTCCGAGCATAGCCCTCTCCATAGCTCGCTGAGCGACTTTGAGCGTCCTCATACGGCCAGCAGTGAAGGACCACGTCACAGTTCCATATGTCATCAATGGCAACACGCACTGGTTGTACAACTTAGTTTTCAGGTTTTGAGGTATACCTGACGAGAATATGTGTCTTAATTTCCCGAACGCTGCCCAGCCAAGTTCAATCCGTCGATTGACCTCTCGGTCGAAGTTGGACTTACCTAGTCGGACTATTTGTCCCAGGTAAACGTACTCGTCAACAACTTCGAGCTTAGTGCTCCCAACAACTACCGGCATAGGTGTGACATGGACATTAAACATGATATTTGTTTTGTCCATGTTCATCTTAAGACCTATCCGTTGGGAGGTACTATTGAGGTCATTGAGCATAGTGCTTAAGTCCTCCAGCGAATTCTGCCATAAGGACTAAACCGTCGGCAAATCCAAGGTGAGTGATGTACTCGCCATTGATGTTAATACCGTATCCTTTTCAGTCCAGTAGCTTGAAAACGTCTTCCAATGCAGCGGTGAAGAGTTTCGGGGAAATAACGTCACCCTGTCTTACACCTCTCTGCAGTTGGATAGGTTTCGTACTCTGGTTCTGTACTCGGATAGCCATCGTAGCTCCACTGTACAAACACTTCAGCACTTCGATATACCAACAGTCAACTTGGCACCGCTGAAGAGGCTGTAGCACCGCCCAAATTTCGACGGAATCAAAGGCTTTCTCATAGTCCACATACGCCAGGCAAAGTGGCAGATTGTACTCTTCGGACTTCTGTACAATTTGCCGAAGGGTATGTATGTGGTCTATGGTACTAAAGCCTTTTTGGAAACCGGGTTGTTCGGGAGGCTGGAAGTCATCGTGTCTGTGTGCGAGACGATTCGTAATGACTCTCGAAAACAGCACGTAGACGCAGCTCAGAAGGGATATCGGTCTGTAGTTCTTCAAGAGGGCATTGTCAGCTTTCTTGAAGAACAAGACCACCGCACTTCTGCTCCACGCCTCCGGAGTAGTGCCACCATGGAGGACGAAATTAAAGAGCCTCTGAAGGACTTCAAGTACCGGTTTTCCACCCGCTTTTAGAAGCTCCGCTGTAACTCCATCTTCGCCCGGGGACTTGCCGTTTTTAAGGTGCTGGAGAGCCACTCTAATCTCGCTCAGACTGACGTCCGGGATATCATCGGAATAACGTCGGATAAGACCCGCTCTTGGATCGTTACTCACACTTGCGTGTGGCTCCAACGATGATGTGTACAGCTGCCCATAGAACCTCTCAATCTCACTCAGAATCTCAGGTGTCCCGGAAACGATGCTGCCACACTCAGTCTTCAGCTTTGACAGTTGGCTCTTACTGGCAGACACATCTCTGGCAAAGACTTTGGAGCCATGGTTCCGCTCAATCGCTTCTTCAATACGAGCAGTATTAAATTTGCGTAAGTCTCGCCGCATGCATTTGGAGATCTGTCTGTTCAGTTGCCTGTATGCTGTCAAATCTGTTGACATTGCTGCGTTACTTACCATAAATTGAAGTATAACACATTTTTCGTGATGTACCGTAAGATTTTAAGATGTTTATAGGAACCACAGACAATATTATTTAAGAAACAAAAAAAACATATGTGCTGACCTAGAAGTGTGAATAATATCAATATTTAAATATTGTTATCACATCTAAATTGAGATTTTGTAAATTATTTGACATCGGCTCATTCTGGTGCGTCCGTTTTTCTAAATTGATTTGGCACATACTATAGAGCAAAAGATAATTCTTTTAAGTTTCTGCTTAGTAAACGATGCATTTGGCCTTGCAAGTTGGTTGCTAAAAAAGACGTTTCTTTGATTTAGTATCGAAATCGGCAGACGTTGATGCGGAACTTCACTAGTTGAAGAACACGCATGGGATGAACTTGACTCACCCTTAATATCTTTATAGTGAATCTGATATTTTTTCTTCATATTATGAAAAATCAAGTTGGTAGTTTTCCAAGTCTTTGTAATTTTTCTTACACAACCTAGAAATAAATGTTTTTTGTTCCATATTTTATGTAGACATTTTAAATAAACATATTACTAATACAAAAAACTCACTCAAATTTGTACTAAATTTCAAATGGAAGATACATCAGCTAAACCTGTCTTATCTTCAATTTCTCACTCGAGTCAGTACAGGCCACTGGGGTCATCAGTCATTCGAGTTGACATGAGTAACTCGTAATCTGAGTGGCCACAAATATAAATATAAAATAAAAGCTACTCGAGTGACTAGAGTGAAACATGGCTCGAGTCCCATCAATAATGACTATATGTTTTGCTGTTTTATATTTTACAGCTTTGTTTAAAATTTTATTCAATAATGTAATTAGATGATCATGAAAATGGCTACATATTTCTTAAAAATTTTATTAACAATAATTATCAATACCTTTTATTAACATAATTAAATATTACATTTTATTTGTATCTAACAACTAAATTCTAATATATATTTACAGCCTGTGTAGCCTTGAGATGTAAGAGCATTGCCAAGAGCTTCTTCATAATTTTCAAATTTGACCAATTTATGTATTGGTCCTTTAAGTTTGTTTTCACACATCATCAATATTAAATCATTCATCATATTATTTTTTTCTGTAGGATCTGCTTTCTCATTCCACGCAGTCATCCAAAAGCCATGGAAAGATAAATTCTTAAAAATAAATGCGGAAGTTGGAATATTAACTGGTTCTCTAGACATACCACCATATGTTACCATTTTACCTGAGTGTTGTAAATGTCTTAACATTTCAAGAGAACTTTTACCTCCCACACAGTTTAGAGCCAGTGAAGGCTTTTCTATTATTTTATCTTTAAAAATATTTGTAGAACGTAATTCTTCTTCTGTAAGGACATAAGTAGCTCCCAAGCATTCTAAATACTTCTTTAATTCATTTATTTCAGGCCTATTTCTGACAATATTAATATTTTTTACACCCCACGCTTTACATATTTGGATGATGTTTTGTCCACAGGCACTATTCGCTCCATTTTGTATTACTACAAGGCCATCTCTTACAGGCTTAAAATCTGTTAGCATTCTATATGCTGTACAGGGGTTTACTGTAAGAGTTGCAGCTTCAACCAAACCCAAACCCTCTGGAACAACTTTTAGAACTTCTTGATTAAATGTGCCTATGTTCCTCCAAGTACCTTGAACTGGCTTGGTTACAATAACCTTATTTCCGGGAGATATTCTTTGCACATCTTTACCAATTTCTTCAACAATTCCTACACCTTCATTACCTGGTACACTTGGAAGGTTCACCTTAACAGGATACTTTCCTGAAACAAAAATAATGTGATAAAATAACGACTAATATGATATATAAATATAATATACAAAAAATTTATGAATAATACCTGATTAACACTACATTCTCATTATCTTCAATCATGATCATAACATAAGCTGTAATCACTTAAAATTAATATACAATTTTTATTATGTAACATATACCTTGTATGGTGTTAATGTCTGCAGGGTTGATTGGTGCCGCTAGCATGCGTACTAAAACATCTTGATTACCAAGAGGAGGCACTTCACTTTCTCTGAACTTAACAACTTTCAATGGATCTCCAAATTCACTATATACAAGCTGTTTAGACATTAAATTTCTGATAAAACTCCGGTTTATAAGGCATTTGTTAATTCCTATTACAGATGTTATCATATTGTTCTTGATTAACGGTAAGCGAACCATTATTTTTTAGTTTTTAACTGATTGGTTCCTGTTACGATTTTTTAGTATTTAATACAATTTTATTGTATTGATTAATACAGAATTGCGCGGCACATAAAAGCACTGAGAATTTTTTATTCATAAATATTTTAAGTTAAATGATTTGATGGTCCCTTTTATCTTGTAATTTGGTTCTGGTCTGCTTTTTAACTTTTTATTTAAAATTTTGTTGCTGATAAATATCAATGTCAGATGTCATGTTTTTCTACTTCAAGATATCTTGACTTGGATGCTTGTCTTTTAGGCCGCAGCTTGTAATTTCCTAAAGGATCTTCGTTTTTATAGATTTCTCTTCACTTTTTGGGAGATTTTGAAGACATCTCAAACCAGCGGTTCATGATGACCATAACTCAAGTTCTTAAGAAGCCTATGCGAACAAAATAACTTGAGATTCACATCAATAGCGAAGCGCTTGTTGTCGTTTCCACTAATAGTTCACACACTCAAAAAACTTTATACACAAAATCGCATCACTTTTAAGTATCAACATCCACTTCAAAACAGGAGCAACAATCCGTCGACAGTCGAGTTCCCGTCAAAATTCCGGATGTAATTGTGGGTAATATAGCATATATAGCATAGCGCGCTATCTCTCCATAGCACATAGCGCATGCTGTGTAAGTAGCGGCTATTACACTATTGCGCTATTAATATTTATCGGCAACTAGTTCTAGCAGCAGCGCTGTTAGGTGTGGACTGAGGATGTGTGACTCACTGTGTATTTGTAAGTGATCGAAGGACACGGTTGTCTGCCACTAAAGTAGCCTCACTAATGTTTTTAAATCTAAATAAAATATAGATACAAAAGTGTATATAAAAGTGTGTGTAAATAGTTGATTTTTGTAAGGGGTGTCTCAGTAAGAGTGCACTTTTTCATTTTAAAATAAAAACAAGTATTTTATGACAGAGTTGTGATATTTTTATTGTATTGTAAAGAAGACATATTCCGATTAAGAATGGAATAAAATATCCGGTAAATGACCCCACGGCTCCGATGACAGGCCATTACTCTTTTCATGAAATTTTCCATGACTTTTGCACAGAGATGTGGCTGTATCTCACCGACGACGCGTTGGATTTCCGATTTCAGCTCAGGAATTGTTTTTTCGAGATTTCACAAAACCAAAAAGAAAAAAATCGCACGGCGTTAAATCGCACGATCTTGGTGGCCAGTTGACATCAGAGTTTCGTGAGATAATGTGTTCTGGAAATCGTTGCTGCAATAAGTCGATTGTTTCCTGCGCGGTGTGGCAGGTTGCGCCGTCCGGCTGAAACCACATGTTGTCCAGATCCATGCAGTCCAGTTGAGGCCACAAGAAGTCCGTTATCATATTCCTGTAACGAATGCCGTTCGCAGTCACTGCAATTTCGGCCTCATTTTCAAAAAAGTAAGGTCTAATCACGCCGCCTGACCAAAATCCGCACCAGACAGTTACTCGTTGTGGGTGCATTTGTTTCTCATGGATTGCATGAGGATTTTCTGAGTCCCAAATCCGACAATTTTGTGTATTCACGAAGCCATCCATATGGAAATGCGCTTCATCGGAGAAAATGACTTTTTCCGAAAAATTGGTATCGACTTCACTTTGCTCCATTACCCATTGAACGAATTGCCGGCGCTTTCCGTGGTCTGCTGGTTTGAGCTCCTGAGTTAACTGAATCATGTACGCATGAAGGTGGATGTCTTTAGTCAAAATTCGCTGCGTAGTGCTTCGTGAAATTTGAAGTTGTTGAGAACGATGTCGAATTGATGTTTTCGGGTTTTCGGCAACACTCTCGTTTATAGCAGCAATGTTTTCAAGAGACCGACCGGTACGTTGACGCAAAGGATTCTTATTATCCATAATTGACCCAGTTTCTTCAAAATTTTTAACCACTCTTCAAATGGTTGACACTTAGGTGCACTTTCTCGGCTGAAAATTTGGCGCAGTTTGCGAGCGGTTTCAGCGTAACTTATCCCATTTTTGTAATGAGTTTTCACAATTATAACGCGTTGTTCTTTCGAAAACCTCTCCATTTTTAATAATGGGAATAAACAGAGATGACAGCTGTCAAATTTCAGAGTTGCCACTTGCATGAAAAAAAAATATTCCAATTTTAAAAAGTGCACTCTTACTGAGACACCCGATATATACAATGAATAAACTTTTAAATACGCCTTCAATTGATTTATAATATACATCAAGGTTAAGATAACGTTTACGTCGATTGTAGACAGTCGTAAGTCTGAAAAGTATGAGTGTTCATTGGTTTTTCTTTACTGCTATTTATTTATTTATTTATTTCACAATTTATGTACACACAAGTTAGGGAGAGGACACATCATGATAAAAAGTTTGTACAAAGGCTCTACTTATCTCACAATGAAATTTCTTCCAGTAGGCCAGTTTCAAACACATATGATTACTAAATCATTATAAGGTGTGCACTTTGTTATTATACAACACATATGGGTATAAATTAAATATATAATTTTATTATATATATATATATATATATATATATATATATATATATAAACATATATATACACACACACATACGTACATATATGTACATACATATATTTGTAACAATTAGTAAATATCAGAGATTTGAGACACAGAGACAGCGATAAATAATGTTCTTTCACTCGTTTTTGAAGAATGTCACTGTTTTGATTTCTCGAATGTGAGTAGGAAGCGAATTCCAGAGTCTTACTGCTTGTACGGAGAATGAACGGGAATATGAATGAGTATTAAAGGATGGGAATTTTAAGACAGTTTTAAGGTGAGATCTACAAACTGTATCTGGGGATTTAAGAAAGGTAAATCGATTTCGGAGGTATGTAGGGAAATTTGGGCTATATAGGATGTTAAAAAGGAGACAAAGGATACGAGTGTTCCTGCGAAATCGGATCGGGAGCCACTTGAGTTGCTTTCTAAATTTAGAGACGTGGTCAAACTTCTTGAGTCCGAAAATATACCGAATGCAAAGGTTTTGTAATCGCTCAAGTTTGTTTAATTGCTCCTCTGTGGCATCCAAAAAACAGACATCAGCGTAATCTAAGATAGGCAAAATAAGGGTTTGAACAAGAGAGATTTTCATTGATAAGGGTAAAAAACTTTGAAGACGTTTTAATGAGTGGAAAGCATAATAAACTTTTCTACCTAAGTCCGTTATGTGAAGACCCCATGACAACTTATTGTCCATAATTAAGCCCAAGTTCTTCACAGATTCAGTATAAGTAATTGATGTGCCATTGATAATCACATCTGGCAGGGTGCATTTATCAATTAAGCTACTAGTATATCTGCTACTTACTATTATTGCTTGAGACTTACTTGGATTAATAGTTATACCATGTGATCTGGACCAACGACTGATTCTCTTCAAGTCATCATTCAGTGCTTCTATCGCCAATTTAGCTTCAGATGCCACAAAGTGACGGTAAAGCTGCAAATCGTCTGCATAAAGATGGAAGTTGGAGGATATTATTTTTGTTATAGAATTGATAAAAACGGTGAAGAGCAAAGGAGACAAGACGCCACCCTGGGGTACACCCGTTATAAGATTACACCAGTTGGAATAAGTGTCATTGGAACGGATACATTGTGAACGACCCCGAAGATAGTGTGACGGCCCAATATTATTATTAATAATTAAATTCAATATAAAGGGGCTTCAAAAATAGTCTTAAAAGATATATATTAAGCAATTAAGTTAAATTAATAAACATAAAGTTAATATATTTCAGACATTATCCCAATAACATAGTAAATTAAAGGCAAAATTATTGTTTTTCGTAATAAATAAATTTATTTAAAAACTTGAAAAAATATTTAAAATAAGATAAATAATAGAAATACAAGTCAAAAAATATTATAAAATTAAGTTAAATAACGTTTATAAGATAATTAGAAAATTTGTTAAAAATTGTTTAAGTCATGGGAGGTGTTCGTCTATAAAAGAAAATTTTTCTAAGTTGTGGAAGGAGTTCACGTATAGATGAAATTTCTTAAGTTGTTGAAGGAGTTCATGTATTAAAGAAAATTTTCCTAAGTTATGGAAGGTGTTCACGTATAGACGTCTTGTATGGAGGAAGCTGCCGGAGGTACATACCTGCAGTTGTACATATATATGGGGTGGTCGGGAGCCCGACTGCCTGAAGTACTGTAGGCACAATGACTAGTCCTATATTAGGGACTTATGATATTAAACTCAATGATACAAAAGCAATACTAAAGAAGGTCTCCATGATGAATTTGCATTACAATAGTAGGGTCGTGGGTTCGAACCCTATATATTAATGACTTATGAAAGTAAGGTCTATGATCCAAAAGCAAACTATAGAAGGTCTTATGATTATATGTCAGAGGGTTGTTTTGACTTATGAAAGTAAGGTCATACAAAAGCAATATTATAGAAGGTCTCCTTGATGCATAAGCATTGTATGGAGTGGTCGGGTGACTGACTGCTCCTAGTACTGTAGCAAAATGACTAGTCCTTATTAGGGACTTGAAAAGGTATATTATGGTGGCGTGTGTGCTGCTTCACGAGCAATTGGTCCGAGGTAAACTTGGACTCGCTAACCGATGTGTCCTAGACATATCATCTTAGTGCCGGTGGTAAGCGGGTTTGTTGTAGCAATACGGCTTTCCCGTGGACATCGCACACCCATACCGTTTGTGGGTGGCGTAGTAGCGCATAGCGATGCGTCGTCTATATTTCGGATTGGGATGATGAGTGTGTTTGGTAGCACTTTTAAGTGTAACAGGCATACTCAACTTCATGTCTTAGTGCATTAGCGCTATGATACGTGGAGTTTTGTTCATTGGCGTCTTAGTAGCGTGCTACTATGATACGTTGGTGATATTTTTTATATAACAACAATAAAAACTTTGTTACCAAAATCGATAGGAGTCATGTGGGTGTGTTGTGAGGGGGCGCCATCCGTATGATAGTTGCATTGATGCTTACTGCTACTTGCGGTATTGCGTCTTGTGATTGATCTGCGGGTGTGCTGCGCCTGATTCGACGCATTCCTGTGGTTCTGGTCGATGGAGGTATACAATTAACATCTTAGTGCTGGTGGTAAGCGGGTTTGTTGTAGCAATACGGCTTTCCCGTGGACATCGCACACCCATACCGGTTGTGGGCGGCGTCGTAGCGCATAGCGATGCGTCGTCTATCTTTCGGTTGGGGATGATGAGTGTGTTTGGTAGCACTTTTAAGTGTAACAGGCATACTCAACTTCATGTCTTAGTGCATTAGCGCTATGATACGTGGAGTTTTGTTAATTGGCGTCTTAGTAGCGTGCTACTATGATACGTTGGTGATATTTTTTATATAACAACAATACCAACTTTGTTACCAAAGTCGATAGGGATCATGTTAGGTGTGTTGTGAGGGGGCGCCATCCGTATGATAGTTGCATTGATGCTTACTGCTACTTGCGGTATTGCGTCTTGTGATGGATCTGCGGGTGTGCTGCGCCTGATTCGACGCTCTCTTGTGGTTCTGGTCGATGGAGGTATACGGGTGGTGATGTCTGCTGGGATGTATGGGGGACCTTGGAATGGTGTAAGCCCGACGATAGTCGTATTGATGCTTGTTGCGTTCTGCAGCATTGCGTCTCTGCGATGGTTGTTTGGTGGGACGCTATTCTCAATGGCGCTCTCTGCGTCTTGGTTTGACTCACACCTAAGTAGCTTTGCCCAAGTCGGGTCCCTTCATTGCGGGGCTGCAGACTGTCTGCCCTCCACGATATTTTATATAACAACATAATATTATATCTCTGTAACTTTCCCACCTTTGAATGATTGAAGGCAACTTGTTGGTGGGTGAGACAAACATGATCGAAAATGCATTTACTCAACGTCAGTGACACAAACCCTTTCTGATGGCGAGTTATTACTCTTATCTTATAACTTGCCTTTTGGCTATATCTGCCATTGTATTGGTTGGTGGAGCATATGTGTCGACCTCATGCGGGTGGTAGCTGGCGGGAGGATCTGAGGAGACTCTCAAGGCTGCGGCCGAAAGCCGCACAACGTGGGACTCCATTCCCTTGAGGTGAGCGGTAGACTCATGACACGCTCTGCGGCTAGTAGCCGTGCTGATCATGCAATTGGTGGTGATGCCATACACTTACATCACGTCTGCAGGAGGGGCGGTCTGGCAGGTGGTGGCGCTCACGGAGGGTTTACGGCCAGTGTGCCTATTTGCCTAAACCGTGTGACGTACATTCACTGTGGCTGGATTCGTTCGTACTCTGTATGGCGTTTACACGCATTGACATGCGCGACTTCGGTCGATGTTTGTGCTTACGCACTAACAAGGGGCCAAGCCTCTTTTACTGGTTCGCCAGTTATTTTGCTGTGGACTACGGTCCAGTTCCCGAATTAGCGTCCCCTTCGGGGGGAGTGCATCAAAATGGTTGGCACTCACCGTGCACGGCGTGTGTGGGGCCGTGTACCTCCCCCTACATTTTTTTAAAAATAAATGTAGGAGAGCGAAGCCCTTGTATTTGGTATTTTGTATAAATATATTTTGAGCCTTTTCCGAGCGGGAAGGGATAATTAATAATAAATTAATAATGTAAACCTGATACAAGTGGAGTAAGGACGTTTTATGTCTTAACCTTCCTCGAGCCCTGTCTTCGTGAACGGGGTTCACTTAGCTTATAAGGCACTACCAACAGCTTTCAATTGCTCTAGCGAATATTCATTCTTCCAAAAGACACCTAAAAGAACTAAGTTACTAAACAAACACAACGTAAATAAGGGTCCTAACTAAGACGATCACGCCAAAATATTACAAACGGCCTATTATTAAACCTTTAGAAAGATCATTTAGAAAGACCAAAACATATTTTATTTATCCTAGTCACATATATAATTTTTAATATAAAGGGGAATATAATACATTTAGTATTTTATATATTTATTACTATGAGAGGGGGGAGATCGTTACAATAAGAATCAAACCAGAGAATGTCCGAAGGTGAAACATTAATACACTGGAGTATTTTTAAGAGGATATCAAAGTCAACAGAATTAAAGACACTGCTGAAATCTAATAAAACGAGTACGGTTAATTGTTTTTGATCTATGGCTCTACGGATATCATCAGTTACCTGAAGAAGAGCAGTTGTTGTACTATGACCGGGCCGGAATCCAGATTGAAATAAACTTAAAATATTTTGTTAGAATTAAGGTAAGAAGACAATTGATTGTGAACAATATGTTCAAGTACTTTAGAGAGGAATGGTAATATAGATATAGGTCGAAAATCGGAATGTAATGTAGGGTTAGCAACCTTGGCTATTGGAATAATTTGTACTAACTTCCACGAGTGTGGAAAACAGGAGAAAGATAATGAAAAATTAAATATGTGAGTAAGAACTGGGAGAATACAAGGTAAAATCATAGTTATCATTGTGGAAGAAATTTTGCCATTTCCCGTTGCAGTAGAAGATATAGATATCACTGATCGTTTTACTTCATCTTCTGACACTGATACAAATTCAAACTGGCTGGAATGTTGCAATGGGCATCTGGATAATTCTAGTAGGGTCTTAGCTGTTATAAATGAAGATAAGGAAACAGGTGGAAGAGAAAAATATTGATTGAGAATATCTATATCAAGATTTCCAGTCCCAAGCGCAGGGTGTTTGCCAATGCCGACTGTTTTAAGAAAACTCCAGGCTTTTGCTGAATCACAATTTGAAAGTGAGTCATAAAAGTAGCGCCTTTTAGCATCTCTACACAAACGATTGCAGCGGTTGCGCAGACTCTTAAACTTTATTAAATTTCTTTCCAAGGGACAATGTTTATATCTACTTCTGGTTTTATCCCTACACGCCATAAGCTCTTTTATCTCAGTTGTAATCCAGGGCGCGGGACAATGTTTTATTTTTATACGTTTGACAGGTGCATGGCAATCATACAATCTAAGAATTAAAGCGGTAAAATTGTTAACCATATCATCAATATTATTACAATCTTTTACGGAAGACCAATCTATTTTACTTGCATCACGTCTTATGACTTCCAAGTTCCAATACCCTTATAGCTACGAAGAAATCGAAAATGTGATTTGCACTTAGGTGGACGAACACGGTACGATATGTAAATGAGGTCATGGTACGAAAAAGAAGCTGTTTTTTGTCCATGATTTGCAATTTTATTTAAAGATGAAACAATGATAAGGTCAAGTAAAGACGGAGTACAGTTTGGAAAATGATGGGTGGCAAAGAGGGGTAAAATTTGTAGGTTGTGTGAGGACACAATAGACTTCAGCTTAAGTGCACGTGGATCGTCCTTCAGTAAGCACGTATTGAAATCTCCCATCACGATTACATGACTATATATAGGACAGAAGTCTGTAAGTAAATTTTCAAATACATCAAAATAATTAATTTGCATATTAGGGTTGTATATCACACCAAGAAGGATTTTTGTATGATGAAGTGTAACTTCAAGAAAAAGGTACTCAGCAGATTCAGAATAAGTTGACGGGAAGCAGAGATATGTTTGTATGGGATTTCAGAACGCAAGTAAATAGCTACACCACCTCCTCCTTTACCAGTCGGAGGTGGTTTTGAGCGTGGCTCCGCCAAATGCTTAAAAAAAATAAAAAGTAAACTATATTATAATAAAATACTTAATAATATAATATATAAAGCAATATCCTAAAATAAAAATAAATAAATTTTAAAGAGAAAATATACCTAACTTATAATTAAAAAATAAAACGTAAATAAATATAAAAACAACTCAGCTCAACTCACTAGCGTAATGGAATTATTTTTAACTAAGTCTATGTATACATATTATATTAAAACTAGAAGAAGAAAAACAAAAATTCTAATTGCAATACAAAATTAAGAAAGTAAAAACGGAACATTATTTTAAACAGCGTATAAGTAAACATTAAAAATAATCTTTAAAAAGGAGGTAAGTAGTAAAATCTTAATAAGTTAGTTTTGTTTGCGTTCATTGCAATAAAACAATCTCTCGCCAGGGAGTAGTATGTACCTTGATAACATTGTTTGTGCATTGTTTGTGACGTGTATGCGTTCCGTCGAAGTTAGTTCTCTTCACTTTTATGAAATAATAATTAGTTATAGAAAACAATACTACTATATTCAATTATTTATGCGTCGGCGTGATTTCTTCGGGGCGTTAACAGTTGTTGATGTTCTATTAGCGGACTGTGATGCGTTATCGTTAGTAGCGGAGCTAGAAGGATATTTCACGATGAGTAGTTCCAATCCAGCCAACTTTTCAATTTTTTGTCGGGTTTTATCGGGGAGGATTATAACAATTTTTCCTTCAGAATACCAGCAATGCTTAATTCCAAAGTGCTTACGTGCTGTAGTAAATATGTGATGCCTGGCTTTCGTTAAAAACTCTGAGATGGTGATACCGGAGCCTTTTAAATTGGCTTTGTTATCCCAAATAAACCGCCTCTGCTCAGAATCAAAAAACCGAACTAAAACTGGTCGTGTCTTATTTAGAGATGATCCAAGCCGATGGCAAACTTTAATACAATCCTTTTCTATATCTGTCAGCTTTAATTGTTTAGATATTATATTTAAAATAACTTCACGGAGGTTTTCATTTTGCTCTTCGGCAATGCCATGAAACAATAGAACTTTATTCGCATCACCGTTTCATGTCTATCAAGGCCGAGGCATAGTAAATTTATTTGTGTTTTAATTGTAGAAAGAGTTTGCCAAACAAATGATTTAAACTCAGAGTACTCACGAGACAATGAACTTATGTCAGGATTCGATGAACTGCTCTCGGTATTGCCTTTTAGCAGCTTCTCTTCATATTCACTTTTCGAGTTCGTTAAGATTATTAGCCAACTGGACATCCATATTAGGTGGTATAAGAATATATATATACTTTTTTTATATTATTTTTTTTAATCTTGTAGGATAAGTTGTGATTAGTGAGCGTAGATGAGTTAAATAACCAATTAATTCATTTATAACACTTAACACACACTGTTTAATTTATAATAAATATAAATAGGCGCACACCAAAACAAACGTGTTGACGATACGAATACCCACTTTACTTTTTACTGCTTTATTTTATTTTAGTCTAAAATGCGACTTATTTGAAAATAATGTTCTTATATAGAAGGTTGTCTATCGAACGAAAAACATGTAATGTAACGTGCTATGAGATTTAGCGTGCTGCAAAACTTTACGCGCTTGCCGTCTTCCCACACGCTTTCTTATAAATCGCGTGCTATAATATAGTATATTTAACAGTGCGCTAGAAATTTATAGCTTGTAATCTGTAGCGTGCTATTGATTTATAGTCATTTTGAATAGATTATCCAGATGTCATGCTTATGATCACATCCACAGACGTAGACATAGAAACCTTTAGACTAATGATTAGCGTGGCCTCGAGTGAGAAAGGACGATAACGTAGTTTTAGGTTATACAATAATCTTTATGACTTTTAAACATATTTAGATAAAATTTTTAATTGTTCTAAGAACTGAACTGAACAAGATTCACCAATCGCACAAAACACTTTTTTCTCACTTAAACCAACTTGTAAACTCCTTAGATCGCTACGAACTGTCAAAGTTGTTTATCAAAGTTTAGTTTGCTAAACAAAAAAACCGACACGGAGAAAGGGACAAACAATCACACCGCTCTGTCTCATATGCATAAATCTATCTTTTTTGTGTGCGAATGCAAAAGAAGTCGTCAATTTGTCTATAGGTTTCTCTGTCTACGTCCACAGAACACTATTACTCCTTCACTAAAGTGAATATAAAGATATACCTTAATCTATTGGGTTAACCTTAGAGTATACATAAGAAAGTAATAGAGCGCATTTTAGCAAGTATGAACAGTAAGTATGGTTATAAACAGTCTCGAGATCACAATAGTCACGAGTAACAAGCTCTAAAAATGATTCACGGAAGCAAACTTAAAATGATATTGACATTCCTTCAAGTAATATTTTGATTAGAAAACACTGATCTTAACAAAATTAATCAGAGTGTCAAAGGGTGTTTTGGGAGGTGCACGGGCGGACGGTTCCTGGATAGTTTATGTTCACAATTGGACCGATGGTCTCTGGATGGCCTAGAATTTAGATTCATCCGGTAGGTGTCGCTGTTTTTTATGGAATGGAGGTGACAAACGAGCACATAGTCCCCCTGATGGTAAATTGATGCTGTGGCCCATAAAAATCTACATTTATCCTCGATAAAGAATTAAAATATTACATTTAATCTTTAAAACCTGGCTCAAATCGACTATAACGGTTATCAACTTATCTTCGTGGTCACCAGTAAAGAGTTAAAGCCATCCAACAGTCCACCAAAATTAGTAGGTACTTTTTTGATCCAATCTAATAAACTTATCACGGCACGACATCTTAGGAACCATGTCCAATTTATGAAGACCCACTCCTGGTTGATAGCGCCTTTCTGATGCTGGCTGGAACTTCAACAGTAAAATTACATGAAAGTGCTTCTTTTTTTACCCGATTTGTGACTTAATTTTATAGAGGACAAAGAAATTCCCGCGTTAAAATTCCGCCGTTAGTTCATAAAAGACTGAATCTCCTTTATATAGGCTATTTCTTAGTCTAGCAAGAAGAACAGAACGTCACCCTCACTAGTGTTTTATTACCTAATTTTATAGCTCTCTCATGTAAGATTTTATATGTCTATATAAGTTAAAGTTTTTAATAAATTATTATTATTAAACAAATTCAATCAAAGGCATCTTCTTCACTAAGGGTGGCAGTTGTACCTAAGACAATGATCTTATGAACTCATGTTCTTAAGAAGCCTATGCGAACAAAATAACTTGAGATTCACATCAATAACGAAGTGCTTATTTAGTCGTTTCCACTAATAGTTCACATATGCACTTGATACACAAAATCGCATTACTTATAAGCAGGCATTTGATTAGGCAGTTGTAGGCATTCTCCTATGGAGCTCTTCCAATTTTAGACTGGAAATACTGAGCTGGGTAGATTTGTTCTCAATATAGTCTTCTGTTTCAGTGTTAATAATGACGCCATCATTCTTAGCTTCCAATTTCCAATGTTCGCGGCGTATAATTTTTTGGGCAAGAAATTTTGTGTCTTCACTAGATTTTATTTTATTCTCTGGGCTAATTGCAATGTAGCTAAGTGTTCCGAGGTGCAAGTAAGTCAGTTTTTATGTCAACCATATCAGCAAATGACACTTTTTCTAATGGCGGCTTGGGGCAGATTTCTTCTGAAATCATTAAGACGTTCCATTAAGTCTTGTTTGTTCTCAGTGCTTCAAAGACGCGTGCATTAACCGTTTCAGTATCTCGTGAGTCATATATTAACATTTCGATTGTTTAACTATTGTGTCTTCTTCGCGGACAGAGAAGTTGTTGAAAATAGGTTTTTGCTTCAACGGCTAGTACTGCACTTCCATCTCAGAAGCTGCATTATGTATATATATAAAACAATGCCTCAGTGCTGTATGCTTAAAAAAATTTCAAACATTTAACTGTTTTTAATTCTTCTACTTTTCGAAATTGGAATTCAGTTTATCTATTTATAATCTAATTAATATAAAATATATCTAATATTTCAAGAAGATACGTTAATCTTTAGGCCGGTTTTAGAGCTCGACCGACCGTCGGTGCGTACGTCGGTCGCGCTTGCCATTTGTAGGAAAATTCACGAGTCGTTACAGTGCTCGACCGACCGTACGCACGCGAATATTGCTACGCACTGCGGACGAGAACCGTCGGTCGAGCGCGTCCGCATGCGTACCGTCGGTCGACCGACGCGCTATGGAAACATATGAATTATGAACGCGTTCAGTGCTACACCGATCGGTGGACCGACTGTACGGATGCGTGTATCATCGTCAAGAAAATCGAACCTAAATTTCAATAATATTGTATGATTTTATACGTATTAAGTAATGTTAGTGATTTAAGTAATTTTCATCAAACATGGCATATGTCGACACCGAATGCTTATTTACCAAAGTCCGTCTTCGTGAACTTCTGTGGGACAAAGGCCACGTGTTATACAAAGACCCTGATATCAAGTTAAAGGCCTGGGAAGAAGTTTGAACAGTTTTGTTCCCGAATTTCGATGGGTGTACTTAATATCTACGTCTTCTGTACTTTATACGTTTACATACATAGTAAACACCAACAAAAAAAAATTGGAAACGAAATGATTGCCACAAATAATAATCATTGTGGTGTAACGCGTAAACATATTTAAACTCGTCACATCACATTTAAATAAAAAAAAAACTATTATATATGTATTTAAACTAATATACTAATATACTTTTCTTAGTCTATATTAATGACTTACCATGGGAATAACCATGATATAGTTTTATTTGCTGATGATATAAAATGAGACGAAAGTGAATAATTCTATATCAAATGTAGTACACCGGATTAACGACAATAATCTGTTTTCAAGCCGTAAAAAAACGGAATATATTAAATTCGCTATACCTAATGCTAAATACTAATATAGTTTTAAAATTGAAGCTTATTTCGTCTTTATTTTAATTAAAATGCACGATTACGGCATAGAATAACAGACGCAAGAGCTAAACGTGTCATTATTTTGTCACAACGAATAAGATAATTGCAGAAAGCAAACGATTAATATGAACACAATTCCTATAACGTTACTGTTTTGCTATTGCGTAAATTCCATTTTTTTATAGAATAAGGTTGACAACGAGCACACAGTCCACCTGATAGTAAGTGGATGCTATGGCCCATAGACATCTACATTTATCCTCGATTAAAAATCAAAACGCAGATGCGTTGTCACCCCTGAGGACTAAGATGAAATGCCTCGTTTCCAGTAAAAAAGGGTCTCCAGATCTCTACATTCACCGAACGAAACACAGCAGTATTAAGTTGCTTTTTTACGCTGATATTCCAATTCCGATGTAATATCTAAACTCAATACGCCGCAAACGTAGTGATTATATTCCTTCTCTTTGTACACAGCTGTCAACTAACTACCTAAATGCGTAGAGAGTGCCGATTTTGCTTAAATTCGGATTGGACTAGCTTGCTAGAGTAATTACATACATACGTATTACTCTGAGCTTGCTACATATTTATTTAATTATGGATTGGATAATTTCAAATCAATTCTGATCTCATTTAGTTCACACAATCACCATACAATATTAAAATAATTTAGCGCTAGAGTCGCTTTTAAGACCTTTTTTTCCTGGCTACTGTCCCAATTTAATTGAGGTCAGCCCTCCTAGTAATCTAGCGCCACATCGTGCTATTGTCTGTTATCCTTTTTAACATGTTAGTAGATTTCAGGTCGTTTTTTAGTGTTTGCAGCCAGGTTGTTGATGGTCGTCCACGGCCTTTTTTCCCCTCTTCTATGTTCATAACTCTATTAGTCATATGGTCATCATCCCGTCTCATCACGTGTCCGTGCCAGTGTAGACGGTTTTCTCTAAGTTTTTCGTGCACCATAGTAATCTAGTAATGCTGCGGCTACACTAATGAGCAACGTCAATGCCCATAAACGCAACAATTATTGCCTTAAATTTAACGCGATAAAATGAGTGGCTACACTTGAACGGTCAACGTCGTTTCCCGTTGAACGGCATTAAATTTGCCGTTGAACGGCGTTAAATTTGCCGTTGAACGGCGTTAAATGTTTCGACCGGGGAAGGACCACGCTCTCACAGAATACCAGCGTAAAATAGTAGCTTAATGCTGCTGTGTTTCGTATGGTGAGTGTAGAGAACCGGAGACTCTTTTTACTGGAAACGAGGCATTCCATACTATTCCTCACGGATGATAACGCATCTGCATTTTGATTCGTAATCGAGGATAGATGTAGATGTCTATGGGCTACAGCATCCACATACCATCAGGTGGACTGTGTGTTTGTCACCCTGTCCTATAAAATAAAAAAATAAACAAAGAAAAAACGAATACAAATAAAAAGAAGATGGTGGATGCTACAAATGCACAGGCACAGTAACGTACACTGTAAATCTATTTATGTTTTATTTTGTTTTCCCGCACCCAAAATGCACTTGAAAGACGTCCAATGGTTTAAGCTAAATAATAAGACAAACGTAAATATATTTTAATGAAGTAAGAACTAATAAGCCAATCATAAATACTGGTCAAGTGCGAATTAGATACACGTACTCAGGGTTTCGTACCACTGTACACTATGAATTTTGACCTTCAAAAATTGTTTTTTTTTCTCCTGCTTGTTTTTCTTAGTTTCATACAACATATTAAAGTACTTTTGAAGTAATTTTTGTAATTCAATCTCGAAAAGCTTTTTCATTACTCCACTCCATCGCAGCCATACGTGCAACCCCGTGGCACTCACCGTGCACAATGAGACAAACGTAGTGTGGCCGCTTCAACGCGATAATTCGCGCGTTAATCCTTTGATGTACCGCCACTCGAGTTATCGGCAAACGGGAAACGGCATTGTTAATGCCGTTGTCAAATTATCGCGATAATTCGTGGCCCCACCTACATTCAACGTCCATCAACGCGATAATTAACGGCATTTCTCCTTAGTGTGGCCGGGCCATAAGAAATTGAAAGGTTATAATTTCAATCCAGATCGATCGGATATGTTTTCAAAAGTAAGCCTGCTAAGTCTTGTTAAATCGACAGTTTTTTTTCAGGAATTGCAGTTGACGCGAAGCTTCAATGAAGCCCTCATCTGAACTAGCTAGAAAACTTAGTTTTGCAGCATATGCTGTGAAAAAGCTTACAGGCTTTACATATGTTGAAACAGTTATTTTTAGTTATTTCCATAGCATAATGACATGTATCTTGCTATGTGGTAATGCAACTGACATTGAAACAATCTTTTATAACCTAGGTCCGAAGGAATCCTTTTTAGAAAAATAAATATATTACTACTTTGGCGTATCATTATATTTACAAATATTTAATGTACGAATATGTACACAAAGACCATAACGTTTTATTAAAAATAGTGATGTACATTCTGTAAATACTATTGTAGCGGCGCTGTCGTTGCGCCACTAGCGAAACGCACCGAAGCCTAAATCACGCTATCAAAATTCCGAATCATAAACAGTATATATAGAACATCTCCGAACTATCACATGGAGTGTCGGCCGCTACCCGGGCAGAACACCTTGTCCGGCGGGAGATTTCCCTTTTCCTTCCTCGGCCACAGCGGTGACCGCGAAGTGATCTGAATTCTGAACACACAACCAACAACCTTCAGAAACTTCAAGCTTCATCATCGTCTTAGAATACCCCACCCATTCGCTCCCAAGCAAATATCGTCAGCAGTCTTCATATCCTGCAAGCCATCTAGCTTCAGAAGGTTCATCGCAGCACTGGAATAATAATGCTTCCTGTTCCTTGAAGCTACTCTCTGCGCTATACAGTGTTCGGCACGGCTCTGAGCCTCACTGCTCGCCTCTGCTTCACGGTACTCTCACAGATTACTTGCCTTCTTCTCGACTCACCGCAGACTACAAGGCAATCTCCTGGCACTTGCACATTCGTCGACAACAAGACTGCACTATCGACCTCCGGTCTGAGCAGGGGGGGTGATATAGCGGCGCTGTCGTTGCGCCACTAGCGAAACGCACCGAAGCCTAAATGACGCTATCAAAATTCCGAATCATAAACAGTATATATAGAACATCTCCGAACTATCACATGGACTGTTGGCCGCTCCCCGGGCAGAACACCTTGCCCGGCGGGAGATCTACCCTTTTTCCTACTTCGGCCACACTATGAACAAGCACAAGTTATTTATACCAGTTACTCGACTCCAAGGAGTCCTTCATGGGGCAATGTATACGCTTTTACAACAGTCCCAAAAAATATGCAAGTCTTATCTATCATAAAGTTAAATTTGTTTATTAAGCACAAATTGTTATTATACTACTAAAGAGTACATTATTGATAATAACCCCTGGGAATGAGATGATCGTTGCCATGCATTTCTAAATGTTTTCATACTATAATTGTATAAAATATTGTATTGTAAATTATGCATTCAAAAAAAGTCCCACAGGGTTTCTTGCTGGTTTTTCTCACGACGGAGTTTTTTTCCGAACCAGTGGTAAAAGTAAAAATATGGGTGCGTTTGGCAGAAAAAAACGCTAGCAAGCGCTTACAAGCGTTGAAATAGTTTTCGGCCAGGACACGATTGCTACTTCAGTAGCGCTGACACAATCCGCCATTTTGCTTATTTAATTCGTTTGTTTTGAAGTAGAGTTTATAAGTTGTTTTGTGCAATATTAGTTTTAAGAAATATATTGACATAAATAAACATATACATGTTATTAAAAATTCATGATTGGTAAGATTTTAATATGAATACTTTAGAAACATATATTTAAATTAGATTAGGTTCTCCGGTTAACACTGACATCGTGTCCTGGAGGAAAATAGCTACTTATGATTTGACAGCGCTTACCGCTTACGATCGCCATTTTGCTTACAAGCGCTTGCTAGCGCTTTTTTCTGCCAAACGCACCCAATGACTTTCAATAAGAATTACATTTAATCTCCTATATAAAAATCTATTGCGGTCCGTTAGTCTCGCTAAAACTCGAAAACGGCTCGAATCATTTTGATGAAATTTTTATATGAGTTTGAGTCCTTGGATGGTTTAGATTTACAATTGCACCAATGGTCTTTGGACGATTTAGAAACTTAAGTTCGCCCGGTAGGTGGAGCTATTTTTTTATTGAATGGAGGAGACAAACGTGCACATAGTCCACCTGATGGTAAGTGGATGCTGTGGCCCGTTGACATCTACATTTATCCTCGATTAAGAATAAAAATGCAGATGCCATGTCACCCCTGAGGATTAAGATGGAATGCGTCGTTTTCAGTAAAAAGGGTCTCTGGTTCTCTACACTCACTAAACGAAACGCACATCATTAAGCTGACACGGTGCACCGTGGGCTACTGTCTCACCATAACAACGCCCCCGCATATTTAGTGCTCAAAACGAGGGTTTTTCTGGATAACACACCGGTCAAGTTTTGGATCATACCCAGAATATTCCTGACATGGTAGTAGTTCACGGACCACTGATAGACTCTCCGTGACCAGTGTTATGTTAGTACTTACTTGTTACTAGTTAGTAGGTGCTATTTAAGCACCTGAAACGTCGAGTATTAACGTAAGTTAGAAATAAACGCAACAAAAACCGTAAAGTTAATTATTTTATTCGATGTGTAGTATTCGTATAATTATAAGAAATATTTTAATGTCTCAAGATCAATGCTCGAAAATACGTTTTTTTTTAAATGATCACATTATAGAAATATATATTGCACACTAAAATATAAGTGTATCTGAAAATGTTACATTTGGTTTCTGGATAAAAACTTTTTCACCCGTTGGTCTAGATCTATTCTAGCTAATAGAGCAGTCGAGTTAGGTGCACTATCCTCCGAAGACATGTGTGATTTAGGTATGCGAAGTCGACGTGCTCTAACAAATTGCCATGTGGCGCTTGTGTTACGAAAATTAGTGCGGGATGAGTCTATATCCTTAGTTTTTGGAGACAGTGGACGAGGAGTACTGAAATAAAAACAAACAAAATCAAATTAGAAGAAATACCAGTAGTTATAAAAAATAATCGTTGATAAATAAGTCTCAGCTTTGCACTCACAACCTGCTTTGTCCAGTGGTGAGCATGGACAACGCATAATCAATGCAGGCTGTAGGAATACCTGTTGCTAAGTTCTTGAAAAGACCAATGTTCGGTAGTGGACTCTAAAGACTGATGAAGATGATAATTATTAGTAAAATGTAAATTCGTTACAATACGTTTCAATTTAACGCTAGTACTTACTACTTTTGACGGGCTCATTAAGACATTTTACTTCTATGTTATACAAATGTCACCGCCCCACTCCCCCTCCACACATACGTCCCACATAGGAATTTTCTTTCGTTGTGGCGTCAGTTTTCTCAAACTTTATCATTTTCCGTCAAGTTCCTTACTGGATTTTTTTTATAGAATAAGGGTGACAAACGAGCACACAGTCCACCTGATGGTAAGTGGATGCTGTGGCCCATTGACATCTACATTTATCCTCGATTAAGAATATACGTTGTCACCTTTGAGGACTAAGATGGAATGCCTCGTACTCACCATACACTCACCATACGAAACACAGCAGTAGTTACTGTATTGTGACATTTGTATAACAAAGAAGTAAAATGTCTTAATGAGCCCGTCAAAAGTTCAGAGCTCGACACAGGTGTGTCCCACAATAGAAATAATTTGTCGTATACCAAATGTCTCGTACCTTTGACACTAAGTAACATCACTCCATTAACATAATTGCTAATAAAAAATTATAGGCGTTAGAATCAAACCTGATAATATTTGGTTTAATTCTAGCACCTATACTTTTGTGATGTACCTGTGACTAGTATTAAGCTGCTATTTTACGGTGGTATTCTGTGAGAGCGTGGTCCTTCCCCGGTCGAGCCGACCCATTCGTGCTACAACCATAATATAGCTGCAACGTGGCTCTACCACGTATATTTATTATCTATTTATTTAAACGAAATCTAGTTTAAACTTGAGACTAAATACTTTCTGTAATAAGACGGAAAGAATTATATTGTTCTAACAATTCTCGAGTGATAGATGTTTTCAACCGCGCTGGCACCGTCACAGTTGGTAAATCGTTTGACGTATTTCGTTTCAATCCTGTGAAAAAAAAATCTATTGATTATTTTTAATAGAATTTCTCAATGTGACATCATCGTTATCGTCTTCGTCAATACAATTCTACTACAATCTATACCACATATTGTCACAATGCATGGTCCCGAGCCACCTTGCTTGCATTAATACCCTCGATGATTCTTTATGTCATTTGATATTTGTACTTGTGTAAACAGTAGAATGCAATAAAAATACTTACTTACTTACTTACTTATCTTCACGCACAATCCCTAACGGGGTAGCCAGAGAGAACAGATCGCCAAGTGTCACGATCCTTACATACCTCTTTCGCTTCTTTCAGGTTCATTAACTTCTTCATACATGCACGTCTAGGTATCCGAGTACTCTTGACCCTCCCCTCTTCGAGCAATTTGCTAACATGGTCTTCGATAGTTAGTCTCGGTCTACCTCGACACCTTTTAATATTTACTTTCGCTCCATATATTTTCTTCACCATTCGGTCTTCACTCATTCGTTCAACGTGCCCAAACCATTGGAGTACGCCCCTATCAATTTTTGTGATAAGGTCATCTTTCAATCCTGCCATATTGCGAATCTGTTCGGCCGGCTATGGTAACGCCACACATTTTACGAAGAGATCGCATCTCCACTGCATTCAACTTGCTTTTATGCTTCTTCTGGCATACCCAGGTTTCGCTGGCATATAACAAAGTCGGTACCAACACTGCGTTATGTATTGCAAGGCGTGCACTCTTCAACACGCCTTGCCTTTTTACTAATGCATTCAGGGCACCATTGACTTTGTTTCCGGCAGCGACACGCCTATCCACATCTAAATCACATCTTCCATCCCGGCTGAAAGCACTCCCCAAGTATACAATTTCATTTACCTGTTCTAGACATTCCTGATTTACCCATATTTCACATTTCGTTCTCTCTTCGTCCTTTTCAAATACCAGAACCTTAGTTTTATTAGCATTCAAACGGAGACCTTTAAATTCACATTCCTCTTTCATACACGTGACTAATGCCTGCAGTTCTGCTTCAGATGGTGCAGTAAGCACTGCATCATCAGCATACAGCAGACAATTAACTTTTATGTCACCCAATTTCACACCCAAACAGCTATTTTTCAGCTTCTGTAAACAGCTGTCGAGATACAGTATGAACAGCCAGGAAGACATGACACAACCCTGTTTTACGCCCGCTTGGACGCTAAACATGGGTGACAGGTCATGCCCTACCCGCACACAGGCTTTACAGTCACAGTAAAGTGACTGCACAGCCCTTAACAATCGACCATCCACACCATATCCCGGCAACAGTTCCCACATTTTCTTCCTTATAACCTTATCAAATGCTTTCTCCAGATCCACAAAAGCACAGAAAATCCTCTGGTTAACACTCAGAAGCTTCTCCGTGATCATGCGGAGAGAAAACATTTGATCCGTGCATCCTCTTCCAGGTCTAAATCCGCATTGTGCCTCCCATAAGAATCTTTCCGATTTCTCTTGCATCCTACGTGTCAAAACCTTCGAGTAAACTTTACTTGCTAAACTGGTCAAGCTGATCGCCCGATAGCACCCGCAGTCAAAATGTGAACCTTTACCTTTATATAAAGGCACAATGACCGCGGATTGCCAATCATCCGGGACATCTCCCGTCCGCCAGCACAAATTGCACAGCAGATGGAAGCTGTCCCAGACGCGAGGCCCACCGTACTTGACCACTTCAGCAGTAACTCTGTCTAGTCTCGCAGCCTTACCACATTTCAAACTTTGAATCGCACGTTCAATCTCTTTCATGCTGATGACCTCAGTGTCATCAAGGTCCGTGTCTGGCGTGCCAGTCACGGCGTCACCCCGGATCCTTCACTAAGATCATGACACGCATACATTTCTCTATAAAATTCACTCCATCGCTGCATGACGTCCGATTTTTCTGAGAGGACGTCATTGGTTCTCGAAAGCACTTTGTTCATTCTTAAGGCTGTTGCACCACTCCGGGATCTAAAGTTGTGCGACAACCTCTCGTCCGCTTCTATTCTACACCTTTCACGTACTTCCTCAATCAATGTTTTCGCATGAACTTTCTGCAGCTTATATCTTTCTTTCATCTTCTCTGTCATATGCTCATCGTTACTAGAGGCCAAGTAGTCTAACCATGCTTTTTTCTTCTTTTTACAGCTTCTCTCACTTCATCATTCCACCATGCATCTCTTCTTTTACTCCTACCTCTTTTTGTCGTACCGCATACTTCTTCCGCTGCACTTACCATTCCATCCCTAAGGTTCTGCCATGTTCTCTCCACACATTCTTTCCTGCCATCGATGGTGTCAAGCTTTTCGGCTACCCTCGTGTGATATTTGTCCCTAGTATCCGCTTCCTGAAGCTTCCAGCTTCGGATGCGACAGACCGACTGTGGTTCTTTTACTGCCGTCCGGTAGCGCCAACCCGCGAACAAACCCCTAAATCTAGTAATTACTAGATAATGATCCGTTCCCAGGTCAGCACCCCTGAACACTCGTGTATCCATCACCTGTTTTCGCAGTCGGTCATCCACCAGGAACAAATCAATCATACTTCTCTCATTCTTTCTTTCTCTAGTGTACATATGGATTTTCCTGTGATTAAACATAGTGTTTGTCACAAGAAGACCCTTTTCCTTGCATACAGCCAGTATAAGCTTGCCAGCATCATTAACCCTTTTATCGCCAAACTTTCCAAGCACCGACTCGTATCCTGGTCGAGCTATACCTACCCATCCATTCAAATCACCACATACAACAGTTCTTTCGTTTCCCTTAACCAAATCTAGAACTTCTCTTACATTCTCCCAAAACTCCTCCAGCTCAGCCCTGGTCGACGACGCTACCGGCGCATAAACAGCCAAAAGAAATAACTTCGTCAGTCCCATTTTGAAGCGAACCCAGAGAAGTCTTGAGTTCACAACCTTGTATTCAGATCGACCAACCGGGACGACAACAGCACTCCCACTCCCTGGCAGGCGTTCTCGCTTTCCGGGACTCCGGACCATATAGCTAACGTCCCGCCAGGGAGCTCTTCAGTACCACTGCCTTTCCGTTTGGTCTCCGACATACACACGACATCTAATTCTCTTTCTTTCATTATTTCGATCAACTCATTCGTCTTATCTCTCATGCCCCCCTCTAACATTCCACGTGCCTAATCTGCACTCCGTCCTCCACCTTCCGCCGTGTCGGGCTGTGCGTGACGGGTGGCGGTCCCCATCGCCGCTTTGCGCGCTGCATTCCATACCAACGGGGACGAGCTGGTGTGCGTTGCCTTGGGGGGACGCCCTAACCCTCGTTTGCATGGGTGCGCAGCTGTGTAGAATTGCAGCCCTGAAAAGGGCTGGCAGGGGTCGCGACGAGCACGCTTCTACAATGACCCCCAAATAAAAATAAATAGAATATGAAGATAAATCCATAGGTGTGATAAAAATGGCATTTTAGACTTTATAACTTGAGAACTATATAGGAATTAATAACATTCGGATTCTAGGTATTCTAGGGATCTTCATTAAATATGTAAAAGATACAAGTGAGTAGATCTAATAGGTAGTTTTTGGGTTCTAGGGGTTTGAAAGTGGTTCGAAATGGTTCATGCATAGATTACTGTATATATTGGGTTGGTTTTTCATATTGGTTAAATGTACACACTGTCGGTGGGTCGCCCTTTTCTTTTCCCATCTTAAAGATAAACAAGCGGTTCATCATCATCATCATCACTGTCATATTATAATGTATAAAAATTGTTTTAAACAAAATAAAAGGCGTATAATTAATAGGTTATCTATCTTGTTGTTTTCGTTTTAATTAGCTAATGATAATATCATGTTTTATACATGAGAGTTGAAAAAACAGTTACTGGTTTGCAAAGGCAACATAGATAATTTAGACAATGTTAAGATATTAAAGTTTACCAGAATACTTAATGTTTGCTAATGAGCTTCGATCTTTCCATTTTTGTGAACATACGGCGCAAATGGAGCGACGAATAGACCACTTTGGTAATTGTTCGAGCTGGACCGATGGTGTTCTTTCGAACGCCGGAATTCTATTAGATGCTTGCTAGAAAATTTCGTTCAAAACAGTATCATTATATACTTAAACACCATACTAAATTAATTTTCAATATATAAATTAGAATTGTAAGAAAATTTAACAATAATGTTATGTTTTAATATTGAATTTATTAATGTCCAATTTTTTATTTCAGGTAGATAAGGGTAGGATTATAATACAGATAAAATTTATCAAGTCTAATTAACATTTCTACAAATACAACGTACGCGATAAGTTTTTGTCGTTTAAATTATATTATATGTTCGTCAGTAAGTCATTTCATTATTTATCTTATGCTAATTTCAGTCAATTAATTTTGTTAACGGGGGAAATGCTGTTTAAAGCACATGGCTATATTGCTACACATCCTAACTGCTACTGCACAAACGTAAAACTCATCTGTTAAAATTACGTACTTAGCCCAGAAGAAGTACAAATGCTCAGCAACTCCTTCAATTAATTGAAGATGTAAGGCTTAGCAGTGAACTATAGACTCTTACTGCTCGCAGTGTTACTCGTCTTATTAGATCTGGATAGCTGCTCGCACAAGAAAAACGGGGGAATTAAAAATCTTATGCCGGCTGTACACGCTCGTCGAGACACCACGAGACATGCCTAGAGGTGAGCATTATTTAACATAATCGGTTTCAGAAACTGCTTACGAGCTTGATAATCGTATACCCAGTTTCGTGGACAAAATGTAATGATTATTTTACGTACGCAGTTGACACACATCACGACCGGCGCTCGCGTAAGCGTTTCGTTTTGAACAGATTATTATTAAGATGAATATAGGTAGGTACGTAACACGATATACGACTCGCACAACGAGAGTAAAGAGTCCCTTCGGGATAGTTAATGGCTTACACGCAAGATGTGGATCATAAAAATTATGTCATGTGATGGACAATAATACTTAGGCACTTACATATTTTGTGACTATAAAATTGTACAAAAGTACTAATATTGACGATATCACGCGCATATTATAATTATAATACCTATAAAATGTTATATATTCGTAATCATAATTATAACATAACACAGTTAAACTAATGTTATAATACTATACTATAACCTGTTAATATTTTCGTAATCATAACCTAACACAAACACAAAACTAACCTACGCTATACTGTATTGTACCTATACAGATGTATGTAGCGTTGCCAGGCGTCCGGATAAAGCCGGACACAGTCAGGCTTTTTGTTTGCGTGTCCGGCCAAATTAGACGGTGTCCGGACCTGTCTGGCACTTGTCAGGCTTTTTATATTTGACCATTTTTTTACATTTTTCATGTACTTAAATACATACTATTGCAATTATTGAAACTAATATTGTAATGAATATTGAATGATTAATAATAAAGAACACTGATTCTTTTAATTTAAGATTTTATGGTAAATGATATAAGGTTAGCATTGTTTTACGTTAAAAATATATTATCGTGTTATACTAAGACTGAATAATTAAGGGTGTCCGGCCTTTTTACCACAATGTCCGGCTAAGCTGGATGGTCTGTTCGGTTTAAAGACCTGGCAACCCTAGATGTATGTAGCTCATGGCGGCTGTACACGCTCGTCTCGTCACCTCGTGTGCCTCTCATCACGTAAAGGCTCGACACGAGAACACACCATGTACACACTCGTTGTATTATTTGAAGTTTGAACTCCATATGCCCCCTAGATAAAATTGATGCTGCGTTTTGCCTTTGAACTATTATATTTTTACACATTTACTAAAAATAAAATTAATAACCCATTGCTAAGAAGGAGATGGTGGATAATTTCTATTAATTTACCGTAACAGTACCATGTACGGTGAATAGAATAGTGTATAGCTTGCGGCTTGCGCCACGAAAGATGAACAGTGCGGTGCGTTAAGACATACGGGGAAGCGAAACCATAGCAACGAGCGACGCGCTAGCCCCAAGTACTGTCTCCCTGCGTCCAGTCACCCGCGCACATTCGTCTTGCGTACTATCGATATCGAAAGTGTTAGCGACTACCTGTTATACAATATTTAAAAAAATATATATAAATAAAGTAAATAATTATTCAATGAACCTGGCACTTAAAACTTAAATATTGATATCGGTATTAAGAGTATGAAATATTATATGAGATTTGTAAAACTTAGCAGGATCTATTGAAAGATGACTGTAATTATGTAAAGAAAAAGAGAGGTTCAACTAGTCCCGGAGAAAACACATGTTTCTTCATAAATTTAAGTACATATATATTTTAAATGAAATAAAAAAATCAATAATATCGTTAAACACTGTATTTAATAAACTTCCTAACAGTGTATTACACTTCTTTATACATTATCATCAAAAAAAAGTTATTAACAATAAAATCACGTATGTCGTCTTGAGACAAAACAGAAATTACAAATACAAAATATTTTACCTCTTTAACTAAGTGTACACAAAATACAGAATATTATTTAGCAGCAATTAAAACCTAACGATTATATATAAGTACGTTTTCGTAGAGACTTTGATGTGTAGTTATAATGTCGACCTTTGACTTTTTACATATTAAAATGTCATAATACAGTTTGTATTTTTCTGCTTGATTATACATGTTATACACGTTAAGTAATATCATCATTCGCTCTCGGTTTTCATCGCGATACCTACGAGACCCTTTGACTCGAGCGCAAAAAACCGACACGCTTCCGAGAGCGCACGAGGGCCACGAGACGCGACGCGACGCGACGAGAGCAGCCTGTACACACTCGTACTCGCCCTGTCTAGACATGGGTCGTAACGTCTTTTGGACGTAATCGGTTGTACGTAGTTTCGTGGATATGAGTAACTAGTTTCAAAACTGCTTATTTTTGTAATTAGTTACATCTGTATACAGTATAGCGTAGGTTAGTTTTGCGTTTGTGTTATGTTATAATTACGAAAATATTAACATTTTATAGGTATTATAACACGTTGCGCGACATTGTCAATATTAGTATCTTTGTACAATTTTATACAGTCACAAAATATGTAAGTATTTAAGTATTATTGTCCATCACATCACATAATTTTTATGATCCACATAATACACAAAAATTAACTTACATACAAAAAATATTTATTATTTATTTACACCAATTATATGTCTGTTTATGTACATCTTAATATTTATATACACTTTAAATGTTTATTCACAAAGAAAACTATACATGTTATAATATTTATAAATAAAAACGCAAAGCTTTTAAGAACAATGTTATATAACGCTCGCCTCTAGGCCTGTCTCGTGGTGTCTCGACGAGCGTGTACAGCCGGCATTAGACAGATGATTGTAAGTACATTGCGAGGCTGGTAACGTACTTGATAGGAATCATTGCTGTAATGCCGGCTGTACACGCTCGTCGAGACACCACGAGACATGCCTAGAGGTGAGCATTATTTAACATAATCGGTTTCAGAAACTGCTTACGAGCTTGATAATCGTATACCCAGTTTCGTGGACAAAATGTAATGATTATTTTACGTACGCAGTTGACACACACCACGACCGGCGCTCGCGTAAGCGTTTCGTTTTGAACAGATTATTATTAAGATGAACATAGGTAGGTACGTAACACGATATACGACTCGCACAACGAGAGTAAAGAGTCCCTTCGGGATAGTTAATGGCTTACACGCAAGATGTGGATCATAAAAATTATGTGATGTGATGGACAATAATACTTAGGCACTTACATATTTTGTGACCATAAAATTGTACAAAAGTACTAATATTGACGATGTCACGCGCATATTTTAATTATAACACCTATAAAATGTTATATATTCGTAATCATAATCATAACATAACACAGTTAAACTAATGTTATAATTACCTATAACCTGTTAATATTTTTGTAATCATAACCTAACACAAACACAGAACTAACCTACGCTATACTGTATTGTATACAGATGTATGTAGCGTTGCCAGGCGTCCGGATAAAGGCGGACACAGTCAGGCTTTTTGTTTGCGTGTCCGGCCAAATTAGACGGTGTCCGGGCCTGTCCGGCATTTGTCAGGCTTTTTATATTTGACCATTTTTTTACATTTTTCATGTACTTAAATACATACCTACTATTGCAATTATTGAAACTAATATTGTAATGAATATTGAATGATTAATAATAAAGAACACTGATTCTTTTAATTTAAAATTTTGTAGTAAATGATATAAGGTTAGCATTGTTTTACTTTAAAAAATATATTATCGTGTTATACTAAGACTGAATAATTAAGGGTGTCCGGCCTTTTTACCAAAATGTCTGGCAAAGCTGGATGGTCTGTTCGGCTTCTCGGTTTAAAGACCTGGCAACCCTAGATGTATGTAGCTCATGGCGGCTGAACACGCTCATCTCGTCACCTCGTGTGCCTCTCATCACGTAAAGGCTCGACGGAGAACACACCATGTGCACACTCGTTGTATCATTTGAAGTTTGAACTCCATATGCCCGCTTGCTGCGTTTTGCCTTTGAACTATTATACTTTTTACACATTTACTAAAAATAAAATTAATAACCCATTGCTAAGAAGGAGATGGTGGATAGTTTCTATTAATTTACCGTAACAGTACCATGTACGGTGAATAGAATAGTGTATAGCTTGCGGCTTGCGCCACGAAAGATGAACAGTGCGGTGCGCTATGACATACGGGGAAGCGAAACCATAGCAACGGGCGACGCGCTAGCTCCAAGTAGTGTCTCCCTGCGTCCAGTCACCCGCGCACATACTTGTGTCGTCTTGCGTACTATCGATATCGAAAGTGTTAGCGACTACCTGTTATACAATATTTAAAAAAAAATTATATATATATATATATATATATATATATATATATATATATAAATAAAGTAAATAATTATTCAATAAACCTGGCACTTAAGACTTAAATATTGATATCGGTATTAAGAGTATGAAATATTTTATGAGATTTGTAAAACTTAGCAGGATCTATTGAAAGATGACTGTAATTATGTAAAGAAAAAGAGAGGTTCAAGTAGTCCCGGAAAAAACACATGTTTCTTCATAAATTTAAGTACATATATATTTTAAATGAAATTAAAAGAAATCAATAATATCATTAAACACTGTATTTAATAAACTTTCTTACAGTGTATTACACTTCTTTATACATTATCATCAAAAAAAAAAGTTATTAACAATAAAATCACGTATGTCGTCTTGAGACAAAACAGAAATTACAAATACAAAATATTTTACCTCTTTAACTAAGTGTACACAAAATACAGAATATTCTTTAGCAGCAATTAAACCCTAACGATTATATATAAGTACGGTTTCGTAGAGACTTTGATGTGTAGTTATAATGTCGACCTTTGACTTTTTACATATTAAAATGTTTGCATTTTTCTACTTGATTATACATGTTATACACGTTAAGTAATATCATCATTCGCTCTCGGTTTTTATCGCGATACCTACGAGACCCTTTGACTCGAGCGCAAAAAACCGACACGCTTCCGAGAGCGCACGAGGGACACGAGACGCGACGAGACGCGACGAGAGCATCCTGTACACACTCGTACTCGCCCTGTCTAGACATGGGTCGTAACGTCTTGGACGTAATCGGTTGTAGTCGTTTCGTGGATATGAGTAACTAGTTTCAAAACTGCTTATTTTTGTAATTAGTTACATATGTATACAGTATAGCGTAGGTTAGTTTTGCGTTTGTGTTATGTTATAATTACGAAAATATTAACATATTATAGGTAGGTATTATAATATTAGTTTAACTGTGTTATGTTATGATTACGAATACGTAACAGGTTATAGGTATTATAACATGTGCGCGACATTGTCAATATTAGTACCTTTGTACAATTTTATACAGTCACAAAATATGTAAGTATTTAAGTATTATTGTCCATCACATCACATAATTATTATGATCCACATAATACACAAAAATTAACTTAATACAAAAAATATTTATTATTTATTTACTATACCAATTATATGTCTGTTTATGTACACTAAATATTTATATACACTTTAAATGTTTATTCACAAAGAAAACTATACATGTTATAATATTTATAAAGAAAAACGCGAAGTTTTTAACAACAATGTTAAATAACGCTCTCCTCTAGGCCTGTCTCGTAGTGTCTCGACGAGCGTGTACAGCCGGCATAAAGGATCATTAAAAATTTGCATCTTTTGAGAGATAGTTTTTAGGTAGTAGGTATTATTTACTTGGTAGGTATTATTCTTTTCAAAAGTTAAAAATGCACAGATAATTTTTCAATTATCCTGCAGACTTCTAGATGAGTAAAATAACAATATTTAAAAAGTCATCTTACTGGCGTGACCGTAACGTTGAAGGCTAAGATAGAAGGTATGTCCATATCCCTCTTTGTAGACACTCTGGAGACGCGGGAACGCGAAATGCTGCGCTCTGTCATGCGCATGCTAAGCCCGTGGACACAGGTTTCGTTTGTTGTACTACAAAAAAGACCATACGGTTTTTCCTAAAATTTGTGTATAGCTTACAATTTCTTCAAAGTAAGGTGAAATTATAAATATTTATGTCAAATATAGATTATAACATAAAATATAGATAATATAGATTATAACATTAGATTATATAATTTACTGTCAGTTAATATGTTGCCAGTGATAATTTACCGAACTTAAGCGTGGTCCTTCACTGCCTTGACTCAGCGTGCGATGGAAAGGGTTCGCAATTTTTCAACGGATAACCTCTATAACGAGGATATCGAAGAACAAGAGTAACTAATATAGTCCAGCAAATCAATAAGCTGAAGTGACAATGGGCCGGCCATATAGCTCAAAGAACTGACAACTGATGGGGAAGGAAGGTTTTCGAGTGGCAGTCTCGTACTGGCAAATGCAGTGTTGGGCGACCTCCCACTATATGGAGTGACCGCCTAATAAAACACGCAGGCAGTCGATGGATGCAGGCGGCTCGGGGCCGTGCTTTGTGGCAAGCTCTGTGGTAATCTAGTCTATAAGTTACTGAAATATCAATCACAATACAAAGGATTGAATATTTCACTGCCTACTCTTTTGGAGTTTCCTGCTTTTTTTATAGGAATGGGTGACAAACGAGCACACAGTCCACCTGGGGGTGAGAGGTTGCGGGGGCCCATAGACACCTCCACGTATCCTCGAGTACGAATCAAAATGTAGTTGCGTTGTCACCTGTGAGGACTAAGAGTGAATGCCTCGTTTCCAGTAAAAACGGTCTTCGGTTCTCTACACTCACCATACGAAACACAGCAGCATTAAGCTACTATTTTAGGCTCGTATTCTGTGAGAGCGTTTATAGTCTTTGAAATGGACGAGAATAATATTAAAATTAGGCATGAAACCATTACTGTTTATTTGCGAGGCATGAAGGTGAAACACTGTCAATTTTCTGACTGCGGGCTACTTCTGAGAATTTCTTGACAAAAAACCTAATACTTTGCACTGCCCTACCGAAATGTTTAATATACCAAATATTTTTACACATTATTAGAATTAAATGAAACTTATTTACGGATTTTATCGTGTTTAATTTTAACTTTTTGATTCACGAGGTTTCGGGTGCTTTACTGTTCTTGATGTCGTAGTTAACGAAGGCTATCTTCAAAATAGTTGATCATCAACGTCTGACATAGCGTAGCGTAAGCACAGAATAAATTATAGGCGTAAGTATAAGAAATATTTATATATTTATTATGACTTTGGAATTTTTATTTAATCTGTCATACAGTACAATCTAATCATTTTAGAATCTTTCTAGAAATATTAAGGTGGAATCAAAATTTAAAAAAAAAACATGTGTGGAATTCATATGCCGTAAAAGTGAAAACCTATTCATGTTTTATTAATAAAAGTTTATTATTTATAAATTTTTATTATTAATTTATTGAGGCCGAGATAATAGGAAAAACTGTAACAGTATAACGTATTCTATTTCATTCTCTCGGAGGCTTAATTCTCTAGATTTATATGTTTGTCTTATTTTAGTGTCACTTTTTTGTTCCAACGAGTTTAAAATCACAACAATTTTAAAGAAGTTTTCAATTCACAAACAAAACCTTACATTTGGCACAATTTTATAGTGTTAAAGGGCACGAGGATAAAAACAAGGTAACATTGTGAAGGGCGGAGCCTACAAAACACATATTATGAGTCTGAAATGTTATAAGTAGTATGATTCATGACACAGACATTTACGCAACCGATGGTTGCAACATACTGTGATTCTCATATTTACTCTGTATAATCTATACTATCTATTGTTGTAAAAAGTGTGAGAAAGTTGTAACGCGTAATTGAATCGAGAGGGAAAGTTATGTACTTATTTCTACTAATAACTACTTTTAAGTGTTTAATGTAATTAAACTTAATTGAAGTTACACAATAGATGTTTAGCAGGGTATTTAAAAGAGTTCAAAAAATTTCTAGGTTCGATATTTAACACGTATGTTTTATGTGTGTGTTGACTGATTTCTCTTTTTTCCGATTTTTCTTCCCGGAAATGGTCTTACAGGTTAAAAATATTTATTTCTTTGTTTTTATTACATAGCTCATACTGCAGGTGTGATTTCATGTAAATTTAAAGAAAAAATAAGAAATGCAGTTTCTTATCTTTTGTTTTTAGAAGAGGAGGGAAACGAACATGCGGCTCACCCAGTGATAAGGGCCGCCCGTGAACAATTGCAACACGAACGGAATTGCAAGTAAGGATCTCCTATAGGTGTACGTTGTATGGGATTAGCAGTGGTCTCATACAATTGCCGGTACGACATATTCCGTTGAACGTTGAGTCCGCTCTGTGAAGCGTCGAGGTCACTGGCCCCTAGGCAGACCTTAGGCATTTAGATGATTCCGATGGTCGGAGCAACATGGATACGGCCGAGCTAGAACAGGGGGGGAAGAATCCTACGGGTGAGATTCCATCACTTATGCGACGTCAGCGCCATTCGCCGGACGATCATCGTCCGCGCCAATAACCAACCCATCAGGTCTACTATCGGACGATGGTTAAAGGCCTTCTACAAGTTACGCCCAACTGGCAGCTGTACCAGCAGTACCAAGGTCCAAGTCGGCTGAGGTACCAAACCCAACGACGGTAGCTGAGAAAGCACGCTATCCACCCAACTGGCAGCTGTACCAGCAGTACCAAGGTCCAAGTCGGCTGAGGTACCAAACCCAACGACGGTAGCTGAGAAAGCACGCTATCCCCCCATAATCGCTGGTACCTCCCGAAAATTTCGAGGTGCTTAACAAAAGTTAGGCTATCCTCCTAACGCTTGTCTGTTTGCGAAGGGGGTACGATTCACCTCCCACAGTCCAGAGAAGAATTCCGTCAATCCAGCGGTATTTCATAGAAATCACCGACAAAATACCAGGCATGTCCTGGTACTGTTATAATCCAGAGGAGGAGAAGCCCTTTGTGGGCTTCTCCCCTCCTCGGAGTGAGCATCCGGGGACTGGCAGTGGACACGGACTCAACCGCAATAGAGGAAGCTATCAGGGCTAAGGGATTCCCCATCAAGTACTAGGAGTTTCTTAATACTTGAAGGGATTCCCCATCAAGTATTAAGAAACTCCTCTGTATGGGAGGGGTCGTCATCAAAGCCTGGCAAGGACGAGCGGGTCCGGGTAAATGCCACCGCTGCCAGACTTGCGGACATGCATCAGAAAAATTTCTTCAGGCCAGTGAAGTGCGTTCGCTGTGCCGGAGTCCCTAGAGGTAGAGACGAAGAGCTCATACAGCAAACGATCACCGCTGCTCAGTCCTGAAGAGGAATGCGAGGAAATAGGGGATCACGCTGCCGGGCCTACTCCCGGAAGATCCGAAGAGGGCCTCCCAGATTCGCCCAAGAGCAGTTGAGATCTAAGAAGATGGGTGGACCATAAGGGAAAAGGGTAGGCAGCCAGCCTACCCCCCCCCCCACCCGTAATAACAATGGAAACGGTGGAACGGTGGAAATATTTTTACGTGGTAGAGCCCCGCAGCAGCTATAGGTTGTAGTATAAGTAGTAGGTTATGGTTGTAGAACGAATGGGTCGGCTCGACCGGTGAAGGACCACGCTTCGAAGACAGCCTTCGTGCACCCGATCCTAAAAAAGGTAACCGCTCTGATCCGTACAACTATAGGCCTACCGCCATCACCTCCTTGTTCTCTAAAATAATGGAATCTATTATTAACAGCAAGCTCATGCGGTATTTTGAGGATCACCAGCTGATTAGTGACTGCCAGTACGGTTTCCGTCGCGGTCGCCCGGCTGGTGATCTTCTAGGTTACCTAACTCATAAATGGGCGAAGGCAGTAGAGTCCAAGAGGGAGGCGTTGGCCGTCAGTTTGGACATAGCGATTAGCGAAGGCCTTCGATCGGGTTTGGCACAAAGCGCTTCTTTCGAAGCTCCCTTCCTATGGGCTTCCCGAGAAATTGTGCGATTGGATCACCAGCTTTCTTGCAGATCGGAGCATCAAGGTCGTAGTAAACGGTGCATGCTCCGATTACAAGCCCAATAACGCTAGTGTTCCACACAGCTGCGTGCTATCGCCAACGCTGTTTCTTCTGCATATCAATGACATGTTGCAAATCGGTAGTATTCATTGCATTGCTTGCAGATGACAGCACTGGTGATGCTTTATACACCGGCCGTGCCAATATTTCTCGGAAAAACGTCGCCGAGTACCGGGACGAACTTATGTCTGAAGTCGAGATTTTTATTGAACAAAATCTCGGACTGGGGGCGACTAAATCTAGTCCAGTTTAATCCCCAGAACATATAAGTTTGCGCGTTTACCGCTAAAAAGAACATTTCTTTGCGTATTTTATCGCATCTACCGCGGGGAGGGCTCTGAGGAATTGTTCTAACTAATTCCAGCCGCACAGTTTCACCATCGCACATCGCGACAAAACTCGCGACACCATCTATACCATCTGGATGACTGGCGGTCCACCACTAAGCGATTTAAAAGAATTTTTCTTCCTCGCACAACTTCCTTGAGGAATCAATTACCACCAGAGATTTTTCCGGACCAATACGACTTAGAGACCTTCAAGAAAAGAGCCTTCCTTTTTAAAAGGCCGGCAACGCATTTGCAATCCCCCTGGTGTTGCAGCTGTTCATGGGCGGCGGTAATCACTTAACATCAGGTAAGCCGTATGCTCGTTTACCCCCTCTCCTATACAAAAAAACATAAATTAGAGAGTCGAGTCTTAACCCTCAATGTCATTGAAAGACCAACATTGACAAATTAGATAACTAACCAATTTAAGATAAATGCCGCAAAAGTTACAATGTCGATAACGGCTCTCACTACCGGTCCACAGTAATGGGCCGCGAGGAGAACCCGGGTAATCGGGGACACCCCGAGGCCTGAAACCAGCTGGGCAAAAGAAGCTCACGCAGACGGCACGTATACAATTGCAGGTGCTTTGCCGGCATTTTAAAAAGTAAGCTCGTTTCTTAAAGGTCCCTAAGTCGTATCGGTCCGTAAAAATCGCCAGTGTTAAACGATTCCACAAAGAAATCGTGCGAAGAAGAAAACTCCAAGTATCGCACTGTAGTGGACCGCCAAGCCTCCAGGTGGTGTAGATGATAATTTGTTTTTTTTTTGTCGCAATGTGCGTTGGTGAAATATGGCGGCTGGAACTATTCCGAACGATTCTTATGTAATTTAGCCGACATTCTTGTCGTTACATTAAACTTGTGATATTCCTTAATCCCTGTCCCATGGATATATGAACACGTTGATTGTTTAACTATTGTATCCATATCACGGACAAGGAAACTGTTAAAATTATTAAACTTTAATGAAAAATTAAATCTCAATTCTAAAACTTTTTATAGGATAGGGTGACAAACGAGCACACAGTCCACCTGATGGTAAGTGGTTGCAGTGGCCCATAGACATCCACATCTATCCTCGATTACGAATCAAAATGCATATGCGTTGTCACCCGTGAGGATTGTTGAATGCCTCGTTTCCAGTAAAAGGGGTCTCCGGTTCAACTCAGCATATGAAACACAGCAGCACTAAGCTACTATTTTACCCTGGTATTCTGTGAGAGCGTGGTCTTACCCCGTTCGAGCCGACCCATTCGTGCTACAACTGTACTACTAATATAACTGCAGCGTAGCTCTACCACGTAAAATAAATAATTTCCACACATTTCTAAGACTTCAGAAGTAAAAGATTTTGAATTCGGGGTTTTAATTCTTTGATACACTGTGCCTTACCTTTCGCACCGACTTCAGTAGCTAGTATTGGACTATGGTTTTGCCTTTTTTTCATTTGAGTAAACTAAGGAATGTACAAGTAATTATTGTAAAATACATTATAATCTAATAAATATAATGCATCTAACTCTTCGATTTCATTATCATGGTCCTTTGGTAGTTCTAGTGTCTTGTCTTGAGATTCTCTTATGTCACAGCTTTTCAATCGCACCAAATCCAACAGCAATGTGTCATGTACACCTAAATCAGACCTGCGAGAAACACAAATAGGAATTAAAAAATGTGTAGTTTTATAATATGTAGTGGATTGAATGAGATAGTTTTTACCATGTTAAGAAACTATGCTAAGATTCAGTGTTGTGGATTTTGTTGATATCAATCGCTAGTTTCGAATAGTCGGTCTTTCTAGTAGTATCTAGTACTCGTACCTACACAAAACCACATGTAACGGATCTCCGGTGCCGAAACAGTTAATAGCTGACTTTATTTTGTTGACGTTTTTTCACTAGGATTGAAAACAATTTTGCTACCTTGGTTTAAAATAGCTAAAAGTGAATATACATCCTAAGGGGTGGGACATCTGCTAGTTTCTTTTTAAACTGAGAGAGTGCTCTGAGGAATTGTTCGGATTAATCCCAGGCGCCAAATTTCGTGAACGCACTCCGCGGCAAACATCCCGATACTATTCACACCATCTGAATGCTTGGCGGTCCACCACTGTACGTTTCAAGAGGAGTTTTCTTCCGCGTACAACCTCTTTGTGGAATAGTTTACCACTGGCGATTTTTCTGGACCGATACGACCTGGGGACCTTCAAGAAAAGAGCTTACTCCTTTCTAAAGGGCCGGCAACGCACCTGCAAGTCCCCTGGTGTTCCGGTTGATCATGGGCGGCGGTAGTCACTTAACATCAGGTGAGCTGCATGCTCGTTTGCCCCCTCTTCTATAAAAAAAACTACTTATTGGAGCGGAGCGAGCGAAGCAAGCGGAGTTCCCATGGCACAAGAAAACGATTCTTTGAAATCTATCTCCTCCGTTACCCGTAGGCCAATTCACATAATTTTTCGGAAATATTTGTAACTCAAAAAAAAAACAATAAAAATCTAAATATAATTTTTTTCTTTTATTATTTAAGTAATAAAATCGCTAATTTACATCTGCGCAATGTCATACGATTTGATTGAATCTTTTGTTGAAATAAAGATAGTTATAACTTTAAGACTCTTACTCCGCTCCGTTTATGATGCTAGCAGGTTTTACCTTTGCATCTGCATCGGCCCTAGTTATTTTTACACTGACGGCTCATTCCCGCTCAACAAATTGACAGAAACACAGTATCATATCTCCGCGGTACAAAATGAATTCATTTACTCTTGAAAAACATTGAAAATACTGAAACTTATTTCAAAAGTCAGTGCTATGTCGCCGAAACAGTGCGAATTCTGAAAACAAATTTCGGTAGAAATAATGCATCAACCGGGAGAGCTATACTCAAGTTTGTGAAGAAAGTTCGTGAGATTGGCAACATATCCTCGTCTTCGTTCTGTGTGCTCAGCAGAGCATATTGCTGCTGTTACAGAAAGTGTGCGCCAAAACCCGAGAACTTCAACGCGCCACAGATTTGAGCAACTGAACATTAGCCGCACTAGCCTGATGAATTCTACATAAAGACCTCGGATTATTCCCTTACAAGGTCCAAGTCATATTTGGGGCTCGGAAAACTCTCTTTTAGTCGTAGAGAAACTACTCCATCTTCAACGTGTAACTGTTTGAGCCGTGTGGTTTTTGGAGTGCCGGCATTATTGGCCCAATTGTATTTGAAGATTGGCAACTACGTGAAGGTTAACGGACAGCGCTACAGAAGCATGATAACAGATATTTTGTGGCAAGAAATTGACGAATTGGACTTGAGCGAGACCTGGTTCCATCAGGATGGCGCTACGTGCCACACAAGCCGTCTTTGTTGCAAAATTGTGTTTGAGAGCCAAGCCAGCCGTAGCAGCCATTTAAATGAGATTATATTACATAACCAATTGAAAGGTTTACTCTTTTCAATAAAAAAACAAACTTTAAAACTTATTTTTATAGCATTTTTAATAAGAAACTAGCCGATGGCCCACCCTCTATACATTTCGTATACGTCCCGTAGCTGGGCACATATTTTCTTTAATTTTTGATTAAATTCAGCGGTTGCTGTTATATCCTTCGATGACGAGGCGTCATTAGATTTGCTATTAGATGTTCGCTTAATGTAATTAAAATTATACGCTGCATAACCTTAAAAGTTAAATTTAAAAGTTACAGCCTATTTACGTCCTAATGATGGGTAAAGGCTCATCTCATTTCAAAGAGGGTTTTCATGGCAAGGAAATGTCCGCCGCGATGCACCAATGCGTGTTGGCAAAATTCATGTCTTCGAAATATTTTTTTTCTTATTTCTCAGATATGCAGGTGTTATCACGATAGTTGCAGCACTTAAAATTGCAATTATCTTTTTCATTGGAGCCGGCGGGCATCGAATCCGGGTTGCTCGCGTACTGTGAAATTTACAGCGAGCGCTCATCTCCTGAGCTACCACAGATCCACGGCACCTTATGAGTGTAGAGATTGAATTGATATTGACTTCTTGACCGATACTTGACATGGTAGGCAGTATTGCTTTCTTAAGCACAGTTTGCACATTACAGACCTAGATCAATATTATTTGTAGGCCGTACAAGGCCGTGCAAGCGCACCTAAATCACTAACGAGACATCAACTATCAAGACCTAATGATAACTGATTAGTTGATTTAGGGTGAAGTGGCGTATAAAGAGAATTTTACAATTTCTTACACGAAGTTCACTCTGCCTAAAACGTGCTTGAGGCGAACACCGTATATCGACAGGACAATGTCCGGCTGTGATTACGAAGTAAAATCATTAAATCACAAACAACAATAGAAATATTTTTATTAGCAACGAAGTAGCGATTTTACTTATGTTAATCTTTACTGCTGACGCGAAAGATCACTTCTACATCTTATCCATAATTATAAGAATTAAAGTATTTTCCTCTCGTTCGATATCGAAATTGAGATTACTGCTGTAGCCTAGCGCAAGTAATTGAACCTGTTGGAAACTGGTTTATGTTCGTACCTGGTTTACCGAGGAACGTTATTTACATTGCTATGCGTAGACATGATTAATAGTGTATTCATATGGGGTCATTAGATTATTTTAAAAATAGAACACCTTACATGCTCTTATATTCTCAGAGAGACTTAGTATATAAAAGAAAAACTATAAACTTATGTACAAATAAAAACAGACAGAATATACGAGTACCATACGAGTTTCAAGTACAGGTTCGTGTAATTGGTTACTAATACTACTACCACTAAATGTAGTATTCTGTTTTGTTGGGTGGGTTTTTTTTTTTTATAAAAAATGTTATAATAAAAAAATAATTTTTTTTTATAATTTTATTTTAAATAAAAAAGATTAATTATTTATTGGCTCCCTTTTTTGTAATATATTGGGGGGCTTGGGGGGTGGGTTTTTTGTTTTTTTTTTTTTTTTTTTTTTTTTTTTTTTTTTTTTTTTTTTTTTCCTTAAAAGGAATTGATAAATTTTTCTTTTCTCGCGCCCTTTTTTTTTTTTTTTTTTTTTTTTTTTTTTTTTTTTTATTTTATTTTATATTTTTATATTATTTATTATATTATAAAAAAAAAAAAAAAATTATAAAATAAAATGAGAATTTATTTTTTTCCTTAATTTTTTTTCGTTTTTCTTTTTTTGCGGTTTGCGTAAATTTATGATATCACTAAATATACCTACTCCATTACCACAACATGCAGGGCGACGGAGGAAAGTGAAACACTACAAGGGAAGCAGTATTTCCTGGAAACAACAAAATGATAAAAAATAACCGCGGTTGCTAACTCGCTCCGGGAAGTGTGACAACTACAGCCAACCCGTATGTGATAATCTATGAGAGAGGTCTATGGTCAACAGTGAACTCGTAGACAGAGAAACCTATAGACAAATTGACGCCTTCTTTCGCATTCGCACACGAAAAAGATAGATTTATGCATACGTCTTGCATAGAAATGAGATAGAGCGTTGTGATTGTTTGTCCCTTTCTCCGTGCCGGTTTTTTTGTTTAGCAAACTCTACAGTTTGCTAAACAACTTTGACAGCGTAGCGATTTAAGGAGTTTACAAGTTGGTTTAAGTGAGAAAATAAGTGTTTTGTGAGCTTAAGATTGGTGAATCTTGTTCAGTTCAGTTCTTAGAACAATTAAAATTTTTATCTAAATGTGTTTAAAAGTCATAAAGATTATTCTATAACCTAAAAATTCGTTATCGTTCTTTCTCACTCGAGGCCACGCCGATCATTAGTCTATAGGTTTCTCTGTCTACGAGTGAACTATTGATAAGCTGTGGGTGCTAATGGTAATGGGGTGAAATTTATTGATGAACTTTTTATGCTAGTTTTTGAAGAATTAAGTTAAAAGTCACTTGCAAATTTTACTGACTGTTCGCTGGTCCTTTTCGTGTTGTATAATTCACTCTTTGTCGACTCAAAGGAAGAAGGCAGTCGTAGCGATGACACCGGCTTGGGTTCATTATCGCATTCGAATGATCTCATTCTCTGAAGAAACATTGCGTACGGATTGCTGTTGTTGCTCATGAATGAAATGCGACTAGATTCGTCTCGTTTCGGCCTTCTGTAAAACGTTATTTATAATTCCACGAGATTGTTAAAGAAATTCTGTAGTGGCTTTGGAAACAACCACATTTCATAGAACGCGTTCAAACCGTCCGATCAACGAGTTCAATTGCTACCGACACCAATGTAATGTTAGCAAATGTAAGTGCTATTTCACCCCGTGTCCGAAGTTGAATGTAAGCATCGTTTGGAAGTTTGCACGTCTGAGACTTTTTATATCAATTTTTTTTCCGACTCCAAAACCTCCTCAGGAGAGACTAAGGCTCAACTGTGGGATGTATGTCGTATGATATTTCTACTCATATTAAAGAATCCGAAATATGTAAATGTTCGATGTGATATGTATTGCAGTAGAAGATAACGAACATTTTAGCTCAAGGGAAACTGATTCCCTCAAGCCTATATCGAATATGAGAATATGAAGAACTGTATTAATGCTCAATTCTTTGAATCTTCGAAAGGTAATGAAACGAAAATAGCAGAAGGTGAAAATTAAAATAAGGAGCATGGAAATACTTTGCAGGTTACAAACAATGGAAGAAGATGAGGAGAATAATCACAATGAAGCCGTATAACGTTACGTATGACAATACATAAGAACATTGGGTAGATACTAGATAGTACTTAAAAAACTAGCTATATACAACCTTTCCGGATCAAAATTGTATTAAACATTGTTGTTAATATTTTTCGTGATATTCAGTTAATTTTATAGAAATTTAGATAATTTATATTTATGATGTGGACCAAATTATGGAACAAAAAAGGCTTAACAGTTAAAAAGCGACAAGGTACAAAGCCCTTTTCTTTGCATTGTCTATATCCAGAAATAATTTTTGAGCTATTGTGACAAACGAGCACTTATCGGTGGCGCAGAGCATTACATATAAGTATAACACACAGGACGCTATGACCCATACACATCTACATCTATCATCAATTATGAGTCGAAATCCAGATGCGTTGTTACACCTGAGAACTAAGATGAAATACCTCGTTACCAGTAAAAAGGATATCTGGTCCTTTACACTCGCTATACGAAACAGCAGCATTATTTTGAACCCAGTCGGGCGGACTCAATCGTATTGCACCATGTATAGCTAGTTTATGGACCAATATGGTAGAACAGCGTAGATGCAGCGTGGCTCCTCCACGTAAAAATATACAATCAAAGCTAAATAGTTAAGTATATTATATCATATCATTATATAATGTTTCGTCTAAACAGCTGTCCCCCAATAATTTACTTTCGAGAAATATTGCACAGAAATTATTATAGCCTACATAAAATTGATTTAATGACCAATTTAAAAATGAAGAATGCAAAACCGTAAACTATAATTATTCGTTAGTGTTTTTGTCGAATGCGAGAGTAAAAATCGAGATGCGGACTGGAGTCATAGCTGTTGACTTTTTCTCGATATCCGTGACTCACGAGAAATGAGTCATATATTAACGCTTACGCCTCTAAAGATTTTATTGACCAATTTATATAAAACTATGTTAATTATGATTACGAAATGCATTACTTATATTTGCTAGGTGATGGTGGTGCTTTTTATATAATAGAATTAAAAACGAACTTATTTAATGATTTCTTATATTTACGCGAACACTACACATTGAAATAATACTAGTTTTTACGGAATTTATCGCGTATATTTAACTTTTTAAATACCCGATGTTTCGAGAGCTTTACAGCACCCATGGTCACGGGAAGGACTGAGATGTTCAACGTCCAGATGTCATAGTTAACCGCGGTTACCATAGATTAAAATTTAACTTTTGTTCCGATCTACACAGTATGAACTTATGGTATCATGAAGTCTTGCAGTTGTATGCTTGGGTTGGGATTTAATTTTATTTATTATAGGATCCCAAGCAGATGGTAGCACCCAGCCATCTTCTCTATTGAAATTAGGATGTTTTTTGATTTCAATAGCCTCGCGAATCATCCTTGGAAGGAATCGGTGTTCTTTAGCGAGGATTTGTGGTTTATCAAATCTGATGTAGTGACGGGGGCGATCCTGTACGTGTTCACAGACTGCAGACTTCCCGGATCGTCGATTCTTCACATCAGCTATATGTTCTTTAACGCGGGTTTTAATTGATCTTTTAGTTTGTCCTATGTAGGAGAGACCACATTCACAATCAAGCTTGTACACTCCTGCATCTTGCAGAGGGACGTTACACTTGACTGATGGTAAACACTGACCAATCTTCTTCGGCGGCTTGAAGTATGTTTTGATGGAAGCGCGCTTCTTGTCAGTGACTCCTCTAACATATGGCAGTACAGCAGGTACACGCTCGACTGTGGCCGGCTTCACTCGTTCTCTGTGACGTAGGCGCGGGACCCGAAGCTTGTTGTCAAGCAAAACTTGCTAGACGTGTTGTTGCTCGGCAGCCTGGTGTTTACTGTCACAGATCCCTCGTGCTCTCTGAAACAAAGATTTATCCACGGTAGCTAACTGTGAAGGATTTTGGTGAAAATCACCATTTAAATATCTATCTGTATGGGTCTTTTTTCTATACACAGTATGGCTCAAGGTGTTATCAGGATTCCGAATTACTAACACATCTAGAAAAGCTAAGGAATTGTTTGCCTCTAACTCCATTGTGAACTGAATTTTAGAATTTATAGAGTTAAGATGGTCTAAAAATGCAGTTACTTTATCTAAAGGTAGAATTGTGAAAGTATCGTCTACGTACCGCTTGTAGAATCTTGGATTTATGGGAGAAGTAAGCAGGGCTTTCTCCTCAAAGTTTTCCATGAATATGTCGGCGACAATGGGAGATACAGGTGAGCCCATCGCCACACCATCTACTTGCTTGTAGAACTCCTCCTTCCACAAAAGGTAGCCAGATGTAAGGCAGTGTCTGAGTAATATTGCATATTCTACAGGCATGTTGTTTTCTTCCAGCCTTCTAGTTACAATTGAGATGCAGTCTTCAACAGGTAAGCATGTAAACAATGACTGCACATCAAAACTGACCATAGTTTCATTGTCTGCCAGACGTAGGTCATTAATCTCGCTGACAAAATAGTAGTATTATTTCAACGAACTTATTTATTTAGCAGTGCCGGCTTCGCTCTTTGGCGGGAGGTAAAAGGTGGTACCAATCCACACGGACTCCTAGGAAAAAATCGTCCTACCACCTAGTAGCAGTGCATCCAGTGTTGTGTCCCAGTCCGAAAGAACAAGAGAGTAATAACATACTGTGGGTGTGCAGCACTAAATTTTGAACCTCAGTTATGCAAAGAAATATGTGTGTATAATATCTATGTACTTGTGAACTATTCTATATTATGCAATCTGTATTTCTATTTTATAGTTTATAATAAAAATAATGTTATTATTGTCGCCAAACCACAAATATGTTTCTATTGTTTTATTGCAATCGTGTGCATCTAAAGGTTGTCTGTAATGCCGGTTGTACACGCTCGTCGAGACACCACGAGACAGGCCTAGAGGTGAGCGATATTTAACGTAATCGGTTTCAGAAACTGCTTACGAGCCTGATAATCGTATACCCAGTTTCGTGGACAAAAATGTAACGATTATTTTACGTACGCAGTTGACACAACAACGACTAGCGCTCGCGTAAGCGTTTCGTTTTGAACAGATTTTTATTAAGATGATTATAGGTACATAACACGATATACGACTCGCACAACGAGAGTAAAGAGTCCCTTCGGGGTAGATATGGCTTACACGCAAGATAAAAAGAGACGGTATTATAGTAATCTGAGCATTTTTTTTTAAATACAAATGTCCATGTGAATTTACATGCAATTGGGAAGACTTAAAGTTCATTATGAAAATGTTTTTTAAAGAAATTGCGACCTTGACCAGTTGACTGTGCTTCTACTTTCTAACAGAATTTTAGATAAATGCAAGGGATGATTGACGAATGTTATTGTCTCGTGTCTGTGAATATTTATTATACGGCTATTTATTTATACGGCTTTATCCGGATGCCTGGCAACGCTACATATATCTGTATAATACAGTATAGCGTAGGTTAGTTTTGCGTTTGCGTTATACGATTACGAAAACATTAACAGGTTATAGGTATTATAATATTAGTTTAACTGTGTTATGTTATGATTACGAATATATAACAGTTTATAGGTATTATAATATGTGCGCGACATTGTCAATATTAGTACAATTTTATACAGTCACAAAATATGTAAGTACCTAAGTATTATTGTCCATGACATCACATAATTTTTATGATCCACATAATACACAAAAATTATCTTTATACAAAAAGATATTAATTATTTATTTACACTAATTATATGTCTATTTATGTACACTAAATATTTATTTACACTTTAAATGTTTATTCACAAAGAAAACTATACATGTTATAATATTTAAAAAAAAAACGCAAAAAGTTTTTAAGAACAATGTTAAATAACGCTCACCTCTATGCCTGTCTCGTGGTGTCTCGACGAGCGTGTACAGCTGGCATAAGAGATACCGCTCTTAGCGATAAGACTGCCATTGTACCACACTTTTGTCTCTCTTTTTTTTGTCAATATTTATATTCTTTTTTGGCATGCAAAAAAGTGTTATCTATCTATCTGATATCTGCAGCCTTTATTGTTTCAATTACCATCTGATTTTTGATTGTAAGGTTGTTTGTAATTTTATACTTATAACAATATTTCTTTTTACAAAGTTGTATAATTATTTGAAAAGTACTTACGAAGAAATTTTCGGTGTAGAGTACAATTTTATGTAGCGAGCTTTCCAGTCTCCTGTCTTTGTCCATTTGGAATCAATTTCTCTGTATTAATAAAAACACAATATGATTATTTATATACTTATGCTGTGCTGTGGTCGCTCTGGGGATTTTTTTATGGAAGTAAGGGTTACCAGCAAGCACATAAACTACTTGATGGTAAATGAATGCTGTGGCCGATAGACATCAACATCTACACTCGATTGAGAATCAAAATACAGGCATGTTGTCACCTAAGTGAACTGAGATGAAATGCCTCGTTATTAGTAAAAACAGCCTCCGATTTTCGTCACTCACCATACGAGACACTGTACTATGCACACGTTGTATTCTGTACGAACGTGTTACTTCCCCGGTTAAGCCAAATAATTCATGCCGCAGCCATAATATGTCGCAGCGTGACTGTAGGGCAGATAAGTGTTCGCCCTAAAGTTTAAGTAAATGATTAAACCGAGTTTGATCCACACTATTATCGATTAAAATTGTAAGTTGCAATTTTGAGTTCCGATTTACCATAATATGCAAGACGGGGAAGGAATACATCCTGAATCCATCCAAATTACAGATCTAATACAGCTGTATTCCGGTCTGAAGCGTATAGAGAGCCAGTATAATACAGGCTGTGAGGCATTCCATCTTAGACCTCAGGAGTTATAACATATCTGCAGCTCTCCTTGGTTGAAGCTGACTGCTGGTGTCCATGGAATGTAGTTTACCATCAAGTGGACCATAAGTTCGTTTACACTTTACTTCTATACATATCATTTCCATTAATTTATATTATGATTACATAAGGCCCTACATCCAGCTGTGGATTTGTACCGACAAAGAACATACCTATATGTAAGACATCACACACAAGCTGAAAAGAAAAACCAAATTTAAAGTTAAAAACTCTTCCAGCATTCGAATTTTCTTCCCATGTGACTAATCAAACAAACAGTCACAAAAATCTTCGTAATAATACCTTTTAACATATAGTTTTACTCGAATCTCGTTAAAATAATTATATATTTAAAAATGCAACAATATCTTCCGCAAATGTGAGGTGTCTCTCAACTATTACGTATGCAAACTATCACTTTTAATGCGAAATGACTTGTTTAGCAACAGATTGTAAATGGCATTGGCATTAATATAATATGTAATATTAGGTTTGTTTTTACCTAAGTTGTGATAAAAGCTTAGAGTAATAACATAAATATGTATGCTCTGTGGATAAAAGATACTTTAGTGATAAACTGCTGTCAGTGTCAATCGCCAAGCGAGTAGGTAACTTAAGTGATCACAATGAGCCTATTTACGCCTACATTTGTTGCAATTCACTTGATAAACGTGTTTGTTTCAAAGTCAGCTGCGAATGAGATTGGCACGTTCCGAGTCGAAGGTCAAATGCGAGCGACATTTTAACCGCAGGACTGTATACGAGGCAACACAAAAAGAAATTTTGTTGAGAAACTTTAAATGAAATAATTATTTCCTCTTGCTCCGACAATATTTTTTTCTCCACTGTTCAAAATTGGCCTCATATTTGTCGTTCTATTTATTATTCTTTACTAGGAATACTTCTATTATTATAATATACTGGAATCACGAATCTTGGTACGCTGACTGGTGATTGATGTACCAAACGGCTCATAGTGTGGTTGTCGGTCTGGATATATATATCTGGTATATATACATCTGGTATGTTATTTAAGCACAGCGGCATATAAAGCGCAGTGTAGTGGCGACGTAAGGAAAATCACTACCCAATATCGTCCATCCCAAGAGTGTCGTAAGAGGCGACACGCGACACAGGGAAATGAAAGAGAAGAGTGATCAACACCGCCCATGAACATCTGCAACACCAGAGGAATTGCAGGTGCGTTGCCGGCCTTTTAGATAGGAATAACTTTTTTCAGTGATTTTTAATATAATAAATATAGGAAAGTTACGCCTGATGCGATTAATTACCATAAAACAAGTAAATTAACGGATAGTATCCTCCTGTAGAGTAACTATACCTTACATAAAAATCTCTATATACATACATACATACATACATATACATAATGCTGACCATTAATCTCGCTAAAACTCGAAACTGTTTCGAGCGATTCTGATGGAATTTTCTGTGTGTGTTTTAGTAGGTCCATGGATGGTCCAAAACTCGGTAGGTAGAGCTGTTGTCGAGATCCAGAAATCACCTTGCGAAGCCGGGGCAGAGCGCTTTTTTAAAATAAATATGAACTGAACAGAGTTTAAATTGTTAACAAATCTTGTTTAATACTTGTATTGGACTACTGAAAAAGTACATCTTAAGGGGAGATATAACCTCAAATGGCTTAGCAAGATCCCCCGTTATGCCGAAAGTATTGCAGCATTAATTTTGAAATAAATATATGGTAAAGTTGAGGATTAATGTTAAGGTTTATGTTAGACGAAAACACGATTCCGTAAAATTTTCTCGATAGAAAAAAAATCCAAAGTTACCTCCAAACTGAACAATAAACCGCTGTTATTCATAAAATACTTTAAATAAGATCATGAAACTTTGCATACTAACTGAACTAACCATAAAGCAGTGTTTATGTTATTTACTTTTTTTAAAATATCATTATTTTCACTGTAAAAAAGAAATTACCTAAACTATCGGCGCGTAAGCTTGGTTCCTGTCGCTCCGTTAGTATTGCTCCGGCTTTTGAAGGGAGAAGTTCTGTCGCTTACGATCAGAAAACACATTACGCAACAGGAAGACGTAAAATTAAAATGGGAAATAACCGTTATAAAAATAAGAAGCGACTGGGTTGGCGTTAAGAAACAGGCATATATATGATAAACATAATGAAATAAGTATCTAACGACCTATCTACTTAGAGTATTAGTGATTACAAACATGTCGGTACATAGCATACGACGCGCGGGGAAGTGGGGGCGAAATTAGAATTTGAGCTGACTTACTCTCACCTCTTAAATGCGCACACATAGTAATATTAAATTACATGTTTTTTAAAATATGAATACTTACGGCATTTTAATAATTCTGCTCTTAATTTATATAACAAAGGCATCAAAAGACGGTGCTAGAGTAAGAAAATTATGACAAATTGTACTCTGTGATTATGACATTGTCAAGAGCTATTAAAATACCTCAACACAAGCTAAACCAAACCTTAAACGTAGTGATTATTTTCTCTTTGACACAAGCATGAACATTCATAGATTACATATTAAACCTACATTTATATAGCGAAATGGACAAAAGGGCAAGGGATGTTACAATGTTTAATAATCAATCAATCAATAATTATTTAATAATCAATCAATCAATAATCTGAATCAATCTGAGGAGTTAATAATCTCAGAACCGTAACTAAAGTAGTTACAGTTCTGAGTCAAAAATACACAAACATAATATATTTTAATAGATACCTACATCTATGGTTAAACGTTGAACTAGTCTTCAAAATTATATTGAAATCCATCAAAGAGTATACAATCTAATAATTTTTTCTTCGTTTCTAATCGTTTTAAAATCATGAACACATTTAGCTCATAACGCAAACCCTGAGTGTATATTAATGTTTATGCGAATTATTGTGTTTTTTTTAATTTGTTTAAAAAGTTTTTAGAGATATAAAATTTTACAAAATTAAAATTGATTATAAAAACCTCTGCTTTCCTTGTGGCTGCATTATAATTGCGAAATAATCTATTGTGATTTATTTTAGTACATTGCGAGCGTAAGTGTATTCCACATTCCACACCTAAGCTCCAAATCAATTTAATACAATGGATAATTACATAATTAACACCTAAACAGTTTCAGTTACATTCGTGTTATATTTTAATACTGTATAATGAGCCTCTTTAATCTCAACGAATCGGTAGTGCTGCAGTAATAAGCATCCACGATACAGAAAAAACTACGATTGTATTATCATAATAATAAAAAAATATAATCGGTTTCCGGTAGTCAGTAAGTGTATAAAAACCTTTTAAGTCATCATCATCATCATCATTAGGAATAAAAAAGTAAGTTCCTGAGCCACTTGCCGAATCTTACCAGGTCATCACTCCATCTAGTGGGGGGAGTCCTACATTTCCCTTACCGTTTACTGCTAGTGGGGCTGCCACGATTGTTGCTTCTTCGAGCTATATGGCCGGTCCTTTGTCATTTCCGCTTACTCCGTTACATTTATTAAAATTACAAATTACCATTAGATCAACATCATCATCATCATGACAGCCCTTCACAAGTCCACTGCTGAACATAGGCATCCCCCAAGGAATGCCACAAAGCACGGTCCTGAGCTACCTGCATCCATCGACTTCATGTATGTCTTACCAGGTCGTCACTCCAACTAGTGAGAGGCCGCCCTACACTTCGCCTACCGGTACGAGGCTGCCATTCGAGAACCTTTTTTCCCAACGGTTGTCGGTTCTTCGAGCTATATGGCCAGCCCATTGCCACTTCAGCTTACTAATCCGTTGGGCTTTGTCGATCACTCAGGTTCTACTGCGGATATCCTCATTTCTAAGTTTATCACGCAGAGAAACCCCGAGCATAGCCCTCTCCGTAGCTCGCTGAGCGACTCCTCGTACGGCCGGCAGTGAAGGACCACGTCTCGGTTCCATAGGTCATCACTGGCAACACTCACTGGTTACCATTAGATACTAAAACTTAACTTGAAATTAAACTTAAATTTAAATTATAAATTACTAGCTGTTACCCGAGGCTTCGCCCACATGGTCACTGGGAAATGAACTATCCATTGCTTTTTGAATTGAAAGAAAACTGAGTTTTATAGATTTGTCAGAGATGCAGCCATTAAAAGGAAACTGAGCAAAATTGATTCGTCAGCCTATTTAAATGTTTTGAAACGCAGCGTATAGGAAAGCATGAAAATAGCCTGTTTATTCCAAATGGAAATGGGAAATTTTTTTAATTAAAGGAAACTGAGCATAATTGTCCGTCAGGGATGCAGACTTTTGAAAAGAAACTGAGCTAAATTGATTCGTCAGAGATGCAGTTTTCTGAATTGAAAGGAAACTGAGCCAAATAAAAGATCCGTCAGAGATGCAGCCTTTTGAGTTGAAAGGAAACTGAGCTTAATAGGTCCGTCAGAGGTGCAGCATTTGGAATTGAAAAGAAACTGAGCTAAATAGGAAATTTTGAATTGAAAGGGAAGACCTGTGGGAATTCTGATTAGATTGTGGGAATTTTGGAAAAAAAAACTAACTGAACACTATTTTAAGACGCTACTGGACACAAATTTATATGTTTTTCCATTCAGGGAAAGAATGTGGAGATTCTGGGCATTTGACACACGCGAACATGCTACATACAGCTGACCATGAGAGAAGCACGGTTTTTCTAAGTTGACCCCCGTTGTAACGTTTGCCCTTGCGCTTTATTAATTGTCATTGCAAAACTGAGCTTAGTAGGGAACTGCAACCTTTTGAATTGAAAAGGAAGATCTGTGGGAATTATAGGGATCCGTGGTATAATAACATTTTCACCTTTTCCTACGCCTGTCAAAATTGTAGTACCGATTATATTCCGTCCAAGATGTGTCACATGCAGCTTTGTCCCGTTACATAACCGAGGAGCATCTAAATTTCGCATTAGCAAACTGGGACGCCTAATTTTAATTGAAGCTTATGTGAAGGCACACCTGACAATTCTAGAGAATTCAAAAACTCTGCGGGATATGAAGTGCTCTGTTCTGTGTCCATAACTGTGTCTACTAACAAATACTCTGTTATTTCTCCTGCTACTTCGCTTAATATATCTGAATTTATTTTGTTAACGCTCTCATTTTTTGGTGCAAGAATCGTCCTTTCACATAACCATTTGTCTAGTCTATGCATGTTGTTCGTTAAATCTGAATAAACGCTCGCAATTAATTCGGAATGACTCTGTACTAAATTACAAAAATCTCTCGTCAATTTAACGCAGCCCTCAGCATCCGTTTCCAACCGCCCATCGCCAATTTTTAATAGTGTGTCAGCATAGTTTCCAGCATTGATATCATTATACAAATGCACTCTCATATTCGTAGTTAAACTGAATTTTGTCACCTTGTTCCATAAAATAGACGACTTGAGGCATGCTTTAATTTCATCTGCAGGTGTGCCCTTTTGAATGACAGGTAAAGTTTGACGAAAGTCACCAGCCAGTAAAACCACCATTCCTCCCATTACATCGGTATTGCTGCGCAAATCCTGGAGCGTTCGATTTAGTGCTTCTACAGCTTTTTTATGCGACATTGTACTTTCGTCCCATACTAAAAGTTTGCATTGTCGTAGCATTATACCTCGTGCACTATTTTTGCTAAAGTTGCAGATCGGCGATTCTTCCTGGGCTAGATTTAGAGGGAGTTTTAAAACAGATTGTGCAGTGCGGCCCCCGCTTAGCAGCGTGGCGGCTATACCGGAGGAAGCTACGGCCACAGCAATTTTTTTATCTTTCCGTACTTGCACTAATAATAAATTTAACAAAAATGTCTTCCCAGTTCCTCCAGGGGCATCTAAAAAGAAAAGTGCACCATTTCCAGATTCAATTTGTCCTAATACTTTGTCAAAAACTCGTTTTTGTTCGGGAAGCAAGCGGGGTACAAATTCGGCTACTTGCTGCTGCAAAGCTGGTATATCGTAGTTTGTTTCATGTATAATTTCATCACTTAGTTCATTTTCGGTTGTTCGCTGAGGGCTTATAATTCCAAAGTCGCTTAATTTTTTTGTCTATCATTGCCATTACTTTATCTTCAATTTTTCAAAGTGCTTCATTATAAACGTGTTAATTGTATGTCATGTTCGCGTGTGTCTGCTGTAACCTTCGCAAAATATCTTCCGCCATGTAATCTTTATATTTGTCCCACAATTCATGTGCATTAGATAGCCCTCAATATGATATGAGAGTTGCATAAAGATCCCTAATTTTGGCTGGTGACTGGCACTGCACAGCTTCCTCCATGGTTTCATCCCAGTGATTATCGTTTTTTAAAAGATGCAGAGCTTCACATGCTTCTCTATAAGTTGCGCATTCCTAACTGTTGACAGTTTTAAGGTCTTTATATCCGTAGGACCCCGAACATGGTGAAGCAGCAATCGTAAACAGAAACATTCAAAATTAGTTACATGGACGGTATACACACGACCAAAGGCATCTGATGACTTTACACCGGGCCAATTTGCAACAAGCGCGCCTTGAATACGGCGTTTCCACTCCTTCCTAGATGTGTTCCAAGTATAATAGTAGCGGGGGACTTCAGAATATAACAACGTTTTTGCAAAGTGTAGTTTTTGGCGGTGATGCAATTCCTTCTTGGAAATTTCTTTCGGTGAAATATACACGCTCTCCATTTTCTAAGTGCACAGCAAGGTGAGTAACTGTTGGGTGCCTTTCGTGTAAAGGGAAGCCAAGGAGACGCCACGTTGCCTCGTTACTGCTGACATAACGCCCTGCTTGAAAGGTCTGTACTTGATTAACGGGAATTGCCTCGATTTCTCTCTCTGATTGTAACTTTCCTGCCACCATCTTCGGGAGCTCTGCGTCTGTATAAAGGGTAGCCATTGTCATTGTGCACTGTTTCTTTTAATAGCTGTTTAGGGAATTTCTTTGTACATTTTCCTTCTTTCATACATGGCGATATTGAATTTCGTGCTCCACATGGACCGTGAATCATATTTCGGACGATGGTATCATATAATTCTTTATCTTGCTCAGGATCCGGAATCTCGGCGCTTATTATGTCTTCTATTTGGCTGGACCGCAACTTCTCTTTAAGCCATATTAGAATGTGGGCATGCGGTAATCCTCTTTTTTGCCATTCAATTGAATACATGAAGCACTGCAACTCTCCGAAAATTTTCCCTTTGTTAATTACATACATTAATTTTTGTACTTTTAATCTAAATACTCTAGCAACTAAATCGTGTCTGTCAGTACTTTTTTGGCCCGGCATTAGCTACTCGGTTATTTCTTTCCATTTGGGATTGCAAGTAAAAGTAATAAAAAGATCAGGTCTTCCGTAAGTTCGTACATAGTCGAATGCGTCTTGTGTGTAATCATGTAGGTAGCGGGGACTGTTAACGAATGATGAGGGCAGAATTACCATTTTACCTAAATCTCTGGGGCTTACATTAACGTCACTAGTAACTGCATCTTGTAAATGTATATAATTCTCAACGCGCAGCTTTTTTCGATTTAAAGATATATAACGGAGACGTTCACCTTCTACCTTCACATACATGTCTACCAAAAATTGATGAAATAATTGTCTACACCGGGCTAAGAGGTTAATATCATTTTCTCACAACATCATATGATACGCATAAAAATCCATTCATGATACTTTTTTGTTCGGAGTAGGCTCCTTTGTGACCGGGTTAATGAGTGGAATTTGAAAATGATAACCCTCTTGCCCTTTGCAATAAATCAATGGGTATTGCAGAGCGTCATAAAACGTGTGTGTATCGGCTACCCGTTGCAACGTATCATCACGTGCTCGCAAGACAATGTCTCGTGAAGAAAATTGATCACCACTAATTACGACTGCTATTTCGTTTATCAAAGGTGCATTGTAGCGCCTTTCATGCTCTCCTCGAGGGGATCCTCTCCGATCTGCGTGAATAACGATTTTATAATCCTCTTCGGGTAGGTTTTCTAAAGCAGTTTTAAATGTTTTGACTAAAATGTTACGTTCATGCAAGAATCTTTGAATTTTGAACACTGTGTCTCTCTCAACTCTCTGGATAAATTAGCAGCGACGGTCTACCTTAATTTATTCGTCACCTATAAAATATACTTGTAAAAATTTATGCTGTTCGTTTTCTGCTAGAAAAAGTGAACCTATTCTATGATAAATTTGCCCTTGCACCGTAAATGTAGGCGAAAATCCCGGCATTATTATTTCCCGGTCAACTTCAAAGGACGTCATTTGAAAGCATGAGTTATATTTCCGGATCCTGTTTAAAAAGCGCCATGACTCATTAGTATCATATAAAAAGAGAGTTTTCAAAGGTTCTTCTGGTTTCCCAAGTAACGGAAGAGATACTTTGCTATTGGAACAGCACATGCCTGCGGTTTCATCTTTCCATTTTAAAGCGCTGCAAAATCGACACGCCTTGTCCATCAGTCCGATAACAACTAACCTGTGATTTTTATAATCAATCAACGGATCATAATTGAATGCTGCGTCATTAAAAACCGACCAATTGTTTCTTTGAAAATTTTGTCGACGTTCAGCTTGGAGCTGTGCATTTGCATCTCTTCGCGCCTGTATCTGTTCTGGTGTTTCAGATGACGTTCAGCTTGCTCAATGAGTCTGTGTTGAGTTTCTTAAAGTTAAAGAAAAATAAAAACTAATTATAATTTGATATTATTTAATTTTCAATTTTATTTAATTTCGTACTTAGAAATTATTTTAATTTAATTTTACTAAATTTATACTCAAGTAACCCGATATCGATCCAATCACCACCCCTGAAATTGTTAATTTTAATTTTACTTCAAGCGGCCGAAGAAATTAGTCAGTTTTTACCATCAGTCAAGTGCAATGTCCCTCCGCAAGATGCAGAAGTGTGTGAATGTGGTCTCTCTTACATAGGACAAACTAAAAGATCAATTAAAATTTAAAACCCGCGTTAAAGAACATATAGCTGATGTGAAAGATCGACGCTCCGGGAAGCCTGCATTCTGTGAACACGCACAGGATCACCCTGTCACTACATCAGATTTGATAGACCACCAATTCCCGCTAAAGAACACCGATTCCTTCCATGGATGATTCGCGAGGCTATTGCAAACAAACATTCTAATTTCAATAGATGGCTGGGTGCTACCATCCGCTTGGGATCCTATAACTAATAAAATTAAATCCTAACCAAAGCATACATCTGCAAGACTTCAAGATACTATAAGTTAATACTGCGTAGATCGTAACAAAAATTAATAATTTTAATCTGGAGGTAGCCGTAGCTAATTATGATATTGGGATGTCGAACACCTCAGCCGCCCGTGACTTATCTATGCCCGTGATCATGGGTGCTGTAAAGTGCTCGAAATGTCTGAATTATAAAAAAAGTTAATAATATACGCGATAAAATCCGTAAAAACAAGATTTATTTAAATGTGTGTGCGCGTTAATGTAAGAAATCATTATGTAATTTTATGTTATAATTTACCACGTGTTTGATAGCCAAATAAAACGTCGTAAAACATGCATATCTGAAAAATAAAATATTTCAAAGAAACGTGAAGTTTGCCAATAAACACGAGTAGCGCGGAGCACTACGACAGAAAATAACCGGCCAAGTGCGAGTCGTACTCGCATATGAATGGTTCCGTACCATCGTAAAACACCTTTTTTAGTAGGAGGGCCCCCTTTAATTTTTACTTAAACAAACACACGCCTGTCACCCAGAGGGGTAGGCAGAGACTACAGACTTCCATTTAGCACGATCCTGACATACCTCTCTCGCCTCTTCCACATCCATATATCTACGCATACATGATCGTCGGTTAAGGGTACACCTTTTGGTCGACAAACTTTCGCCTGGGACGTCCCTTTCCGTCTCTTCTATTCACTTCTGCAACATATATTAGCTTTGTCAGTCTTTCCTCATTCATTCTTTCTACATGACCAAACCACCGAAGTATTTCTTTCTTAACCCTGGTCACCGCATCATCTTGCAAACCACACTCTTCTTTTATCACACAGTTTCTCACCCTGTCACTCAGATTCAGCCTTAACATACTCCTTAGCGACCGCATTTCTACTGCATTTATTCTACTCTCGTGCTTCTTCTGCCACACCCAACTTTCACTACCATACGTTAATTTTTAATTTATAATTTATCTTTAATTTTTAAATTTATATTTATTTTTATTATTTGTTGTTTTAGCGGCCATTCACAAAAATAAATAATCTGTGACAATTTCAACTTTCTACCTATAACGGATCATGAGATAAAGCCCGCTGACAGACAGACGGACGGACTGACAGCAGAGGCTTAGTAATAAGGTCCCGTTGGTTACGGGTCGTGTACGGAACTCTAAAAATGGTTTTATACGTAACAGGGTACTACTACTTAGATCTCAGATCATAGAAACAACAGTTCTATGATCTGAGACTAAGACTGTGGCTTACTTTTATGATTCCATTGAGGCAATATTGTCCTAGTATAAAAGTAGAACAGAATAATAGCATCCATATTTTGAGTGGGTACTCTTTCGCCGCTACTACAATACAATACAATTACTTTATTTCAGGCATCAAGGACTTAAAAATGAAGAACATTGGCCCTAATAAAACGTCAACATAACTCAATTTTATTTAGGGAACTATCCCAGAGAGCCAAAATAGGGAGCGAGATATGTCTCTTTGTATTTTGCAGGAATCTGCAGTACGTAGGATTTGAAGTTCGTTGACGTACAATCTCCAGACGCTGCAAATGTAAAGAGATCCCGATCCTCTATGCGGCATCGGGTTCGTTCTTCCACGAAACGCAGGACGTCTTCTCCCGACGTACTTTTGTCTAAAAGGGAGATGTAGAGCAGTGCAATGCAAGCAAAAATGTGTTTTTGATATTTCTGATACTATTATACTCGTAATATCTTCTGCCCATTTGAATGCATCCGAAAATACTCTGAAGTTTATTTATTTGCTTGTTGCACAAATTTTGCTTAGGGTTGAAATTCAAAACATGATTGTATAAGGTTGTATAGATAAACACAACATAAAGCTTAACGCCTGTTATCAAGAGCTGAGAACTACCATTTGGCACGATTCTGACACACCTCTCTCGTTTCTTTCACTTTCTTATATTTACGCATACATGCTCGTGGGTTAACGGTTAATACTCTTAACTTTGTCCTAACTATAATATATCAACAATGTGATTAATAATCTTGCCCCATACATTATTTCTACGTGCACAAAACATCGAACATTCCAACACCTCCCTTCGAACTTATAAAGTATATTATAAGGCATACTAGCTTGCCAGGCAAACGTCCTTCTGCCCTTTTCGGCCTTTTTTTTTAAATCTATTCCAAAAAGTATATTGTGGGTCACTCATAGGCAAAAAAACTATACTTTCTCTCAAGTTGGACCAAACTGCACACGAGTCCATCGCAGGCAAACAACGTGACACGTAATTTATATATATATATATATATATATATATATTTTATTATAAGGTATATTATGAATTAAAACCCTGTCTTATTTAATTGCATCTTTCGATTTTGAAAATTATCATCTACCTAAAAATATTTCACAGTAATAAAAAAGAAAATTCTTGTGTATTTTATAGTGACATGGAAAGATAATGGTCACTAAAAATAAACAAGAGTCTTTTCTGCCAACCACTAGAGCACGTTCTAGGCAGCATCTTCATATAAAGAGTCGTTTGTTGAACATTCGTGTAACGCTAAAACATAACAAAATGTAGGCTATAAAATAAGAAACAACTTAGGGTGATTACTCAAAACTCTAATTACTTTTCTTGGAACGATTTAAAATTTTAAATAAATCATTAACTAACTAATTAATAGCAAAATACGATCTTATTAATAGTAACTAATTAATGTCTAGATTCCTCTTTTAGTTTTTGAAATTAAAACAACTCTTGAGTTTAGATACTTTTGCCTTATCAAGGTAACTTTTTTGATCGTAGAGCTATGAAGAAAAAAAATATCTCAAAGCGAAAACTATTGAAGGTTAGACAATAGAACAATATTAGAGTCTAAAAATATATCGAAGAGTATTTAAGATTTGATGTTCGTGCGATAGCTGAGAATTAGATAACATTACGGCTTACGGTACTCCTCGCAAATTCTGTAATTTAAAACATGTTCCAACCAAACCAAAATAAACCAAATAGCGGAAATAGGTTTAAATATGGCGAACCCAAATGGCTATTATGGACACCTGCAACCAACATCCAACAAAGAAGGTTAGAGTTGCGGTGTCACCCGTGATCTTATTTTTTTGTTATTTTGAGGAAGGTATGGACAGGTCTGACTGCATAGCAACCCCCCTTTGGTATATACAGTTCAGAGTAAAAAATTTGCTTTAGCTTTTTCCTATGTATTAATTTATTCTAGGGACTGTATTCTACAAGATTATCGGTCATCACTGAATATCGGAGATGATAATATGGTTTCATCACAATATATGCTTAGTGATGTCCTTTGCGCCTCCTTGCAAGGAGGATGTTAAGAATTGGGGGGTAAGTTATTCCCATATTGGCGCCAAAAAAAATGTCCTTCCTTTTCTGATGCTTTGACGTACAAAGTCAAATTTATTAAAAATGTAGTGTAATGTGGTTTGTGTTTTGACTTATATATTAATAGCGTAGTTTGTGTCAAAATAAAGTTTATTGTTTATGTTACTTCTTTTTCTTTTTTATTATTCCTGTAATTAATACTCGATCTCTCTACCCTTCCGATCGGAACACATCAGTTATATAGCACGGCTATTTGTCGGTAGATATAGGAAAGAGCGTGGTTAGATACCTAGACGGTCTCGTAAATAGAAAAGGAGTGTTTTTTCTTACTTGAAATAACATTCTGCAGAACACAATGTAAAGACGTTCATGCTGCAAACTAAGCAAAACAAAATAGTAATTTTTTTGTAATAATTCGCTTTAAACTCAAAATAATATTAGACAAAGATAAAAATAAAGACAACAGTTGTATAATATCTGCACAAATGACGCACAATATTGACATTGTCAGATCCCGTTAAGCTAGATATGAACGTCCTGGTTTAGTGTCAAAAATCTCGTGGGAGCGTCTTGAGCTTGATGTATCTAACAAAAGAAACATTATCGCTTAGTGTCGTAGCGTTTAGTTACAATGTGATCCGATAAGTAATTGGATTTTAGTATAGAGTCTAGCCGTTGTGTTGTTGAAGCTTGTAGAGTAGGGCTGAGACAGCGGCTGGCGGGGGCGGCGAACACGATGCTCTGGGCTCTGGCTGTCTCCGCTTCTAGTCGCTCCGGTCGCGATCGTTTGTGTGCACGTCGCACCTCCGCGCTTGCCGCACGCACCGCGCTCTACGATAACGCGCCCTATTTAAATCAAACGTAAGACCGCGCAATCGGCTCCATTCACATCTACGAACTTACGATTATTGTGACATTTAAACATCGACAGTTTCGAATAACAATTGTGAGATAGGTCGGTGGAGCGGTCTCGAAACCGGATTTGTGACCATATGATCCGCATCTGACCGTGCGCCGTGCTCTCAGATATTGATACACAGCTACAAATATACAATGCGGATCAAGAACTGAAAAGTGTAGTAGAGATAATTAAGTTTGAGGTGAAGATATTCCAGTGCTAAGCGATAGTCCCTTATAAATCGTCCTTATCGGAAATGTGATTGTTGACATTGTGAAATTGTATATTGGTGGCGTTATCGGGATAGTGCGATGGCTGGTGCAACTGAGGAAAGTGTGGCTGTGGAGGAGAATGTACCTCCAGCAGTCGAGGAAGGCCGCAAACGTGGATTAAGCGGGTCAATGTCACTTAGGACTCGCAAACTTGGAAGGCGCCTGTCACGCAGCATGTCTATAGTTGCGTTGAAGTTGCCTGAGAAGGCGCAAAGTATTACTCGCTCCTCTTCGAAGCTTATGAGATCTGGTAGTCGCGACAAGAAGAACAGATCCTTTGAACTTTCGATCATACTTCCTGATAAGACGCAGAAACAGGTAAATTGAAAACAATTAATTAATTGACGATACAACATTTGTAATTATGTCGTCCCACAGAAATAGTAATAATATCATTACGATTTCTGTGTGTCGTCCATATTTATAGATTTAGTAGGTAGGTACAATGATATAAAAAAATCTTTGAACCTGGTCATTGTTAAAAAGCTTCAAAATGCATAATTAACTGAATTATTTATTAACAGAATCGTTATAAAAAGCGACAGTAGCCTAATGGCAGGGGGCGGACCGCGAACTCAAAAAGGTCTTGGTTTCGAATCCACCATTCGACTACTGGCGTGAACCACTCGTAACACAAGCAATTTAAGCTTACCACGAGTGGTTAAGGTGAATATTAGTAATGTTTATAGCATTGTTAATATTATTTAAAAAAAAAATTTGATTTTTAACTTCACACCATTATTTGATATAGTTAATTATTTGTTTTCTAACTCTCATAAATCTTTGATTGTAAACACAGAAATCGTTAATATTAATAAAAAAAAAACACAATAATATTATACATATTATACATAATAATATTATAATCGCAATAACATTATATATAGACAATTATTACTATTTCTGTGATTGACATGCCATGCAAAAAAAGCCATATTTTGGTTTTGTATTAACGATCAAACTATCGTTATCATTATTATAGTTCTACATCGAATATTTTTTTTAAATATGCAACGTCAAGTTTCTACAAGGAATTTTAGCGTTGTTTGATGTTTTAGAGAGGATTACGATTTAGGGATTCAATGCATGTTGAAGGTTTCATCGCGCTAAGTCGATACACGCGTGCGGAGTCATATGATGTGCATGCAAATGCTTTCTTTGACTGCCCATACCCATTGCAATTTCGCTGTCGGGACGTTTCTCTACTGCGTCACGCCGCCCACACCACGGATTTCTCCATTGATATAATAATGAGTTGCAATTGCCTCCGTTCAAATCCGTCGTTGGGCATTGTTTGCTTTTGTCATTGAACCGGGGAATTGCGCGCACTTAATGGCTCGATTGTTTGACTACCGGCCGGCTGCCAACAGTGTAACTGTTATCAATCGTTTGAAACTGCGATTTAAACGTAACCTTCGTCTATTAAGCCCGCCACACATATACGAAATCCGAACAGTGTTCCGTATGTGTGTGGCGATCCGTTCGTTCCGTTTCGGGATTCCGTTTCGTGAATTAACCGTATGTTAGTTATTTGCTATAATAAAATCTGCATTTCATTAGTATTGTTTTACAAATCTGTTGATTTAGATGAGATATGTTTAAAAACTGTCAGATATCTACGCCAATACATAATATTATAATGATTTGTTAGCGTCGCACTTTGTGAATAAAGGTCACGGCCATTCTAAGTACGTACCTACTTAATTAAGTAACGTTTATTTTTATAACAATGAAACTCTTCCTTATAAAATCTGAAAAGGTTATACTTAATCCGGAGCAGACTTCAGCTGAGTTTGACCTGCATGAATTACAATTAAAAATATTAAAATGTTAGTTTCTACACATATATTATCTTATTTACCCAAAAGTTGAAGACTTTCTGAGCGATTTGTTTTCTTAATATTGTATTTATTTAATAATAAAAGTTAAAGCCTATCATATACGTCCCACTCCAGGATACAGGCCTCTTCTCATTTTTGAGAGGGTTTTAATGTAGGACCACACTAGGCGGAACTGCACCGCAGCAGAACTTCACGCCAAATTTGATCAACTGATCAACTCGTGTCGCTCAGTTCTCGCCTAGTTAGGTCCTACCTTTAGAGTAGGGCTCTGTTCCAATGCGTTTTGGCGGACTTCACATTTGTTTTTTATAGGATAGGGTGACAAACGAGCACACAGTCCACCTGATGGTAAGTGGTTGATGCGGCCCATAGACATCTACATCTATCCTCGATTACAAATCAAAATGCAGATGCGTTGTCACCCGTGAGGACTAAGATGGAATGCCTCGTTTCCAGTAAAAAGGGTTTCCGGTTCTCTACACTTACCATACGAAATACAGCAGCATTAATTTTTATTGGTAACTATACTACTAATATAACTGCAGCATGGCTCTACCACGTATAATCACATCACATGTCTTCTTTTTTAATTTTCTAGTCATGAAGGTCTCAATGTTCGGTCACAACGTTGTATTTCACCGCTGAAGACACGGTAAATCAGCACTTAAAATTGCAATAAGCAATTTCATTGGTATCGAATCTAGGTAATTTACAGCGAACACTTAGCCCCTGAGCTGTCAAGGTTGCTTATTACAGACACACTTAAAAATAAGTATCATAAAAATTATTGGTTGTGCCGAATGATGGACTAAAACTCTTCCGAAATCGTTTGACCCAATGATGTTGGTGAGTGGATTACTTAGAATCACTTGTGCTGGGCTTTATGCTCACCGACTTGCTAAAGGTGGTGAAAATTTTCATATTTGCCAAATGATGCTCGCTAGTCCGCGTATACTTAGAAGGCCTGTGTCAATTAAGTTTTGTTCAACGGCAGTATAGCTGCAGCTATACCGTCTTTGCACCACATATGGATGAGTAATAAGAGAGTTGTGTAATAAGAGAAGAGTGTGGTTTGCAAGATGATGTTGTGACCGGGATTAAGAAAGGAATGCTTCGGTGGTTTGGTCATGTGGAAAGAATGAATGAGGAAAGAGTGACAATGAAAATTTATGTTGCAGAAGTGAATGGCAGAGTCGGTAAGGGACGTCCTAGGCGAAAATTTATCGACCAAATTGGCGATTTATTGAAAACGGGCCAAATTAGGAGTACCCTTAACCGACGAGCATGTATGCGTAGGTGTATGGATGTGAAGGAGGCGAGAGAGGTGTGTCAGGATCGTGCCAAATGGAAGTCTGTAGTCTCTGCCTACCCCTCTGGGTGACAGGCGTGAGTGTTTATGTTATGTTATATGGATGAGCTTGACCGTGGAACTCTCTCTCACAGACTATCAGCGTTAACTAGCAGCTCAATGTTTTTTTTGTTTTGTGTGGCGAATGTTGGTAATTGGTGACTCTTTTAACTGGCAACGAGACATTCTATCTTAGTCCTCAAGGGTGACAACGCATTTACATTTTGATTCTTAATCGAGGATAGATGTAGTTGTTAATGAGCCTTTTGGCATTACGTGGGCTGTGTGTTCGTTTGTCCTTTATTCTATGAAAAATATGATCATTTTACGTATCTTCTTCTTGTTTTTTATCGGTCCGTAAATGTCCACTACAGGAACTCTCCCATTTTATAAAGGATTTGCCCAATCGACAACATTGGCAATCCACCTGCAGCCCTAGACGTCTCGCACCTTTGATGATGCCTCCCGTCATTATTTCGGATATTTCTCATTAGACTTACGCTAGGTGGTGACACCGCAGTCTATCAAAGGTCATGACACATTTTTGGCATTTCCCGAAGTCGTATCTTGCGACAACCATCCGATTGTAAAGGGGAAAGGCTGGTTTTATTTACTCAGTCAGCACACGCTTAATTTGGATATATTACCCAAATAATTTGGGGGGTGTTGGTTTTCCGGGGGGTTGTTGTCTCGCCCTTGGTGACGGTGTGTATGTTGTTGATGTATGTACCCAAATAATTATTAAATATTTAACATCATTTAATTTCCCAATGACAAAGTTAAAAAACAAACTTCATGAATGGCTTTTACTTAATTGTTTCTATACTGTTAATGAGTATCTTGATCACAAAAAATTAAAACTATCTAAAAACTATATTTAAATATCTATATCTAAAAATGCTTGAATTTTTTTGCTGTGAAATTATAAAGGACTTCGGTAGTTATAGAATAATTATTAGTTAGTTAATTTTACTGTTTTTACATATGAACATTTTGATATTTGTAAGTAAGTTAAATTAATCAAAAAAAATTGTTATATCTAATTAGTCAAAATTTGCACGCCTCGATAAGGCAGAATGTATAGGAACTTTTATGTTTTAATACTCTTGTAATATATCTACCTACATTCTATGCAAATAAATAATTATGAATTATGAATCATCATCATTACAACCCTTCACAAGTCCACTGCTGAACATAGACGTCCCCCAATGACGTTTATTATTTTTTTATTTAAGTAGACGTCATTAATTTAAAAGTATTTTTTGTAAATGTGGCTGATATTTGCAAAAAAAGAACAGCATGCAGTATTGTAAAACTTGCCGTCATACTTTGTGGAAATTCTACACTTATTTAAGTGGAGTCTTGAGCGAAATCGTATCCGGATAACGGATGTTAACTGTCTTTCTTATTTACACGACTATTTTTAGTCGTATTATACTGCCTTAAAAGTTTTTAAATATTTGCCACCTGTCTAAAGAAATAAACAATTCTTACTAAAATTGCGAAAGAGTAAATTATACGAATATTTTAGAAATTGTGGTGATATTGATTGTTTTCCATAGCGCAAATACCCAAGATCAACAATCGGGAAAACGTGACGTTACTTAACCTATGCTTTTCGTATTAAGGATCCGATTTGTGATTAAAATTGTTTTTGTTTACTAACAATAAATTTAATATTTTCAACTACGTAATTGGCGGAATTGACTACTCGAAGCGGTTTTAATATAGATGATTATACCTTAAAATGACAGGTCATACTTGTAACTAAAGTTAGGTGAGAAAGCGGATGTTTGTTATACGTATATCCCGAATAAAGCAAAGCGACTATAAATTGAATTATTAATTAGTAAGTTCCTTAAATCTAGGTATGATGTCGGTTATATCATATGTATATATAGACAAGAATATTTAAGGGTAATGAATGATTAATTCATTTTAAAACTTTTTTTAAAGAAGTTAGTGCTCTTTGCTCGAGAAGGGACGAGATTTAAAGACAATAAGGAAGAACGCCCACGAAATGCACAGCACGTCTGAGGATAATCGCATAAGTATAAAGCCAGGAAATGGCGCATAAAGGAGCTGATTTGTATGATGTATTAACCTGTTGTTTAGGAAGTAATTCATATTGTACCGATAAGTTACAATCACGAAACGCAAATAGTTAAAATAAATACAAATGTTGATACCTACAATGAAAACATAACTTTTCCCAGAAGCTCAATTATCTCCCAAATTAAAAAAAAAATCCACATTTAAATAAAAATATTTTTAACGAATTTTATCACGTATTGTATCACTTTACAGTGCCCATATAAAATAAATTAATATAATTTATTTTATATGGGTACTGTAAAGTACTCGAAAAATAGTTAACATACTATAGGTAAAATAAGTTAATATAAGTACGCGATATAATCCGTAAAAACCAGTTTCATTTAAATAAAAAGCGTGTGTTGGAACTCGCATAAGGTGGATTCTTTCATAACTATCATCCTCATTACAGGCTATCATAAGTCCATTGCTAAACAGGCATAGATTGCCTGATAGCCAAGCGCAGCAGCTGGCTTTGAGCTGTTATTAGGAAAAAGCTGCTGCCCCTGGTCTGTGTCCATCTGTCGCTTCTTACGATACCCGTGGGAGTATTAGGGGTATTAATTAGGAGAGGAGGGGAGTATTATTATTCTTACGCCGCCACAAGAAAAGATATTTTTAAAAGTAAAAAATTGCGGTTGCAGTCCAGCAAATCCACCCGATAAGTGCGGTGACTACAAGACGTAACATAATTAATTCACTTTGAGAAAGTAGTTTGTTCAGAATCGTTTACTGAATCGATTCCTATCATTTTTAATATAGGTAATTTTTTATCCCAAAAATAATTAAAACTACGTAAATTACAGTCACACTAAATCTGTACAGCCAAAACAAACTGAAATGGACCGTAACTTAAGGCAATAAGACTTTTAAGAGTGCAGTTTTATTTGTATTATTACTAATTCTGTCGTTCAATAAAAATAAAGACAAATGAACTTTATTTCAAACACGTTAAAGCCTTTGCGTTCGTGGATTTGTACTGTGACCACAACATTCTTCCGGAATTAGTATAACTAATTTGATAAATAATCAGTGCATAAAAATGTTTAACTAAAAATTCAGTGTATGTATTATGATTACAACATAATATACTAATTGGGGTGTCTGAGGGTGTGCGTTAATTACGTTACATATTGTATATCTACTTTATGAGGCAATCTCTGGAAAGACGAAGGTTCAGCAGTGGACTTTGATAGACTGATGAATGAATGAATGAATAATAATAATATTTATTGAATCCAAACATACTTTACATAGAAACAAAAAACTTATAAAACTACACTGACAAGATGTAATCTAACTCAATACTATATTATCTTTAGCAACCGTGCTAGGTCAACAGACCTGTGTTACGGCTGCTAAGCCCTCCCCATTAAATATATATACCAAATAGAGAAACAAAAACATAAAACAATTTTACCGCAATCAAGAAATGAATAAAAGAAATGACTCGAGAAATAAAATTAATCTTGAAGTTACGAAGGAATGTATGGGACTATGTATATGACTCGAGAAATAAAATGACTTATTTACATAATGATTTGAGTATTATTTAAAAATGACTTGTTAATAAGGGCTAATAATCTTCCCCGCACCAGATGCCACTAGTTGACACTGGTGAAGTTTTTTGTTACACACATTGAAGTAATATGTACTTACGTACTAGAACAGCTATCTCAAACAAAAAATGTGCGCTACTCTGTGTTCGCGCGGTTGTTTTCTTTATCATAGAATAAACATAGGTAGAGTCACCCGTAGGTAATAGTAGATTGTATTGTTAAATAGGTAAATTATATCGGGAACAATATTTAAATTTTGTCATTTATTTTGTATATTATATTTGCTTATTTAATATACTATTACATAATATTATATCACAATTACATTTTAATGATATTTTTATCTGAATATTTTAAAAGTTATCTATGTCAAATATAGAAAACATACTAAATGTATGTTTAACAAAACTTATTAACATAACATATAAATTACAAATATATTTATTTAAATTAGAATAAGAGTCGTTCATAAATGCTGGGCACGCGAGAGTTAAAAATGAACGAATTTATACCACTTTGACTTTGATATGGAAACCTAAAAATAAAATAAAAGAATAATAAGCAGATTTAAACATGAAAATGTTTGCCTAATTATAATAATTTATATATGTTTCTACTAAAAAATGTGTATACTAATATATTCATCCTCGAAATGTCGCATCTGAACATAAATTAATTTCATAGTCTATATTCCATGACACGAGATGGCGTCTTAGGAATAATTTGTTTTATTATTAATCTATAATACTTTTTTTATTGATTAAGTATCTTATTAACCAAATGAAAAGTAATTCCGTGGTTTTTACTGACATTTCTTGAATTATTTGTGCAATATCTAAGTACACACGACGGCATATTTTTATCAAGAGATTTTTTTAAATCAACACACGTGTTAACTCTACAAGCGCCTAGCGAGTAACTGATTAAAGTGCGGTGTATGCACCGCAGTTGAGTGGAACAGAGTAGCTGAATGCAGTGTCGCCTCTAGTACGTAGTATATAATAGCTCAATGGTTACACAATGTTATTTAATTGACAAATTAGTTTTAAATAATGTTTTATCAGTTTCTAGAGTATTATACTAATACACAAAACAATGACTCAGTGGTTAGTTCTTTAGTTTTTTGCATGTTTTTAACTCTTTTTTAATTTTTGTACTTTTCATATCTGTGGTTTGGTTTATTTATTTTTAATCTAATTAATATAAAATATAACCGATAGTACAGAAAGAAACATTAACCTTTACATTTTTTATACAAACTAACATCCCCGTTATAAAATCTGTCAAATATTACACATCATTTTTAAGTAGCATCGTCCTGGTGGTGAACCACCCGAAAAAGTCGTAGATCCTCATCAAGATGTAGATCGAATTATTAAAAATAATTCTTGTTCACCGTGATACGGTACTGGCATATTTCAGACACACAATTGCTTGACCTCTAAAAATGCAATTTCTATTTCTGCCTCGATTTTATTATTATTTTAACCTTAATAATTTAGTGTTATGAATATCTATTTTTGAACGAATTAGACAATAAGTCTGAATACGATTTTATATGCAAAGTTATTCAGCGTCAGTTGAGCCCGACTATTTAATAAAGTGTAGTCTAACATACATAACATACTTGAGTTATCCAACTCAATAGTTTGCCGTAGCCCGTGAATTAGGTACATATATACATGATAGACAGGGAAAATGATATGAATATACTTTCAATATTTGGCAATTAAAGAGCACCTGATGTGCGTTGGATATCTTACTACATGAGCAATATTTGTACCTTATATAATTTATAAATTAGGTAAATGTTCGCGTCTTTCCGGTGGCCTAAGAGCCCTCTCAACCTACTGTCACTAAAATTACTTGATACGTGCTTTCGTATTTTCAACAAATTTTAAAGTACCCCTAAGTTTAACTAACCGCAGTCAACAGCACCTAGTTTTAACCGACTTAACCTGGTTCTAACCGTACTTCGGCTAGCCATGCTTCGGTAGAGCCATGCTGCAGTTATATTAGTAGAATAGTTATAGCACGAATGGGTCGGCTCGACCGGGAAGGGACCACGCTCTCATAGAATACCAACGTGAAATTGTAGCTTAATGCTGCTGTTTTTCGTATGGTAAGTATAGAGAACCGGAGACCCTTTTTACTGGAAACGAGGCATTCCATCTTAGTCCTTACGGGTGACAACGCATATGCATTTTGATTTGTAATCGAGGATAGATGTAGATGTCTATGGGCCACGGCAACCACTTACCATCAGGTGGACTGTGTGCTCGTTTGTCACCTTATCCTATAAAAAATGATTTGTATGAAATCTAGAATTGTGATAACGTTTTACTTTTCAAGTTTATCTAGATATACGTTTAACTCCTGAGAAATCTTTCTATATTTCATACAATATTGGTACTGATGAATATAATAGCATAATTGTTTAAGATGCAAAACTCTGAAAGTGTGGTCGACTTCGCTACCGTTCCTTAAGTACTATGGCGAAGCGATTGCAAGTGAAAGTGGTGTCGCAAGCGGTACTTAGCTAACTTGATGCGTATATGTGCGCTTGCAGAATTCGTCGAAGTAACTACCTCAATCAAATAAGATACGTAATAGTAGTGAGTATGACTAATTGGCCCGGTCTATTATTTGTGCATCTGTGCTGATGCTTCCTGCATTCAAATCTAAATATATAAATTTTTAAATACATTTTCGCATTTTAGGTTGGGTAAGTAAAACGCCTATGTATTTAACTGAACCTTGATGATGGCGTCGGTAATCACTGACTGTATAGACATTGGTGACAATTTAAGAATTTTAATTATAGGTATCAATTGTGCAGGACTTACTACAAGGTCCTACAATCTAACGGCGTCCGATGTATCGCTTATGTTATAGGATCAGCGGTAGGATAGGGTGAAAAGAGACAAGGCTAAAGTAACAAGTTTCAAAACGGGGTTATTTCATCTAACACGGTCAAGTTTTGATGTTGTATGCACTAAGAAAGAATAAATTATTAAGTTTTTTTCATGTCCCCAATGAACGATTAGTTTAAAGGAATTCTAACGTTGCAACAGAGAAAAGACCGTGCTCTCACAGAATAACAGCGTATAATAGCAGCTTAATGCTGTTGTTTTTCGTAAGGTGAGTGTAGAGAACTAGAAGCCCTTTTTTCTGGACACGAGGCATTCTATCTTAGCCCTCAAATGTGATAACGCATCTGCATATTGATGTGTTATGTCACAGTATCCACTAACCATCAGGTGGGCCGTGTGCTCGTTTGTCACCATTATTTTGTAAAAAAAAAACCGTGACCATAATGAGGGTACACGGCAATTTTACAACGCCGACGACTTGTTGCGTTAACTATAAATAATAAGCATGCACGTACATATTTGTCGCCCGTCGTATATCAATGCAAAATGGCACCACTCCAAGTACAATGGTCTAATGTTTACAAACACTGGGTGACACGAATGAAAATAACTCTATCTATATAAAATCAAATATTACTTTTAGAAGATTCTGGTTTAATAGAATGTATAACCTGACAAAAATAAAGATGTTCTAACAATGTACTCAAGCGTAGAGTTTTAATAAGTTTTTAGAGAATTTAAAGAGTAGAGACCATATATATAATATTTCTATGGTAGAGACAATGTATTATAGTATTTTATAAAATACTAGCTGTTTCCCCCAACTTCGACCGCGTGGAATTTATTACGATTGGATTTCATGGGTTTTGATTTTTTGTGCGGAATACCTTATTTATTTTTTAAAATAAAAGTGCCTAAGTTACTCCTTATAATTACAACATCAGCTATCTGAATGTGAAAGTCCCGTCAAAATCGGTCCGGCCATTTCGGACATTAGCCGGAACAAACAAACAGACAGACGAAATTGACAGACAGACAGACAAACAAAAATTTTAAAAATTGTTTTTTTTGTTATAAGTACTGTATATACTTTCATATGCATTTTGTAAAAGGATGTTATTTTGACATTACAAACGGACACTTCAATTATATTTACTTGTATATTGTTGCGCGCCTAAGTTGACGTCATGTACCCGGCACTAGCGCCATCTAGTGTCAGGGACAAGACCGAGGGGTTAAAGAGTTAATTTTGGTAATTCTATCGGCAATTTTTATTGTCACGAACCTGAAGCTCGTAACAATATTATAGATTTATTTTACGATTGCTATTTAGGACTTGATGGATTGACATCGTCTATTAGGATTCGCTCTGTCTGCCACTCGGTTCGTAGAGGACATGGCTGCCATTCGAAAGTATTGCTATCCCAACTGTTCCTCCCTTTCCTACCTTATCAGTTACTTGATATAAAAATATCTATGTCAAATAATAATAGGTCGGTAAAAAAGTTTCTTCGTATTTTTTTGTATAAAATTCAGGATAAAGATGACTAGCAGCCATTGAATGCTTGAAGATGAAGATCAGGCTAAGTTCTACGCCTTTGGTTAGACTGATTGATGATTTAAGATTTAGACTAAACAATACCATAAGCGTATATACTACATAGCTTTTTTATTTCTTACTATCTGCCCGCAATAGTCATAAACCTCTTCATTGTAGGTAGACACATACGTCAGTAAATTAGTTACTCCTTTGTGTTTTATACTTTCATATAACAAAATGTGACTTCTTCCCCATATCCATTTATACGTTGTAGAGCCATACTGCAGCTATGTTATGGTTGTAACACGAATGGATCGGTTCGACCGGGGAAGGACCACGCTCTCACAGAATACCAGCGTAAAGTAAGCTTAGCCTTGCTGTGTTCTGTACGGTGAGTGTAGAGAACTGGAGAACCTTTTTACTGCAAACGACACGGGTCACGGGTGACAACGCATATTCGACTGTATGTTCTGTTTTATGTGTGTTACCTCATAACTTTTCTGTGGATGAACCGAAAATTTTGAGAATTCTTTTTTTATCTGAAAGCTGCTACTTTTGATCAATCTGACCTGTATATTTATATAATAAAAATATATTTATATTTTTTTTATAAACTTTCATTTATTACTTTTCGTACTGTACAATTACCATTGCTGCTTTTGTTCTACCGTAATACGTGACGCACGCGACGTTGACAAACTAGCCAAGCAATGTAATGTGAAACATTAGATATCATTGTGCATTGCGTATGTTTATAATCGGTTTTGGAAGTAATCGAGCGCTAATTCATTTCTATTGTCTTATTATTATTATTTCTGTGCGTCTTACACATTTGACCCTGTTCTCCGTCACATCGCCGTGAATACCCAGAGTATTCACGTCAGGCGAAAACGAAATCATACCTCCCTCTATCGGAAGATATGTGATCTTTATGATACGGTATAGATATGTGATACGGTTGTCTTAGGATATACATAGATAGACATAGATGAGATAGGGCTTTGAAATTTTGTAACGGTGCACAAGACAACAAGAAAGAAAGAACTATTTATTTGATACTTACATTTTCCACACTTTTCAAAATAAAAAATAAAAAAAGCAAGTCAAAGACTGTTGACGCATTAACAATAAGGAACCAGTACATGCACATCATTTAATAATAAAACAAAAAAAAATCAATATGTAACATGAAATATGTCTTCAACTCAGCTTTATGCTACAAAGGCAGCGCTGGTTTCATATGCAGGTTATTACGATAACCGATCACAAAGTCAAAAAGTTGCTGGGTTCAGGTGGTTTAAGACCGTGGTTTGTGTTATTTTTCCTTGTTGACTTGTTGAATTGTGTTGATAATGATGTCATCATTATCAACTACTAGTACTACTACTACTACTACTGAAATGATAATGATTTCCAATTTTAAAACGCGGTCATGATTGCATTGTACCAAGTACTTTACTGTTTCTTTACTGCCATTCAGTAGCGACCGTCAAAAAACAAACACAAAAACACGGCCAATAATTGTTGGAAACGTCTTTAACATCATAATGTCTATTATTACAAGCGCAAATAATCGACGGTACGCATCAACATTTTACCACTTTTGTTACATTGTAGCAATCAAGCTAAGATTTTAGAATTTGTTATAAATGTAGGAAACAAACTATATTTGCAACCTTTTCTCATGTTCATTAAAACCTAATTAAGTAGTGATTAATTCATTAATTGTGACAGTCATTCTCAGAAGTTTATTCAATAGTTTTCTGGTTAAGTTTAGAATTTACAAAACAACTTCGCAACTTTATCAATTGTGTCGTGTCTGAAGTTGTGACTAATCTTAGAGTGTATCTGATTATTTGTTTATGAATTGGCTTCAAAGATTTTGAGCAATTGTTCTACAGTTTAACAATAGTCAAAGCCTTTATAAATCCTTTATATCCGAGGTGACTTACAAACATTTTTATATTTTTTAATTTAGATTATATGAAAAATAGCAACATTTCTGTAAAGGGCTATTGTAAAGTCACTTTTGCTGATAAATTAGGTAGGCTTATTTAAGCATGTTAATAACGCAGGGTAAAGTAGAACCAGTGAGCCGATCGAGGCTAGATCCCAGCGCGCGATGACTATCTATTCTGTATCAGGAGGAGCAGAACCGGTCTGTGTCTACAAATGCGAACCGGTGGCAGTAATACCTAGGGCAGAATATATATACTGGAGTATCGGTCATTGGAATTTTTAAAGGATCAAAAGCCAGTACTTGAGTAGTGATCAGCCAGTTTTTATTTCACAACCTGACTACGATGTATTCAATGGTGGAATATTATAGCTCTTGTGCGTTAGGTGTATTAGACTCGTTTCTTCTGTAATTTATCAATATCGCTATTTTGGTAGAACTGTTTGTTTTGTTGTTTGTATTAAATAAAAGTCCTCTTATAATGAATTGTAGTATACTCGTTAACTACCTAATTGTACATTTATTTAAGCGGAGCCATGTTATCGTTTATTATATAGATAATAATCATTATCTAAATGAGATACACGTACACACGAAAACCAAACCAGTATGAAATAATAAAGATAAACATTAATGATATTAGTAAGCTATGTATGTTTTCAGTATTTTTATTAAACTTACGTAGATAGAGCTGATATTTTAATTATATAAAGGAGTTTATAGTTTGTCTCAGATTTGAACTACTCGATTTCAATAAAACAGTCCCGCAGAAATATATGCGAACATAATGCGCTGAATTTGACATCAAATGTCAAATTTCGTGAAGAATGCTTCCACGAGGTTTTCGCGCAGAATCCGCTACGCGGGTTCGTTCTACGCGAAATCCTCGTGAAGCGCGTAAGAGATTTCTTCAGTTAAAAAAAGAAAAACACTTAAGCCATTGTCTAAGTTTTATTAAACCATCTTATAGATTTAATCACGTAAAAAAACGATTAAATTAATTTCTAGTGGACTTAAGTCGTTTGTATTTTTTTATAATGTTACCATTAACTTGAGTTTCAAGACAAGGCAAAACAAAATTCAAACGTATTATACAGAAAACTATTTAATAGCTCATGGTATAGATGAATCATAAGTAATTAAAGGAAGGCAAATATCGATTCTAGGTATAATACGGCTGATGTGATGTTTATTTTGTTATAATCAAATGGTAGTGTTTTCCCAACGGGTCCACTTTTAAATGAACATGGTCAAGACAAAAATCATGTCTGACGTCCAGGTTACAGCTATACCTGGGTTCTATTTAACTATCTATCTATGCTGGTTCTATATACAGAAGTGCATGCATTGTGCTATAGGTAAGGTACTCAGACGGACTCCTACGCAGAAAAAGTTTTATCACGTAGTTAAAATATCCTATGAGCAGATACGCGTAGAAATATGAATGTGAAAAAACGAGAGAGGTGTGTCCGGATCATGCCAAATAGATGTTAATAGTTTATGCCTTTCTTTATGGATGACAGGCGTGAGAGTTTTTTGTATGCACGTAACTATGTAAAAATGGGACGCTAAAAATTTAAAAATGAAAAATACGTACATATTACATATCCAATTAAGAAGTAAGTTGTTGTTCACATGTTCTAGAACATTTGATGTTTTCACATATTGAACTAAGTTTAACTTTGTTTGTAAATAAACCGTAATTGGCGTTAAGTGGTCGAAACATTAGTTATTATTTTTCTGGCTTATCATCTATTAAAACAGTTCGTTTTGAATTTCTCGTGTTAACAACGTGGGCGTATGGATGCGATATGAAATCAGCTGTCATATTATTATGTACTTTAAAATAGGATATCTATTGCAAGATATAAATACTGTGAAGTATAAAAGTAAAACTTTTAATAGATTTAATTTAAAAAAAAATCCTCGAAAGAATAGATATTATCGAGAAGTCGATCAGTTATCGATTCTATGATTTTTTATCAGGTCTGGTCTTGTTTAATGAGACTCAGCACCGTGTTTTGTGGCAGTAATTAGGGGAAGGTAGACCTATATAACATCCGCCACTTATGTATATTATCGAGAAGTGTTGTTGTCATACAGCAAGACATTTTGCACTGCGTTTCTTTGGAGCTAGTTAGTAGTTAGTGAACATTCCAGTATATATTATGTCAGTAATCTATCCTGAACACTGATTACTTTAACTCTTATAATTATTATTATACATTGGTAAATAAATATAAATGTTTTGATTACGGTTTCTTGTAAATGTGAGTGAATTACAAGTGAATAGGTATTTCTATGTATCACAAATGGGTAGGCTCGACCGGAGAAAGAGCAAGTTCTCACAGAAACAGTTTGAGGTGTTTTGGTAGTAGAGAACCGGAGACCCTTTTTACTAGAAAAGAGGCATTCCATCTTCCCCAGGGATGACGACACATTCTGCATTTTGATTCTTAGTCGAGGGTAGGTGTAGATGTCTATGGGCCATAGCGTTCGCGTACCATCAGGGTACTGTGTGCTCCGTTTATCACATTTATCCTTAAAAATAGGTACGATAACGTTTTGTTGTGTATGTACCGGTACCGTTATGAACTCGGTTTATTTAGATATAAAAGCTTCGATCAAATAAAAGTGAGCCTAATTGGAAAGGTGTGAATTCGTTTCTTTTCCACTGTGATTAATTTATTTCTCTCGTGTGTTGTATCACTATTACGTTTGTATAAAATTTTGCAGTAAAGAGAAATAGAGAATAAAATAGATAACAATAAAAACTGAACTTTATTCCACCATCGTACAATGCGAAATAACTCGAAATTGCATCCTCATCATCTCGATGCTGGCGGTCCACTAATGTGTGATATAAGAGGAATTTTCTGCCTCGTACGAAAATACGCAACTGTGGAACTAACTGTCTCCAGCGGTTTGTGCGGATCGATACGACTTATGGACATTCAAGAAAAGAGCCGGCAGTCAGCACTCCAAGCTTTTTATGCCAGCTGATGGAATAGGAGCATGGGCCGTCACCCCCACACTAGGATTTTCTCCCGTATCGTGGAGGCAGTTTACATACATAAATTGCACAAGGACAAACATCTAGACGCGGTACAATTACTTGTAAGCCATACAAATACTTGTTCCGTGCGGGATTCGAACCCACGGCCCTCAGCGCTATAACTCATTGCTATGCTGCTGCGCCACGGAGCCGTCCTCATCCCCGATTTTGCCGTTTTTGTAAAGGAATTTCTTTTATTTGAAAATTGTATTAAACGAAGCATGGGCTATTATTTGTGATGCACTATTGCTTTTATTTTTTTATTTTTATCTTTAATATTTTTTTCTAAAAACTTAAAGTACTGCTTTGTTATTTTAAACTACTACTAAACTGGTGCTATTATCATATCATTCAGCATTATCTTCGTAAATTTACTGCAAATTATCACATTGTTGACTTGAAAAAGAGTTTGACGTCGTTTTGCAGCCTCCGAACAACAGACCTTCGCGTGTGCAGTGAACCGTACTAAACTCGCTTTGTCACATCTATTGCCGGCTGTACACGCTCGTCGAGACACCACGAGACATGCCTAGAGGTGAGCATTATTTAACATAATCGGTTTCAGAAACTGCTTACGAGCTTGATAATCGTATACCCAGTTTCGTGGACAAAATGTAATGATTATTTTACGTACGCAGTTGACACACACCACGACCGACGCTCGCGTAAGCGTTTCGTTTTGAACAGATTATTATTAAGATGAATATAGGTAGGTACGTAACACGATATACGACTCGCACAATGAGTAAAGAGTCCCTTCGGGATAGTTAATGGCTTACACGCAAGATGTGGATCATAAAAATTATGTGATGTGATGGACAATAATACTTAGGCACTTACATATTTTGTGACCATAAAATTGTACAAAAGTACTAATATTGACGATGTCACGCGCATATTATAATTATAACACCTATAAAATGTTATATATTCGTAATCATAATCATAACATAACACAGTTAAACTAATGTTATAATACCTATAACCTGTTAATATTTTTGTAATCATAACCTAACACAAACACAGAACTAACCTACGCTATACTGTATTGTATACAGATGTATGTAGCGTTGCCAGGCGTCCGGATAAAGGCGGACACAGTCAGGCTTTTTGTTTGCGTGTCCGGCCAAATTAGACGGTGTCTAGGCCTGTCCGGCATTTGTCAGGCTTTTTATATTTGACCATTTTTTTACATTTTTCATGTACTTAAATACATACTACCTATTGCAATTATTGAAACTAATATTGTAATGAATATTGAATGATTAATAATAAAGAACACTGATTCTTTTAATTTAAGATTTTGTAGTAAATGATATAAGGTTAGCATTGTTTTACTTGTGACGCGCTAGCTCCAAGTAGTGTCTCCCTGCGTCCAGTCACCCGCGCACATACTTGTGTCGTCTTGCGTACTATCGATATCGAAAGTGTTAGCGACTACCTGTTATACAATATTTAAAATATATATATATATATATATATATATATATATATATATATATATATATATATATATATATATATATATATATATATATAAAGTAAATAATTATTCAATAAACCTGGCACTTAAGACTTAAATATTGATATCGGTATTAAGAGTATGAAATATTTTATGAGATTTGTAAAACTTAGCAGGATCTATTGAAAGATGACTGTAATTATGTAAAGAAAAAGAGAGGTTCAACTAGTCCCGGAAAAAACACATGTTTCTTCATAAATTTAAGTACATATATATTTTAAATGAAATTAAAAAAAATCAACAATATCATTAAAACTGTATTTAATAAACTTTCTTACAGTGTATTACACTTCTTTATACATTATCATCAAAAAAAAGTTATTAACAATAAAATCACGTATGTCGTCTTGAGACAAAACAGAAATTACAAATAGGTACAAAATATTTTACCTCTTTAACTAAGTGTACACAAAATACAGAATATTCTTTAGCAGCAATTAAAACCTAACGATTATATATAAGTACGTTTTCGTAGAGACTTTGATGTGTAGTTATAATGTCGACCTTTGACTTTTTACATATTAAAATGTCATAATACAGTTTGCATTTTTCTGCTTGATTATACATGTTATACACGATAAGTAATATCATCATTCGCTCTCGGTTTTCATCGCGATACCTACGAGACCTTTTGACTCGAGCGCAAAAAACCGACACGCTTCCGAGAGCGCACGAGGGACACGAGACGCGACGCGACGCGACGAGAGCACCCTGTACACACTCGTACTCGCCCTGTCTAGACATGGGTCGTAACGTCTTGGACGTAATCGGTTGTACGTAGTTTCGTGGATATGAGTAACTAGTTTCAAAACTGCTTATTTTTGTAATTAGTTACATATGTATACAGTATAGCGTAGGTTAGTTTTGCGTTTGTGTTATGTTATAATTACGAAATTATTATCATATTATAGGTAGGTATTATAATATTAGTTTAACTGTGTTATGTTATGATTACGAATAGGTAACAGGTTATAGGTATTATAACATGTGCGCGACATTGTCAATATTAGTACCTTTGTACAATTTTATACAGTCACAAAATATGTAAGTATTTAAGTATTATTGTCCATCACATCACATAATTATTATGATCCCCATAATACACAAAAATAACTTAATACAAAAAATATTTATTATTTATTTACACCAATTATATGTCTGTTTATGTACACTAAATATTTATATACACTTTAAATGTTTATTCACAAAGAAAACTATACATGTTATAATATTTATAAAGAAAAACGCGAAGTTTTTAAGAACAATGTTAAATAACGCTCGCCTCTAGGCCTGTCTCGTGGTGTCTCGACGAGCGTGTACAGCCGGCATATTACGTGACACGAATTTCCGAACGGAGCAGTCTCGGCCGATCTTTTGCTTAAAATTAAGTTACCTATATTTTAAAAATATTAATAACCTATACAAAAACGATTTGTAGGTAGTAGTGTATATAGTGTGGTGACGCGCTATGAAAATAAATCACAATTATCGCGGGCCGATGAAGTAGAAGGCGTATGAAGCCCAGACAAAGCGACCAAGGGAAATAAGTAGACCTTGACCTTCCGATAAATGACGTAATAATCATTTCATTGTTTGCCAAACTTTTAATACCCAGACATGTGACAGTGAGCAGCGTCATAGGTGCGAAACGTGTGACACGGAGATTGCCAATAATAATAATACGTTTGTTTTCTCGCCACATCCCAAATTACATTTAGAGTTATGAGTAACAGATAATTTAAATATATCGACTAGCTGTGGACTTCTGACGCCTGTGATAGGTAAGGCATCGGTATTACATCTTTTTGAGGATGCTATTAGTGTCTAAGATGCTATCAGAGTTAATACATTTTTCAAAGTTAAAAAATTACTTTTTATATGTAACTAGTGAGTTTTTATATGTAACTAGTGATATTTGAGTTTATGAGAGAGAGAGAGAGAGAGAGAGAGAGAGAGACCACTCAAATATACACAAAAAATCATCAAATCGAGCTTTTGCAAGATAACGGATAGTAAATAATTTTTATATACCTATAGATATTAAATTCTATTACATCGTGTATTGGCGCCATGAGTTAACGATCAATATCAACTATTACATAATATCATCCCATAGATGGCAGAGTCGGAAAGGGACGTCCTAGGCGAAAATTTATCGACCAAATTGGCGATTTATTGAAAACGGGCCAAATTAGGAGTACCCTTAACCGACGAGCATGTATGCGTAGGTGTATGGATATGAAGGAGGCGAGAGAGGTGTGTCAGGATCGTGCCAAATGGAAGTCTGTAGTCTCTGCCTACCCCTCTGGGTGACAGGCGTGAGTGTTTATGTATGTATGTATCATCCCATAGGTGTCGAAGAGGCGACACAAGGAAATGAAACATAAGGTGGCCAGCAGCATCTTACAAGCTTACAACTCCAAATAACAAAGGTCTTTCGCTAATATATTTTTTTATAGGATAAGGGTGACAAACGAGCACACAGTGCACCTGATGGTAAGTGGATGCTGTGGCCCACAGACATCTACATTTAACCTCGATTAAGAATCAAAATGCAAATGCGTTGTCACCCTTGAGAACTAAGTAGGACCGTCTCGATTCCAGTAGAACGGGTCTCTGGTTCTATACACTCACCATACGAAACACAGCAGCACTAAGCTGCTATTTTACGCTGGTATTCTGTGAGAGCGTGGTCCTTCCCCGGTCGAGCCGACCCATTCGTGCTACAACTATACTACTAATATAACTGCAGCATGACTCTACCATTATGTTATGTTGACTATGATGATAAAGACGTAATAAATAAGTAACCTGAAGCAGTGAAGCACACACATGCGCGTGACGAAAGCGTACGTGTGTGCGTGTATGCGTTCCGCCTTATGAATGTAAGCTTTTGCGTGTGTTGAGTAACGGGGACCGAAGAACCAAATACTGACGAGGCTTTTATTTCAATTTTTATAGGTGACGATGCACTTTAATATATTGCTTCTCTCCTTTAATTTATTATTATTATTTCTCTCGTTTTTTTAATATATTGCTTCTCGTGATTCATAAACACGAGGACGGGTCCTCGTGTTTATGAATCACGCTGATCGCTTACCATTCAAGGTAGCCTTTACATCATTAGGTGAAATGAGTTCTCATTTGCTTATTTTACTAAAATAGAAATTAAAACGACACGTGAAAGTGATGCACAATTTACTTCCTGCTGCTTATAATTTTTTTTTATAGGATAGGGTGACAAACGAGTACACAGTCCACTTGATGGTAAGTGGTTGCTGTGGCCCATAGACATCTACATGTATCCTCGATTACGAATCAAAATGCGATGCGTTGTCACCCGTGAGGACTAAGATGGAATGCCTCGTTTCCAGTAAAAAGGGTCTCCGGTCTCTACACTCACCATACGAAACACAACAGCGTTAAGCTACTATTTGACGCTGGTATTCTGTGAGTGCGTGGTCCTTCCCCGGTCGAGCCGACCCATTCGTGCTACAACTATACTACAATATAACTGCAGTATGGCGTTAATAAAAATATTTTTATACCACGTATAAAAATATTTTTATTAACGTCTTATCCAATCCTTTTCTGTATATAGGCCTTTTCGGCTTGGCTATAAAAGTCACAGCTGACAGGCAGACTGGCGATCGCGAAACCAGATGTGTCGCACATTTGACTCTGCTCCCTTTCGGTGGTTTTAGCAATTTACATCTTCGATATATAATTTTTTATACGTGTTGGAGCCACGCTGCAGCTGTAATGCGGCCGTAGCATGAATGGGTCGGCTCGACCGGGGAAGGAACACGCTCTCACAGAATACTAGCGTGTAATAGCAGTTTAATGCTGCTGTGTTTCGTACGGTGAGTGTAGTGAACCGGAAACCCTTTTTTACTGGATACGAGGCATTCCAACTTAGTCCTCAGTGGTGACAACGCATCTGCATTTTGATTCTCAATCGAGGATAAATGTAGATGTCTATGGGCCATAGTAGTAAGTTACCATCAGGTGGACTGTGTGCCCGTTCGTTACCCTTATTCTATATTTAAAAAAAGTGATGTGCAGCTTTCTATCTGAGACGATAAGGTATTTCTCGCCTGGCTCATAGAAATGTGATGTTGAATTCTCAGGCGCCGCCCCATACGCCATCACATCATAGCGACGTTATACGCTTTCTGTAGGATATGAAGGGACTACCAAATACTTATTTAACAATAATTGTAAAGTAGGTAACTTACAAAAAATAATACAATCTGGAAATTTAAAGTCGGACTGTCTTATTACAAAAAGTAGTTTATTATTTGTCTTAGGTTTAAGCTAGAGTCTATTTCAATAAAAAAAACCATAGGAAATATGCGAACTAGTGACTTACGAGGGTGGATTGAAAAGTACTCGGCCTAACCGAGAAAATAAACACATACTAAATCAGTTATATTTTTATTTTTCTACATAATCACCATCAAGTTCAATACACTTTTGCCACCTCCTCTTCCAAGCATTTAGACCGTTGAAAAAAAATGATTCTTCCTTAGAGTCAAAATATGCGTCTACAGCTGCTTTGACCTCGTCGTTTGTCGAAAATCTTTGACCTCCCAAGTGCTTTTTTAGGTTAGGGAACAAAAAGAAGTCTGATGGTGCCAGATCAGGTGAATACGGCGGATGCGGTAACAGTTCAAAGCCACAGTTGTGAATTTCAGCCATTGACTGTACTGACGTGTGAACACGGGCGTTATCTTGATGAAACAGGACTTTTCTTCTGAGCATTCCTCGACGTTTTTCTTTTATTTCCTCTTGTAAACGACGTAGTAAGGTGCAGTAGTAATCAGAGTTTATAGTCTGACCCCTTTCAAGATAATCAATCATAATCACACTTTTCGAGTCCCAGAATACTGAAGCCATCACCTTATTTGCCGACAAAATCAACTTAGCCTTTTTAGGGAGTGGTGAACCAGGTCTTCTCCACTGTTTTGATAGTTGTTTTGTTTCCGGTGTACAGTAATGAACCCATGTTTCGTCCATAGTAACAAAACGATTCAAAAAATCATCTGCATCGGCTTCAAATAACTCCAAACAGTCGCGTGAAATAGTCAATCGCGTCCTTTTTTGTTCAACTGAAAGCAGTCGCGGAACCCACCTCGCAGACACCTTGTGGAAACCCAACTCGTTGACAATGATGTTTTGAGTTCGTTCATAAGAGATGCCTATAATCTCGGCTATCTCTCTAATTTTTAATCTGCGGTCTCCCATTATTAAATCAAGTACTTTTTTAATATTTTCGTCAGTAGTTGACGTCGAAGGCCTTCTAGAGCGGGGTTCATCTTTCACACTCTCTCTACCACGCTTAAATTCTGCTATCCATTTTTTGACGGATGAATATGACAGAGCACAATCGCCTAATGTACTGACCATGTCATCATGGATGGCTTTTGATGATAGTCCCTTCTTATGGAGGTACTTAATGACGGCACGCTGCTCGATTTGCTCCATTCGCGGAAATTATGTCCGATTACTTTGTTAATAAATTTATAAAATCACAACTAATTATCGCACACGTTTCGAACTTCACACAATGAACTAGTCTGAACTGAACTAAATAATTTGGGTAGATTTGATTTTTAGAATTGAATGGATCTGTGTTAGGCCGAGTACTTTTCAATCCACCCTCGTATCAGGTGAGCCGCATGCTCCTTTGCCCCTCTTCTATATATAAAAAAAAAACTTATTACGTTCAGTTAGTGTTTAATCTTAGAACACGACATTACAAGCATTGTATGCATGTTTGGAGTGGTTCGGGAAATAATAATAATAAATGTATAAATTAGCAACATTTTCCAAAAATATTTAATATTACGGTCAGTGATTTGGTTTGTTGGAAAATGGTTCCTTTCTTTTTGGATTATACTATCGCACATGATTAGTTAGTGGACAGATAAGATAAAGACCTTATTAAGAGTACAATAATACTAATCATTAATCAGAATATTGATATAAAATGTAAAAAACAAATATTACATGATAAGAGGTCTGGTTCTTTTCGAGATAATCAGCAAGGAAGCTCAGCCAGCGTTCCTGACACTAGGTATACCGAGGGGTGTTAATAATTATTTACGTTATAATTTTATTTAAATGAATTGATGTAACTACGATCGATGCAGATGCAAAGGTAAAACCTTTTGCTAGCATCATAAACGGAGCGAAGTAAAAGTCTAAAGTCACAACTATCTTTATTTCAACAAAAGATTTAAATCAAATGGTGTGACATTGACATAGTAAAAGAAAAAAAAATCGAATTCAGATTTTTATTGTTTACAAACGTAGTCTGCGTTCAGCTACAAATATTACCGAAAAAATTATGTAAATTGGCCTACGGGTTACGGCAGGTGGACATAGATTTCAAAGAATCGTTTTCTTGCGCTATGGGAGCTCCGCTGTTCTGTTTCATTTCCTTTGCCGCTTCTTACGACGTCCACGGGATGATATGGGGTAGTGGATATTCTTTTATCACGACTACAGAGTAAAAATATACATACGACAATAAAAGAACAAAAATAGCATTAGAAGACAAGAAAAAAAAGTATTGGTCTGGGTCGCATAATATGCTTATAATTCCAATGTTTTAAATACAGGAATATGATCTATGACCTTTGCCTAAGATAATAGATATAAATAACATTAAAAAAATAGAAATTCATATTTCTGTAACATGTTATAACAAAGAAATTGTTAAATAAATTGAATCAGTAACTAATGTTAATATCTTCGTATTTTAAATTATTAATTAAATAAATGAATGATTTATTAGATACACGACGTTAATGCCGAAATGAAATACCTATAATAGTTTAATATACATAGGTACATATTAAACGTTCGGACTTATCTTGCTGAAGGAAACGAATGCTTATATGGCTTTAATACTTCATAACATGAGCAACTTGAAATAGAACTAAAATACTGGATTGTAAATACAGTAGAATTAATGTTTTTGTACGTTTACATAAGATACACTTCGCTATGAAATGCACAATAGACATCCGTGATTAGTAAATACATTTCATCTGCGCAGAATAGGTCATATTTTTTACCTTTTCATAATATAGCTGTGGTGTTGACTTACATACTGTAAGATAATGAGGGGCGTTGGTAGACGTTAATGTCTGCGTTTTAGAAAAGATATTTTTTACTCTATTACAAATTACTTATAAGGTCTTCGTTATTATTTATTTATTAAAAACTTAAATGTAACACCTTAAGCTACAGGGTACATAGGGCGGACTTAATGTCATGTGGCATTCTCTGGCTCTGCTGGTCAACCCTGGGTGCCAAAGACTTTTTTCAAACTGATAGAACGTCATCAATGTTATTATTACTCAAGCTAGTGTTCTAGCAATTATTTTCTAAATAGCCTAACGGTTAGGATACTTCGCTGTGAATCCTCGGTTTATACCCCAGACGGGCTCTACATGGACTTATTGGAGAGGCACACTAATAGGCTTTTTGGTAGTCTTGATTTGGTTGAAACCAATCTAGACAGTCTTGAGAGCAAGCGCAGAATAACCATGCTCTCGATATGTGGGATTCATTCCAGAGAATGTGCGTAGAAATCATATGATATTATTCCCCTTTCTAGCATCGGGCAATGAGACTTGGGTACTCTACTTTGTTTTCCATATTCCACGCATTCGTAATGAGCGGTATTTGTCTTTCGGGATGTGTACAGGAAAGAAATGGAATGATTTGCCGACCGATTACAAACTGGGCCACTCAAAGTAGTGAATGAATAGGCTTCTGTTACGTGACAATGCGATTTACCATCTAGGGCTTCATCGCTTGGGTTGGGATAGTAGTTATGTACTGGTTTATTGTTTTCAGGTATTACGGTAAGTATTGTGGTTTGGTTGTACGTGTCTTTGACACATCATGACACCGACCTATGTCATAACTCTTTGACATTGTCAGGTTCATTCATCATTCTTCATTGACAGGCAAACTATTATTCAGTTAATTAATCACAGTAAAGTAACTAATTTTTGTGTCGTAAGAAGTTCCCTCACACTCTTCACAAGCCCACTGCTGATCATAGGCCTCCCCCAAGGAATGCCACAAAGCACGGTCCTTAGCCACCTGCATCCATCGACTTCCTGCATGTCTTACCAAGTCGTCACTCCATCTAGTGGAGGGTCGCTCTACACTACGCCCACCGGTACGAGGCTGCCACCTCGAGAAACTTTTTTCCCATCGGTTGTCGGTTCTTCGAGCTATATGGCCGGCCCATTGCTACTTTAGCTTACTAATCCGTTTTGATATGTCGGTCACTTTGGTTCTATTGTGGATATCCTCATTTCTAATTTTATCACGCAGAGAAACTGTTAAATTGAGAAATGTATATTAACTTTAACTTAATTATGTTCGGGACATAGCCCTTCTCCATAGCTCGTTGAGCGACCTTGAGCGTCCTCATACGGCCAGCAGTGAAGGACCACGTCTCAGATCCGTAAGTCATCATCGGCAACACGCACTGGTTGTACAATCTAGTTTTTAGAGTTTGTGGTATACCTGACGTGAAGATGTGTCGTAATTGCCCGAATATTCTATATCATAGGTAAATGTATAGTACAGAGGGGCTGCCCAGCGAGATTAATAGCAGCATCTTTCTGATAACTTAATAATAATAAAAAAAACTATGGTTGCCAACCCGTCCTGTATGTATGGGAACTATGGTAAATAGCTCTGTGGGGACAATCTATGGAGGCCTATCTACAGCTGTGGACTTTCGATGGGCAGCAATGAATGATGTAAGGGTAACAACTGACCTTACAATCAACTTGATCGTAAGATTAGTGGTCATTTTGACCCACAATCCTCGATAAAGTATCATGACTTTTTATGACTTCTGAGGATGGAACGCTTGATGGCAAGTGATTGAGCAATACTCATCGCATATAAGTTAATTATAACACATGTAACAAACAATAATGTTGTCTCTACAAACTGTTGTATACTTATCAATGTATCGATAAAGTTACGATTACGATTGCGATTTTTAATTGAGTCATCGACCAGTTTTTATGTTTAAAAAAAGAACTGTTTTATGATTAAAATTTGTAACTCGCTCTAATTTGGTCAATTTGCGTCTTGTATTTTTCCCCACTTATGTAACAACCAAGACAAAATGAAAAGACCATTCAATTGTAACTGTTTGCGTCTTGCTTGATGTAGCGTGACGTGGTCAGATGATCGCGGATTATTACGAATATGGAATATTCAACATTTATGTATGCCTCAGTTAACATTTATGTCTATTTATGAGTTAATCTTGTCTTCTGTTTTATAATGGTAATAAAAGTTATAATAATAAGTCATTAAGAGTGGCTCAAATCTGCGATGCATCTGTTTTTACAATCGCCACTTGACAAGCGCATTTGAAGCAAATACTTTCTACAATGGTGTTAAATACTTTTAATGCTATTATAGTTCTATGAGAACACCACCGTAAAATTAGCAGTTTAATGCTGCTGTCTTTCGTGAGAACCGCAGACTCCTTCAACTGGAAACGAGGCATTCCACCTTAGTCCTCAGGAGTAACAACGCATCTGCATTTTGAGTAGATGTAGATATCTATGGGCCACAGCATCCACTTACCATCAGGTGGACTGTGAGCTCATTTCTCACCTCTATTGTTTAAAAAAACGAAGGAAAGAAACGAAAGAAACATCTTTATTTTAAGCTACGAAATACATACATAATTTCATTATATGATTACAATTCTTACTAAAATAAGATAAATCATCCTCAAAACGGGCTACTTCCAAGATGTCCACTGCTGAACTTTTGCAGGGTTTTTGCCATAGATTTTCTCATAGGGGAAATAAATGCGTAATTGCCACGCATGTCAGCCGGATTCGCAAGTGCAGTCTTTATTGATTTGAGTTTTTATCGGGAAGCTTCTGTTTCACATATTCTGCCCATTTTCCTCTGTCGCCTCTTATATTCCGATAGGTACTAACTAATTTGATTATCTTACCGAGTAGACCCCTTTTATGTTCAACGAAACATAAAATCGTTGTGGTTCATTCACAAGGGCTTCTTATAAAGGAAATTTTAGAGAGCTTTGTGTTTAAAAGGTTATTTATTTATCAATTACAATACAAAAGTTATACATAACAAAATACAACATAAATTAAAAGTACGTTTGTATGAATAATATTATTTAATTATTTAATTTTCGTATTCAGTAAGGCTATAATTTATTTGATCGATAACTTTCTGTACTTCTCTGATGAAAAATCAGCCATTAGTGTGTAAATATTTTTAAAATATGTTCTATAGATCCATAAATTGATTGACCAAACACTCATAGTGAGTACGTGACAAATAACAAACAAAACTTTTATGTAATTGTTTGCAACTGTTAAAATAAGCGTTCTAGAAACTGAAATGTTAAAGCAAAAACCTTGACAATAAAATGAGATAACATATTTAATGGAAATTCTGTAAGGAGGATACGAACTTTTGGCTTTTGTCCTTAACGATACTAACGGCGACTAAGACGGTGAAGTAATAAAATGATACATTTCCAATTACTCTAATTGGCTTTTTGGTGTAGTAATTGGTTTAGGCCATCCGTCGATACTCACGAGGCACAACATTGTTCCGCGAGAAGCATAACTTCATAATGTAAATTTTATTTTTAAACCATTTATTAAAAATCCGGCCAAGGGCGAATCAAGTCTAGCTATTAGGGTTCCGTACATATTATAATCACTTAACTTTTCTTAAAGCATAAAGTAATCCTTTTTTTCTAACCAGGATAGATCCCGTAACAAGAACGGTCTAAAAGTGGTTGTCACTTTTAGAACGTCTTGAGAGAAATGAGGGCGCATTATTTTTTAAGACACAAATAATAAATAAAATATTTTTGTATTTCACTTAATGAGCTCTAGACAAAGAGAGGGAAAATAAATAAGAAGCTTCATTTTCATATATTGCATCCTAAGATATAATTTAATTGTTTGTGGTTTTGAATTTACACCAAATATCTAAAATTTAAGTTTGTTACTCATTACTTCTTCAAGCTAAAGATCCGTGACATACGAACGGAAAGACGAGCAAACATACAGCAAAGTGATATTAATAGGGCTCCGTTTTACACTTTGGGGAACTCTAAGAAGTGGCATTGGTAAGCTAAGTTAAATCTATTGTTTTGACAAATAAACGGTGTTTAAAACATAATGTCTAAAGAATAACGAGCATAGATGTCATTGCTTTCTGTGATAAAGTCTTTATTAACATATTTAAAAAAATTAGATACTGATTGTGGCATAAATTGTGTCTATATTTTAAACTGATGAATGATTACCTTAAATTTCACAATAATTTAGGATTATAGGAGATTATACTAGAAAAATGGCGTTGTAAAATTTACTTTATGTAGGTACCTATTTTATTTCTTTTTCGACAACAGCACAACAGAGAGAGTACAACAGAGAAATCAAATTAACTTTAAATTAACATAATGATTTCTTATATTTACGCGAACATTACACATTGATTAAAACTACTTTCACGGATCACGTTTAATTTAAGTATTTGATTTTTAATTTCCGACGTGACCATGGGTGCTGGGAAGCACTCGAAAGATCGGGAATTAAAAATCAACTAAATAAACGAGATAAAATCTGTAAAAGTAGTTTTAATCAATTTAAATTAACCTATTAACTTCATTTTTAACTAATTGAATTACCTCCGGTTGGTTCCGTTTCATAATACATTTCCGTTTAAAGCAAACTTGAAATGTGTTTCAAATATTTCCTATTATTTTCACTATGATTACAAAACAGGTTTACTGGTATTGCGCTAATGTTTATTTATACGTCAATACCCTCACGCTTAGGAAAATGTGACGCCATTTTTCCTTGCAAAAACATAAGGTGTGGAGAGAACTTATATAAGTAAAACAAAACGTATCGACTATAAATAACGTGTTCGGAAAAGCTCTGATGTATATCGAGGCCAGAAAAAATAACTACAAAAGTATTGGCTTATCATTTTTATGATCTAAGAATAAATAAAAACACTCTATAGGATATCCAAGAGTTTATCAAACTCGTCAGCATTTGGTGATAGAGCTGAGCTAACTATGCCTTCATCGGAATTCTTTATCAGCCTGTATGTTAATACTCTCCAATTGGATATCTCTTTCCTTCAGTAGGAAGGATTTACCATGATCGCCAAGCTCAGCAGGCGAGTGCCGGTAGAGTACTAGACGTCTTGAACCTTTGATGCTGTCGCCGCCCCTCTTCGTCGGTGCCTTGTTTCGTATGAAGAGTTTAAAGAATCGTAGATCGATTTGACTTGTAATGAGGCATTCCAGAATCCATATTAGTTCTCAGAGCAGCATACACATAGCATCAAGTGAACTGTGTGCCCGTTTGTCACCATTATTCTATGGAAATTAAACACAAATATTTTTTATATATCTAAGTAATATGAATGCGGAAATAATGCAGTGGAATCTCTATAGGTGCATTAGATTACCGTTGTGCGGGCGATTAAATAAATATACCGCACTGAAATAGAATAACAGTGTCGAGGAGAAAGCGACACGTGTTGTTACAGGATGTCAGACACGATGAAAATTTGAAGCGGCAGTTTTGGGTCATTCACGTAATAGTCCCGAATTCCGAATAATTTTAACGCTTCAAAAACGCAAATATTTATGCTCATTCGTTAACCTGGCTTGGACATGTCGTTTTCACTCTGATTGTACTAATCAACTAAATGTCACGTTGACACAGGAAAGGTATAGTGAAGCGAAGCTTTTTTGTCAAATTTCTCAGCTTGATTAATATTTTCCGCAGCGGTAAAAAATTTTTAGATCATCTATCATACGTCGAGTATGTTAGTATATGTTATGTGTGTTTTGTGATTTACAATTATGTTTTCTTAGGAATAATTGAAAGTATAATAATTAATACACATTAGGTTTAAAGTTATTTTCATGTTGAAGTTTCTTCTATTAATTAAAATTTGCAAGGATGGTATGAAAGCTGTTTTATTTCTACTTGCTTTTGATATATTTTAATAAAGGCCTTGCCTTTGATATATTTTATTATTTTTTATTTATAAAGCGCATAAAAACACTGTGAGCTATGATGATTTGAGCCGTGGATTCATTCATTCATTTCGGACTTTCAATTCAACTGCTGAACATAGCTTCATGGAGATATTTGCCACAGTTGCCACTGCTGAACATAGCTTCATGGAGATATTTGCCACAGTTGCCACTGATGAACATAGCTTCATGGAGATATTTGCCACAGTTGCCACTGCTGAACATAGCTTCATGGAGATATTTGCCACAGTTGCCACTCCTGAACATAGCTTCATGGAGATATTTGCCACAGTTGCCACTGCTGAACATAGCTTCATGGAGATATTTGCCACAGTAGCCACTGCTGAACATAGCTTCATGGAGATATTTGCCACAGTTGCCACTGCTGAACATAGCTTCATGGATTATTTGCCAAGTTGCCACTGCTGAACATAGCTTCATGGAGATATTTGCCATAGTTGCCACGCTTGACAGGCGGGTTTTTATTACACCGAGTTGTTAGCTGCTTCGTATTTCAAGTTTTATTTCCTTATGTTGCCTCGAACGATACTCCGAAATTGATATAGGGTCGAGGGTTCTTTTACGCCGCCATTACACAGTCATAGTCGTGGTCTGTGTTAGCTCAAGGACAAAGCATTCGCTCAATTTTTTTTTAGTATGCAGGGTCGACCGGCCGGCACCAATGTAATTGTTACTTGTCTTGCAATTTTAACTGCTGATTTACCACGTATGCGACGGTGAAGGAAATCATCGTCAGGAAGTTTGCATCTTAGAAATATATATTTCGAGCTTTAATTTATAGTAAAGTGTGACAAACCAACACATAGTCCTGATGGTAAGTGAATGCTGTGGCCCATAGACATCTACCTAAATTTATCCTCAATTAAGAATCAAAATGCAGATGCGTTATCACCCCTGAGGACTAAGATGGAATGCCTCATCTCTAGTAAAAGGGGTACACACCGCAGCATTGAGCTGCTATTTAACGCTGTTATTCTTTGAGAGCGTGGTGTTAACCCGTCCGAGCCACAGCGTGGCTCTACCACATCACCATCGCGTCCAATGTGTGCAGTCCGTCATCACGCACTGAAACCCTGTTATAAATGAGATAAGGCATGTACCATGACAAGTCCACTGCTGAAAATAAGCGTCTCCCCAGGAATACCAAAACAGTACCATGTAGAAATATTTTTGTCTTAATTTGCTCGTATAACCAACGCTCTGGCGACATGGCGGCTGTAAATGCAAATATGTCGAACTAAAATTACGAAAACAAAAGGCGCAAGGTAATAATATATTCAGCGCTTAACAAACTGCCAGACTAGTCTGGTGAATATGCCAAATATTTCAAAAATATCATGATTTGGTGCAATCTAATAAAGGCCGGAGAACGAAGAAGTGTGAACATACTCGTGGGTGCTTTATTTAATGGTCAAACACTTAGACGAAAAAGAGAAAATCTGGGAAGCCATGTCAATCAGTCGAGAAAACCAACTTTTGTGATTATTGCATTGTGTGTGAATAAAAAACTATAATTTGTGAACATACGCATAGTCTGTTATTTACAAGGAAAAAATTACAACGACCTTCTCGGTCAGTTGTCTGACATGTGTACTCTATTTGTTTTGGAATTTACATACACAATGAACGATAGACTCGATGAGTACAATATGGAAATCTGACAAGGTCGTGAAATCAGACCAGGAGAGCAATTGCCTGTAATTTAACAACTAGAAAATAGAAGTGTCAAATTTATTTTTTGTTATACATACCACAAATCACAAGGTAAAAAATGGAAGGCCAGAACTATTATACTTTACGTGAAAATAAAATGCTTTAAACACTTAACACAATTAACGTTTTTCATTTTTTTATTACATAAATGAATTGCGTTAAGAACAGAAAAAGTTGTACGAGTATTTGTAAATATATAATGCCGTGAATATTTTAAATTTAATATTATAGCCTTAGTAAATCTTGCGTTCTAACGCAACAGTGACAAATAGCCTATCACATTCAAAATCTAGCTTAAAATAGTCCTATCAAAAGCTAGCTTATACCACCTCGCTTCGCTGATCGCACGATAATAACCTAGATATTAAATATCAAGATTTTTTTACGGGACTATCGTAAAATCCGTTCGAAAAAAGGGTGACGCAACGTCGCACTCAAATCGGTTGTTTTACTAAATAATTAAAGTATTATATAGTATATTGCAGAGCAGTTACATCCGAAATACAGTTCTACAGCTGGACACAGGTCTGCCTTTATTTATAAGATAGTTATGGACCAAATAGTTCGCGGAGGTTGGCGGACTTCACGACATGCAAGTTCTCTACCGATGTTTTTCTTTATTGGTGAGCACGTGGTAAATAACCTTTAAAACTACAATTAACAATTTCATTGGTGCCGACATTGGAGTTTACTGTACGCGCTAAGTGTTACTGTCTGTGCTACCATGGCTCTTAAAGTATAATAATGTCTATTATTGAAACCGCCAATGCGTGAGAGATTAGCGAATGAACGCCGTTCTCACGCTGTGATGTGTATCACCAACGCAGCGACACAGCTCGTCATATGCAAATATTTTTTTTTATAGGATAGGGTGACAAACGAGCACACAGTCCACCTGATGGTAAGTGGTTGCTGCGGCCCATAGACATCTACATCTATCTTCCATTACAAATCAAAATGCAGATGCGTTGTCACCCGTGAGGACTGAGATGGAATGCCTCATTTCCAGTAAAAAGGGTCTACGGTTCTCTACACTCACCATACGAAATACAGCAGCATTAAGCTACTATTTCACGCTGGTATTCTGTGAGAGCGTGGTCCTTCCCCGGTCGAGCCGACCCATTCGTGCTACAACTATACTACTAATATAATTGCAGCATGGCTCTACCACGTATAAAAATATGTTCAAGCTATGCATATACCGATATTATGTTATTTTCCTACATTTGTGGATTTGCACATTTGCGCAAGTGTGAATGACCGGCATAAATCTGTATATATCTGCTCTAAGAGCGCTCTCATAAATTAGAAATAATTAACACGATTGTAATAATATGTAAAGAAACAGTTATGTAATAATTATATGATAATACATCTAAAAGTATGAAAGAAACTATTTCAGGTTTTAGTTTTGTTATTTTTCATACTTAATTCAAATTAATTTGAGATAAAATATTTAACTTTATTGTTATAATCACAAAACCGATATTCCTTTGTATTAGTCTCGTTGAATTTTGATTCTGAAAAATTAACGCGAGTCTCATTAAATAGAATCTCAAACGATGCACATCATTCGACCTAGTAACAAGCACTCTGCAGGATACTTGAATACGGTACTGCTGCAGTTTCAGTCATAATAAAGTGGTGCGACTCATTAAAAATACTTTTTAAATTGAGTACATTTTTTACGTGGTAGAGCCACGCTACACAGCTATATTATGGTTGTAGCACGAATGGGTCGGCTCGACCGGGGAAGGACCACGCTCTCATAGAATATCAGCGTAAAATAGCAGCTTAATACTGCTGTGTTCCATATGGTGAGTGTAGAGATCCGGAGACCCTTTTTTTACTGGAAACGAGGTATTCCAACTTAGTCGTCAGGGGTGACAACGCATCTGCTTTTTGTTTCTTAATCGAGGTTAAATGTTGATGTCTATGGGCCACAGCATCCACTTACCATCAGGTGGACTGTGTGCTCGTTTGTCACCCTTATTCTATAAAAAAAATTCATCATCCGATTTATACCTATAAAGTTGATATCGTAACCCGATTCGGAACAGTGGAATATTGTTCGTGTACTATGCAGTTAAGTACCACGGCCATAAAATAGTGAATATTAAAGAAATATATACTTAATAGTTATACAATTAAATACAGGTAGCTCACGGGAAAGTATTTTGTCTTTCATTTAACTGTTCGCCAGCAAACTGAGTTCGATATTTGCCAACACCAATGATATTGTTAATTACTATCATTAGTGCTAATACATCACGTGCCCGACAGTGGATGAAGACATCGTGAGGATTCATGCATCGCGGCAGCCTGACGGACCCTTCCTTAATGAAAAAGGAAAAGCCTTTTTTTAACACTAATTTTTTACTTTTATATACTAAATAAAAATATAACTTCTGAACATTGAAAATGTTTTTCAAACTGTTCAACAATCAATTACTATGTAACTTGCGTAAGATCAATTACGTGAATGTTTGCAGACGGCGGATGAGTTCTTTTTTACTTTTTGGGTGTTACCTGGCACTGGCAGTAGGTCGATACGGCCAATAAGTTGCGAAAAGAAAACATAACTGTAACGAGTATGTTCAGTTGTTCGCTTGACCGCAATAATTACGTTAAGCCTTTTTTGTACAGCGAATGTGGTAATGATAATTTTGTTGCAAGTCGATGCTTTTTAGGTCTTCTCTCTCTTTTTTTGCATCAGAGTATCTATATTCAAAATAATACATAAGTAATAGAACGCAGAAAGTTATTATTATCAACGGTAAAAGTTCTTTCGGGTCGACCGTGCAACTGGAACTGGATGTCCCTCAGGGCTCGATTCTTGGCCCATTCCTATTTTTAGTGTATATTAATGACTTACCTTCCTTTGTAGGTGATAATCGTGATATAGTGTTATTTGCAATATATCTGCATTACGAATTCTAAACACGCAGAAAAAACTCCGAGCATAGCCTATACTTAGATTATTTGAGAGTAAATAATCTAAGCCTATATGTAGGTATATCAATACAATCACAAGTTTGTACTTACGACGTGTATATGCCAAACCAAGATAAACCAAGCTCAATATACTCGTATCTAGATACGAGTAATTTAAGTTTGGTTAGAGAACAGAAATAAGCTAAATACTAGTTTTTTCTTTCGCAAAAATACGTTACAACTTCAAGTCAGATACTAAGTATTTATTTGGAACTTTTATAAATATTTTTTCTAGCAAAGTGCCATTTAAAATACTTTTAAAACGATCTATTACGTTTTTTGACGGATTTCAAAGCCAGTTTGGTATAAAGACTGGTGTTAATGTTAATAACTGAGCTAATCTTATGCCACCGGAAGTGGACAAGTCACTGAGATAATATTTTGTTAAAGTTCTCGGTACCTATAATTGCTTAAAACAATGATATGAAATATCGAAGCGCATGATTATATTATTACTGAGTGTTGCTTATGTAAGGAGTGTTGGGCAAGTGATTAAATCCCACGTAGCACAATGAATAGATACGTGTGGTAATGATGTTTTGTTAGGTCTGTGTGTGTAATAAAAGACAACGGAATAAGATATCTTGTTGCCAAGTTAATATGAAAAAAAAATATGCAGAAGTTAATGATCATTTAAAAGAAATATGATTTGGAACATTTGGAAAATTATTAGATAACAAGCTTATCTATGAAGAAACGATAAGTATATTATCATCATCATTATGCTTTACAACCCATCACAAGTCCATTGCTGAATATAGGCCTCCCCCAAGGTCACGTTCCACGGTCTAGCCGACCTATTTATACGGCTTTGCGTAATTTGCACGTAATTTGACTGTATAATGTATGTAACCCCAACCATTTCATTTCACACGTGGTATAATTTATATTTGATACGTTTGAGCTACGCTGCAGCTATATTATGGTTGTAGCACGAATGGGTCGGCTCGACCGGGGAAGGACCGCGCTCTCACAGAATACCAGCGTAAAATAGCAACTTAATACTGCTGTGTTTCGAATGGTGAGTATAGAGATCCAGAGACCCCTTTTCACTGGTAACGAGGTATTCCATCTTAGTCCTCAGGGGTGACAACGCATTTGTATTTTGGATTTTAATCGAAGAGAGACATAGATGTCTATGGGCCACAGCATCCACTTACCATCAGATTTGCTGTGTGCTCGCTTTTCATCCTTATTGTATAAAAAATTTAAAAAAATGTTGTCTTAAGGTAGAAGTAGAAAAAAAAGACAGCGATTGTAATTAAAATTATAGAGACACTTTATTATGCACTACAGTATTGATTTGTACATAATATTTAAGCAACATATAATTTACTAGTTGCGAAAAAATTACATGTCACCAAACTGAGTCAATAGTTCTTTGTAACTTCCGAGCCGATTACAGTTAATAGAAAAATAAATGCAATAATTTCATTTAATTTACGTAACAGCATCGAGCTGGCCGGGTCTTATACAGGTTTACAACTGCATAAATTGAATTATAACTTTGAATTTTGATTTTGAAGACTCCGTGGTGCAGTATAATGCAGATGTGGTGCTAAGGAGTGCTTTGGGGTAAGGGTTCGTACCTCGCATGGAATTCGAACGATTTGTATGGAACAAGGAATGAAATATTTGTATATATTGAATAATTATATAAATAATTAGTTTGTACTTGTACAATTTTTGTGTGTCAACTGCATACACTATAAATGAAAAAATCCCCAAGAGTCATCCTCTTAATGATGGCCGTTTAAAAATATCCAAGATAAAAATCGTAAATATATGTGTTGAAATTTTAAAATTTGAAAACGAAATGCAATATGTAGCGGCGTTTATGGAAAATCCATAAACCGCAAAAGTTATCGTCGCTGCCGGTAGACTAAGATATAACTATTTCATACATAGCAAATGTAAAGTATCTAGCCCGGTGGTGGAAATCAGTGTGCCAGACATTTAGTACTCCGATCGCAAATACACTTGCCAAGCGTGGCGATTATGGATATTTCCCATACTACACATGGTAGAGTCATGCTGCAGCTATATTGAGGTTGCAGCACGAATGGGTCGGCTCGACCGGGAAAGGACCACGCTATTACAGAATACCAGCGTAGAATAGCAGCATAATACTCCTGTGTTTTGTATGGTAAGTGTAGAAAACCGGAGACCTCGGGGGTCCTCGGGGGGTCTGCAGATGCTTTCATCTGCATTTTAATTCTTAATCGAGGATAGATGCAGATGTCTGTGGATAACAGCATCCACTTACCACCAGGTGAACTGCGTGCTCGTTTGTCAATCTTATTCTATAAAAAAAAAACGATAGGACATATTAACTCCAGCAGAGGACAGTTACTATTAAAGATGAAAAAGTTGAAAACAAAATACCGTTGACCCACGTTAATCCGATTAAAGTTTTGCAAGGTAATGTCGGATTATCGAATTTGTCGGACTATAGTTATTACCATAGATCCAGCCTCTGGTAATAAATGGAAATGGAGATTTTTAAAAAGAGTATTTTGTGATACGACAGATTACATATCAAATACAGAATCATAAAAAATAAACATGTCATGTGATGTAAAATGAATACCTAAACAGGAAATAAAACGAATGCCCGCTAAGCCGCTACCATAGTCATATTTGAACTGAAACAAAACGCGTCAAGCTAGATTGGTGGTGACGAGAACTAATTGCAACCTGTTTGTCCACGTATTCACGAAGGACACCTCCCCCCATGGTGGATTCGCAACGCGACTCGACTCTACCTACAAGTTAAAGACATGTCGGATTACAAGGGGAGACGGATTAGCCAGGGGCAGGATTACCGGGGGTCCAGTGTACTCGTATATAATATTATTATCATTATATTAACACTGTCTTGCAGAGTTGATGTTGCTCACACCGTAATATAAATCCAATTTGATAATTTTGCCATTTGACCTTGTATGCATTAAGTTAATGACAAAAAATTACACACACATGCTCAGATACGCTGTTGTGCCGGAAACGGATAATAGTTTTTATAATAGTTTGACGTATATCAACGTACTGATGTCTGACATGGTTTCATTATGATGACAAACAAGCACACAGTCAATTTAATGGTAAAATACCTGGTGGTAGGACTCTTTCTTTGGCAGAAGTTCGGCTAGGTAGCTATCACTCTCTTACCTGCCTATCAAATAGTAGTGATTGCACGCTGTGTTCTAACACGCTGTGAATTCCATCTTAGCCCTCAGAGATGACGGTACATCTGTAATCTTCTTTTTAAAAGTTGGTTGCAGGTGACCACGGACTATAGCAGTCACTTACCATCAGGGGGACTGTAAGTTAAATTGTTTTTTTATTTCTTATATAAAAAGTTGATGCTGTGGCCCAAAGACTCGTTTATCACATACCCAATTTAACCTTGATTAAGAATCATAATTTTGATGCGTTGTTAGTTATTACCTTTGAGGACCTTTGAGCCGTGGTAGCTAAGATGGTTAGTGCTCGCTGTAAGTCCAATGAAATGTTAACTTAATTTTAAGTGCTGATTTACCACGTACTCGGCGGTGAAGGAAAACATCGTGAGAAAACCTGCATGTCTGTGAAATAAAAAAAAATATTTTGAAGACATGTGAAATTCGCCGACACGCATTGGGGCTGCGCGGCGGACACTTCCATGCCCTAAAACCCTCTCAGAAATGAGAGGAGGCTTATGCCCAGCAGTGGGACGTATATAGGCTGTAACTTTACTTTAACTTTTACTTTACCTTTGAGGACTAAGATGGAATACTTATTTTTATGTAAAGTATGCTTGGATTCAATAAATATTATTATTATTACTTTAGGATTAAATAAATAAATTTATCACTAAAAAGAGTCTTCAGTACATTCACCACGCGAAACACAGCATTATGCTACTATTGTATTAAACGCTGGTATTCCGTGCACACGTGGACTTTCTCCAGTAAAGTCAACTCATTTGTACTGTAATAACATTCAGCTTACACTCAAATCAATCGAAGTATGATTTTTTACAGGCTGCCAAAACTAAACTTTTTTTAAATAATATATAGACATAACAGTAAATTGTGTCACAATTATTATAATACCATTAAATGGATAAAACCATAGTATAATATCATTTTTACTTTTCAATTTAAATGGAAGTAGATTTAGTTTTGAGATACAAATTTCTTTATTTATTCGTAGATATATCCAAGTGCGTAAAGATATATCTATGCGTTCCACTGCTAGACACAGGCCTTCTCTTATTCCTGTGAGGGTGTTAGGGTACGTAGTACTATTATTTAATCTGTGGTTAGGGCAAGGAAACTCCCGCCACGGTGCCCCAATGTAACGTGCCGGACGTGACGGATTCTACATGTCTTCGAAATATTTTTATTTTTATTTCTCCAACGTGCAAGTTTCCTCACTTTGTTTTATATTACATGTAAATCAGCACTTAAAATTAAAATAACAATTACATTTGTGCCGGCGGATATCGAACCCGGGTTACAATAAGCGCTTAGTTACTACGACTCATATTTATGTGCCTATGTTAATATCCTAGACCGTTGTAGAAAAAAAAGAAAAAACAAAGAAGGTGTTAACTACTCAAATTCTTCAAACACACCGATCTTTATATTAAGTAAGAATGTGAAAATTAAACCGGTACATTAAATTAAGGCCTTTACTATATACGATATATTATGTAGACTGTTCAGAGTTTATCTTTGTGAATCGTTGCATATCATATTCTAAATAACAACTCCGTAAGCAAACTACATGGCGACTTAACAACTTTAGAAAATATACATTGTACTTAAGTATTAAACTTATCGTATCGTGTTAATCGTAATAAAATATTTTAAAGTAATGAAAATCTTTCACGCTGAATTGAGAGAGAGAGAGAGAGAGAGAGAGAGACGCCTAGAGTACATTAATAATAATAATACGAGTAATAGAATTATTTCACCGAATTTTTTTTTACAAATAAATGTGAAGACTGAATTCTAACGTGTACAATGATATGTTTTTCGCTTTTTTGCGGTTTAACAAATAATCCGGACGTACTCGCACATTGAACCTCCGTAACGACTTCATACAATGGACACCGTGGGTACAGAATGACTGACGAGTACATATTACATATATTATAGCATACTCAATAAAGAGCGTACTCAAAAAAATGACTTAACACTGAATTCATTTCAATTTTCTTACGTATCATTTGCAGACATTGTAGAGATAGTTCGTTTAATTTTATGATCTCCTAGTCGCTTAGTTTCTCTAGCGCGTCTAGCTCTTCAAGGTTGTTTTTAGTTGGCTTCTAGTTTCTCTTTTATAATTCGTTACTTTATTATATTCTTAAAATGTGTTTCGTTTAGTTATATACTAACAAAGAGTTCTAAAAGACTGGAAATGTTTAAATTTAAAGCTTTATGTATACCATACATTTAAGAGATAATTTTGAGAAAAAACTTCATCGAGCAACTGTGTTGTACTGTACTTTTTAATATATTGCTTAACAAGATGTACCGTGTACGTACGAAGAAGACATATGGGAAGTCATTACCTTGTTTCATCAATGGCTGTCATAAAAGTTGTCTTCGAGGTAAATACCATAAAACTCTCACATCAGCCATGGGATTTTTATCGATATCATACAAAACCTTAAATAATATGTAAAACTCCGATATGAAAAGTAATATAAAAATTGTAAATTGTCTTCCATCGCGATCGGGCGATCGAAACTATTGCGATTGCCCGAATTGGTATCATTATAAAGTAACAAGTGGAGATATCAATAAATATTTCTTTGTCAATTCTTTTGATTTTATATAAAACTATAGGCTTTAACAAAACGAAAAGATAGTTATTAAAATATTTAATGAAAAATTCCCTAAATAAACCACGTACCACTCGAGACGAACACATGTTGTGGGAAAATGTTAATCGCATATTATGATGTTAACTACGGAAGAGATATTACGTGTTTATATAGGTATATATATTCGTACGTGTTACATAGATGTAAATTTAGAACGATGATAAAAAAGTCAAAGTAATCTTGCATAATTTTTAAACTTATGGACGCCACACACAGTCAGTTCAACTGATCATTCCAACTGATCAATTCAAACTAAAACTGGTGATATTTTTTAAAATAGTGGATTTTCGATATATCAATCATTATAAATATATTAATATCGAAGTTTTACATATAAGATTACTTATGGATATATCGAAAATCCGATATTTTAAAAAATATCAACAGTTTTATTTTGAACTGATCAGTTGGAATGATTTAAGTTTAACTGATGGCCACCATTAGTGTTATTTTTTAATCTTGGTAAATAAAAAGTAGAAAATACTTTTAGTGCGTAATTTCTTACTGATTTATTATCGTTCTAAATGTAAACCTCAAAGACAGAAAGCATACCTATTGGTTATATTAGGAAAGTGGTCATACCCATCTCCTGTAGAGAAAGAAGTTTTTTTTTCTGCAAGAGCTGTTAATGGTTAGAAAAGTGATTACTCGGTATTGCTTGAACAGGTAATGAGATTACTTTCCATCAGACGAGTCATCTTGCTTTCTGTTTTTTAGAAACATATTAAATTTAGAAACATCCCACATGTCAACTATACTCAGTCTTCGTTATATAAAGTACTTAGTTTGAACAAGAACGCTCTTATGTCAGTTATTGAAGTGTAAAGATAAAACTCTCCAGAAGCTAAATAAGAGAATACATAATATGTATATCATTCATGTCGGGATTTGACTAAATGAAATAAATGATAGAAAATTTGTAGCTGTATTTGACTTATGTCAAGATAACCATCAGAACATCGCCCAACGAATAAATTAGCTTAAGTGACAGTGGGCCGGCGATATGGCTTGAAGAAGAACGAAAACCGATTGGAAAGAAATGTTCTTGAGTCGCAGCCTCGTGCTAGTAAGTGAAGTGTAGGGCGGCTCCCCATTTCATGGAGTGATGACCTGGTAAGAGACGCATTAAATCGGTGAATACAGGAGATTTAGTGTACTTTGTGGTGTTCCTTGGGGAAATTCGATGTTTAGCTAAGGAACTTATGAAAGGTTGTAATAAATGAGATAAATATTTTGAAAACACCTGACTACGAGTACAACCATTCTTCACGACTTAGGCCAGGCCTTTGTTTACTCGCGGATTAGATAACAGTTGATGATCATTGCTTGACATATCGAGTAGATGTAGACTACATAAAAAAGGAATATTAATTTTTTTACAATATGATATGACACAACAGTGATGTATCTCTTCCTCGCCATATCGCCTCATGACATTAAAGGAGACTGGGCGAATTTGGGCCTAACGTTACACAAGAGAAATATTTATCAATATTTTTTAAAAGTTTTTTTGTAGTTAATAATAAAATATTAAGCAGTTTTATCATGACAAAAGAAATTAAATATTTTATAAGAATAATACTGACTTCCGTTATTTTTATTTTTAAACAATGCTGCCAGATGAAATAGGTTAGTTAATCGATTTTAATACAAAAATAGAAAAAAGACAATAAAAAGTGATTAAGTCTTTTCTTCTTTAGGTAAGTTTAAGAAACTTCTTATTTAAATATAATATTGGTTCCCTCGTGACACCTTAACGTTTCAAAATAGTCGTAAAAATAAATTGACTGAATAAATTAATAAATCGATTTCACAATCGATTATCAATGTTTTATACGGGCCACAAAGCGGAAATGTCAACGTTAGTTTAAAAACTAAAAACGTAACACAAATAATTTGTTACTTTTGTTCACAGAGTACTTTTTTATATACTTAGGGAACTTTTGTTTGGCTCTGAGCTTGCGGTGCTAGTGAATATTTTCTGTTGTTTTTCTGTGCTGTAATAATATTCCCATCTTTAACGACTCTGGCTACGTATAAAGGATTCTGACGGTTTCTTTTCTGATTTTACAAAAATACATGTGCAAAATGATAAATGATTTTCCCCCGCTCACACACAGCAATTTAATAAAAATATCTTTAGGCATTTATCAAATTAAGTGGGCTAGGTCCCATTATGGTGAACACATACAAGATAGGAGATATGGAAACGGACAGCAACCTACTAAGAGAATTGTCTTTATTCGACCTCCTAATAGCCACCTATAATGGTATCCAACCATTCTAGCTGGTTATTGAGAGGTCGAATAAATTCGAGACATATACTTAAGCTCAAAAACATATTTTACATATATTTTAGTTGACAGTCCTCTTAATGGTAGAGAGATTATCAAACAGTATTATTTCAATTCTTTGGTAGGAAAAAGAACTGTAGGTTGCTGTTGTCATGTAATGTCCATAATATGGTACCTAAGCTGGGCAAGACATCAAGAGAATTTAATACTGCCTGCACCGTTTTTAGACGATATTTTATTTGTTTATGATGAAGTGGACGATTAATAAATCATTAAAAGAGAAAATGTTTTTAATTCATCCTCCTTCTGCTTTTTTTATAATTATTTCAAACTTCTAGAATTTAGTTGGACGGCGGCGTCTGAATCTTCTATTTGTGAATGTTCTACAATACATAAAATTATGGTGATGTCTAGTTTACAATAAAGTCTAATAATTATTTTCTTAAAGTGTAATGTGAGAGCTTGGTGTGATAATAACATTGTATGCATAGCATAAGCAAAATAACAACCTATATTTTTTTCTACCATGAAGCACTCGTAAACATTTTAGTTTTTTTTTAAATGGTATTGATATATAGATAAAATAATACAGTAATGGTTGTTGTAACATCAGGCCCAGCTTTCTATGAACTTTCGCCCGTCTCCTTTGTGTCGCATCATAATTTTTAATATAAAACACCAGTTAAAACATTCAATTGCGGGAATAAATCATCATCATCAGATCTTGATCAAATTTATATGAGACTAACGCCTTCATAACAAAAAAGAATCATTGAAATCAGACAATGTGGTCAAGAATTGTAGTGTTGTACATTAAAAAAAAATCTGATAAATCGTAAATCGTAACCCTCCCAATTTTTTTAAATTTTTTTGAAAATAACTCTAACAGTTTGTAAATTATTGCGTTTGTATTTTACTCGTAACATTAAAGGTATTTTCAGTTGGCTAGGTAAATACAAAATATAGAAACCACAATGACTAGGTTAATGTTACGTGTTCGCTGGAAAATGAACAAAGGATCGAATGATTCCAAATACAAAACAATACATTTTGATATAACCGTATGACCTTTTAGTTTTCCTTTTTTAGGCTTCCGCACTTTAAAAGGAAAAAAAGGCAATACTTATAGGATCCTTTCGTTGTCCGATCGTCCATCCGTTTTTCTCTTTTATCCGGAGCGCATAAATTTATCAAGTTGAAATTAATATCAAATAAGTATCTCTACGATTTCTTGGAGCTCTAAAAAAATCAAAACCTGTAGTCTACTTCCCGTGGACCCAGAATCATGAAATTTAACAGGAAACAAACGTTGATGTATATGAGAACATTGTTTGCAACTAACTACAAAGTAAAGTGCATACTTCAATGCTACTTAATTTCGTTTATGAACTTTAGTACGAGTAGGTAATATTAATTATTTTGGTGAACGTAGCTATATATTTTGCCGAACACGATGCACACCGATCCTGTAAATGCCAACTCAATCTTGTCTTAAAGAATACCAGTGTTGTATGTTATACACATTTCGGGGAGAATCTTAAAAACATACTCAGAAAAATCTTGAAACATCGAAAAAAATCGAGACTCAGTTTTCCTAATGGACGTAACTCGAGTCGGATTCGCACTTGTCCGGTTTTTTTTCCACACATATTTACAAAATTCTTCTCTATCTGTATAAGGTACATGGATTTGTTAATTATATTGTATGTGGTGTGTATGATGTGAAGAAAGGATGATATTCTCTATTTTAAACCAATTTCATTCGTTGATGGCATAAATAAAACTTAACAAAAAGTAAATACCGACTTCAAATTGCTAAAAAAGAAGTTGTTTATTTGCAACCCTTAGGGGTGGAACTTTTCTCCTAATTTATATGGGACCGCCCTTGAAACATAACCTATTTAAAAAAAAGAATCAGTAAAATCGGTTCTTTATCTGCGAAGATATCACATGAAATTCTTTAGACAATAGTCCAATATGAAACTTATTCTCCTATTTTCCACCATTTGGACCTGAGTTTTTTCTACAAAATTTAATGGAACCATCCTTGAGGTAAGGCCTATTTTATAAAAAAAAATTACTAAAATCATGTTTACAATCTGCGAAGATATCGCGTAACATACACATACAAAAAACATACTCTCCGTCTTTTTGAAGACGGTTAGCAACAAATGGCTAATTAAGTAATCATTTAAATCAAGTTTTTAGTTTTTAAACAAATAAAAGTCTAACTTCATTTATTTAGTTGCAATCTCAACAAACATATCATTTTACGATAGTCTTCGTACGTCCTTTGGCAATAAATCCAGACCTACTTGAGCTGTTAGCGCCTTACATCGATTATCTTTCTGATAGATTAAAATGTCCCTGTGTTTCAATCAATTTTTCATTTATGGCATAATTATATTACATCCAACGCTGATGTCAATTATTTTCGATCGTATTCTGAAGTTTTTTTTTTTTAGTTTTATAGAACTAATTATTTCTCGGCTGCTCCCGTGTTGAAAATACTTGGAGGGTCCTTTGAATTATCGCATTAAATTCTTTTTTAAACTAAATCTACCACTAAAGAAATTCTATTTAAATTTTTACTCTGTAACAATGCAGTCTAATTTAATTTGTAGAGATAAAAGTAATCATAGAGCTTCTTTAATCATTGTTAAACTCGAGTCCATACTTACTTGTAATTTTTATTTTCATTGACTACGACCAAAAATCTTTAAAAAGTACCTACACATTAATAATACTATCATCATCATCATTACAGCCCTTCACAAGTCCATTGTTGAACATAGGCCTCCCCCAAGTAATGCCACAAAGCACGGTCCTGAGCCACCTGCATCCATCGACTTCCTGCATGTCTTACCGGGTCGTCACTCCATCTAGTGGGGGGTCGCCCTACACTACGCCTACCGGTACGAGGCTGCCACTCGAGAACCTTTCTTCCCCATCGGTTATCGGTTCTTCGAGCTATATGGCCGGCCCATTGCCACTTCAGCTTACTAATCCGTTGGGCTATGTCGGTCACTCTGTTATCCTCATGTGAGGTTCGGGAATCCTTCGGGAAGATAGTTCGGGAATCCTTCGGGAATCCTTCGGGAAAAAGTACGAAAATCCTTCGGGAAAAGTGCAAGACCAGCAGTCAATAAGAAGAAGAAAGAAAAAGTGTAGGGAAGTGATAGGGAAAAGTGATTACTCTCTCACGGTACGGTTTGAAGATAATTGCTGTTTTATTCCCAAGTAATTCATCCCTCAAGATTATACAGTCAACATCGAAGAATTAAGGCGTTGGGACCGGGACGACTTCGGAAGTCCCGTAATCCCCGTCTAAACTTACTCGCTGAAAAGGAAGAGGTTATCGCCCTTGTGTGTTACTCCGTTGCGGAGATCACATACGTTGTTCCCGAACCCAGCGTAGGCGTTATAGGAGGCCGGATCGAGAGAAGCCTCGATTCCTCCCTTCTGTTTCTTAATCGAACGTTTAATCCCCGTTGGTCCTTTTCAATCGGTCCTTCGCGGCCGGGTCACGAGGACCCCGAACCTTGGTTCCTTTTCAATTGCTATTCTCTGCGTGATAGACTCAGAAATGAGGATGTCCTCATTTCTGAGTCTATCACGCAGAGAAACTCCGAGCATAGCCCTCTCCATAGCTCGCTGAGCGACCTTGAGCGTCCTCATATGACCAGCAGGGAAGGACCACGTCTCAGATCCGTAAGTCATCACTGAAGAATGAAGAATTACACAAATAATACTATATATAATGGTAATTTAAACTAAGAGTTGGTAGATAAGATAATATTATAAAACTAATATTTTAATATTTCATGCTAACATAAGATTGTAATATTTCGTTAGATGTCGCGGTTATCGTACGTGCGACTATGGATGTCAGTGAAAGTAAATTATATATGTGTTGTGGATTGGATCTATACTATACAGCCACTTTCACTTCGCGAGAAAGGATTATTTAATTATTTGTTTCCAATCACGGTTTCCTATTTAAGACATATTTTATTTTAATTCAGTCTCTAAGTTAAGTTTTTTTTTAATAGAATAAGGTGACAAACGAGCACACAGTCCACCTGATGGTAAGTGGTTGCTGTGGCCCATAGACATCTATATCTATCCTCGACTACGAATCAAAACGCAGATGCATTGTCACTCCTAAGAATTAAGATGAAAATCCTCGTTTCAAGAAAAAAAGGGTCTGCGGTCCTCTACACTCACCATGTAAACACAGCAGCATTAGGCTACTATTTTATGCTGGTATTCTGTGAGAGTGGTCCTTCCCCGGTCGAGCCGAGTAATTCGTGCTACAACTATACTACTAATATAACTGCAGCATGGCTCTACCTTTATGTTATGTTGACTATGATGATAAAGAAATTGATAAGTAAATTCAATCATTCATTACAGCCTATTAAAATCCACTTTTGAACATAGATATTTGCCATAGTTGCCATGCTGGACGAGTAGGTTGACGTTAAGGTGGAATGTCCTATTATTAAACTGCTCTTTTATTCTTTAAACTAGAACACAACTGTTTGTGCTACTATATTATGGTTGTTGCACGAAGGAGTCGGCTCGACCGGGGAAGCACCACGTTCACACAGAATACCAGCGTGAAATAGCATCTTAAATACGCCGTGGTTCGTATGGTGAGTGTAGAGAAACGGAGATCCTTTTTTACTCGAAACGAGACGTTCCATCTTAGACTTCAGGGGTGACAATGCATTTGCATTTGCGAACATAGATGTTAGGATGTGTCTATAGCCTACATCATCTACTTAATATATGGCTCATATTACAGTATGACGTTAAAGATTTAAAAAAAATCTATCTAACCTAGCTATCGAGAACTTGCGGTGCGGCAGCTGTGGATTGTTTGCGTTGAATCTTTTGTTAAAACTAGCGCGAAAATAAATGTAAACATACAATCTATTTTAAACAAAATTTAAGCGCAACATCTCAATTTTGTTTAGTTTTTGAGTTGTAATTTCATTTTTAACTGTCGTTAATACCGGAAAAATTAAACAAACTTTTAATGTTTATTTTTCAAAGCAAAATTTTAAGATAGCAATTCACATTTTAGGGGTTAAATTACGTATGATATCAGCACATAGCTGGTTTTATACTGTGTTAAATTCGTAACACATCTGAATAATAAATTTTTATGTGACTAAGGACTGATTTTGCAATCCTCAGTCAAAATTTATTTATAGGATAAAATGACAAAACAAAATGTGACATTGTGTGACAGTCGTTAAAAGCTATGTGACGTTCATATGTTAAAATCTAAAATACCCTACTAAAACGCGAAATTTATATAAAAAACCAAAAACTTAAAAATATTACTAACTACATCTATATTTATGATATAAGGCTTAGTGAGTAGGTTTAAGTCGTGGGCAAGTGCACGCTCGTTATCCAACCGTTTGTAGTTTTGTCCATTATCTAAAAAAAATACGTTGACATTATGTTGATTTTATTAAAGATTATTTTTAATTTAAATAAAACAATTTGAAAAACTGTTTTTTTAATTTTATTACTTTTGAAACATACAATTGAAAAATACGTCACACCAGGAGGGAGGGGGTTTCACAAGTGAGACCACCTGTGACGGTACAGGGGGGGGTCAAACACAATAAAATTTGTGTGACGTGATTAATGAATGGCACTTTTCAAAAATTTTATCCTTTATTATATATTAACAAAAATCAGTAAATTATCTTGTTTTATTAACATGAGTGTATTTTCGTATTTTTGAAAATACATTTAATATAATATGACATAATGTACATGTAATATAATTGTATTTCTTATGGGCGAAACTAAATAAAACATATTAAGGAATGAGCACATCATTACAAGTTGAATGAAATGTAGGTGTTTTCTGTTTAACTCTTTTATTTACCTTGATAACAATGGATTAGATATAGTTTATAACGTGGGCGCGCGATAGCTGTTTGCCTAAACTTAGGAAACTGCACCATTCGCTTGACCTACTGAGCGCAGACATCGGCGAATTCCGATAACATTATGAATAGAGTTCTATTCGCATATATTACTCATTATTAACTTAATAACAAAGGATGTTTTATAACGTGACTGTATTATCTGTCGGTAAAATGATACACAGTACACTTCCTACACAGTTCACAAAATAACAATCAAGCTTCCCTTAATGAATGTATTAAAGTTAAGTACCATACCATATCAAACCGCACTATAGCACAGAATAAATATGATGATACTGCCAAACATAGGTCTCTTCCTTATAACTGAGTAGGTTTTAGATCAGGAAATCAGGAGTGACACTGGCCCATTGTCTTGTTGAGGCTGTCACACGTCCTTGTTTTTATTTTAATTTCTCATAAATGCATGTTTCCTCACGATGTTTTTTTTTTCATTGTTGAGCACGTAGTATATCAACCCTTAAAATAAGAATTATACAATTTAATTATCTCCAGCGGCGATTGAACTTGGCGATCGAATCTCTTATCCTTTGAGCTTATACAGCTCCTTTTTTATGCAATAAGGGTCACAAACCAGTGGCCCATAGACATCTACATCTGTCTTCGGAGATGATGAAATGCCTCGTTTCCAATAAAAGCGGTTTCCGGTTCTCTAACACTCAACATACGAAACAGAGCAGCATTTAGCTCCAATTTTATTTTATTTTATTTATTAATATTATAACACAACCATTTTACGCCGATTTTCTGTGAAAGCATGGTTCTTCCTCGGTTGAGCTGACCCAATAGTGCTATTACCATGATATGGTTGCAGTGTGGCTCTAATCACTTGAGCTCAACTTAGAGGTCCAAATTACTTATTTATTCATTACAGGTAATGGTCACCCAGAAGTCGATATTTAACCGTAAGTCATTAAGTTTGTATCTTGGTAAGCTATATTTCACTTTCAACTGCATAAAAGTCTACTGCTGAACAAAGGCTTTTCCTATAAATTGCCTCTGCCAAGACTGGCAACGATGGCAGCTGTTTCAGTTCCTCTGTTGCCTCTTAGGACTCCCAGGGGACTATAAGGGGTAGTGAATATTCTTACCTTGCCACTACACGGTTAAATAGTTGTGTAATGTATAAAATAGGTTTTATAATACTATAAAAATCATTATCCTTATTTTTATTAATTCATTCAGACATTCTAATATTTACGAGTCACTTTGGTTCAAATTCAATATAAAAGTAGTTTAGCTAAGCCGCAGAAGTCAAGGGCAGAGAATTCGCTTTAAATTTAAAAGTACCCGACCGACTTGATCTCGATCCCAGCGACTGTTAAAATTGTAGTTTGCGTTTTTGCGCTGATTTACTGAATGCTCGAGGATGAAGGAATGAAATAGAAATAAAATATATTTGAGAACTGTTTAAGGCCACAAATAATTCATTTTAGTGAATACTACTCTAGTTTACTGTGCTGACAAAGTTTATTACAAAAAAAGAAAGTTAAGCTTAATAAACTTACATACATAACTCGTGTGTCAGTGTATGTGTATGTAAATGCATGAAATATTTTTAATTTCTCGGACATGCTGGTTTCCTTATGGTGTTTTTCTTTCACCGCTGAGCACGTGGTAAGTCAGCTTTTAAAACTGATATAAACGACTTCGTATTGGATATATTATTTTTTATATATATATATATATATATATATATATATATATATATATATATATATATATATATATATATATATATATTGGATGCTAATGTAGCGTAAGTTAACTTTCAAAATTCAAAATACTTGTTTACGCAGTAATACGTAATATATAGTATAGTATAGTGTATAATTTACCATGCAGTGGCGGTGTAAGAGTATCCAGTACCTGATATCATCCCGTGGGTGCTTTGAGTATTAAACCAAGTGGGTGTCGTTAATGTCGGCAAAATAAAAAATGCGGTTGCCAACCCACTTGCCAAGCGTAGCAACTATGGCAAATGTCTCGCCTTTTAGACAGTCTACGGGGAAAGCTTACGTTTAGCAGAGGACTTTAATAGGCTGTGACAGTAATGACGTAATAGTATATTAATAGTTTAAATCTACTGTCCCTAAAACGTCAAATTTGAAATGACTAAGTATTAACATTAAAATTACTACATCGACCTCTATACCTTTTAACTGATGGCCATGAAAATTGGTTTATATTGGCAGGACTCAGGACAACATGTTCTGTGTTTTGCTCGTTGTTTGTAAACATAAATAATTATGTTGAATTTCTTTATGTCGTTGTTCATGTTTGCCATGGTTGCCACTATGTTATGAGTGTTGGCAATCGCAGTTTTTCTTTTGGAGTCACCCGTGCTGATAATCGTTCTTTGTGGCATTACTTGTGGCAGGACTATGTTCAGACTTGTGATAATCTTTAATGATATATGAATGGTTTAATATATAATTTAATTTTCGATTATCTTAAGAAATAAGTGAGGGTGAAATGTGATATTCATATTATTTTCGTCATGCTCCAATTTTTTCCAGATGGAGGTCAATACTTGTTTTGGTAACACGAATTTATGAATGTTTATGTGTAATAAAACATTTGATGTTTGTAACTTCGTTAAAAAATATTATTTTATATTTTGTTCATGGAAAAAATATTACGTATTTATTTTTATAGCACGGCATAGCATGTAGATTGGAAGAAATTAGAGAACATAAGAGGTGACTATAGGGAGTATAATAGGGTTTAATGGAGTTCACACTAGACGTAAAATAAATAAATGGACGGGCGAAGTAGAGGAGAGTGTCAATGGTGGGAGACATCTGGTAACCGTCATAAGTAAAATGTCTTGGGTACGTTGAGAAAGAACCACGTTCTCACACAATACCGGCGTAAAATAGTAGCTTAATACTGCTGTGTTTCGTATTGTAAGTGTAGAGATCCGGAGACCTTTTTTTTACTGGAAATGAGGCATTCCATCTTAGTTCTCGGCAGTGAGTTAATCGAGGATAAATGTAGATGTCTATGGGCCACAACATCCACTTACCATCAGGTGGACTGTGTGCTCGTTTGTCACCCCTATTCTATAAAAAAAGATATTGCATGCCCCTCTACTATTATAGTTCTTCTCTGTCGCCTTTTACGTCACCCTCGGAACGATATAGTGGAGTTTACAGATAAGTCGACAGTGTACACTCCACGATTTTCCAACAAATTAACTACTCCCGTGTTAGCGACGACAAAGTGAATTCGAACATTTAATCTTAATTATTTCTTATCAGTGATTTAAAACTAAGTGATAGTATTTAATCTTAATTGTTTCCTATTCGTAAAATAAAGCTAAGTGTAAAGACTGATTAATGCTGAAAACGGGAAAGTAAATTAAACACTTCTATTCTTATCTTAAAGTAACTTATATGAATCTATTTAATATTATTTAGACGCAAGTATAAGCTTATTTCTAGTAAGATTTCTTTATCATAACTTTAAGAGCTATTAACATATAGGTGATTAATGTAATTCTTTTTACTTTAAAGTAATTCAAAAGAAACATTAATATGTCAATTAGTCACTATATAATGTCATTTCATTATGAGAAAGATTTAAATTTTATGTAAAAATATTGTATAGATTTTTAAGCATTAATCCTGAAAAAAAAGTGTTGTACATTCCTACCTCTTGGCGGCGCTACTTGTATGTTCGGCAAAAAATACTATCCTACTCCGGAGCTAAACCGTGAAGCGACCGCGAAGCTATTTTTGTTTTTTATAAGTGTAAAATAAAGGTTTATTGAATAATTTAGGTTTGGAATAATAGAAATAAGTTGTATCTATCGCTAGGAATAAATATGGATATTGTAAGATATGTTTTACCACGTTTATTGAGGAAATTGTGAATCTCTCTTAGAAAGGGTTATTCTGTGCTCTGATTGGTCAATGGATTCACTAATGCCGTGTGCGATTTTTTCTTAATTACGATTGGTTACAGCCGCTTATAAAAAAAGGGGCGTTTTTCGTGGTAAAATATTCCAAATCCGGCAATGTAATAATAAAGAATCAAGAAATAAAATAAGAAGAAACTCTCAAGAAGTGTTATTTATTGCTCATCTAACTGCTACTGTATGCTCTCCAGTTAACATCCCGCCAGCAAACCCGCTCTATTTTATCGACGCTCCCTTATACGAGCATTTACAATTGGTCCTTCGAGAAGCCGGATCGGGTTTAAGGAAAACTAGGAAGATGCCTTCAAATACAAGATCAAAATCAGTGCAGTCGAAGACTACGAGTGAAAGCAACGCCACTACGGGTACCAGTACGACGGATTGGAGCATGAATACGCCGAGTGATTCTACAAACACGACGGCTACCAACACGTCGACTTCAGATCGATCGACGCTTACAAGAGCATCGCCCAGCAGCGTACACAGACAACCCGTACTTCTTAACAAGAACATTGCCGGAAAGGAATCAATACCGGGGGACGTAACCCATACCACCCCCCGACACGCACCGTCGAAGCGTCATTTCCTCACCAAGAAGAAAGTCATCCAACGCCGCAGATTCAAGAAAGAAGTGTCGCAATGAAGACTCTGCAGCAGCCTCACCCTAAGAAGACGACCCGCGATCCAGACACGCTTTCCGTTCGCTCGTCGCATAGGAAGAGAGCAGAAGCGCAAGCAAAGATGACAATGGCATTAAGGGAACTAGAATTGGCAGAAGCGCGGTCAAAAGTTGCTCAAGCGGAATTAGAACTTCTCACCGCGGAATCAGAAGAGGAAGTTGGTGCCGGAGAAGAGCTGTTCGAACGAACTCGAGAAGTCGAACGCTGGTTCATCCAGACCGGAGACATGCCTAATAAGAACCACAAACCAATAGAGGCAGAAGAAAAGAAAAGTGACATCCAGGAACTAGCTTCAGTCATACTAAAGCTATCAGAAAAATCACGTGACACCGTTTCACCGAAGCACCTAGAACTCCCTCACTTCAACGGGGCCTGCGAAGAATGGTTAGCCTTCAAAAGATCATACGAGGATACGGCTGCTTCTTTCAGTAGCAACCAAAACCTAGCGCGCCTTAGAATAGCGATCCAAGGAAAAGCTAGAGAAGCCGTCCAAAGCCTGCTGTTCACCGCCGAAGACCCACGCGAAGTGATTAAGGGACTGAAAGCAAGATTCGGAAGACCTGGAGCACTAGCATTAGCAGAACTAGAGAAAATGAAGAACCTCCCAAGAGTCGGCGAAAACCCGAGCGACATATGCATATTTGCAAGCAAAGTAAAGAACGCAGTCGAGACAATCAAAGCCCTGAAGAAACCACAGTATCTCAGTTCACCTGAAACGCTGAGAGTTATAGTAGACAAGATGCCGACGTCAATGAAGTTCCGTTGGTTCGCCTACCACAGAAGCAGAAGAGATGAGGAAATTCAGGAGCTATTACTTATCGAAGCGTTCCTAGAAACAGAAGCAGACATGTGCAGAGACTTCGCCCCGCCCGAAGCGTCCTCAGAACAAAGAAGAGGAATAAGAAAACCCGTTCATTTGGTTCAAGAAGCGTCAAAAGAGAAATATAAGAAGTCGTGTCCGTTCTGTGGGGAAGAACACTTCGCATTAGAATGTAAAAGGTTCAAAGAAGCCAATCTGAATGAAAAATGGAATATGACCAAGAAAGCAAAGATATGCTTCAAGTGCCTTCGATTCAGACACTCAAGAATCAACTGTAAAGCACCAGTCTGCAAGTTGTGTAAAAGATGGCATCATACCATCTTACATTCTGACAAACCACCGGCGTCGATAGAAAAAGAAGCAAAAGACACCAATAGCACCTCAGAAGAAAAGGTCGCCTCAATTCATAACGCCAAGGGAGAAGAAAAGGCCTACCTAAAGATGATCCCCGTGAACCTCTATGGCCCAAAAGGACAAGTTCGCGTATTGGCACTACTAGACGAAGGGTCAACGGTCACACTCTTAGACGCATCAATCGCTGAGAAAATCGGAGTCGAAGGAAAGAAAGAAAAACTCACGATCGAAACCGTCGGCGGAAAGGTATTAAGAAAAGATAGTTCACAGAAGATCGAGTTCAAAATAAAAGGGGCTCATAGAAAAGAAAAAAGAACTATCGTAGCAAGAACCATCGATGACCTGAAGCTGTCCGAACAATGCATAAACAAGGACACCGTGAGAAACTGTGAGCACCTGAAGGCAATTGAAAATCAACTCCTCTACGTCTCCGAGAGGCCCAAGCTACTGATAGGCCAAGACAATTGGGGACTGATAGTGACAAGAAAACTGAAGAAGGGCAAACCATCAGATCCTGTAGCTTCCCTCACGAACTTAGGGTGGGTGCTACACGGATGTGAAACAGGAACAACTGCCACAGTACACTTCACTCATTATGGCAGAGCGACCACTGGCAAGGAAGAAATAGAAGACCTCGTCCGAGAACACTTCCAATTAGAGTCTCTAGGGATCCAAAATCGTTCACCATCTAACGACAGCGACAGAAGAGCATTAGAAACCCTCGAGAAAACTACCAAGAAACTGCCAAGCGGTCAATATGAAACGGGACTCCTGTGGAAAAAAGAAGATGAACGCCTGCCCAACAATTACAATCAAGCTGTTCGACGCCTGGTCAGCATCGAGAAAAAATTGGATCGTGATCAAGAAGCAAGAAAGCACTACGAGGAGCAAATCCTGAGTCTAATCGAAAAAGGATACGCAGAGAAGGCTCCAGAAACCTCTAACGAAGGAAGGACATTCTACCTACCCCACTTCGCTGTTGTACACCCAGTCAAGAAGAAGCTAAGAATAGTGTTCGACGCAGCTGCCAAGTATGAAGGAAAGAGCCTCAACGACGCCTTGCTCTCGGGCCCAGACTTGCTACAATCACTATTCGGAGTACTGCTGCGTTTCAGAGAGGGACCAGTAGCCGTCATGGCAGATATACAAGACATGTTTCTCCGAGTAAAAGTCAGAGAAGACGACCGAGACAGTCTCAGGTTCCTGTGGCGCGGAAACCGAAGAACCGGCAAGCCTGAAGAGTATAGAATGTCTTCAATCATCTTCGGAGCAGCGTCATCACCTGCAACAGCAATATATGTAATGAACAAGAACGCAGAGGAATTTAAGAACACTCATCCTGAAGCAGTGAAAGCAATTAAGAGAAATCACTACATGGACGACTATCTGCAGAGCTTCACATCTACAACCGAAGCAAAGAAGATATCCAAAGAAGTGAAAGACATTCACGCAAGAGCAAACTTTCATCTGAAGGGATGGGCCAGCAACAACTCGGGGGTAATATCAGAGGTAGAAGACACAAACAAAGAAAACTCCTTACAACTGACCAAGGAAGAGAAGACTCTGGGATTAAGATGGCTGGTGAAAGAAGATGCATTAGCCTTCAACGTCGGGCTACGCAACACGCCGGAAGACCTGCAAGACGGCAGAAGGACTCCAACAAAAAGAGAAGTCACAAGCGCAGTAATGTCCACATTCGATCCAATGGGTTTTGCTACACCAGTTCTAATACAAGGGAAGAAACTAATCCAAGACATCTGGCGAAAGAAAATAGACTGGGATGAACCTATCAACGAACATCAAAAAAAGCCTGGATGAAATACCTGGAAGAAGTTTCAACATTAACAAGGCTGAAGATCCCGAGATGCGTCTCACCCAAAGGCAGAAAAGGACAGCTACACACGTTCTCCGATGCGAGTGAAGAACCCTATGCAGCAGTAGTCTACTGGAGAATAGTAGAGCCCGGAGGAAAGGTCCATGTCTCCATGATCGCCGGCAAAGCAAGGGTAACGCCGACGAAACCTGTGTCAACTCCGAGGCTAGAGCTACAAGCAGCCTTACTCGGAAGCAGACTAGCCGCCACAATCGAAGAGGAATCAGAGCTCGACATATCGAAGAAGGTTTACTGGACCGACTCCAGCACAGTGCTGCAGTGGATAAAGTCAGATCCAAGAAAGTTCAAAACCTTTGTGGCCAACCGACTCGCCGAGATCGAAGAAAGGTCCAAGCCAGAAGACTGGAGATGGGTGCCAACCAAGGAGAATCCAGCGGACGACGCCACGAGGGGAACCCCAATCGAATTCGACCACAACGCCAGATGGTTCAAAGGCCCATCATTTCTCCGTCGACCAGAAGAAGAATGGCCATTCCACGACTTCAAGCCAGAAATCGTTATGCCAGAAGAAAAAAGCAAGCAAAAGGTGTTGGCAACAATGGCAGCAGAAGACACTCTACTAAACCTAGAAAGGTTCTCGAGCTGGGAACGACTGCTGCGCACTACAGCCAGAGTGATCGCCTTTACACACCTACTAAAGAAGAGCCGTAAAGCGACCACCACCGCCGCGCGCCAGAAGGATGAATCCTGGAAACCACAAAAAATCCAGAAGAAAGAAACACAAACTTCAATCCCGTCGACCAGCAGAAGTGAAAATAAGCGCCTATACTCACCCATAGAAGCAGAACACCTAAAAAAGGCCGAAGAGATATTAATAAAAATAAGCCAGAGCGATAGTTTTGCATCAGACATAAGAAAACTGAAGTCGGAAAAGCCATTAGAAAATTCGAGCCGACTCAAGAAAATCGACGTTTACATTGGAGACGACGGAATAATTAAATTAAGGAGCAGAACAATGAAATTCCACGATCAAAACGGAAAAATAATGAATCCTATCATTTTAGACGGAAAACAAAAAATAACTCGTCTAATAATACAACACTATCACAGGAAATTCCTTCACGGAAACACCGCTACAGTAATGAACGAAATTCGTCAAAGGTTCTGGATCTTGGGTTTAAGAGCAACTCTAAAAGCGGTCGCACACAGCTGTCAATGGTGCAAGACAAAGAAGAGTTCACCAGAGATACCACCAACAGGAGATCTGCCGAGTGAAAGATTGCAGCATCATCAATTTCCGTTCTCCTGCACAGCTGTAGACTACTTCGGGCCGATGCAAGTCACCATCGGAAGAAGGAACGAGAAGCGCTGGGGAGCTTTATTTACCTGTCTCACAACTAGAGCAGTACATTTAGAGCTGGTACCTTCTCTCAGCACCAGCTCAATGATCATGGCACTCCGACGAATGGCAGCCAGAAGAGGAACTCCGAAAACAATATATAGCGACAACGGAACTAATTTCGTCGGAGCGAAAAGGGAATTAGAAGAGGCCGCACAGGAAAAGGGCATCCAGTGGAAGTTCATCCCCCCGGGAGCTCCAAACATGGGAGGCGCCTGGGAGAGGCTCGTACGAACAGTCAAAACGGCGCTAGCAGTAGTCCTCAACGAGAAGAGCCCGCCCGAGGAAGTACTCCATACGCTAATGACTGAGGTTGAACACATCGTCAACTCGAGACCTCTCACCCCGATCAGCATGGACCCAGGAGACGAGGAAAGCCTAACACCGAACCACTTTCTGCTGGGAAGATCATGCGGAGCTATGGCGCCGGGAGAGTTCAGCGACACGGAGCTCATCGGAAAGGCAAGCTGGAGAACCACCCAGACTCGCAGACCACTTCTGGAAAAGGTGGATTAAAGAATACTTACCTCTCCTGATGCCAAGGAAACTCGAAGGGAAAGACACCAGAGACCCAAGGGAAGGAGACATCGTGCTAATAGTGGACGCCACATTACCGCGAAACTCATGGCCTCGCGGTGAAATCGTCAAAACTTATCCCGGACCAGACGGAAGAACCAGAGTGCTGGACGTGCGGACATCAGGTGGAATACTTCGCCGTCCAACTCGACGTGTCATCGTGCTGGTGCCAGCGGAGTCGTCGCCTCCAGAGGATGCAGTGCTACGCACCGTGGGGGAGAATGTTAGCGACGACAAAGTGAATTCGAACATTTAATCTTAATTATTTCTTATCAGTGATTTAAAACTAAGTGATAGTATTTAATCTTAATTGTTTCCTATTCGTAAAATAAAGCTAAGTGTAAAGACTGATTAATGCTGAAAACGGGAAAGTAAATTAAACACTTCTATTCTTATCTTAAAGTAACTTATATGAATCTATTTAATATTATTTAGACGCAAGTATAAGCTTATTTCTAGTAAGATTTCTTTATCATAACTTTAAGAGCTATTAACATATAGGTGATTAATGTAATTCTTTTTACTTTAAAGTAATTCAAAAGAAACATTAATATGTCAATTAGTCACTATATAATGTCATTTCATTATGAGAAAGATTTAAATTTTATGTAAAAATATTGTATAGATTTTTAAGCATTAATCCTGAAAAAAAGTGTTGTACATTCCTACCTCTTGGCGGCGCTACTTGTATGTTCGGCAAAAAATACTATCCTACTCCGGAGCTAAACCGTGAAGCGACCGCGAAGCTCGCAAAATAAAGGTTTATTGAATAATTTAGGTTTGGAATAATAGAAATAAGTTGTATCTATCGCTAGGAATAAATATGGATATTGTAAGATATGTTTTACCACGTTTATTGAGGAAATTGTGAATCTCTCTTAGAAAGGGTTATTCTGTGCTCTGATTGGTCAATGGATTCACTAATGCCGTGTGCGATTTTTTCTTAATTACGATTGGTTACAGCCGCTTATAAAAAAGGGGCGTTTTTCGTGGTAAAACATTCCAAATCCGGCAATGTAATAATAAAGAATCAAGAAATAAAATAAGAAGAAACTCTCAAGAAGTGTTATTTATTGCTCATCTAACTGCTACTGTATGCTCTCCAGTTAACATCCCGCCAGCAAACCCGCTCTATTTTATCGACGCTCCCTTATACGAGCATTTACATCCCGCCTAAACTAACCCCGCAAATAAATCAGTAAAATATTTCACCTCATTGCTAAGTGGTGCCGCCCTGGTGGCATAAAAGTCACGGATCATTAACTCTGTTTCTAGAAATGTGCCGTGAATATAACCATTTACTTTAGAATAATATTTACTGTATATATTAATTTATAATATGTATTTAATAATAGTAAGCAAGTAATTTTCATGAAATCATGTTATTTTGTATTGCATCACCACCTCTCTGCATTTGGCATATTGTTAATGCTAGTTATAATAATCTAAAAATATATACTGATTTGATTACCAACGGATCTGTTTTTTTATAGAATAAGGGTGAGAAACGAGCACACAGTCCACCTGATGGTAAGTGGATGCTGTGGCCCATAGACATTTATCTTTAGTTAAGAATCAAAATGATGAGATGCGTTACTAGCCCTGAGGACTGAGATGGAATGCCTCGTTTCCAGTAAAAAGGGTCTCCGGTTCTCTACACTCACCATACGAAACACAGCAGCATTAAGCTGCTATTTTATGCTGGTATTCTGTGAGAGCGTGATCCTGCCCCGGTCGAGCTGACAATATAGCTGCAGCGTGGCTTTACCTCGTAAAACTTATATAATACTTACTTTGAAACTTATACAGTATAACTATGGAAGTATAACCTTTAGACAAAATAAAACAATATATTATATCTAAAATTCATATTGTTTCATACATAAAAATACTAATAATGTCCTCCAGACCGAATTTCGGCCACGGCGGCCTGCCTCAACGGAGGCTAGCCATCGGCGCAGGACAGGATTATAGTGCCTAAGTGTATGCGCAAGCACAGGTGCACTCTCTATTCCCTCACTCTCATAATCCGATGGGACGGTAAACCGACACGACCGGAGAGAGATCTGGCGCAGGTCTGGTGAGACACCGCCAACTTCCTGACTCCGGGGCCATTACTGAGAATTTCTTGACGGAAAAACTCAATAATTAATTTATTGTCCCGATCCGGGATTTGAACCCAAGACTTCGTTGATTAGCATTTGCACTACTACAACCACTAGACCAACGAGGCAGTCATATAAAAAAATACTATCGAAATTATAACCTCCTTTTTAAACATCCAAACTTTTCTAACAGCTTTGCAGTTTTGACTTTAAATATATTATTACCATATTGTTCATATTTTTAGAAGGTCAAGTTCCCGCTTTTAGTGAAATGAAAGTTATACGAGCCGCCCACGCTTTTACAGTTTTGGAAACAGCTTGGATTTCACAAGTCAAACTGTGAAAACGAAGCTGAACTAAAAATTTGTGTTTTGAATTTAGATTTATTGTTAAACTGATTTTTCCTTTTTTTATAAAGAAATTTTAAAATCAAATGGTTTTGGAATATTTACAATTTACATTTATTTTAGAATTAACAATTCGTGTTTATAGATTTCGTTCGGTTTATTTAATGCACAAATGAAATTATCATTAAGAGATAGAATAAAACATTACATGCATTTCTTGATAATATACACAGAATTGCAGTTGCTCATATGCTAGGTGTGAGAATATTTTTTCTGTTATGATGTTGAGTCATTATCATAATTTAAAGAAGCGAGCCTGGAAACAATTTTTGTTTTGGTTTCTTTTACAGTTTATTGCACAGATACATACGGTAGGCACTGAAACGACTGGCAAAACGCAACTTGGTTTTGAATAAGAAAACCTTGACGACTATTGGATTGAGTAAAATTTTAAATGATCGAGAATTTCTTAAGTACATAATTTATTTTGGAACTTGCTCAACTTTTTAAGTTTTTATTTAGATCACGAAATCGCATAATTGTCACTTCTAGTTTTTATTAATTTCTTTGAAATAGGTGATGCCTTAAGGCGACACCGTGAAAAAATGCACCTCCTTTCATCGAATAGTATAGGACTATGACACCACTAACGAAAGTGGGATTTTGATATAGGTAAATTCATGTCTTTATCTTAAATTTGAGTGCTGAAAAACACGATTGTATAATTTTGACTCGATCATAATTATTTGCGAAAACACCTCTAAAAATCACTATAGTTAAAATTACAACGAATCATTTGATCTATATGCTTGGGAATCACTCAAATTTATTCATAACATCAATATTCATAATTTAATTGCTCATTATTTTGATAACTTAAATCAATAATTTTTAAAAAAATATGTTAAGATTCTGACAATTTCTAAGCGCTTTTAATCGTCGCGGGCGCTACGCAATTTTAGACCTTATGACGGCGTTTCTTCAAGTTTTTATAGAAATTGTGTATTTACTCGGATCAGTACGGCGACAGCGTTTTCGATGTGTCGTCTTAAAATTATATTATTGCGTAAAAATAAAATATCGATTAATTGTTTAGTATTTATTATTAAATTAAGGGAGTAAAACCCATATCGTTCGAAAAGTACTGTGCTATAGATGTGCTGACTTAAACTTCAAATATAGGAGACTATTGAAGTGTTGTGACCTCTGAAGGCTAAGATGGAATGCCTCTCTATACTCTTCAGACTGGAACACAGTAGTACGAGCACTGCTAGTTGGCGACAGAAGTAGATAGGAGAGTGGTACATACCAGACAGACTCCTGGGCAGCAAAGAGATCTAGTTAAGAGTAATGTGATTATTTTAATAGAAACATATCTTGAGACAGTTGGCTGTGCTCTAGCGATTTCCAGCAGTGGACTTGTACCAAACAAATTTGGAAATAGTTACTTACGCTAAACATGTTGAGTGATGTGCACAGAGCCTCGCATTGATGCTGTAACCTATTACGAATTTTTAAGATTCGGAACGGGTTACCTGAAATAAGTCTGTCACTTAAGCTTATTTAGTCGATAAAGCCATGCTGCATTATAGTTGTAGCACGAATGGGTCAGCTCGACCGGGGAAGGACCACGCTCTCGCAGAATACGAGCGTGTTTTGTACGGTGAGTGTAGAGAACCGGAGACCCTATATACAGGAAACCAGGCGTTCCATCTTAGTCCTCAGGGGTGGCAACGCATCTGCATTTTGATTCCTAATCGAGGATAAATCTAGATGTTGTCTGTGGGCTACAGCATCCACTTAACTTCAGGTGGACTGTGTGTTCGTTTGTCACCCTTGTTCTATAAAAAAAGTTTAAAGTTTGATAGTAATAAAAGTCATAGCCTATAAACGATCCACTCCTCGGTACAGGCCTCCTTCCATTGTTGAGAGAGCTATGGAGATTACACTATGGAGATATGGAGTTTACTCAGTCTTGCAGGTTTCCTCACGATGTTTTCCTTCATTGCCATGCAATTGGTACATCAGCAGCAAAAAAATGTTAATTGCAATCTTACTGCATTATTACATATAATTTTTTTTTTAAATTTCTAGTATGTTAATAAAAAAATGTCTGACGCACCAGTGTCTAATGAACTCCTGTAGAACAGGTTGTACTAAAATATTATTAATATAAATTACTAGGCATGAGGCGTAGGAGTCAATCTGGTCAATCAACGTCTTACCTATATCTGTCGGCAAACACCAATGCTTGCACCACTGTGTATGGGTCTGAAAGGTATAGGGAGCTAATATAGCTACAGCTGTAAGGCGTTCCACCTTCGTCGTCAGAGGTGACAACGTATTCTTTAGGCTTTTTTTCGAAGTTGTCTGCAGGTATACATGGACTACTGTAGCCCCGTACCATCAGGTAAGACTGTAAAACTTACTGTCTTACCTGATGGTAATATAGTTTAGTCTTAGTTTAGCCTTTAGTTTTGCCCCTTCAGCTTAATTTAAAAAAAATCTTTTTTTTATTTTCCGTCATAATGCTTATGAACCAAAACATTGAATTCTATTAGAAGTTTATTTTTGTACCTGTTTCCTTCAAATAAACGAAATAAGCTTTTTTGTATATAGGTACGTCAAGCTTCCTTTTGAGTCTTTGTAAGTTGTCTATTGGTAATCAACCTACATACGAGTATGTGCAAATATTGTCTGCCTTTTCTGTGGAGGCACGTAAAGTAGAACAACTGTCAGTGTGGGCAGTAACATCCTTTTACAATAATCAGAGAATACATAAATGCTGACTAAAAGGAAGATGTTAGTTTGTGCTCGTTCATATTTTTAACCTCATAGTTTTTTCTCGCCTCCGTTAACAATTTTACTTTGATTTGATATAAGTCAAATGGTAAAATTTTCGGTAAAGCTAGCCAGAGATAAGCAAACCAACAATAATTGTATCTAATTGTATATAACAAAGAATTCCGAATATTCTCACTAAAAATTACTATCTGAATTCTTTAATTGCGAAGTGTACTTATAGCGTTGTAATCATGGAATACTATAAATTATAGTTTTCTATGGTTGTAATAATATGTCAAAATTCAGTTGACTTCAAATGACACAGCGTTACTTAAAATTGGAGATCAACCGTTTGCCTTATATAAATCAAAATAGTTGTGGAAGGCGGTTAAAAACTTATGAGGCCAAAAATAGAAACAATCACAATGCACAATATGAAAAAGGAAAAGCTTTTAAAAGCTATTGAAATAAAAAAAATATAGATTCGTCTAAAATATAAGTCACTAAGAATGTAGCAAATTTAAATTATATGGTTATTTATTGATAATAGAGACGTGGTAGCTCAGGGGTCATGCACTCGCTGTAAATTGCACCGTGCGCAAGAAACCTGGATTTGGTCCCTTTTGGTACCAATGTAATTGTTAATTGGAATTTTAAATACTGATTTACCACGTGCTCGGGGTGAAGGAAGACATCGTGAGGAATGTCTGTGCATGCATGTCTGAGAAATAAGAAAAAAAATATTTCGAAGACATGTGCAGTTCGCCAACACGCATTGGGACAGCGCGGTGGACATTTCCTTGCTAAAACCCTTTCAGAAATTATAGGAGGCCAGTGTCCAGCAGTGGGACATACATAAGCTCTTACTTTACTTTTACTTATTAATAATAGTGTTACCTATTATTTATACTAGAAGACAGAAGGTCCTATTATTTTTATGTATGAAATATGATTCTATTAAATAAATAAGTATTGATCATACTTGATTAAATTTTTAATAATATATTTTAGTTGTACGAGTATAGTTTTTCTGTTGAAACGTACGAAGATCCTAAATCTTGATATACACTTTTCATATTTAATTTTCTTTCTAACCACTCACATAAAAATCAAGCAACTGTGTACGGTGGTGTGATTGCAGTTACAAAAACTTCAAACAAACATTATAATATTCTAAAATCTAAATAATTTAAATGTGTTTGACATACCTTTTAATATATGACTCCTGTTATAATATTAGTATGTTTTATTTATTTCAACATAAAATTTAGGTTAATAATATTCAGCAGTTGAGGTTATTTTTATGGTATAATGGTGACAAACGAGCACACAATCCATCCGATGGTAAGTGGATGCTATATAAGAAATCTTTTTCTTTTAGAATAAATGCGTTGTCACCCCTTAGGACTGAAATAGAATGCCTCGTTTCCAGTAAAAAGGGTCTCCGGTTCTCTACACTCACCATATGAAACACAGCAGCATTAAGCTGCTATTTTATGCTGGTATTCTGTGAGAGCGTGGTCCTTCCCCGGTTGAGCCGACCCATTCGTGCTGCAACCACAATATAGATGCAGCATGGCTCTACCACGTAAAAATGGTTAATAATATTCGGCAGAGTTGTGAAGGGTTGTAATGATGATTATTAAAAAATATAAAATTGTTATTGATAATTGAGTATTAATAGAAGACACATAGGATATAATGACGTAGCGCCAATATTTCAAAAGCGCACTGTTTTATAATTGTTCGCGTGAGATCATTGTCCTTCTATGTCGGACAAATGTAAATCAATTACGCGAATCATCATCATAGTAGTCCGTTTATACTTTCAGCCCACGTATTATATTGCCTGGTACCGTTGTTTGATGAAATCGTTAGGGTAATAATTTTGTTCTGCTACTTCTAAAATAATATAGTTATTTATTGCTGGACGTATGAGGAAGCACAAAGTCACTCGGTGATGTATGGAGAGGGCTATGTTTGAAGTTTCTCTGCGTGATAAAATAATGAGAATAGCCGCATAAGAACAAGGGTAATCTACTCGTAACATAGGCTGAAGTGGCAATAGTTCGACCATATAGCCAAAAGTGTATGTTAGCTACTGGTATTCCTACTTGCAGGATGGTTCTAGTATCTTTATTTGAAGAAAACATATAAGCCAATTGTGACATATTTTTGCATTATTCTTAGTATTTAATATTTATTCACTATTGCTTCATTTTTAAAAGATTATAGAGATAAAGTTTATTGTCTATGTATTTTTGGTTATTTTTCAAAGAGTAGCCAAATTTTAAACTTAAGTTCAAATATATAAATAATGGTTTTTGAAAATACGATTAAAGAAAACACTTTTATTTGATTTAAACAATACTAGTTTTTACGAATTATATCGAGTATATTAGCTTTTTTATATGCTCGATGTATCGGGCAATTTACATCACCCAGTCACGGGGAGGACTGAGATGTTTAACGTCCAGATGTCAAAAACCGCGGTTACCATAGATTAAAATTATTAATTTTTGTTTCGATCTACGCAGTATGAACGATCTTCAATAGAGAAGAATCGACGCTCCGGGAAGTCTGCAGTCTGTGAACCTGTACAGGACCACCCCCGTCACTACATCAGATTTGATAGACATCTCCTCGTTAAAGAACACCGATTTCTTCCAAGGACGATTCGTGAGGCTGTTGAAATAAAAAAAATCATCCTAATTTCAATAGAGAAGATGGCTGGGTGCTACCATCTGTTTTCTGTTTCATCTGTTACTATAAGTTCATACTGCGTAGATCGGAACAAATATTAATAATTTCAATCTATGGTAACTGCGGTTAACTATGACATCTGGACGTTAAATATCTCAGTCCCCCCCGCGACCATAGGTGCTGTAAAGTGCTCGAAACGTCGGGTATATAAAAAAGTTAATATACGAGTACGTGATATAATCCATAAAAACCAGTATTATTTAAATGTGTAGTGTTCGCGTAAATATAAGAAAACTTTTATTTGAAATTATCCCAAATTGAATGCGATTTATGATCAACAACGTTTATGCCTACCGATCGATATACGACTATAAAGATTTAAATATGTCGAGGTACAATGACAAGTTGCAAGCTACTAACAATAGCGGCTAACCGTTGATTAAGATTCATTCTTATGTAAGTGTTTCTGTACGTTTAGAATCAAGATCCGTAGGTTGTGTGAGATATTAACTAAGTTTATTATTCATATATGTGACCGGCTACGTTTAACGCCTTGCTAACAGCTAATGAAAACGAATTGTAAGCCGTTTTAGTTCCGCCTTCGCTACCAACATGTGTTTAATTATACGTGTTTAAGTTCTAAATTGACTTGTAAATTTCATAAATATGTCTTTTTTATTTTCGCCTATTAATTTATCATCGGCCGTATTTGAACATGTTTGCATGTTACATACTGAAAGCAGTTGTGCAACGAGGAAGCGTAGCTTGCAACGTTATAGACGGTAGATTAAATTTACAACAAGACATTCGTGAAACGTCTTGACGTATCGGTCAATCCGAATCACGCGATTTACTGCATTACCGTAACATCTTAACTGTTGCATGTAATGCTTGAAAAATACTTCACAATGTTAATTTTACGATACTGAATATCTGCGAATTGTTGATAGCTGCATAATATGTCGTTTGAAGAAAACTTCCTTATTTCATACAGTTTTGAAGGACACGACGTTTATATCACAAACCTGAATGCTTTGTTCTTAAGGTCCTTTTGTCTTTTACTGTGCGAAGAGCGTTGTATCATTTTACATGCACGAAGAATAGCGAGTGCAAGGACGGATATAGGAACTGTTTTAAATATATTTATCTTAAATAACTCATTGTTGGAATAAAACATTTACGACGAATCGATAGCTCAGTGATTAAATACCTGACTGCGACGCTACAAGCTCGTTTCCTTTATAGAATAAGTATTTGCAAACAAATATAAGTATTTCCATGGCATACAGATATTTAGGCTAAGTCTGGGAGGTTACCTGTGTGCAAATTACGTAAATAAAGCGGCTCTGCGATCCACGGGGTAGGGGAGAGGGGTTAACTTTTATAAAAATAAATAAAAAGTAATTTATTGAAAATAATGAACGAATTACGTAATTCTATATTAATACATTTATATAACTTACTGCATCGTGACGTCAGTTTCGTCCCGAAGGCGATGATTTACGACCTGACCTTTTACGACTTCTTGGCGTTTGCCAAGATTTCTACTATTGTTAACGCTTAGCATCGATTTAATTAATTTTTATAGTTTTCTATAGCATTAGTTATCGTAGAATATCATTTTGGCTAATCCCGCAGGAAATGCTGGAAACGTTCTGATAGGGTCTGGCTGCTATATTCATCTTATTTATGCCTAGCGTAAAATGCTGATGATTATTCGTATTGCGATTGCCTTGACGTGGGTCATAAGCTTATAAGATATAAATTACACAGTTCATTTAACTATCGGCTCAGAATGGATCTGAATAATGGTAATGTTAGCGTTAAGTAGTGCCGTTTTTATACAGGTTATACTGCTGCTCTGCCTGACTGTATTTAATATTTAGACCCAAATTGTGTGTGTTACACGGTACACCGTTATTAATTATGATGAAAAGGGACGTCAGATATTCGTAGGTAAAGGATACAGTGGAAGAGGGTAGAATATTATGCAAACGGAGTGGAAAAATATTGTAATAGAATAGAGATTCAATTCGAAACTATACACGCTTCTACTGTATTTTGATAGATTTTGTCACGTCATAAAATCTAAACCTGCCCACGCTCTTCCTTGTGTTGTAGTTTATTTTAGCATCTTTACTATATTTGACAAGATCCACCAAAAATTATAAGGGAGTAGTTCGCGACTGTAGTCTCATGGCAAATTCGAACGAACGACAATCCGTGTTTACAGTTCGCATCTTTCACCAGTAGGCTACTGCCGCTCCTGATGTGAAGATTGCCACAAAGCACGGTCCTGAGCCACCTGGGTTCATCGAACTCCCTGAAATGTGGAGTTAATATATATATATATATATATATATATATATATATATATATATATATATATATATATATATTTTGTTTTCCTTGGTTTTTCGCAATTGAACCCGGTAAGTGGCACTGTTGTCGAGATCTGGAAATCCCCCTTGTAAAACTGAGGGGGGGGGGTCGCTAGAACTTTATAATATTTCACGCTTCATTGTCCAACATTTCCTATGACTCATGGTAATGCGTTGCATTTTTATTAGCGATGTCATATTGCCGAAACACTGCTTAGTACCGAATGAAGCATACTACATATACGGCACAATAGAAATCAATTGAGTTGATTCGGCTTTTTATAGACTATTATGTTACGAAATTTTTTTGTTATCGCTTATTTGGTTTAGCTAACAAAAGGTTCCATTGTCCAGGGTCCGATAATATGGACCGTTTAAGTTTCTGTGGGAAATAAATAACTATAATCCTAGAGGGTAAAGAATATTTTAAAACTGTGAATATACACATTATAAACCCTAAACTTGTATAGTTGTTTGAATTATGCCAGTCCCATTCATTTTTATTACCGTATAAATACATATATAAAACATACATAAACACTCACGCCTGTCACCCAGAGGGGTAGGCAGAGACTACAGACTTCCATTTGGCACGATCCTGACACACCTCTCTCGCCTCCTTCACATCCATACACCTACGCATACATGCTCGTCGGTTAAGGGTACTCCTAATTTGGCCCGTTTTCAATAAATCGCCAATTTGGTCGATAAATTTTCGCCTAGGACGTCCCTTTCCGACTCTGCCATTCACTTCTGCAACATAAATTTTCTTTGTCACTCTTTCCTCATTCATGCCATGTTCTTGAATTAATTTTACTATTGGTTTGTTTTCTATTACAGTTAATTATTTATAAGTTTCCCATTTTCCTTTCCGGCTACAACAACATCTACTTACATCTTATATTAGGTTGATTGAGTACTCGTTCATCCATTTTTTCTACAAAAAATAGTAACATAAAAATTAAAATAGATTTAGTCCATTTTTAGGTGTATAGTCCGTTTTTTAAAGAAAATATTGATCTTTTTTTTTAAATTTGCTATCCGTATAACAAAATATGATATTCTCTTGCTATAATCATTAATATACAAATTCTATTCTAATTCTTAATAAAATTAAACCAAAAGAAATCACAACCTAGTCTACCTATCCTAACCTATCTTAAATTCTAAAAGATATTAATATTAAAACTTAAATTTATAAAAATAAATATAATTAATATTAATATTGTCTGAACCAATCAATATATATTTTTTATAAAACGTAAAGGAATTGTAAAAATTATTATTATTAAAAACTTTATCATTATAATAAATTAAATCTTTTAAAATAATAATCATTACCATGTGTACGAATTATTGAAACTAAAATGGATAAACCTAATGCACCCAAACAGTAAATAATCGTATATCGATAAATATGTTGACGTATAACAAAGTACCTATGTAATTTCATTTAAAGTTTCAAAATATAAGTAACTAATAAAATACTAGATTTTAAGCCTTTGCCTAGTTCACAATTAACTTCAAAATTATATTCCAAAATGTTATAAATGTTCTGAAATATTACACAAACAAAGAGGGGCATTGCTTGCCCAAAACGTAGCTATTGATCAAAATCGATATTTCTATCGATATACGAGTATCTTCCTTATTCAAGGACATTTTAATAAACACGCCGCTTATTTTAGGCTCGCCACTCCTGTGTTAATATTGTGTATGTTACATATAAATTACCGGTTTCAGTGTGTCGTAATCTTCTATAAATTACCGAGAAAACTCAAAGTTGGATGCAGAGTGAGACAGGCTGAGGATATTAGCGCAACGAACTTCGTTTTATTAGCTCATTAACTTCATTTTTACGTAACATGGTCCATTTGATTTCGCGCCATAATAATTAAACAGACATTTTAATTTGGGTTACATATACTCGTAAGTGCTTAATCAGGGACATTAATTACGAGTAGGTACCATTTTTTTCATGTTTGCAGTTACATAATAAAATAAAAAGTAACTAACAACATCGGCTATATTGTTAGTTACTTTCGGACAATTTATTATATGTAGGCAGCGCACGTAGAGCAATTTTATATTATCATTTTTTTATTGCACCAAAATTTTGGCATTAAAAAGATGAAGATGTTTTATATTGCGTAACAAATCAACTAATCGTTTTTTTTTTTAATCCAAAGGAATATAACATAAAACGTTACTCGTATCAACAGTATTTTTGAGAGTCGGTGCACGTTCACGGTTTTTTTAACTTATATAATTTTATCACCATAGATTTTGATTGATTTTTTACATGAGGATTAAAATTTAAAACCTAAATAAACTATCGATATCTATGTCGATGTTTATAGATTCACACATTTGTATTTAGGGCATTCAACTTAATATAAAACATTTCATATGGTTAAAGGATGTCACATGTAGTGCATCACAATATTATGTTGTGACTGTTTTCCGTCTACCGTCCGTACCTAGGGGGAGTATAAAGCCCCGCCTCAAAGGGGCCCCCAAAACATTAAAACGCATAAATTTAAAAATGCGTTTAGTTCTTGTATATTCTGCACAAAACTAATCAAATTAGTGATTTTTTAATGTATTTTTATTTCTACTTTCTAGTAGTGAAAAGAAGCGTCGGGTTCTTCGTCTCACTGACGCCCCTTTCCTATACCACACTTCGTTGGGTTCGGGAATCAACGTGGTGGGCGTAACCCCTTTTTTGTAGAAGAGGGGGCAAACGAGCATGCGGCTCACCTGATGGTAAGTGACTACCACCGCCCATGAACAACCGCAACACCAGGGTAATTGCAGGTGCGTTGCCGACCTTTTAAAAAGGAGTAAGCTCTTTTCTTGAAGGTCCCTAAGTTGCATCGGTCCGGAAAAATCGGCGGTGGTAAACAATTCCACAGAGATGTTGTACGTGAACGAAAACTCCGTAGTAAAACGCACAGTGGTGGATCCAGATGGTAAGGATGGTATCATGAATTTTGACGCGATGTGCGTTCGTGAAATTTGGCGGCTGGAACTAATCCGAACAATTCCTCAGAACACTCCCCGTAGTAGATGCGATAGAAAACGCAAAGGGATGCAACACGCAGCGAAAGTGAATCGAGTCGATCAGAAAGAACTCGGTCGTCGACGATTTGAACCGGTCTGCGCTTGATGCGGTCAAATGGAAGGAGCTAGATCTGTGGTATCCCGACCCAGAGATGGGAACAGTATTCCATGTGAGGCCAAACTTGAACTTTGTAAAGTAGCAAGCGATGTGCCGGCTTGAAAAACCGTCTCGCTCTGCTGAGCACGCCAAGCTTTTTAGAGGCCAATTTGATCTTATCCTCCAAGTGACCACGAAACTGCACACACTATCGATATGTCGACGCTGAGGATTCCGATGCTAGCTGAGGCAGCAAGGGGAGTGCCTTGAAACTGAGGAGATACGACAAAGGAATTCTTTTCATTAAATTTGTGTCTTCTGGGGATTGAACTGGACTAGATTTAGTCGCCCGCAATCCGAGACTTTGTTCAGTAAAGACTCGACTTCAGACTGATAAGACGTTCGACTTAGAACCTTAACCGCTCTCTCAAAAAAAAGTGGTTAACGTTAAGATTACGGGCCCCAAGGAATGGTCTCGATAAAGACGTCAGTTATGAGACTGTATATCTTCTTACTTCCCTACTTATAGGGTATAGACACTGGTGAAATAAATCAGCAATTATTCTTAACTGCCCTTTTGGAAATGTGATACCGCAATTTCACTACTTTCACTATTTTTACTTCACTTTTCCTAATTTCGTTTTATTTCTTGATTTATAACTGTAAAATGTATCTGGTCCTGAACAAATTGAAAATTGAGCAACTTACAACAAAACTGTATTTCACAAAAAATACAAATCAAACACATAAAAAACAATTGAAGATTCACATTACATAAGGCATTTATAAAATATTTAATAATACGAGTATATACATTGCATAATGCCTTAGCATAATATCACTATTCTATAAAAAATTTCTTATTGTCATAAACCTTAAAACGTTAAATATTGTCTTTGTAATACAGTTTCCATTAATTGCAAGAATTAAAACTTTAAACAGATCTTTAAGCAGAACTTTAAGCGGAATTAAATCTTTAACCTACTATTAATTTTTCTCGTTCTTTCACTATTTTATCACTAGAATAGAACTACATTGACATTTCTATTATCTTATTCTAATACAAAATTTTACATAATATATATACATACATTTTAAATTTTTTAATAAAAAATATTATTTTAATTAATATCCTTAAAAAACGGTTCGGACTTGCGTTTTTCTTATCCGCTAAATAATAAAAAAATAATTAAATTAAATAGCAGCTTAACGTTGCTGTGTGTATAGAATGAGAGTTTCGCTTATGGTGAGTGTAGAAAATCAGAGGCCCTTTTTACTGGAAACGAGGTATTCCATGTAGTCCTCACGGGTGACGACGCGTCTGCATTTTGATTCGTAATCGAGGAAAGATGTAGATTCCTCTGGACCACAGCAACCACTTACCATCAGATAGACTGTGTGCTCGTTTGTTAACCTAGAAGAACTTGCTGGTGAACGCAAAGCCGCACGTACTAACGCACTGTCAATTCTGCTCTCCATCTCCAGTACTTATAGAATAGGGTCAGCGTCTTCGAATTTATCATTTCCTACTGATGCACCATATGCAGGTAAAGTTGGCATTTGGAGTAAAATTTTTCATGAGATATATGCCAACTCACATAGGTACAGATTCAGGTCTTCTCTAAATTCTGAGTAATCTCTGAATAAATAAATAGTCTGAATAACGGATCAATTCCGCACAATATCAGCGTGAAGTAGCAACATAATGCTGTTGCTTTCGTATGGTGATGAGAATCTTAGTCCTCAGGATTGTCGATACAGTTGCATTTTGACTTTTAATCGCAGATAGAGGAGGTGGTATGTATAAAAGTAAAAGTAAAGTTACAGCCTATATACGTCCCACTGCTGGGCACAGGCCTCCCATGATTTCTGAGGGTTTTAGGGCAAGAAAGTGCCCGCCGCGCTGCCCCAATGCATGTTGGCGAACTTCCCATGTCTTCGAAATATTTTTTTCCTTATTCCTCATACATGCAGGTTTCCTCACTATGTTTTCCTTCACTGCAGAGCACGTGGTAAATCAGCACTTAAAATTGCAATTAACAATTTCACTGGTGCCGGCGAGGATCGAACCCGGATTTACTCGCGTTCTGTTATATTTACAGCGAGCGTTAACCATCTGAGCTACCACGACGCGGATGGTTAACGGAGGTAAGTATAGGAGAGGATAATTGGATACCAAAGTATTTAATTAGGTATCCTTAGGTGAACTGTGTACTCGTTAGTCACCCTTAAATTTATCTCCATATAAAAAAATAGTAAATATTTCGTAAAATTCACAATTGTAAATAATTTTTTCGTTAAGAAAAAAATATCTAATCATGGTACATCAATAGTGAAACTTGATGTTGTAAATTAATTCGCGTTTTAATTACATATTAACAATCGAAGTGTTGCAGGTCTTGAATGAGGTTAAAACATTATGAGAACGAAAGTCTCGGCGTGCCGTGTGAATTGCACCGGGTCATTAGCATCAAACGCAGCACATTAGTGAATCGTATTTTTTCCTAACTTTTACCGGCAGTTTCACCGGCTTCTCTAGTTTATTACATCTAGGTCTTCACATCGTTAGTCATTTTGTAACCTTCTTGTTTTGTCTTCATTGTAATTTTAATACTAGTTTAGTAGTATAGTATGGGTCGACCGGGGAAGGACCATGCTCTCACAGAATACCGGCGTCAAATAGTAGTTTAATGCTGCAGTGTTTCGTATGGTGAGTGTAGAGAACCGGAGACCCTTTTTACTGGAAACGAGGCATTCCATCTTAGTCTTCACGGGTGACAACGCATCTGCATTTTGATTCGTAATCGAAGATAGATGAAGAGGTCTATGGGCCAAAGCAACCACTTACCATCAGGTGGACTGTGTACTCTCTTGCCACCCTACCCTATATAAAAAAGTAGTATAGTTGTAGCATGAATGGGTTGGCTCGACCGGGGAAGGACCACGCTCTTACAGAATACGAGCATAAAATAGTAACTTAATGCTGCTGTGTTTCGTATGGTGAGTGTAGAGAACCGGAGACCCTTTTTACTGGAAACAAGGCATTCCACCTAAGTCCTCACGGATGACAACGCATCTGCATTTTGGTTTGTAATCGAGGATAGATGTAGATGTCTATTGGCCACAGCAACCACTTACTGTCAGGTGGACTGTGTGCTCGTTTGTCATCCTATCCTATAAAAAATGCTGCTAATTTAAGCTAGTAGTTTGTGTGAACGTTGTGAGTCCCTACTTGAGCGAACTTCAACAATACGCAACAAGAATACGCTCAGTCCATCGTTACAGATTATCAAAAATCCACAGAACATACACACAACTTCTCTCATTTATTGTCTTACTTGTTCCTCAAGACTTTATCCGCATGGAATTTATTACGATTGGATGGATTGGATTTCATTGTTTTTTTGTTTTTTGCGCGGAACTGTAATAAAAAATTATTTAATACTTTTTTATTACAGTTCCGCGTTTTTTTTTTGTTACTATTAGTTGCATTGTTGCAATAATTATTAATAATATAAATTTTATGGAAAAAAATTATGATAATTAAAAATATTTCTTAATTACTAATTGTAACTGGAACTCGCTAATACTTGGGAAACCACGAGATGTACTCTAATATGAACAGTTGTGTAAGCAGGGATGCGCGCGTACTGTACTCTTCATTTGTTGGGCGCTGGCAGAATAACAGCGTTGTAGGCAACTGCAACATGTATGCTGAGCTAGAGCCTATTCATTACTACACTGTGTAATTTTGGTTATTTCTGTGTATACTGCTCACTGTAACTTTATTGGTGGTAATGAATAAATGTTTTTATTATTATTATTAATACTTTGTCTAAAATAAAAGTAGCCTAAGTTACTCCTTATAACATCAGCTATCTGACAGTGAAAGTCCCGTTAAAATCGGTCCGGTCATTTCGAAGATTAGCCGGAGCATACAGACAGACAGATAAAAATTTTAATAATAGTTTTTTTATGAGTACCGTATATAATTTCTTATGCATTGAATAAAAATATGTCATTTTAATATTACAAACATACACTTCAATTTTTTTTAACTATTTCAACAATTATTTATTTGTCAATTAGTATTCAATACTCACAATAAAAAAAACTAAACTAATATAGGAAAACAAAAACTAAAAATTTTAATTCTCAAAAAGTCCTGCTCCCCGTGGTATAGTGCCAAGAACGCTGGCTTATTTATTTGTATTTGTATAGATAGGAGGTTTATTTCTCATACTTGCCATGCTTGACATCCATAGTTTTTCATTAACTGTGTTTAGCATCTATCTCTATCTCTGTCTACATTTACGACACATACAAAATAATACAGATTCGTGGATTCATTTAAGCCACCTCTACATGATAAAATGGTTCTAGGTGGTGTAGAAGTCGATTTTTTTGGGATTTCAAGAATCTTGGCGTGGATTGGAGAGAAATCAATATGCTATGCTATCTATAGATCTAAATATGTATATATATATCAAATCATCTTCCATACTACTTAAACTAACCCGTGAATTAAAATGTCAAAGATAGTTAAAAAAGAAAACGAATAATATAAATTGCTCGCAATACCATAATGGGAATGTGCGTGCCAATATCTTTTTTTTACAAAGCGTTTTACAGATTGTAGGTGACAAAAGAGCTCACAGTCACAGTATAAATTTCCCAAATATTAACTGTGAGACAGTCCACCTGATAGTAAGTGGATCAAGAATCAAAATTCAGATGCTTTGTCACGCCTGAGAATTAAGATGAAATGCCTCGTTTCCAATAAAAAGGGTCGTCGGTTATTATATAATTATTAGCTCCTTTCATTTTTATTTTTATCGAAACGCGTGCGATCTTTAATGAAAAATTAGTTGGTCGTTTATCTATAACGCTTTTTGTTAATTATTTTTACGTGTAAACATAATATTGTGTAATAAGTATAACTGTGTCAAGAGGATATTGCGTCTAGAATTATTAGACACATTGAAATTGCCTATAGAGAAGTAGTAAACCAGACAAACTAGTTTCAATGTCGCGAAGAAGACATAAACACATTTTCAAGAATTGTAAAATTTTATAATTTTTTTAAGTAACACGAAACAAACAAGTGACTTTAGCGTGGTAGTTTAGAATATCTGCAGATTTTTCACTGTCAAAGTATGAGGGAAATAATTATAAAGTTCCAGTTTACAAGTTCAGCCACATAATTTGCAATTGTTGTATATTCATTAATTTATGCATTATTTATTATAAATTAAAGTTTGCTTTAACAGGATATCGAAAAGAATTCTAGACATAAGTAGCCTCCGCCACCGTGGACCTTGGCTTCGAGAGAAGCTTGGGCATTGTTAGTCAGAATAATTAGTAGGTAGGTACCTACATTAAAAGTTACGTTATATTTAAACCTTATTGTTATCTAAACTCTACTACAGTCTGATTCGTGTATAAAGTAACATGAGGGAAATATTTATAAAGTTCCAGTTAACAAGTTCAGCCACATAATTTGCAATTGTTGTATATTCATTAATTTATGAATTATTTATTATAAATTAAAGTTTGCTTTAACAGGATATCGAAAATAATTCTAGACATAAGTAGCCTCCGCCACCGTGGACCTTGGCTTCGAGAGAAGAGTGGGCATGGTTAGTCAGAATAATTAGTAGGTAGGTACCTACATTAAAAGTTACGTTATATTTAAACTTTATTGTTATCTAAACTCTACTACAGTCTGATTCGTGTATAAAGTAACACGCAGCAGCCGGGCTAGCATGAGCCGGAGAGAATATATCCCCGGAGAGAGGATATAATTTTTATCCCTTGCTTAGTTTTATCCACCCTGCGAGCATGGGCAAGAGACAAAAATTATATCCCCCCGATTATATCCACTGACTAGAGATAAAATTATCTTATCTCTATAGTATATCCCCGTTTGACATAAAGAGTGGACATATATCTCCCCGTCCGTAGCATGAGGCCAAGGGAAAGAGAAAAAATTATCCCTTTTTGACATTTGAAAGGGACAATTTTATCCTCTTTCGCGGACGTGGCTTTAAGTTTATCTTCAAACCACTTTAGTACAAAAAAAATGTCTCGAGCCTATTGCAACTACATTTTCGTGTCAGAAATTGAAAAACAAGAAAGAGAATTACATGAGCAATCGATACGTGATCAGAATGCTCAATCTATTGGAATTCTCCGACAACGAATTTCTACGCCGGTTTCGGATGCTCAAAGATTGTTTTGTATTTGTGTAAAGAACTCTATGAGGCTTTAAACATTGATGTGTTATATAACTCAATGGCTTTAAAGCCTATTAATTCTGTGGATGGACTACCAGTATATATATTAAGTATATATATATTATATATAGCATATTGAAGTAAGCATCTATTACAACCACCTTGTCCAAAAAAGTCTCAATAGCTCAATTCCATGATTTAATTACATAGGTTGTGTCAACAATACACAAGGCGAGTCCAAGGTCAAGTCAAATTTAATGATAATAGAATCGGTCTATACTATATTTTAGGTTAAGTATTACAACGTTTTAAAATAAAGTTATCAAACTTAGTAAAGTTACAATTCAAAGGTTTAAATTAAGAAATATGTTAATTCTTTAGCAAAGCTTGCTAAATATACTATACTCATGGTTATAAAATTATTTATTCCTTGTTTTGTTTGAAATCATTACATTTTTATTCTTCATGCTTCATCATTTTCAATTAAAATTAAATCTTTGTGACTTAGAGTAGACATCAATTTTGATGTATTTTGTAATTTTCTTATAATGGCAGTAATTGCGGGGATATATTTTTTTTAATTTCTTCAAGAGGTTACACCACCTCCAAAGAATTAGAATAATAGAAAAAATAAAAACAAGGCAGAAATACGCTTAAAATAAATATAACAAATATTATAAATGACATATTGTTTAACAAAAAATTATGAACAGTTTAGCAATATAATAAACAAAAGGTAAAAGAAATTATAAGTTAATGTAAATCTACTTAATCTTAAAACTAGTTTATAGCTAGTATAGTTTATAGTTTTATACTATGGTATATTATCTATGCGCGGGGATAAGTTTATCTACTGTCGATATTATATCCACCATAGGCCCATGCTCGCAGGGTGGATAAAGATTTGACATAGGGATAAGACAATTTTATCCCTTGTCAGTGGATATAATCGGTGGATAAAATTTTTATCCCCTGCTCATGCTAGCCCGGCAGATGTCAAATCTTTTAAATTCTGAAACGTGCAATTATAATGATTTCTTAATGATTTCTTAAATTTACGCGAACACTATTAATTCCCGACGTTTCGGGTGCTTTACAGCACCCATGGTCACGGGGGGAGGGGGGACTTGAGATGTTTGACGTCCCAATGTCATTGTTAGCCCGGCTATCTTCAGCTTTTTAATATTAATTTTTAGATCCGATCTACGCAAACATCTCAGTCCCCCCTCCCCGTGACCATGGGTGCTGTGTAAAGCACCCGAAACGTCGGGAATTAATAAAATAAGTAAAAGTAGTTAATTAAACGCGATAGAATCCGTAAATTTAGTTCTATTCAAGTGCGATAATATTACGGAATTATGTACATATTATAATTTCATTTTAAAGTAACAACATACTTTATAAACTTATGTAATTAGTAACCAGTTAGTAGTAAATATTTCAAGTTAAATTCTTGGTTGAAAATCAAGATAATAGTCGAGATTGATCTAAGCGAACGACATCAATAGAAGGAATGCCAGTGGGATTACGGTGAATGCCCACTTGATGAAACTTTAATATTAACAAAGGTGAATAAAGATATGCAAGCGAGAATGTTTTATTTATGCTTGATTTTATCTTTATTTTTTAGATACATCTTTCCGTTATTATGCTAATCAAGCTATTTAAAGGCCGCTTAACTCAGTGTTAGCGTATCGGTCTGATTTATTGCAACCGGGTTCGGGTACGTACTAGATATATAGGTACGAACGTGTTGCAAATATATTTTTGTGAGGTAATTATCGTTTCCGGATTCCACATATAAGTTTGAAATATTCTCTAATTAATTTATTGAACAGGTAAAGGCGAATAAACCGTGTAGTGGCGGTGTAAGAATACCTACTACCCCATACTGTCCCGCGGGTGCGTTAGCATAAGATGTAACACAGGGAAACTGAAGATACCATCCACACCATGTGGATGCTTGGCGGTCCACCATTGTACTGTTTCACTAGGAGTTTTCTTCCGCATACGACCTCTCTCTGTGGAATAGTTTACAACCGGCGATTTTTCCTGACCGGTACGACTTAGGGACCTTCAAGAAAAGAGCTTACTCCTTTCTAAAAGGCCGGCAACGCACCTGCAATTCCCTGGTGTTGCAGTAGTTCATGGGCGACGGTAGTCACTTACCATCAGGTGAACCGTATGCTCGTTTGCCCCCTCTTTCCTATAAAAAAGGTGATAGGCAGCAGTATTTTCCTAATAACAACTCAAAATAATAAAAAAACTGCGATTGCCAACCCGCCTGCCAAGCGTGGCAACTATGGCAACATTCCCCTATGAGACAATTTATGTGGGAATTCCATATTTAGCAGTAGACTTTCAAAGGCCGTAATGGATGGAAAGATAATAAGACGAACTGGTGGTGGTGGTGGACGAATAAGGTGAACTGGACACCTGATGGTTAGAAGCTACTGCAGCACATGGACGCCCGGAACTAACTTCGTACTAGAACACGTACGCATTAATCTACGTAGTACCCTTAAGATCCAGTAAATAACTAACTATACTACTCTACTAACTGAAATGATGATGACTCCTCATATATGATGCAACAGTAACAACCATTGAAGTAATCGTGTCCCATTGTGGAGACTTAACGTAAACAGTATCTTGGTCGTGGTTAAATGGATCGAAGATTTTTACAAGGTAGTTGGCAAGAAGACAGACTGCGAGAAAATGGCGTGACAACGACTCTGCGATATATTGATGATAGAGATGATTAAGTACCCGAGATATTAAGTCTGATAATAGCAGTAAAGAGAAGTTAATTACAGCTTGTTGTATCGTAACTACGTTCCAACGTCATCCTTTTCTTAATAACTTACTTGACCTGATTATTAAAGTTTACGTGTTATATAATTGTCAGTGAAATTATTTATAGCTAGGGGATTTAAATCGGAACATAGGACCCGAGGAAATATGTGAAATGTTTACGTTATTTTCAAAACTCGCTTGAAATAACATGTAAATAATACTACTGAATGTAGGCTTTTCGGTCTTACACATAATCTGTTTACAAAACTATGTATTTTATTTAAATCTAACATCGAATAAATTGACGAATAAGCATACGAACGCCATAAACAATTTTCTTTTACTTACATATTTATATCATTTTTTTTGAAATAGATATGTAAGTTTTTAAGGTGTCGTTTTTATGTTTTTGCTTTGCCTAAGGATAAACACAAATTTTAATTAGGTATTATTGCTTAAGTTATTGTTCTGAGGTAATAATACTTCATAAATTGACATTTTACAAATTTTCTTAACACTGTTTCAGGTTCGCGTATTTTATGATTTGACGATGAAATATCAAATAGTATGACATAAAACGTTCATATTAAATTAATTGCTAAAAATCTTTGTAACTGTTTTTTTTATTTTATATAAATTGACGGAATTACTTCGCACAAACTGGTTTATACTAATTAAAATCAATCCATTCTTTAGAAAAACAGTCAACGAGAGTCGCACGGGTTTTTGTGAATGATTTGAATTAGAAATCAATTAATGAAAAGATATGTTCGTATTTAATGAAAGAGATTCAATGGTTTGTGTGTATAATATTTGATTGTCTTTTGTTTTTAACAAACAAAACTAAGACGGTGACATGGGACAATTTGACAGCCAAGACACTACAATTTAAATCATTATCATACGCGTATATTGGCCTTCAGTAAGCCTTCTTTATGAGGTCATTTGGAGGTAAAATAATCGTCAATTAATTACATGAATTTTTTAATAAAATTAATTCTGCCCTTTATTATTACATATATAACATCTAAATGGAAAAATAAGGTTTAGAAATAAACAATCTCGAAACTTTACCTAATCACCAGAGTCAGAGTCCATCACCAAAGCCGATTTCTGCATTTTTTCTATTACCAATAATTGATATTTATCTTCACACGTCTTTTTGTACGTACCCAAACTATTCCCGTTATCCCGGTTCTTGTTATTGCCATTAAACTATCTTTTCTTATATTCTTAATTCATATAAAGTTACCTTATATTCTAAGTGAGTAAGCCTTTGTTATACAATAGCGATGGAGCAATCATGCGCTGCTCGTTCTGCCCGAATGAGTCATCTTAGATGGTTTCTGATTTCCTAGTAATTTATTTTGCGTAAAGTATATTTGTCATTCTTCCTACCGTTTCATCTACTTTGTAATATATGATTATAACTCACTGTCTGTTATCTACAATCAAGTCTATTTTGTTTTTGTATTAATTATTTAATATTCAACATATTATGCAAAAGTTGATTAACGTGGTAGAGCCAAACCGCAGCTACATATGTTAAGGTTTCAGAACAAATGGGCCGGCTAGACCGGAGGAGGGAACGAACTCACCACACGAAACAGGAGAATTTGTGCTCCTGTTTCGTGTGGTGAGTGTAGAGAACCAGAGACCATTTTTAGTGATAACTTACTTACTTACTTACTTATCTTCACGCACAATCCCTAACGGGGTAGCCAGAGAGAACAGATCGCCAAGTGTCACGATCCTTACATACCTCTTTCGCTTCTTTCAGGTTCATTAACTTCTTCATACATGCACGTCTAGGTATCCGAGTACTCTTGACCCTCCCCTCTTCGAGCAATTTGCTCACATGGTCTTCGAAAGTTAGTCTCGGTCTACCTCGACACCTTTTAATATTTACTTTCGCTCTATATATTTTCTTCACCATTCGGTCTTCACTCATTCGTTCAACGTGCCCAAACCATTGGAGTACGCCCCTATCAATTTTTGTGATAAGGTCATCTTTCAATCCTGCCATATTGCGAATCTCTTCGTTTCGCTTTCGGTCGGCTAAGGTAACGCCACACATTTTACGAAGAGATCGCATCTCCACTGCATTCAACTTGCTTTTATGCTTCTTCTGGCATACCCAGGTTAGTGATAACGAGGTGTGCTATCTACGTCCTTAGGGGTAGCAACGTATCTATTGACAATCAAGTGGACTATTTTTTCCCTAACAGTTCCAAAAATTTATGCTGAAATGTTCCTCTTTTCTAGGCCCTTAAACAGATGATAGAAGAAAAACAAAATTAAAGGCGACGCGAGAGAAATTAAAAGTGCGATGCACCAGCCCTACCAATACGGCTTACTGCTTATTCTATCCCATCCATTACATCCAGGGAGGGGGGAGAGGTCTGGATAACATACTTCTTTACGTCTAGGATATGACAATGAATCTTTATTTACGAATCCCCCATAATTTCCCCATAACATAATTCCTTCTTATAACTTAGGATAATATATTGTAGCCTATGGTCTGACTTGGCTAGTTCTCAGTTACAGCCTATATACGTCCCACTGCTGGGCACAGGCCTTAGGGGTAGCAATGTATCTATTGACAATCAAGTGGACTATTTTTTCCTAACAGTTACACTGTTCACTCCACTTGTAAGCTTCTCTCCGCTTCTTCTCACACGGTCTCCCCGCGGTAGGGACTTGTCGAAGCAATGGCGTAGCATTTCAGTTTTTTTTATAGGATAGAATGACAAACGAGCACACAGTCCACCTGATAGTAAGTGGGTATGTGGCCCATAGACAGTGGCCCATAGACATCTACATCTATCCTCGATTACGAATCAAAATGCAGATGCGTTGTTATCCGTGAGGATTTAGATGGAATGCCTCGTTTCCAGTAAAAAGGGTCTCCGGTTCTCTACACTCACCATACGAAGCACAGCAGCGTTAATCTTCTATTTCACGCTGGTATTCTGCGAGAGCGTGGTCCTTCCCCGGTCGAGCCGACCCATTCGTGGTACAACTATAATACTAATATAACTGCAGCATGGCTCTACCACGTAATTCAGTTTCAAGAAGTGCATTGTAAGGGCCAATTTTGAATAAAAATATATGATTTTGATTATCTACGTCCTTGGGGTAACAACATATCTATTGTAATTGTTGCGACAAAAATAGTCCACTTGCAAGCTTCTCTCCGCTACTTCTCACAAGGTCTATTGTTGGTCGCGCAATGGGAACTAATTGAAGCGATGGTGTAGTATTTTAGCTTCAAAAAGTGCTTTGTAAAGCTAAAAAATATTTGACTTGGACTTTGATGTTTAATCGAGGAAAGTTTTAAGTGTCTATTTCTCACAGCATCTACTTACCATCAGATGGTCGCTTATCGTTCTTATTCTATAAAAAAGGTATGTTTTGCTATTTGCTTGGTAGCCCATTTACCATTTTATATTGATATTACCGTCTTGTTGCTCTTAAGTTGCTTTTAAGCAGCTTCACATTTATATACATGCAGCGTATACGTACCTCGGTTTGAAAAAGAAATAGAGAGCCAGTACTCTTGACTGACCACGAAACTCCTTTGCTTGTAACTAGTTTCAGTTTTCCACGGGCTGTATTGGTTAAATAAGTTAGCCTGCGAGTTCTAATTTTATAAATTATGACGCGTCGATTTTAACACGGTTACTTCAAGGACACCGTGTGGTCACGGCGTAAAAAAATCCTCCACCGCATGTCATCCCGTAGATGTATGTGTTAAAAGACCGTCTGACTATAAGACATGCAACAAAGATCTTGTTGCATGTCTTCTGATAGATGTTTATATAACAAAGCCGTTTATGTAACGGGAAATAGCGTTATAGGTGCGAGGTGTCTGGAATTACTATTGCCAATCCAGCTGTCAAGACTGGCAATCAGGGGAAATCTTTCCTTTAAATAAAAGTCATGTGTACCTGTTTAGAGCAAAATATATTTTCGTTTTAGTGCATTGTACCTATCAGCTTTTATACTTAAGTACAAGGATACGTAAGTTAATTTATATTTTTAAAAATCTACGTCGTGTTGCAGATTTTAATGTAAGAAAAATGGTATATTTTGCACTGTGCCAATCATTGTTGACATATTGCATTACCATCTGGGGAGGAGCACCTAAAACGACCATATTGCAATTAGAAAGGGCTCAGAGGGCACTATTAAAAGTTAGCAATTCTCTTCCATTCCGTTGTCCTACAACTGACCTTTGTCAACATTGTAATGTCTTATCTGTTCGTAAACTGTTTATATTGCACACTACACTGCTACAACATTCTCTTATACACACACACACACACACACACACACACACACACACACACACACACACACACACACACACACACACACACACACACACACACACACACACACACACACACATACACACACACACACACACACACACACACACACACACACACACGCACGCACAATCACACACACACACATACACAAACACACACACACACACACACACACACACACACACACACACACACACACACACACAGCACGCGCACACACACACACACACACACACACACACATACACACACACACACACACACACACACACACACACACACACACACACACGCATACATTAACACTATTATACATATAGAAATAACTTTAAAAAAACATATAGAATCTTTCCTTGTTGAAATATTTCCTATTTTGTATTTCTCTTGTAGTATTTTTGAAAATGTAATACGTGCTATCCGTCAGGGTGAGGGCCTGGTGATCTATAACACAGGGATTACCCTAGTATGGACACCAGTCTCTCACAAAGGTCAAAATTATCTACTATCGTATTATTTAAGAAATAATGTGAAATTATATACCTTTGTGAAAAGAAAAAAAAATAAAATGATTTAAAATGATTTATACGTGGTAGAGCCATGCTGCAGTTATATTGGTAATATAGTTGTAGCATGAATGGGTCGGCTCGACCGGGGAAGGACCACGCTCTCACAGAATACTAGCGTCAAATAGCAGCTTAATGCTGCTGTGTTTCGTATGGTGAGTGTAGAGGACCGGAGACCCTTTTTACTGGAGACGAGGCATTCCATCTTGGTCCTCACAAATTACAACTCATCTGCATTTTGATTTGTAATCGAGGATAGATGTAGATGTCTATGGGCCGCAGCGGCCACTTATCATCAAGTGGACTGTGTGCTCGTTTGTCACCCTATCCTATAAAAAAATCAGCACTGACTTATAACTTTGGTGAGCTCATAAAACTCTTATGTATAAGAAAAATAATATTGAATGTTAAAGTGAAACTTTCAAATAAAAGAAAGCGTTATAAAAGCAGCATGCTCTATAGGATTTCGGCAATGATTGAGGCCATGGAAAGTGACACAAAGTTGACAAAGATCGGATGCGATTTTCCACTATATAGTGGGCAACAAACCTTGACGAGCTGCTACCGAAGCCTAAGAAAACTTTATGTCAAATATCAATGTCACTCCATGTTATTGCCTTAATAGTTTTAGTTTTAATTTTATTTAAGATGTATGTTATATAAGATGTACATTACTATAAAATTAAATGTTTTAACCGGTTTCGTTACATTTAAAATATTTATTTGCATAAGTTACAGCCTAGATTCGTCCCATTGCTGGGCACAGTAGCCCACCTCTTATTTCTGAGAAGATTTTATGGCAGAGTCTCCGGTTCTCAACACTCACCATACGAAACACAGCAGCATTAAGCTACTATTTCACGCTATTCTGTGAGAGCGTGGTCCTTCCCCGGTCGAGCTGACCCATTCGTGCTACAACTATACTACTAATATAACTGCAGCATGGCTCTACCACGTGTAAAAAAATTGTGGACTAGAATGGAATGCCTCATCTCAGTCCATAGGCTTGAGAACGTATTCACATTTTGAAGATCCTTAATCTATCCTAGATTACGAAAATCAAGGATCTAGAGGTATCTTTAGGCCACAGCATCCACTTAGCAGGTATCTAATCAACAGGCAGACTGTGGGCTCGTTGTTCACCCGTATTCTATTTTAAAATTCATGTTTTTTCAGATGTTTGGAAGTGAGGGAAAACTGAATTACAAAATTTCGTTACATTCATACAAATATAGATGACATATAGGTTAAGCTTAATATGAAGCGTGTAATAAGGAGTGGATTTGTAAACGAAATCTCTTTTTTCTTCTTGCTATAATAATCTGTGTATTTAAAATAAAATTAATGGCTATAGATTACCATTTCTTGGTTGACTTTTTATGGACATAAATTAAAATAGCTTACTCTTAACACCTGTGCTTAAGCGTCTACACGTGTCAACTCCTTGTGTTAGGAGTAGAGACATGCTCTGATAACTCGCATGCAAACAACAAACATTGCAAGACGTTGCTTTACCACGAGCCGCTCACTTGACAGTGTTTGTATAAAGAGTTTATTTATGAAATGGATTTAATAAAAGTGATCTGAGAGTGAAGATTGCAACATCTGCCTGTACACACTTTACTCCTTTTTAAAGGAAAGGTGAACCATGAACACCTTGACAAACTCTCAACAAAAAAGACAACATAATTATCCGGTCGACCAAATGTAATCAAAAACGAATAGTTACTGAAAACGAAATACCTACCTATTTAGTTTTCGAAAACTACATATTTGCCATCATATGAAAAAAAAAACAAGGTAATATAGATAAGAATAAAGCATAAATATAAACCAACCGTTTTTTTTTATATAATAAGAGTGACAAATTAGCACACAGTCCACCTAATGGTAAGTGGACGCTGTGGCCCATAGATATCTGACATTTACCTTCGATTACGAATCATAATGCAGATGCGTTGTCACCCCTGAGGACTAAGATGGAATGCCTCGTTTCCAGTAAAACGGATATTCGGTTAAAACGCAGATCTACAGTTCTCTACGCTCACCATTCAAAACACTGTAACATTGAACTGCTATTTTACGCCGGTATTCTATGAGAGCGTGGTGCTTCCCCGGTTGAGACGACCCATTTGTGTTATAAGTTATAACCATAACATAGCTGCAGCGTGGCTCTAACACGTATGCTAACATTATTTTTAACTGGCTGCGGTGAAACATAACATCATTAGCAAGTTTTAATACCTTTTTATTTAATTTGAATAAGATGTTATGCTTATGTTATTCATATCGTTTATAATAAAAAAAGTAAAACCAGAGCTATTGAATTAATGAAACAGATAACATATACGACCCACTGCTAAGACTTTCTAATCTAAGTACTTTTTAATCTTTACTGGTCTGGTTTTTATGTAAAAAAAAGATATTTAGTAGCTTGACTATTTGTTTTATTGTTTAACTCGAAAAAGCGTAACCGCACTGATTTGACTCTATCTGATTTATTAAATAATTAAAAGAAAACGTAAAATATCGTACCGAAAGAAAGTCAAACATATTTTGGTATTGATAGAACATAATTATAACATCGCAATCGAAAGTATGTCAGTCGGCGACCTGTCCATATTATATTATGTTCCTACGTTGCGACTTGCGACTACTGACTCTATTTCCACTTTCACTCGCGATATGGTAAAAGATATGGTAACGAAGAACAGGCAGGTCTCAACACGAATCAAAGATTCTTCTTCGCGTTCCTAATAGTTCGAACTTTTAGGAACACGAAGAAGAAACTTTGATTCGTCGTTTATCGCCTCTTCAGCTTCTATACCTTACATCTATTGATCTAGTTATTTATTATCTATTACTTTGGATATTTTCGGTCGGGGTATATCTCGCAGATTCTATAAATTATTAATATATCTCACAGAATACCAGCGTGAAATGGTAGCTTGATGCTGCTGTGTTTCGTATGGTGAGTGTAGAGAACCGGAGACCCTTTTTACTGGAAATGAGGCATTCCATCTCGGTCCTCACGGGTGACAACGCATCTGCATTTTGATTTGTAATGGAAGATAGATGTAGATGTCTATGGGCCGCAGCAACCACTTACCATCAGGTGGACTGTGTGCTCGTTTGTCACCCTATCCTAAAAAAAAAAATACTATTGTCTATTATATTAGCTTAACCGTGTAGTCTCGGTGTAAGAATATCCAGTAACCCATATCATCCCGTGGGTGTTGTAAGAGCCGACAGCGGGAAACAACCAGGAGATGGGCATTGCAGTAGTGTCTACCTAATAACAACTATTATAGCATATTATTGCAGCATGTGCAGTTATATTAGACGTATAGTTGTAGCACGAATGGGTCGGCTCGACCGGGGAAGGACCACGCTCCCACAGAATACCAGCGTCAAATAGTAGCTTAATGCTGTTGTATTTCGTATGGTGAGTGTAGAGAACAGGAGACCCTTACTGTACGAGGCATTCCATCTTAGTCCTCACGGGTGACAACAAATCTGCATTTTTATTCGTAATCGAGGATAGATGTAGAGGTTTATGGGCCACAGCAACCACTTACCATCAGGTGGACTCGTTTGTCACCCTATCCAATAAAAAAATAACGACTAAAAAACTGTGGTGCCAACCAGCCTGCCAAGCGTGGCAACTATGACTATATAAATATCCCTTATGAGGCCATCTACGGTGCAGGCTTATGTTCGGCAATGGACTTTCGATAGGCTGTATCGGGTACGGCATCGGCGTCTAAAATATATACAAAATCTAAATAATAAATGATCGAAATATTTCACGTAATAACTACTGGGGTGTAGGCGTCAGTCTGTCAGTATAACGCCGACAGTTATGTACTTCGGCATTATCCGCGTTTCGCGGCGGACATGAAAATCGGCCATTCACCCACATTTTCGCGCACCGTGTCCTCTTTTCACCATATTCTTGTATTGTGTAACCCAAAGAAATGCGGATATCTGTCATCGCATAGTGTGCTTTTCTTTTGTATTCAAGTTTTAATAAACAGCACATCTGTTTTCAAATTATGTTATTTTTTTTCTTTGAAATAGAATTTTTTTTTTGGTTTTTACTTTAACCTTTTTTTAATAGGAGGTTTTATAATTAAACGATTTCTTATTCAGCGATACAATAATTTTACAGTGGGTACTAATAAAACTAACAAACCGATCCGATGCCTATAATATATAGCTATATATAGTTTTAAATTATCCAATTTAATCATTTTTATATAAAAATAAACAGGTATATTAATACCTAACAAAAATATTTCCTAAAGTTGTTATATTCAGAAATTTGACTAAACTAGTCAAATTTCTGAAAAACAACAAGAAATCTTATCTACAAAATTAAAGCAATTTTTTTATTTAAATTTAGCAACTATTTTTTGAATAATGTGATTAAAATTTCAAAATAGGCGTTAAGATCGATTCATAAAGAAAGTATTTAAAAATGCACTCTCTAGCAGGCAATGTCTTAAATTGCTTACATTTTTAGTCAAACAATAGTCGTGTTTGTTCAACAATTAACCGCATGTCGGAGACAAGGAATGTACAAATAATTCCACAATATTTGTTCGACTGTTAAAAGATTGTTTTCGGTAATTAACTCGGTTATCTGGAATGTTGATTGTAATGATATCTTATAAATACAATTTCACAGCGGCTGGAGAGCTGTAATTAGGGGCGGCTGTAGAAACCTTTTTGCAATTTGCCAGCCAGTAATATATATTATGCAATGGCGCTGTTATATTTTGTATCGGTTCAGCGATTATTCACTAGCTTTGTATATTACTCGGTATTTTTATTATTATTTATTTTATTTGAATGTTTATTCAAAATTCAAATAAAATAAATAACACTTAACATCAGGTGAACCGTACGCTCCTTTGCCTCCTCTTCTATAAAAAAAAAACATAAAATGTGCTTCAGTGCTAAGAAAATGTATTTCTTGTTACCCGGTGACCGATGGCTTGATTAAATTTTATTGCTCTTAGTAGCATTTGTGGTGAGTGTTTCTCCACACAACATTTTCCTTCACTGCCGCTGATAACCCAGCAGTAATTTAAATTAATAAATAAATAATGAAGGTACCGGTACCAAAGATTATAATGAGGTTGTTCGTGTGATTGGAAATTTAAGACGAGTAATATATCCCTGAGCCACCACAATTCTTATTCAATAGCGTAAGAAAACTGTAAGTAAAATACCTAATGCAAGCATAGGCGTACCACTTTACAGAGAGAGGTGTCGGTTACATGTTCCAAAATCATAATACCTACAGCACAAATATGTATTGTAAGTGGGTTGGATATGGTATTCAATTCAACTTAAGATTTTTGATACACGGCTTAGCTTTCAGCCTTGGCTGCTGAGACTTTGCCAAAACAGAATTAGCGGCCCTCGAAACCGTGACAATTTAGCTATCTAAAACACCCGCGGTTTCTTTCGAAATTTATAAGAAATTTGGTCCGCTATCATTCACCTAGGCTGGCAGCGATAAGAAAATGGCAGGGACTTTATCCTTTAATATTACCCTAACATAAATGTTTTATGAAAACTGAACATATTTTCATGTCCACCATCAATCTCTAGCGACGTGTGGAGCCGTAACAAATGAAGAACTAATAACCATCAATACACTGCAAAATTAGATCAAATAGGAAGTGCACAGTACGTTTACTGTCATATTAGTTAGACCAGTCATTATCGATGACCGCCGCGTTAATACCGCTAACATTATTTATGACAAAGGGATTGCCAAATTGATAAAAACCTTTTATTTAAATAATTTTATGAATCAATCAAAATACTGATCACTGGAAAAGCTGAATGTAACCACTCTCTATAGAGCCAATTTTTTGGAACAAAACTACGAAAATATTGAGGTCCTTAACTGTTATTTAGCCGAGGCACATGATAGTAAGACGTTATTACAATTGAGCTCAAGCACATGGGGGCATTGTTATCATTTTAGAATTTAGATTTAAAATAATAATTCAGTGAAAGTTATAATGTCCACATGAATAAAATATTTACGTTGTAGACTTAGTTGAAGTCATAATCTAGGGATGGGGGGGGGGGGATATGGGACTCGAGTGTACAAATGTCCTAATGTGCCAATTTCCCCACCGATTTCACGGTTTAATTAGTTCATTCAATGTCACCAAACGTTTAACATTCTAAGCTCAAAAGATTAACTCGCTCCACTTATATTTGTATTAATGTGTACGTACGAAGGACAAACATGAATTATAAGGTCGGGGAAAAAGTGTCTTCGTATTTTATTTACAAATTTAAGATATTTTTTTTAATTAAATACATTTGATTATAATATATATATATATATATATATATATATATATATATATATATATATATATATATATATATATATATCGCACATACGTTGCTATAACGTCACTTATGCAAATGATGTAATTTTTCAGGAGAAGCGTTTGAAAATTCAGCAAACATCTCACTAATTACTATTAAAAAAATATAAACGTTTAAAAATTACTACCCCCACAGAAGTGACGTTATGGCACTAGAAAACAATTAACCTGACAATTATGTCAAAACAAACAAAACACGAAATCATGCAATTCTAAAAAAATATTTATTATAGTAGCAAAGAAGTATAACAAAATTTCTTAACTCTACAAAAAAAAATTCTAATAATCAAACTTTTTAATAACAGTCATCTTCCACTATTAATTAGGTGAAGTTTCGTGTTCAATGAATCATTGATTGATCACGTTTGGCATTTAAAAAATATAATTACGCAATAATCAACTGTATCATATTCTCTTACTTATCTCTAATACTGGTAAACAGTCTTAAAAAACATAAACAATTGTTACGATTCCAGGTTAATCACTGGCGATCAACCAACGAAAAATCAACCTTATCATTGCAATTATCCATAAAACTACTATTAATTAGGCGTTATAATCACAGTCATTGTACCCATAGGGTATTAAATTTTAATTACATAATAATCAACAGTATCAAATACAAATTCTTTTACTTATCCTAATTATCATTTGGTAAACACTCTTAACTTAGAATCACTGCCACATTACCAGGAAAATCGGGGAGTCTTTAACGCTGCGGTTACAATAAAGTTGTTTTTCCTGCAAATGTAAATGTGGCTTTGTAGAATATAAGTAAAATAAAAATTAAATGAGATTATTGTAAAAACTCTCATAGTATCTTGGCACGAGATTAGCCTTCAATAATTGCAATAAATCACGCTTTTTGCGTTCTGTAATTGGTATTTTTGAAGTGTAAGCTTGCTTCAAGATAATTTCATCTATTTTTCGATTGCCTCTATTGCCGCGTAAATTTTTTGGTTGAACAACAGCTTTTGCTGTTTTCAGTTTTGTAAGTGGTTCGATATTGGTAATTTACACAATTCTTGGTGAATTTAATACTTTTGATATCACCGGTCTTGATAACATCACCATTGACATTTTTCGCCATATTAAAGTTCATGTTCTCCTCAAGTGATTTCAAATCGAAGAAATCGTCATAATTCATTTCATTTACTACAAATGGTTTACCAGTCTTTTTGGCCCCACGAATTAGGGAAATGTATTGGTCAGGAACACAAATACAACCACCATTTTTGGCCCTAGTCACAGATTTTTCTATTACTGAATCAGCTGCGTCACCTTCATTTTGCGTGTGGCCACGAATCAGAAAGTTGTGTTGAATTGAGTTAATATTTAAGTTGTTCACTGATATAGTAGTACATTGCAAAAACAAATCGATTTTTTTGCTGACCACAGCAATTATCGGAATAAATTATGACATCACAGCCTGGTTTTTCAAATGCAATTTGCTGCAGGTATTTATACACACACGACCCTATTTCGATGGCTCCTCTATTGCCCAACCCTTCGTGCCAAAAATAACAGGTTGTTTCTCGTTTGTTTGCATTAGATATTGTTAAATTATAACAATTAAGTCTTGATTTGTAGTAAAACGAGCTTGATTTGCCAACAGGGCAGGGTAACACCGCTTGCAAGTCATAGGTGAAAACAATTGTGTTGTTATCAGGTTCATGACATCTTTTCATATCCCTGTCTTTTTCATGTCTACTTAAGCTTTTTTCTTCCTGATGTAAGTTGAAGCTTTCACGTAATTTATTCTTTTCTACTTCAGAGGCATTTTCGTATGCTTCACACTCATCGCAACGATCTTTTTTGGGTTTGAAAAATCCAATGTTAAAATCTTGGTTGAAAATCCGTGAGTAGACGTCGTAGTTTACAATAGGCTTGTTTTGTTGCTTCTGAATTTCGGAATAATTTCTGTGCAATGCTGCGACTGTCAAACCCCCATCAATGAATTGTCTGCTAGTATTAGCCCTGAGATAATGACTTTCAACCTTTGGAATTGATTCGATATGGTCCTTTACTGCTTGTATAACTTCAGGTTGCAATTTGCATTGCTTTCCGTGTTTTCCTCGTTGATCAGGTGGCGTAAACCCATCATTTCGTGCTTTGCCGTCGATAACAGTCCGTATTATCTGTTGTGTGATACCCAGAGTGTTGATCAGAAAAGTTTTACAGACGCGGATCTCTTTATTCTCATTAAGCAAGTAATATGCAGTGTTTTCTTTTCTGTCGTACATTTTGTTAGTCTTTATGCGGCGGTAAGCACATTTTAGTATTCTTGTACAAGCGTTTAAAAAACCCCGTTGCCTTTCTACACTCTCCAACTTCCAGTAAGACTTAAATATTTCCGTCCTTTTTTGTTCAGTAAATTTTGCAGCACAGGATAACCAACATTTTGAGGTACATGAAGGTCCCATTGTCTTACCTTGATTTAGTTTTTTGGTGTTTACTGAGATATAAGTTTGACCAGAATTTTTCAATCGCTTAGCAACATTCTTTTTCCAGGTTGTTGGATTACGAGTACGCTTTCTGCCTCTTGGTTTAGTTATAGGTTGCTCTGTTTGGTTATGCCCGTTAAAAAGACTCTCATTATTAGAATTATTATTCTCAGCAGGAGTATCACTGGAACTGCTACTTGAATTGCCACTGGAACTACTACTGGAGCTACAGCTGGAACTGCTTCTGGAGCTACTGGATGAAGACGACCTTGCACGAGGGTCATCTCCTAAATAAGTGCCGGAGAAATCACCTGTTGGGAAGTCGATATTATTTCGTTCATTCGTTTCATTAGTGGCATATAAAATGGACGGAGAGTTACTGGGGTTCCCTAAAGTAGTATCATTCTGCTCTGGAGTAGTTGTTGTAAGGTCATCTAGATTGGCTGGTGTTACTTGTTTCTCGGAATTTGTATGATGAGACAATGTATGTTCAGAACATGGCATCCTTGTAGAGTTGGCTAAATTTTGCACTTCAACGGAGTTTTGGTTGCCATTTGAAAGTGGAAGTAGCACAAGGTTTTTACTGCGTTGGTTCATTTCAGATCTGAAAGAAATAAAATACCTACATAATGATAACAAAAAGGTAAACAAAAATGTGATAATAACAAAATATATGATCGAATGATTTACCGATATTATAATTTTTAATTACTACAAAATAATTACTTATTAGATCCTTAAAGGAGTTAATTAATCATGTCGGAACAATTATCATAAAAATATAAAATAATTATAAAATAAAACATTAATCCTACTATACTGGAGCAATATTGTCACAACCATTAATCTTACGTTAACTTTGTACCATAAAATACAAATATTGGGGAAACAACGTCACTACTTACACAAGTGTCATATTGTTGTTTCAAGATACAAACCTCACAACTAAATAAGTGTTGTTATTACTCCAAAAACATAAAAATAAATTGTCACAATTACCTTAGTAACGTTGTACCTCCAGGAGACTGCTTCTTGTGCGGGATGCCGTGCGCAACTGACCAATGAAACGTTGTTTCTCCCAGTGGCATTCAAATTCACGCCAAAACCATAGCTACATTAGTGCCCTCTCACGAAAAGTGTACGTACTACACAAACGACAATAACGCACCAAGTAAAGAGGTAGATTAGGTGTATTTTCTCATACTCAGTTCAGTTTTGAGAAAAATTGCATAAGTGACGTTATAGCAACGTATGTGCGATATATATATGCAACGTTGTTCGATAACTTGTTACCATTATGTAGGTACTGACATAATCCCGTTGCTGTAAAAATCTTGGGATATTTGATCAAAAAATCTGTCAAGTAGTTTTGACAGTCCTCTCTTGATGTTAACTTAACGCTACCCGAATATTTCTTAAGAAACCGAAACAGGTGAAAATCTGAAGGTGCAAGGTCAGGACTATATTATGGTGAATGCATTATAACTTCCCAACCAAGCTCTCTCAATTTTTGCTGAGTGGCCAAAAATGTGTGTGGTCTAGCATTATCATGATGAGAACCACTCCTTTTCTGTTGATCGATTCCGGCCGTCTTTTCTCAATTTTTGCTTGAGTCTCATTAGTTGTTGGCAGTAGAGATCCGACTCGATGGTTTCCCCGGCGGTAAAAGCTCATAAACGATGGCCCTCCAACCACCATAGACACAGCATCACCTTATTGTGTGCTAATGCGGGTTTCGCTACAGCCTGTGGAGCTTAATTACACATTGACCATGATCTTTTTCGTACGTTCTTGTCATAGATGACCCACATTTCATCACTAGTGATCAATATTTTTAAAAATGGTTAGGTTTCATTACATTTCATTAGAGAATCGCAAATGAGCTTCGTTCAAATGGGTCAAAACAGTTTTGTGATCAATCCTCAATTCCTAGCCTCTAACTAACTAATATGCCGATCTTATTCCACTTTTTCAAAATGGCATCGACTTTATATGTATGACCAGAGCGAGCTACATCCTTGACATCAAAATTCCCGAACTGAAAACGCTTGGACCAACTTTGTTACTTACTGATTTAGGTCCATAAACGTTACAATTTTTTTTTCGCGACTTGAGTCACATAATTTTCCCTTTTTTTTATAAAAAAACTTTAGAATGTATCGAATTTCTTCGTTAGTTTCACTCATTTTTGCGGACAAAAAACAGTAGAAAATGGCGGGAATGTGTTATATACTTTTTATTTTTCTTTTTGTTAATGTCCTATGTGTATTATTATTAAAACCAGCCAGATAAAAACAGTACACTCAAGAGATTTTTCTTCAATTTTATACAAACAAAATATGAAGGAACATTTTCCCCGATCTATTATGTTTATATCCTTTGTAAAGGCCAATTTTGAATGAAAATATTAGGTCTTTACCTATGAAATTGCCGTTTTTTATGAAAAATGTTAACGTAATTTTTTGTCCATATTTTTTATTTTTAATAATCAAAGTTATCATTCATGCAACCAATGCATCTTTGCCTACGCAGTGGCAGTTTATCGATGCCCTTTTTGAAAAAATGTGTTGTTGAGCAGTGCAAGTGCAAGGCACACCTCGACGCGTTCTACGCGCTCGCGATCATTGAGTTCGGGGGGCACCCATTTGTCAAGCTTTATTACCTTGCCAATTTGACGCAAATGGGCCAATATTGTTTTGATGCTAACGTCGAAAGCTGCTGCCAATTCAGCCGCAGATTGAGTATCATCAGCTTCCACAATCGCCTTTAATTCGTCATTGTTGACCAAAGATTTCGGACGACACAGGTGGGTTCGTTTGCAAACGTCGTTGATGTGACGCGCCGTTTGGTCCGCGTTGCTGCCACGATGGTACTCATATCCTATAATTCCTCGAATTTTTAACGTATCCTTGATGAAAAAAATCAACAAAAAATGACTAATTTTGAAAAAGAATTGCATGTTTTAAAAAAAATTATTTGAAATTAGAATTCTTAGCCAAACAAAAATCATTTTGATTTGAAATGGCCAGTATTGCAGAACGGCAATTTTATAGGTTTGCACTAAAAGTTCACATGCGCAGACACTTGGTGTACAAAACGCAACACTTACGTATCAAAATCCACTTCAAACCATTATTTGAACGATAAAACGGGAGCAACAATCAAAAGTTGCCGCTAAAGCTCTAACGAATTATTTTATGTACAACATTACGTCAGACATTTCCTCGCGATACAAGTACGAATAAATCCTTTTCCTTTTAAAGACCTCGTTCAGAATATTGAATCTCAATACCATTTAGAAGGTTGTATCAGCGGTGTTCTTTATTAGTTGGCAAGAATTTCTTTTAAATTCTCTTACATTTGTATTGTGGATAAAAATTTCATAAAAGTTATAAAGCCTATGAAATAACGGTTTATATTTGATTATTAATGGTGATATATGCAGTTAGCCGAGGTTTGATCAATTTAAGGTTGGAAATAATTTAATTTCTAAAAGAAAGCGTAGCGTGTGTCACCTAAAATGCAATAGTGCAAGCATAATTTGAAACCAGTTCTGTTAATTCTTTAAACGTTGGCGTAGAATGTCGATGAGACGTGTGCTTGTGAGTTTTACAATAAAATTTGTTTTATCTAAATAAAAATACAGTTTCGATCATATCATTCTTTTATAATGACCGTAGAAGCTCAGGGGGTAAGTGCTCATCGTAGGTAAATTTTATAATACACACGCAACCCTAGTAAGATTCTCGGCGATAGTATTAAATTTGTTCTGTACAATTTTACCTGAACTGCAATTAAAACCTGCATGGCATTCATCAAGACTACTACTACTTGGTAATCATCCCAGAACTGACATTCTCACGAGAACGAGACGTATGCTGTTATTGTACTTTTTTACTTTTATTAGATTTATATTACCTAGTTTCCTTTTCTGTTTCGAACAAATACGATAATCGCCGGTTGCATCAGAGAGAACGAACTTCTTGCTTCATTTCCTGAACTAAGAAAAACCAGGCAAAAATATTCTTATGGCACTGAACGAGAAATGATGATGTTGAGAAATAATATTATTAAATAGAATATTATTCCACTAAGAATTGTGTAAATTAAGATTATATAATAATTGTAGCAATTGTGTGAACGAGGTAGCGATGTACTTGGCTGAGACTGACGAACATATTTTTCCCTTTTGTGTTTATTTAAAATCGAAGTACATGTTAAAGATACTGCAATATTGATTCTAACAGTTTATTCTGTTACTTAGCTCGAAAAATGTGTCTTATGGCTAACACACAAATATTAACACTATTTTTTGGATTTCACATTGCGTTATCCAACTAAAAACTTCATATTCGTCAAATGAAACTCAAACCTTATCGTTTACTATTACGTTACTGTAACAGCGATAGGCCTCCCCCATAGATTGCCTCATATGGGGGATATTTGCAATAGCTGTCACGCTGGGCACGCGGGTTTGTAATACCTAAACCTTATTGTAGGTATTATTACCAAAATGGTGTGCTTATTTTATTAATATAAGCCGTCAATTCCTTGTAAAGCTGTAATAAATATCAATGGAACCCTTAATCTGCCCTTTTTAACCATAAGCTATGATAGTAAGCACATATGTACCGACAAATGTAATCTATACTGTCCGATCTGCGTGTCTATCCGTTTGTTTCCGCTAATCTCCGAAATGGCCGGAACGATTTTGATGGGAAATTCACTGGCAGATATCTGATGTCATAAGGACTAAGTTAGGCTAATTTTATTTTAGAAAAATAGTTAGGGTTCCGCGAAAAAAATTAAAACTCATGAAATTCAACCGTAATAAATTCCACGCGGACGAAGTCGCGGGGAGCAGCTAGTAGTACAATAAAAATTATTTTATCACCGTCCACCTCTGCGTAAACTTATTGATGCACTAAAGTGTTCAGTGCTGCACTGTATAGTGTTTTTTCAATCTGCATAATTATAAGTTTTGTTGGGAGACTCGGCTCGATTAACGTAAATATATACGTAAATTTATACGTGGTAGAGCCATGCTGCAGTTATATTAGTAGTATAGTTGTAGCACAAATGGGTCGGCTCGACCGGGATGGGATGGGATCGGGATGGACCACGCTCTCACAGAATTCCGGCGTGAAATAGTAGCTTAATGCTGCTGTGTTTCGTCGTGTGTGTGTTTGTAATCGAGGATAGATATAGATGTCTTTGGGCCGCAGTAACCACTTACCATCAGGTGGACTGTGTGCTCGTGTGTCACCCTATCCTATAAAAAAAAACATTCTAATTTATTGTGACGGGCGGGTGGCAACTTAGTTATAGGATAGGTACTCAATGTGTACTTCATCATTTGTTCATAATAGACACTGGGAGCGTCATATAATTTTTATGATTTTTGATGATAAATCTGTTTTTTATAGAATAAGGGTGACAAACGAGCATACAGTCCACCTAATGATAAGTGGATGCTTTGACCCATAGACATCTACATAAAATAAAAATTGTACAATTATAGATAGGACACACAAAATGTCAACGGCACAGGCATTAAATTAAGACCAAATGTATACAAGAATAGAATATAAATTGAATTGAATTGAATTTACATAGTGCCGATACTGCTAAGATATAAGATGTTTGTATGTATTCATTTAGTTTGGTATTGGAGAATTTATAAAACCCGCCATTAAGAAAAAAGTTGTGGCTGGGAAAAAAATAATTAAATTTTTGTAGATGCCATTGAATCTATGACGACGACTTTTATTGTACGCTAGGTGCCTTAAGGAATTACGATACTGCTTCCTAAATCCGTACCCAAGGAACATCTGGTTGTTAAATTCATATCTGTTTCAAATGGATGTATAAAATCACGTTAACATTCGGAACAGATGCCATCAACTGAACTCTTAATTGTCGAATTATTAGCACGTGTAAAGCTAACGTTCTATATCAAGGTAGTTGTTGAATATTGGGTAGATGCCCCTAATAACAGCCATGCCTCTATTTCAGTCTTTTTACCTAATAAATAAAGTTTATAGTGGTCTTACTATTATCAGCTAAAAAATTCTTTGTAACAAGAGGAGAGAATTTTTCAAAAATATTACCACACAGTTGTAAATCTATCAGTGTTAAATTAAAAATCAAAACACGTAGGTACGCAACGAGAACACTAATTTTTCAAACTTTTTGACAAGTTATGATCCCGAAAAAATTTTGATTATTTTACATTAGCTCATCTTTAATATAATCATTGCAAGAGATAATTTACTGATGATAGTGGTAGGTAGTGTTTAATCAATCGCGTTCTGGTAAATATTGATAAAATAGTCATTTGAAGATATAAACAGAAAAACTTACTTAAATACGACACATAATAATTATGTTTATAATAACCAGAATATACGGTTTAAATAGTACGTATAATATATGATACACTAAAAAAATTCTAAACAATCAACAAAAGCATTCCATGTGTTGCCATCTGTAGTCGGAAAGAAGCAAATTTATTAATATTGTAACATTGTAACTCAGTATGTTTCTTAGTTTCGTCGCTAGATGGCGCTTTTAAATAATTTCAATTTTATGCATAGATGGCGTTAGAAGAAAAAAATTGCTTTAATATTTTTAAATTAGGAAGTTGAAAAATATAACTGTTATTATGTGGGTAAACATTGACTATGTTTACCACATAGTAACAGTTTGAATTGAGATTGTATATGTTTGGTTCTAATGCGCGAAATATTGACAAGCCGCTGACCGTGGTGGAAAGGAGCATAGATTTAGTATAAACTCCTGGAGTTTATACTAGATCTATGGAAAGGAGTCCCTGCGCAGCACGCACACCCTTTTTATTATTTCTCACACCTTATTAATAATTCGCAATTTGTTCATACTCACAAGACTTGGTCGACGGACCGATGAACGCTGAGTTACAATTTAACAAAGTAGAAATGCCGCTCTTTATCACCAGTATTCGATAATTAGATTCAGTGTTTTGGAAAGTGAAGATCGACGAAATTACGATTTTATTATAAGTGAGGATGACGAAAGAGTACACAGTTCACCTGATGGTAAGTGGATGCTGCTGTGCCTCATCACCTACAATCTATCACCGATTAAGTTCGAAAATTCAGATGCATTTTCACAAATAAAAGCTAAGATGAAATACCTTGTTGCCAGTAAAATGGTCTCCACTTCCGTCACTAACCAAATGACAGAGCAGCATAATGTACGAGCAGATCCATTCGTGTTGCAGCCTTGCAGCCTTTACACGCTGTAGTTAGGCTTGCCAACCGTCCCGAATTTTCCGGGACGGGCCGTCCCGCCGCGACCCCTTGCGGGACGCCTTTTGTCCCGGAAATCAGTGTTTATATGATATTAGTATCTACATATCTCGTACCAACTCCACTATCACTACACTAATTTGTAACACTTTATCAAAATTTCTTAATACCTACGCATTCCCTATTTGGCGTGAGGGTGAGGAGCGGTCGGTGTTCTGTTCACAAATGCAGTGAATTTTATAAATACTTATTGCTAAAAAAAAACTTGTTAATTTGTGCAAAATCGAAAAATAAGTACAGTTTTAAACAATAATATAAATTAAATTGAAAATTTTAAAATAATTGTCAAAAATTTGTATTGTTTTTTTATTAAATGATTAAAAAATATATAGTGTTTTTTTTTCTAACCAATTGTATGTGGTGTGTAGTATCCCGCGTAATATACCCAAGTCCCGGATGTCGAGCTGGGTAATCTCGGAAATGCCTTTTTTGGAGTTGGCAAGCCTAGCTGTAATGTCTCTAGCGCCTATGAAGTATTTTTTCATACAAAATCCAAATGTTAATAACCTGCGCCAAAGCAGATACCGATAAAATATAAAAATACATAAACATTAATCACCCGTCTTATAATAGTTTTCTTGCAAACAAACTTTTTTCCTTTCATCATTACTGTAACAGATATTTATCTGTGCCATGAAGAAATTTTGTACGTTATAAACTTTTTGTCCACTTTCATTGTATTTTTAAGGCTGATTGGATTTTTTTTAGTTGCTTGGTTCATCGCCAGGCAAAAATTATTTGATGTCTTTCGATGAAATATTTTTACTTTTCATAAACTACTTTTACTGCAGCAATGTCAGGTACTTGTACAAAATCATATAGGTATTATATTTTTAAATTAATAGAATAAGGGTGACAAACGAGCACATAGGCCACCTAATGGTAATTGGATGGTGTGGCCCATGGGATGTCCACATCTGTCATCGATTAAGATACAAAATGCAGATACATTGTCACCCTTGAGGACTAAGAAAGAATGTCTCTTTTCCAGTAAAAAGAGGACCGCGGTCCTCCACACTTACCATACCATCCAGGCTCCTGGTATTTCTGTGTGTTTTTCATATCATATTAGTCGTAATATGTCCCCGTATCCCTACAGCTTTGGCTATGAAATCGGAGGCTTTATTATCCTTTTTAAGCAGCTTTTGGAAACCACTGTAAAAAATTAATTAAAATATTTCTTGTCCTGCTCATATCGGCTCTACGTGGAGTTGATAGGTACCTTCGAACTTATAACGTTATTCGCTGGAGAAATCCGTTGGAGCCTTGTTCGGCGGCGGCGTACATTATTTATTCTGTGGCAGCGTGTAATGTATTTGTAGGTTGCCACAGTAAGACTGGCACTAAGGCGACACCGTGGTATACTTTTAAATGTTAAAATACTATTTACTATTAACATTGTTATAGGATTCTCGTCTTAATTGACGATTATTTTTATTATCATATCAATCTAAGTGGAAGAGCCACGCTGCACATATATTATGGTTGTAGCACGTATGGGTCGGCCCGACCGGGGAAGGACCGCGCTCTCACAGAATACTAGCGCGAAATAGCAGCTTAATGCTGCTGTGTTTCGTATGGTGAGGGAGATTTTAATGCTGTCTGCCAGCAGGCTTTAACAGCTCCATCGGACTTACAATTTCTCCATCCATACATCCTGAATCATCCATATGGTAATTCAGAGATATTCTATACATACCGAAGTTCTTTGGAACTTTGATATCGTGACTTAGGCTTTGGTGCGTTTCGCCTGTGGCGCGACGACAGCGCCGCTACATCGTGTTATTAGTAACATTAATTTCGTATTTATCTCGGAAAGACGGCTGGATTTTATTACAGTTATCAATATGTATTACGGACAGTAATTATTGTTAATTAAGTACAGTTTACGGATATCCATAAAACTATTTCATCATAAATGTTGGACTATTTAATTAATTCCCATTTACTGTGACCGATTAAATTAAATGGCGCTCAACTTGAATTAGATGTTGTCGGGAATAAATTGATTGCTTCTATAACTAACAACACGAAAGAATAGATGAGGAAATTTTAATTACTTTCTCTACTCAGCGAATAGGGAGTTGCCTTATTTTATATTTATAATAAGTTGAAAGATTGAAATATCAAAATGTTAGCAAAGTAGGTGAATATATGGAACGCCGAGTACCAGCCAGAATTAATATGTAATAAAATATAATTAAAGTTTATAATCAGTGCCTTTTGGACTATAGCATTAATTAATACTCTTCTATACATAACATATTAATGTACTACCTTTTCGTAGATTTGTACATACACCTTGTCTTGTGGGTAGCTCAAATTTTGTAAAAATTATTAAACTCCTTCAAATCTGAATATTGTTTATTTTGATATTTATGGCTTTTTATTAACAAAATAATTATAATTTATAATAATGTTAGTTAACCCGGCAGACATTGTTCGATCCTTTCCGGGTACCGATACCAACACCAGCGATTAATATTGAAATTAATATTAAAAAGATAATGTTATTGTAATTTATATATAAAAACAAACATGTAATACCTATTTAAAAATATTACATTGATGAATGATTTGTAATTATACAAATGGTATAATTTTTAATTTGCGTTATGATTATGAGGCTACACAACTAAGTGCCTACTTGAAAATAGCCAGCCAGTTAGTTTTTGCCAGTTTTTTTTCGTTTTATTTCTGTCTTTTATAATCTGTGACAGGGAGTAATGTTACTCCACAAGCGCGGTCCACAAAAGGACCAAGATGTTAAAAAATGTGTCAATCATCCTGCGATCTAAGAGGTTCCAAACTTTTATGAGTTTTTGAACCGAACATTGTGTCCGAGAACCTAAAAAGAACACATTTATTTTATTTTACTTTACTCATCTTTATCGCTTCTTGACTTTTTGTTGGAAGAATTTCATGGACTAAGAACATAAAAAATCCACAAAACCAATCCGCTTCGCTCTACGTGTAATTATTTTTAAAAATAACTTTACCACATTAATGCTCATAATGTGGTGGAGTTTTATATACATAATTTGTACACAGATTTAAACATCCAACCCGAAACATCTGGACGTTGAACATCAGTTCCCCCGTGACCATGGATGCTGCAAAGTGCTCGAAACGTCGGGAATATAAAAAAGTTAATATACGCGACAAAATCCGTAAAAACTAGTTTCATTTAAATGTTAATTAACAAAAGTGTTAGCATAAATATAAGAAATTATTAAACAAAATAATTGATTCGTACGGGAAATATTATAGATATACTAAATCTTGCAGCGTGTTTTAAAACCTGGTTGCCTATAATGTGCTAGTCTTCGATCTATAATCGAAGGTGCTAGTCATCCAACGACTTTTTTGAAATTAGGTATTTCATTCGGAGCCTAACCGAAACGCGCTCCGTAAATTCGCAAAATTATTCGCAAAAAAAAACTATTACGTCGCATACTCACAGACGCAGGACCCAGCAACACGGTAATTTTATCTATACAGTATTCCAACTTCATACAAACGGACGAAGCGAGAGCTATGCCTACGCGCCTCGATTTTGGCATGCGCTCGGCATGCAGACAGTCGTGAGTGCCACGGTGATAATTTTGTGGAATATATATAAAAAATGGAGGAAATAAATAATAGAATAAAAATAAAGAAATAATAAATGCGAACTTCATTTAAAACCAAACATATAAATTATAAAATATCTTTTACTTGGTTATAGATACCTCTTTATCCAAGTAAAAGATATTACTTTTCTCCACCTTGTCCATGTTTCCCAAAATAATTTTTAATTAAGCTTTATATTATAATGCGGATTTTTTATACTTAAAAATTTAATAATAAAGTAATTCGTACGTCTCAGCCGAGGCGCAAATATTTTTCGGTCGCAAATTCATAAGACCGATTTGTTATTCATACATAAACATGGTTTTTTAATTAAATCTACCAATCAAAAAACGATACGCATTTTTATTGAACACTTCCTATTGAATTTTCAAAGTACCTATTATATTTGATTATGTAAAAAAAGTATATTTACAATCATAAAACTAGATGGAAACACAAAGTAGGTAAATGTAATGCTTCATGCAGCCCTATTGCATGTTTACGTACCGCGCTGCTGTAGGCATTTATTTCAAAGATACGGCCGAGTTACAATACTGTATAGATAATATAATATTACCGTGCCAGCAATCAGAAAAAATAACAAAGTCGATATTAATTTTAAAGTTTCCTTCGAATAAATTTCAACCAGTTCAGATGCTGCGAGTACGTACTGTGATTATAAAAATGCGTTTGCCGTGTAAAACTGATGTTTCTTGTCCGTTGACTGTTGTTTTAATTGTTTCTCGTTGAAGATGTATCAAGCGCATTATCCTGCAGGAGGTTTTGGGCGCGGCGAGCGGGTGAGGGGGGCGCTCGTACGCATAACTTGGCCGTGACGTCACGAGGGCCGCCGGTAAAAACTCCATGAAGCCGAGCAGTCAAGGCCTTCGAGACTTGAATTTACATGTTATTTCAATATCTGCATGCACGTTTAATATCTGATATTGCTGGGTATCAATAAATATAATACTTTGTTGCTTACGATAAAATTTGAAATATACTGAAGTGTTGAGTAAACAAATCTTAGTGCGTTTGATGCCAATATTTCACTCTAATATAAACAATTATAAACAATTACCAGAACCGTTATTTACAAAGTGTTGAAAAAATAAAATTAACACAAAACAACATTTCGTAGATACATAGCTATTTTAAAACATGTAATATACGAGTACATATATTACATGTTTTAAAATAGCCACCTCAATAAAACTTCGAAAATGAATTAATGAATGTTAAACGTATGATTTATCTCTTATTTTACACTGAATTATTGCTCAAACAAGTTTAATACACTTGTTCATTGTGTATTTACTCGCAATCGAGTTTACGAGGTAGCTCAACTATTGTAACGGTTAGCGTTTCGGAGAATAAATTCCTAACATCTCCGTCAGCAGTCGGTCGTTGTAAGTAGATAATTTGAAGTTGTTTTGAAATGATATTACGGCTGTTTTCAATAAGAGCGTTTCTTCATAAATATTACGCTACTAATTTTAAGCTACTTTCATATAAATAGGTATATTATATATATAGGTATATATAAGTAACCGAAGTTTTGGTCGGTTCCCCAATACTTAAATGGAATGACGATCTGATAAGAAATGCGGAAAGTCAATGAATGCAGGTGGCTCAGGGTCAGGCCCATGCTATGTATTCCTTGGGGTAGTTCTATGTTCAGCAGGGAACTTGTTATAGACTGTTGGTGATGACTGTTTGTTTTTTTTACTACCTCTGGATGATGATTTTTTTACTACCTCTGGGAAATCCTATCTCCTGTATTGTGAGGGCAGTTTGCATACATTAATCGCACAAGAAAAAACATCCAGACCCGAAACGATTACTTGTAGGCCATACAAAAACTTGTTTTGTGCGAGTTTCGAACCCGCGGCCCTCAGCGCTGGAACTCATTGGTAAGCCACTGCGCCACAGAGGCGTTAAAAATCATTAAAACCATACGGTTTATAGCATCTTACGGCATCTTCTTCATTATATTTAGGATCCCGCTGTCATACAAGCATTTCTTCTATACTCTTTGTGTCTGTCTGTCCCAATCTAACAAGCCTTCGATATTCAGTTTTTAACTGAATTGGTCAAAAACTTATGGATCTTTAATTTTGATATAGATTACAATTCAATAGTTTAATATAATAATAAGGTTATAAAACTTCAAATTTGTCTGTACTTAAAACCACCTTTTATATTGGGGAAATACTTAAATGCATATTTCCCACGCGAGAAAGGGGAAATATAACCTCAAATGGCTTAGCAAGATCCTCCGTTATGCCGAAAGTATTGCAGCATTAATTATGAAATAAATATATGGTAAAGTTGAGGATTAATGTTAAGGTTTATGTTAGACGAAAACACGATTCCGTAAATTTTTCTCGATAGAAAAAAAATCCTAAGTTACCTCCAAACTGAACAATAAACCGCTGTTATTCATAAAATACTTTAAATAAGATCATGAAACTTTGCATACTAACTGAACTACCATAAAGCAGTGCTTATGTTATTTACTTTTTTTAAAATATCATTATTTTCACTGTAAAAAAGAAATTACCTAAACTATCGGCGCGTAAGCTTGGTTCCTGTCGCTCCGTTAGTATTGCTCCGGCTTTTGAAGGGAGAAGTTGTGTCGCTTACGATCAGAAAACACATTACGCAACAGGAAGACGTAAAATTAAAATGGGAAATAACCGTTATAAAAATAAGAAACGACTGGGTTGGCGTTAAGAAACAGGCATATATATGATAAACATAATGAAATAAGTATCTAACGACCTATCTACTTAGAGTATTAGTGATTACAAACATGTCGGTACATAGCATACGACGCGCGGGGAAGTGAGGGCGAAATTAGAATTTGAGCTGACTTACTCTCACCTCTTAAATCGGCAGAAATCACCCCTTTAAGAGGATATAGTAAGTCAGCTCAAATTCTAATTTCGCCCCCACTTCCCCGCGCGTCGTATGCTATGTACCGACATGTTTGTAATCACTAATACTGTAAGTAGATAGGTCGTTAGACACTTATTTCATTAGGTTTATCATATTTATGCCTGTTTCTTAACGCCAACCTAATCGCTTCTTATTTTTATTACGGTTATTTCCCATTTTAACTTTACATCGTCCTGTTGCGTAATGTGTATTCTAATCGTAAGCGGCACAACCTCCCCCTTCAAAGGCCGAAGCGAAACTGACCGGGCGGCAGGAATCAAGCTTCAAGAAGTGGATAGTTTAGGTAATTTCTTTTTACAGTGAAAACAATGGTATTTAAAAAAAGTAAATAACATAAGCACTGCTTTATAGTTAAGTTAGTATGCAAAGTTTCATGATCTTATTTAAAGTATATTATGAATAACAGCGGTTTATTGTTTACTTTGGATTTTTTTTCTATCGAGAAAATTTTACGGAATCGTGTTTTCGTCTAACATAGTCCTTAACATTAATCCTCAACTTTACCATATATTTATTTCAAAATTAAAGCTGCAATATTTTCGGCATAACGGAGGATCTTGCTAAGCCATTTGAGGTTATATTTCCTCTTAACGTATAACGTATAACGATAATTAGCTTTTTAAATTTAAAATAGCTCTGTCTGAAAACGTTTGATTAACTTTATAACTAGCATTTAAACTAATCTACCCTACCTTGCGCATGTACTGCTTCATCAAATATTGTGTTCCTTCGTTAGGAATTGAAATTATTTATAACGCGTTAAACGATGAAATTCTCAAAAGATTCTCCATACTCACCACGTTGAGATTAGATGAGCACTATGCCGAAATCTGGTACCCTCGCGCTGGTAGTGTTGCCTATGGGATTTGTTTTTTTATACAAGTAAAGGCCACAAACAAGCACACAGTCTACCTAATATAATGGTATTTGTGACATTAAGACAATGAAGTTCGATGGGACTTATTTTAAATACTTTCTCGGATTTAGCCACATAGTGCCTATATTTTGTAAACTCTTGGAATTCAATTTATCCGCAAATACCTTATCTACTAAATAGGTATAAATCAAAAGGCATAAATAACACTTTACAATGCGTTTCTTACACGTTGCTTTTATTTGCAGGTTACGGTTTGGGCAAACAGCACAATTGCAGAAATAGTTTGCGAGCCCCTCCAAGAAGTAGGAGCAGTTGTGGCGGGGCTTCCAACTGGACCATTGTCAGCGCCACAAGTCTTGCTTTTAACGGCACCACTGCCTCCGCCCTCGGCTTTGTCTGCCCCCCCGGCCGCTTTGCTGTTCCTCGGCGGCTCTAAAGCGCCAGTGGATCCCAGAGCACCAGCGTCTGCGTTAGAGGGCGAAGTCATTGTTGTGGAAAATGAACCACCGCAATGGGATGGCAAAGATTTGGAGACGTTTCTTGCGTGGGAAAGGATATATGGTAATTTTTTTTGTTAAATATACATATATTCGTTTATTTATCTAGGCATTTATTGAACAACACCTAGAAATAAAGGTAACAAAAAGCGGATTACATGAACACAGTATTTTAATTAATATTCTGAAAATAAATCTAGTAACAAATCGAATCGATTGGGAAAGAAAAAGAAGTACCAAGCAATGGATAAACAATCATAATAATACCATAAATTACTTATCAATACTACGTAAAAATACTGTAATAAGCGTATAGTGGCGGTTGAATATCCACGACCCCATATCGTCCCGAGGGTGTCGTAAGAGGCGACAAAGGGAAAATCGAACAGGAGATGGGCAGCAGCATCTTCCTGATTGTTATCATGAAGACCAACTCGCTCGCCAAGCGTGGCAGCTATGGCAAAATACTCTCACGAGGCAAATTATGGGGAGGCCTATGTTCAGCAGTGGATTTTTATAGACTGTAATTTTTTTATAGGATAGGGTGACGAACGATCACACAGGGGGGACTGAGATGTTTGACGTCCCAATGTCATAGTTAGTCCGGCTACCTTCAGTTTTTGAATATTAATTTTTGGTCCGATTTAGGGAATTAAAAATAAGTAAAAGTAGTGAAATAAACGCGATAAAATCCGTAAATTTAGTTTTATTCAATGTGTAGCGTTCGCGTAAATTTAAGAAATCATTATGTGAACGATCACACAGTCCACCTGATGGTAAGTGGTTGCTGTGGCCCATAGACATCTTTATCTATCCTCGATTACGAATCAAAATACAGATGCGTTGTCACCCGTGAGGACTAAGATGGAATGTATTGTTTCCATTTCCATTGGTATTCTGTGAGAGCGTGGTCCTTCCCCGGTCAAGTCGGCCCATTCGTGCTACAACTATACTACTAATATAACTGCAGCATGGCTCTACCACGTGTAATGGACTGTAGTGGATGGATGTTTGGAATACTTTCAGTATCTTAGTACTGCTCTTTCATTACGTTGCATATGCATGAAAAAATCTACGAATCTAAAAAGGAATCTATATACGCACTCGGGTTTGGAGAATTATTGACTATCTTCGGGGCTTTCCTTCAACAAACGCCGGTTATCCGTATATATAACGAGGTGCTAACGTAGTCGCGCTTAGTATTCCAATGGCGTACAAGCGATGTTTGTAGAAAGCGGTTTGGCAATAATGAAACGCGTACGCACGCCATTGTGTCGGTAATCTTTCGCAGAAGTGGCTCGTATGCAAACCAAACGCAGCCACCGTGACTGACATACCGACACTGGAATTGGGCGAGACATATTAAATGTGCTATGGGCACAGTAGACATGTGTAGTAATTTTTGGACGGCCGTCAATGTATCCGATTACTGAGTCGCGCGATCTCAGTTAGAATTTAACCAAAAAATTTTTACACGAAAAACTCTTTATGATATGTCTACCTATCTAGAGTTATGTTTGGTTTTCTAAAGCATGAAATTGCATGCTATTTTTGTACTGAACTTAAGGCTTCCCCGTAGATTGGCTACACAGTACGGTCCATAGCCAACTGGATTCATCCACCGTCACAGTAATTCGTCACTCGTGGGAGATCGCATAATATATAATATATAAATATATGATAATAATGAAGTAGAAATGCGGTCGCTAAGGAATATGTTAGGGCTGAGTAGAAGAGTGTGGTTTGCAAGATGATGCGGTGACCAGGATTAAGAAAGGAATGCTTCGGTGGTTTGGTCATGTAGAAAAAATGAATGAGGAAAGACTGACAAAGCAAATATATGTTGCAGAAGTGAATGGAAGAGTCGAAAAGGGACGTCCTGGGCGAAAGTTTGTCGACCAAATTGGCGATATATTAAAAATAGACCAAATTAAGAGTACCTTTAACCGACCAGCATGTATGTGTAGGTATATGGATGTAGAAAAGGCGAGAGAGGTATGTCAGGATCGTGCTAAATGGAAGTCTGTAGTCTCTGCCTACCCCTCTGGGTGCCAGCTCACACCTGTCTGTGTTTTTCTTGATATTATTTTTTATGATATGCCTGTTTACGTTTTTATGATATTAATTGCGAATTTTGAATTTATAAATATAAAAATTATGATATCGACGATCGTTACACTAACCATATAAAGTGGGAAATAGTCGACTAAGGAAATTGAATATTAATTAGTGTTAAAATACATAACATATTACATAAACACTCACGCCTGTCACCCAGAGGGGTAGGCAGAGACTACAGACTTCCATTTGGCACGATCCTGACACACCTTTCTCGCCTCCTTCACATCCATACACCTGCGCATACATGCTCGTCGGTTAAGGGTACTCCTTTTGTTATTTGTTAAAAATAAACATCCAAAATAACTACTCGTATGACTTGTAGATCCATCTAAAGACTAAGATCGCATGCATGGGGTATATCAACGTGGACAAGCAAACGATTATCACCATTTTGCTATCTCTTATGTTTTGAAAAAGATATGATTTGCAATTATCATTGTTATTAATTATCATTGCGATAAGAAAAACAACAAATGCGTGTAGAACTCGCACCCTAAGGGTTCCGTAACAGATTTATCTATATAGATAGTTCATTCAAGGACAAACGTAATTTTGCAGTACAGTTTTATAAGTTGAAATGGATGGAAATTTTCCAAACACATTTACAGACTTTTTAGACGAATAATTATTATTAAGACTAGTAGTTGATATACTATAATTGATTAAAACTACTTTTACGGATTTTATCGCGTTATATATATAAGTCGGGTATTAAAATTAATATATTTATATTAATTTTAATACCCGACGTTTCGGGTGCTTTCCAGCACCCACGGTCACGGGGGACTGAGGTGACTGACGTCCCGATGTCAAAGTTAACCCGGAGTAACTTCAGCTTTTTAATTATTGTTTTTGGTCCGATCTACGCAGAAGATCTACGCAGATTCTGCGTAAATCTTGCGTAAAAGTAGTTTTAATCAATACTATAATTGTTAAAAATGTAGCATATATATACGAAAATAATGACTACAAATTGAGGCCTTATTAAGTTATTAGATTTACAAGTAGATAAAAGGTCTGGGTCGTTGTTATGCAACACGTTTTAATGCAAGGTGAATAATTTGACATTCGGTTTGACCTATCCAACGCCCACAACTCTATCTATTGTGCCAATTTATTATTCCGCTATGCGTTTTAGATGTACGTAGACAATAATTATTGAAACTTATCATTACATGTCTGGCAAAGTCATGACACTATGTGATTTAATAACGTATAATTTCTCTTTTATTGCAGCTTCAACGTTGTTCTCAGCCTTGGAGCTGTATGGCAAGCCATTATTGCGCGCAGCTGTCATCACACGAGAGGAATACCATTTACTGTTCTATTATCTTGAATCTGTGTCAGAAGCTAGTGAGGCCCTAACGGAGAGAATGCGAAAGTACATCGATTCCGGACTATTAATTAGAGAAAGTATCAAGGAAGATAATGAGACATTGGTAGAGTCCAAAGAAAGTGTGGATGATGAAGGACCTAAGAGCCTTTTGTCTGAGTTAATTAAGGAAGGAGTGATTACTCAAAAGGATGTTGACTGCACATCTGTAATTACTAACTCAGAATGCAATGAGCTCAACGAGGTTGATCGCAAGTTAGATGACGCAGACATTAGTTCTAGTGTATCATCTGTAGGTATAAGTCTTCGTAAGATATTAGTGGATATTCCAGTAGACAATAATGATCCTGAAGTTGACAGCTCTTTGGTAGAAAATGAAAGTGAAAGCGTATCGTCTGTTTCACTAAGAAACAGTAGACAGTGTTGTGTCGATCATAGAATATCAGCCGACGTATCAGAAAATGTTTGGGCCAATGTGCGTTGGAATTTCCTCAACCCCACGGATTTCGGGTATGATCAAGTCCGTAGTGTAAAAAGAAGTCGTTCTGAATCTGCAATTACACCAGTTGTCACTAGACGCAGGAATGAAGAAATATATGAAACTATGCGTGCCGACGAAAAAGAATCTTGTGGAAGTATAACACCTTATGAATCGATAGAAGAGTTATATGATTGCATTAAAAATACACCTTATATTAGCGCAGCTGCAGTGGAGTCGTCGCCATCAACTGAGAGTCAATCTGAGCCTCAATATCCGGATTATGACGAAAAATCGATCAGAACTCGACAGAGTTCTGCGAGCAGTGATAAAAGTGGTACCTCGTCCGCATTTCCCTTTTCTAAATACGGGTCGAGCGATTCTACTGGAGCTTATACGTCGTGTGAATCGACAAGTGGCATCGGCATTTTCGCTCCTAAAAACATCCCAGAGTCTGTTAAAAGGCGTGAACTGCCACCGCCCCCATCGGAAGGTGAAATAAGTGAGAGTGCGATTTTACTCAAGCAATTGTTTATGGGAGAACTGTTGGACGCTTATGGAGAGTTTCTCTCAGCGTATCCGTATGCGCGGGCCCTGTTGAGACGCAAAGCACGTCGTGACGAACATTTTACGGCCCTTGCTGACATCCGAAGAGGTGCTGCCAAGTACACGATTGCCGAATATCTCGAACTGCCGGTAAGTGCGCTTAGCTTTAGAAGTTACGCTCATTAAGGCGTTACCCCTAGCGAACGACCTTGAGCATTCGATCCTATACAAACCACGCGCTCTTGCTACAATATATCGCGTAAGAAATACTCCCAAATTTTGGAATTATCTCAATTAAAAAAGAAAAGAGAACTTAAGAAATTAATAAAACGTGAATAATGTAGGTTTTTAAATTATCTATCCATTAGTGTAATCCTCAAATGATTAGAGCTTTGCTTTTAGCAACAGATGCATGTAATTAATAATTTTAGTTGTTTTTTAAAAGTTGATTTTCAATGTATTTATAACACACTAAAACAAATTAGAACGTGGAATGTGATGATAGGATATCGAACATTAATAATGTGCTTTTAGATGTAGTTTATTTCTCATAACTAATGAGATAATAGTCTCTGAAAAATTATCGCAAGGTTTTGGTCGGGGTATCGTCTTAAGTTTTGCATTTTAACTTACATATTATGAGGCCATAACAAACAATGTAGATTTGATGTGTAAATCTTTCATGTCTGAGGTTTTTAACACAGCTAGAGCTGCGTTTGTTAGGTACCGCACGTGTTAAATATGGTCATTACATTTAAACGACAAAGGAAAAAGAACAATACGATCGAGAGCGTCTCAGCTGGATTGATTTAGATTGAGGTTCGGTTTGATCGCAGCCGCTGCATTGATACTACGCGTGGCTCGCGCACGCGCCGCCATTCAATGCTAATGAGCCGGAAGAGTTCACGGGTAACTCTCTCTCGGCTCATTGCAGGCTTTGTGCTCCAGACTCCGCTTCAGGTTTCAAAGCGACTCGGGAAAATTTAATATTCTCATTTATATGTTAACTGAAATTCTATTTACTGCTTACTTATTTAGCATACTCAATTATAAACGTAAAAGGATACTTAAGGACATAGTCCAAAATAATTCAGAGATCATAATGTAAAATTAAGCTCTTAGTAAAATATAATTTTTATACGTGGTAGAGCCATGCTGCAGTTATATTAGTAGTATAGTTGTAGCACGAATGGGTTGGCTCGACCGGGGAAGAACCACGCTCTCACAGATATATATGCTGTTTATACTGTGTTTCGTATGGTGAGTGTAGAGAACCGGAGAACCCTTTTTACTGGAAACAAGGCATTTCATCTTAGTCCTCACGGGTGACAAAGCATCTGCATTTTGATTTGTAATCAAGGATAGATGTAGATGTCTATGGGCCGCAGTAACCACTAACATCAGGTGGACTGCGTGCTCGTTTGTTAAAAAAAATAAGTTACAGCCTATAACCTATATAATACGTTTTCGACAACCACCAGTGATTTTCCGGACCGATACGACTAGGTTAGGTTTAGATTAGGGATCTTTAAGAGAAGAACCTTCTTTTTTTTAAAAGACCGACAACGCACCTGCAACTCTTCTGGCATTGCAGTTGTTTATGGGCGACGGTAGTCGCTTACCATCAGGTGAGTCGCATGCTCGTTTGCTCCTTCTTATATATATAAAAAATACGTCCCAACAGTGGGCACAGGCTTTCTCTCATTTCGGAGAGATTTAAGGAGAGATTAGTCTGCCGCGCAGTTCCGGTGCGTGTTAGCTGACTTCACAAACATGTCCTCGAAATATTTCAATCTCGATGTCGTCACGTTGTTTTCATTCACCGGGAGTGCACTCGTTAAACGTAACAATTTCCTGGGTATCAGCGACGATCGAACACAGGATGCTCGGGTACTGTAAAATTTATAATTTAACAAATTATACAAAAATATTTAAATTTCGTTGCAACATAATTTTAGAAAGTAGATATTAGATATAACTTAGAAGAATACCAAAGCACAAAAAAATAAGCTCCACTTTTTAATAGTTCTACAGTTTCTAATTTACTGATTTTTCTTTGGTCTTAAAAGTATTTTTCAAACATAATGTAGGTTAATTTATTCAGTATACTGCTTAAAGTTTTATTAGGTATTTATTTCTTTAGGTGGGAACGACACAATCCATACACAGATTTCCGCTGTTCCAGTTTTCTAGTACAAGTTACTACATAAAGTTTGTAGAGCAAGCTCCGTACAAAACTTCCGTTTGCACAATTTTTATACCAGTTATCGAAATTATATTTGCCTTGCTTTTTATAGGACGTAAATTACTCCAGATTACTATTTTAATTTTGTCGGTAATTATTAAGTCGTGAATCCGCAATTTTATGTGTTATTACGTGGTAGAGCCATGCGGCAGCTACATTACTATCTATAGCTATATATATTAGGTTCTAGCACGAATGGGTCGGCTTGACCTTCGAAGGACCACCCTCTCACAGAATACCAACTTAAAATAGTAGTTTAAGTGCTGCTGTTTCGTATGGTGATGGCGAGTGTAAAGAACCGAGACATTTCATCTTAATCCCCAAAAATGTCAACGCACCTGTACATTAATTCTTAATCGAGGATAAATGTAGGTCTCTATGGGCCACAGTATCCACTTACCATCAGATGAACTGTTGCTAACTTTTGTCAACCTTATTTTATAAATAAATAAACATTCATATATGACAAAAAAGTTTTGTTGTAAATAATAATTTTCACATTTACGTAAGGGTGACATAGGAGTTGGTGTTGTGGTAATAATTACTTAGCTATATCTGTCCTAGATTAAGGATAAAAATGCAGATGCGAGGTCACCCCTGAGTCTAAGATGAAATGCCTTGTTTTTTTATTTATAGAATAAGGGTGACAAATGAGCTCTCAATCCGCCTGATGGTAAGTGTATATTGTGGCACATAGACATCATGATTATTATCATCATCTACATCTATCCTTGAGAGCGTACTCCTTCACCAGTTGAGCCGACCCATTCGTGCTACAGCCATAATATAGCTGCAGCGTGGCTCTACCACGTATTAACGCCACGTTATATTCAAAAAGGGTCTTGGGCTTAAATAACTGATCATACAAAATACTTTTAAATGCTGGTATTCTGTGCGAGGCTGGTTTTTTTTTGGACAGACTAATTCTTGTATGTCCAATTTTATAATGCAGCCATAAAACTTAACACTACTTAACATGGTTCCACCACGTACAAAGTTAGACAAATTACTCATATATTACAAATTCGATGGTTATTGTAAATATTTGTATAATTACGTCATTAGTTGTGGAACTCTATTTGTTTGAACATGCGTTGTGTCGTTGATAGATTGAATTAACGCAAATGCATTAACTCGTGCAATAAAGCTGTGTTAAGTGGAAGATAAATAGAAACAGCAGATGTGCTCTGGATCATTTTATGACGCAATCGCTCGCAGCAAAGTGACTAAGAACAGGTAGCGCAGGGGGCCCTGCCTACACGCACCAGTCCATTCGCCCACGCTTCTCGTCGGTCATCACTATTTACGATTACTATATACGTCAAATGTATCAGTAAATTATTAAAATTAATCCTCATAGTCAACAAAACATGAAACGTTTTTAAAGGATATAATTTGTTATTAAAATGGAAAAATTATTATTTTTGATTCCTAATACTTACACAATAATTAATTTTGTTGTTTATGTTATAAATTACAATGTTAAATCCAGAACGTACTTTACGAGTTTAGCGAAAAAAATATTCTTTGATAGTAGCGCCCTCAATAATAAAATGCATCCTAAGTTTTTAAGCACCATAGCAAAAAACGATTCAACATAGCCTAACCCGCACACACGGTAAAAACATAACCATCCTTTTTCGTCTGTAGTCGGATAAACAACAGGTTAATAACGGTTGCGTATCGGCTGCTTTGGATAAATGTCCATTGTCAACGGTTATTTTAAACCTATATCATAACATCGTAATAATTATCGAAAAATTATATAAGAATTGTAATGATAACACCATAAGTAATCGATCGAAAAGGGGAATCGATTTTTTTAATGAGATTTGTGATTGGCAACACTTTTTATTTTATCCACAAACTAATGAACTCCTGATTTACCTAATTTTATTCTTATCTTTTCGGTACTTTTAATTTGTGCAAAAATATTCCCATTGTTTTAGGATAAATGAATACCGCGATTAATAACCATAAATAAAGATATAGTTTTTTAACAAATGCACATTGTTGGGCGTTCCATGCCCGAAAATGGACAATGCCCTTTTCTGTTATAATAAATAATCCAACTAAGTACAAAACATTAAATTTTCTACAACTTTTAATACTTTTCTAAATCAGTATAAAATAATTTTGTGTAGGAACTAAAGCTATTAAGTAAAGTGTTAGTATTCGGGACTAAAACAGAAATTTATACATATAATTCGATATGAAATAAAGTTTCTTTTATAACATGTGTTGCATAAAAGTAATACGTTTATAAAATAAAATTGTCAAATCTGTCAGCTATATTTCCTCATAAAATTTAAAATTTACGGGAAACTTACCAAAACTGCCAGGTATCTACATAGTTTAGAAGTTTCATATTATAGTTTTGAAATAATGCCTTATTTCGTTATGCACAAATTTATTAATCCATATTAAAGTTCTTTATCAGCCATACTCCTTTTTCTTTTTCACAAGTCCGCCCTTTTGTTCTTGTTTATTTATTTATTTGTTTCCACTAAATTATGTGCACTGAAAGAAGCAACAATGAATATATGCTTACATCAATAGGTATAAAATTGGTGCCTAAACTAGGTAAAACCTGTATCTTAGGTACGTAGTACTATTACTTATACTGTGTCTTATGTCACCAGTCTGCAGATTTCTGTGGACGCCTGACGTAGAGATGGTCACCTATCGGCACCCATAAGAGTTTTCTAGTATTTCACTTTACCTCTCTTACGACATCACATGGCAACTTTACTGATATACTTATTATGTAAACGTTGAAGATTAGAGGGGTATTATTGATTATTAGTTAAAAAAGTTAAAATTACAGCCTATATACGTCCCACTTGGTAACAGGCCTAAAACCCTCTTAGAAATGAGGGGCATTTCTGAGAGGGATTTATGGCAAGGAAGTGTCCGCCGCGCTGTCCCAATGCGTGTTGGCGAACTTCGCATGTCTCCGAAATATTTTTTTTTCTTATTTCTCAGACATGCAGGTTTCCTCACGATGATTTCCTTCACCGCCGAGCACGTGGTAAATCAGCACTTAAAATTGCAATAAACAATATCATCGGTGTCGGCGGGGATTGAACCTCGGTTGCACGCGTACTGTGAAATTTACACAGAGCGTTTACCATTTGAGCTAATACGGATCTTAGATTATTGTTAGTATTCATTTACTGCATTTATCATATTTCTATGTAATCGTATTCTAAAGTATTTATAATAACCACTGCACTTAAAGATATTACGAAGTTACGAACGATTAGGCTCTCAGTGCTCTCTCAATGCGCTCTGCCAACGTATTATTAATTATAAATTAACAACGTATTATTAATTATTATTGATTATATATATCATTTAATGTTTAATTATAAATATCATTTAGTTATTTTTTTTTTCAATCTTTAAACATATTGTGGTTGCAAGCTTTTAATATGTTTTAGATATCTGTGGAAACTTCATTGGTTTTAGGATTACTTTTATATGTTTTATAATGTATTTTTTATTGTACTGTATGTTTCCCTGAAAAAGCAAATAAATAAAAAAATAAATTAATTAATTATCATGTCGACTGTAGACGACGACGTGAACTCAAAACAACATTATTTTCACAAAAATATTTTTCATTGAAACGAAATCATCAAGCTATTTTAACAGAAACCCCATTATACTGTATTTTGTGTAATATTGTGTAAGTTTCTGTTTATTACGTTTGTCTAGTAATTGCAATAAAGCGATAAAGTATATCTAGGGTAAATTTAATAACTGTTTTATAAGTTTTAGATAGAATTATAACTCGTTTTAATACATTATGTTGGTTAAAATTACATTTGGATTTGCCATACTATGGCCGGAGTATGGTCTTCGAAAGTTGTTACTGTTCGGCAATTCTCAACTATTATTACAAAAATTTAAAAGACATTTTTTGAGTTAAGCTTACATGCAGATGTCACCTCGTGCGTGATGTTTCACGATTTGTTTGAGAATATGCGCTTTCTTCTTCCATGCAGAATATTGATTTATTATTCATAATATGTAAGTTGACTATTTATTCATGTCATTATTTAAGTAATTTTTTTCGTTATTGAATGATGTCACAGGTCAGTTTGAGTGGATTTTATGGTATTTAGGCTGTTTTTGATTGCGAGTTAACGAAATCATCACTCTTTCGTTTAAATTAGCGAAAAAATTTATTACGTACTAATCGTATTTATTATTGCAGCCATCACTAATTTGAGAAATTGCCATATAAAAATAAATACAATGATCAGGATGAGGGTGGGCATTTAAAGACGCGTTTGCTGCAGCAATGCGTGGCGTCACGGCATTTTATAAACCTAGGAAAAGCGTTTATACGATACCAGTCAGTTTTAAGCTAACGATAACGGGATTTATTAGTGGTACTCATGTTAAATATCTTCTACTGGTAAATCTCATTGATGGAGGGGTATTAAATATATCACAAATAATTGAACTTACATTATTTTTATAGTATTCTAATAATCACTAATCACTCACAGATAATCACTATATGCAGTCTTACAGTTTTTGTCTTAGGCAAATGGCGGATTTGAAGCTACACACCTGAGACCCTGTATTTAAATACTATTTTAAACTTGTCTTTTTGTTATGTCTCTATTTTATAGTAAAGCTTATTTGTCTGAAGGTTATAAGCAACTTTCCATAGTACAAAACGTAGTTCGAATATTGATGTTCCATTTGAAATTACAATTGTATCGTGCTTCCAAGCCGCTATCTTACTCACGCGCTCCCATACAAATTCCGACTCTCGCCTTGTAAAACGGAGAGCAAATGATCGCATTGAAGTCTGCTATTTGTACGCGATGATAATAAATATTCAATTGCACGTACTCCTCCGCATTGCATTTTCCTCATCTCCATTCTTAAAAGCGTTCGAATTAATATCGTAGCATTAAAGAAATGAACTGAAAATAAAAATCAAACACTTTTAGTTGGATAAATGCCAAAGTATTTATGAACTTGTTTTATATGCATCTAATTTTATCATTATTGCTTTATTTGTTTACTTTAGGACTATAAAAACTTAAAGAAAGCACAGAATAAATAAAAAGAGAGTTAGAATAATAGCGATCGCAATTATATTAGCAATGAAGGAATTAACTAAAAGTAAAAATCAAATGCGTGTGTTCGGTAATGCAAAAGTAATTTTGAATTTATTTTGTAAAAACAAAAAGAGAGTTAGTGTATTGTAGCTATATAAATAAACAGTATTAAGATATTTCTGTTATTTTTAAGAGAAAAATTAGCACTCAGTATAGAGAACGGGAGTCTAGGTACGCTTGGAATGTCCGATCCGGAAGCGGTGAAAGGTTATTTTGAAGCGTATTTTCATTTTATGTATTATCTTCTATTATATTATTGTAACTTTACAGATATTATTTGTAGAATTTATATTATAACATTTTGTGGTGTTATACAGTTTTGTGGCCTCCTCAAGTCAAGTATTTTCAAGTAATTAAAAATGCTGAAAAATTTGATAGCATCAGTCATATTGTAGTATACGGCTTAGAAATGCGAGGCTTGATAGTTCTACTTACAATGTAAAAGTTAGTCTTAAAGTCTCATGGCCTTAGGTGAAAATCTTGTACGTACTAGCAGTGCGATCGTGTATACGTAGTGGCAATTCTTTGCCAGTGAGAATCACACTTAGCAGCCGCTTTATGTTTTGTGATTAGAATAAATTTTTGTAACGTTAAAAAAACTTAAACTGCATTGACTTTGATGATTTTTTTGCGCAAAATAAGTTTTTCTAACGTCGTCGGTTTTTACGTACGTCTGCAAAATTTTAAATTATTCAAACGCCTGAAAGTGGATGAAAAATTATTTACAAAATTTCATTACATTTGTACATTATGCACACATAGAGACTGTAGAGGTTAAGTTAATATAAAGCGTGTTCTCGTATAAAGACGTAAATAATCGATACGTAAGTACACATTTAAAATAAATAATGATACTAAAATAAAAACGTCGAAACGAAGTTAACTACGATTCTTATTAGAGTTACAAAATCGCACTGCTGATGTAAAATACCGATCTAGGTGAAGGAGAACAGTGTCAAACGTGCGAAACGTTTGGTACTACGTTTACAAATTGCTGAGTCTGCAGAAACAGCAGATGGCTATGAATTTCAGCTTCGGGATCAGTACGTTAAATACTCCATAGCAATTTTTACAAATGTATTAATATAATGTTGACGCATAAATTATGTAAAAGCAAAAGAACAAAAATTATTATGCTACTAGGTTGTACATATATATAAATATAACTAAATATCACCACGAATTTATTTAGTACAACGTGGGCTTCCATATCTTTTCACCGGCTCATAACAAACATTATAAGTTACAAGGTTGTTAGCATATTAATTTCAAAAGTGTACCTCTTATTACACTTTTGAAAAATACCTTCAATGAAGAAGTTTGGCATTATAACATCTATACAAAATTCTCTATCGTGTGGTCTAAACAAAAGTCAGGTTTTACTTCGTTACAAAAATATTTTATTGTATTTTGGTAACAAAAACATACCAAGCGGATGTCGGCAGCGTGAAAATCACAATTATTTCAATATATATTACTCGAAGTTATTTACGTAAAAAGATAAATTATATTCACAGAAAAACTTTCATTACAATTTTATAATAAAACACTATACTAAAACACTAATGAAACACTAGGAAAATCCAAAAATCAACACAATAACATTCACACGAAAATTGGCGTACGAAATAAACGTAGATTATAAATAAATATCCAAACTATTTAACTTCTTATTCCACTAGAGGATAGAAAATTTCATATTGATTCTATAAAGCCAAACTTCTTCATAGAAAAGTAGTCTCTAAACGTAAGTATTTATGGGTTAAAGTACTGTGGGTGGTTGTGGTCAAATTTGACCTCTTGACTTTTGACGGAATATCGAAGCGGTCAAATTTGGACGCTTGGCGTTTGAGAGGTTAAATTATCTAATACTTTCAAATTAATTTGTCGGCACGATAGGTGCATCACCTACTATAAGTTAATTGTACTATGCCTATAACCTTCGCGCAAGTGCAAGCAGTAAGTTGACAAAGTTTTTCCGCAATTTGATGATCGCTATGGCAGCGAATAAAATACGAACAAACAAAAACAAATTTTTATATATTAGATTAGTATTTATATATATATATATTGGCATTAATATACGCACATTTTTTCGGTCATGCAATTTAAATAGTGAAGATGCCTCACACATTTATAAACTGTTTTTTTTTACGACGGTAAGCGAACACACAGTCCACCTGATGCTAAGTAGAAACTAAGGCCCAGGGACACTTAAATCTGTCGTCGATAAATGATTAATATCCGGATGTGTTTTCATTCTTTAATTCTACTACAGCTACCTAATATTTTTCATTGGTATTCTCTTAAGAGCGTAGTCCTACCCCGGTCGTATCGACTACGTTGTTCCATGTTCATTGTATATTTTTTTTTATTTTTATGGCTTTGGGTAACTAACGAGCACACAGTCCACCTGATGGTAAGTGGATGCTGTGGACCATAGACATCCACAATTATGCTCCACTAAGGAACTGCAAATGCGTTGTCACCCCTGAGGACTAAGATGGAATGCCTCGATTCTAGTAAAAAGGGTCTCCGGTTCTCTACACTCACTATACGAAACACAGCAGTAATACGCTGCTATTTTATGCTGGTATTCTGTGAGAGCGTGGTCCTGCCCTGGTCTAGCCGACCTATTCGTGCTACAACTAAGGTACGTGAGGGTGATATGGTCACATTAAGCTTTGCCGCCCTATAAAGCTAAAATTAAGAGGAGGACAGAGACAAAAAAAAGCCATATACTATAACTAATATATTAAGAAAACGACAGCAAACAAACATTGGCAATAATTAGGAACACTTCGAAAAATCAATACACTACACAATACTAAAATCGACTAAAATATTTACTATAATTTTTAATTTAAACTGTCAAAATGGCGTCGATAAAGCAGCGCTCTTTTGACCCTTTATTATTTGATTGACTGATGAAGAGCAATCGTATCACAGAACCATTTATGCAAACAAGGCTATAAGTTTTGGGTTATAAGAAAATGACCATATATTTTAAATATAGGTAATTATAACAACGAAAATACATTAAACTCTCCTGGTACTAAAGCATATAGAACTAATATGCAAGCTTTGTGATCTTAAGAACCGTTTATGGTGATAGGAGTTAAGTATAGACTAGGAAGAATGCCTCGATGGCGTCTCGGCGCTAGTTCGAGCCAGATCATTTAAGCATTCCTGCCACGACCGGCATCGTATCTTACAATGTTCACACTTAAATGTTAACATTAAGATCCGCCTTTAGGATACCTTGATCGATTTATTGCGATTCTAGTTTTAAACAACTTTAAGCAGGTAAGAAATGAATATTTAGTTATTTCCTATGTTTAAGTATTATGGTGTAAATGTTTATATTTACTTTGAAATAATAATAATTATTATTGTTCACATAACTTGTAAATAATAAAATATAGCGAATATAAAACCGACATTATATTCCATTTAATTGCGTTGTTTTAATAACAGTTTAAGAGGGTAACAATGTAAAGTGTTCTAATTAAAAAAGGTTTGGGAAAATTTTACAAAAACTATTCAGGTAGTCATGTTACTCATTATAACACTAATTACTCTATAAGGCGTGCTTTATAAAATCTATCCTAATCTATTTCACTAATAAATAAAAATTCGACATTGTATACTTTACGCTTATAATCTGACCTCTGTGTATAGTAAGTATATTTATAAATATAAAATAATCACCCATCTATCACCATACCGTGGATTTCTTACGAGGTGACGGAGGGAAATGAAACAGTTGATGGGCAGCTTCCTGATGACTCAGAGATGACTCAGAAACCATAAAGGTACTGCGGTTGCCTGTCTGCCAAGCGTTGCAGTTGTGGCACGCATCCTCTCTATGAGGTTAATCTATATGATAGGCCTATATTGAGCAGTGGACGCTCGATAGAACATTTGATAAATTAATGATGAATGAGTTGAGGCGGAATATCACTATTAGGTACTCTTTAGGCCTAGTCTCTCACATTTGCTAAATTTATTTCTACGTCTTTACATGCAATATGTAATGTACAGTGCACTGCTCAAGTAATCTTTGGATCAGTATTTTAGCAATTTTATAGCGTTTAGCTTTAGCTATTTTATTGCGTTCTTCAAAAAAAATCTCGTACAGTCTTTTGCTTAACGCGGGGCGACATTTCCATTTCCATCTAAGGATTTGCGTTCTGATATGACTGGTTTAAATATGTTAATCTATTTTACTGACAAATACAGCTCTTTAAATAAGAGTTGCCTACGTTTCCACACTGTACGTGGTAGGTATATTATGGTTGTGGCGCGAATGGGTTGGCGCGACCGGGGGAAGGACCGCGCTCTCACAGAATATCAGTGTCAAAAGCAGCTAACAGTGTTTCGTACGGTGAATGTAGAGAATCGGAGACCCTTTTTTCTTGAAATCATCTTAGTCTTCAGGGGTGGCAACGCATCTGCATTTTGATTCCTAATTGAGGATAGATGTAGATGTTTATGGGCCACAGCATTCACTTACCGCCAGGTGGACTGTGTGCTCGACACACACACACACACACGGGGAAAACACACACACACACACACACACACACACACACACACACACACACACACACGCACGCACGCAGAGACACACCACACACACACACACACACACACACACATATATATATATATATATATATATATATATATATATATATATATATATATATTTGGTCTACTATATTTAGTAGACTACATTTGACATTTAATATTAGGGCATTAAGTCAAACATAATATATAAATGTAGGTATTTTTGTCATACATATAATGTTATGTTTTAAATATTTAAATTATTATCAACTTAAATGCAAATAAAGAAGACTTAATAAATCCTTATATCAAGGTACACTGTATGAAGGAGTATGCCATCTTTAAGTACAGGTATGAATGTCATCTGCACTCGTTCTCTGCTTTTTGATGAAGAAGTCTTTAGCAACTAAGTTATGGCGGAAAATTCCAAATATGAGAGTACTTAATTCGTTCAAGGAGAGTACTATCCATCATTTACAAAAGTATGGGATCATTTCAACATTTTATTCAAACATTTAGAAAATTTAGATATTTTTTTCACTCTCACACAGTATTTGTACAGTATACTAAGGATAAGAGTAGATTCTACATTTTGCAAGAAGTTATTAATAAAAGTATCTTTGAGTATACAACCAACTTTGGCTTAATACTCAAAGAAAAGCATTAATATCTTATCTTAAACTCTGCAAACAATTGCTTCCATCCATTTTATTTTTAAAATTGTTACACTTGTTCGGCTATGACTTGCCAACATTTAGTGATGTCACAAGAATTATACCACGACTTACGTTTGTCATAAAATTCTTATTTGTGTGATTTCTTCAGTAGAAATGTTACGTGGGTTTGGGTATTGAGGAGAACGGAGAACGCAACTGCATAGAAAGTTTTTAATTTAGGGAGTTTCCTAGTGTAAGATATATTTTCATCAGTAACTAACCCCTCTCTCCCCTTTTTAGTGCATAAGCTTTTTTATTGTTTATTTTTATAGTACTGCCTGTTATTTATAAAATTGAGGAATTAAAGAAAAATTGAGATTTTACAAAAAAAAATGTTGTTATTTTTCATTGAATTTACGTTCTATAAGTGAAACCAAACCACTGGTTTCAAGGTTAACGGTGTTTACACTAACAGCCTGTATATTTTGAGTTGTCTGGAATAAATTGCCTTTTGCTTTTCATCAATATCCTATATATTTTTTTAGTGTACAATAAAAAGTATGGTATTATATTATATTGTATTCTAAGGTCTCAGTTGCGGCGTGATGTCATGACAAACACACGATCATACACGAAATCCGTCATCAGCCGAAGTTTGCACGGGCGATAACGGCGGACGATCGAATCAAACGTCTTCCACATCACGACCGTCATCGTCCGATAACGCACGAAAACGGCCGATCAACCGTCGAATCCGAACTTGTTGAGATTTCTCGCCCGACTGCCGGCGTCTATAGTGCAAATTGAGTGTATTTATAGTTTAATTTAATCATTTTGTCTTTATTCTGTTGTTTCTGTCTATGTTGTTATCTCCCTAAACGACTATGGATATTGAAAATGGAAAAATAGAAAAGAATACCGGCAACGTTCAATGTCGGCACAAGTTACTCTTCCGGGTAGTTCTGTCCGCCATCGGCCGACAAAATCGGTTTGGTGTACACGTACCGTTATACAGTAAACACGCTGCCGCGCCAATGCTCCGCAGCTTAGTTCGTAGAGCTCACTCAGACCTCAGTTTTACACGAACTCCTTATAATGTTTAAAAGTTTGCAAACATTATTTTCATCTTATCATCATTACTATAAATAATTATTCTGTGATACCAGTGAAATTAGCAGTTTGCCTACTTAAGAAGAAAACATTTAAATGATAAATTATTTAAGTATGCTTTCGTGATGGGTTCAACTGATAATTTCCAGCTTTAATATTAAAACCACAACAGTAGCCTGTGCTAGTTTTCCTGCTGTCTGCAGTGACACACCACAACGTAAGCGTCCGTTATTATTGCTGATGTAAAGAAATGGCGACTATCACAACCCACATCTCTACATTACAAATAATTTTAGATTAACGTAAAAGATAGACGTCCAATAACAAAATAATGCTTTCATAGTGATCCAGATATCAAAATATGATTTATTGCTCTTATAGCACAGATAAAAGTAACTTAATTTTTTAAGAAATATTCTAAAAATACAATTCGAACACGTTATAGATAGCTCTAGATAAGTGAGTATCCAAGATCTAAGAACTTACTAGCTTAAGAACTTCTAGAGACTTAAAAATTGGTAGTTGTAGAAGGAACTGTCTTAATCACTATAATGGATGCCACACACCATCAGTTCACCTGATCATTCCAACTGATCAGTTCAAACTAAAACTGTCGATATTTTTTTAAATATTGGATTTTCGATATATCGAAAAATAAACTTATATATAAAACTCCGGATATTGATATATTTATAATTATCGATTTATTAGTATGTGGCGACCATAAATCTCTCAATGCCATCCCTAAATCTTTTTTTTACACAATCACTTATACTAAATAAGTAAGTACATAATTACTTATATAATGGCAGTAGTGGCGGTGTAAGGAAATCCACTATTCATCATTATCATCTTGAGGGTAATCGTAATTCGTAAGAGACGGGCATCAGCATCTTCCTGATAACAACTTACGGAACAATAAAAAAAAACTGCAGCTGCCAAACCACCTCCCAAGCATGGCTACTATGGCAAATATTTCCCCTATGAGGCAGCCTATGGGACAGTATTCATTCTATCTTAAACTTTTATCGTATCATCGATTAGATTTTTTGACTTTAAAAAAAATGTCACAGATGGAATTGCAGTTGAGCATTGTTGTTAATAGTTACCGGATATTATTTAAAGATGTAAAAATAGGTACCTCATCAGTTTTTGGTTATAATAACTCTGAATATATTGCGGTGCAAACGGTCGTAGCATCAAACATTCATTAAGTTGATTTTTTGTTGAAAACAGAAAGGTTTGAAATAATGAGTCTGTGACGTCTACATGCCTATATTATGTGCTTAGGCTTCATTATGTCGCGTGAGCTACTTCTTAGTTCTATTATTGAAAAATAACTAACTATTTACTACTAATAATGACTCACGATAAGCTTATTGAATCCAAGGCCAAGTTGTGGCACATTTCTAATATATATATATATACATGTGTGTGTTAGGTTAGGTTATTCTAATGCTCGTTAACGATTATACGCTGATCGAATCTGTTAATGATGTTATCTAATCGACTACAATCAAAAGCAAATAACACTACACCATGCGAATAGCAAAGTTTCCTTTCTGTGACAAGTTTCAAAAATGTTTGGGTTTGTCTTGTACAATACAATGTTATTTTCTGCGGAATCAAACCGAGCGTTCCCGATTAATAAGCAAGTAGGCATATTAACTGCTAACATACTAAGCTGCGCAATATAGTAAATTATAACATTATCGTACAAAACACAAACAGGTTCTAGAAGATCTTATTAAGAGATTTTATTTCTTTGGCTCGCGTGGAATTCAGGTTGCCTACCCTAATGCAGCTATCTAATAATCTAACGGTATAACACTTTGGGATAAACTATTAACTTAAAAGCTCAAAACGTAGTTTACTACTTCGCTGTTGGCACTTTCTGTCTAATGTAATTAAGTCGATGAATATTACTATTAAATCTATAAACAAACTAAGATACTTTTAGCTATGAGTTGACTTAATAATTAAATTTATATGTTGCGTTATATGTAATATTATGATGTATCATATTTCATAAGGTATATATAAGGTAAGTTCTATGTATGGGCATAGGCTCCTCTGATTTTAAGATTTTCAGGTAAGTCTACTGCGATATCGAGCTTAATTTGCTATTATTATCATGGATCTTATAATGTGTAAATAAATATAAATGTAAATAATGATACTTATATAATATTCAACTCATTATCCGAAATTAAAATTGTATATTGAGATTCTACAATCTACAGTCACACTTTACGATATTTTTTTAAAATACATTACGTATACACCACACATAATTCTGTGTTTCCTTTCCATAATACCGCGTTTAAATATTTAATGAGATGCATACCAGTTTTGTAAATAAAAATTTTTTATTTAAAATTTTAAAGTAAGTTAATGTTATTGTTTCATTTCAGTCATCAGTCATCATTGAACCAGACGTTGTGTTTAGGATTATTTTATACCTAAAATCATATTATTTTGTAGTGATTTTGTAACTACGAGATTTATTTTAATAGAATAAGGGTAACAAACGAGCACACAGTCAACCAAATGGTAAGTGGATGCTGTGGCCTATAGACATCTACATTTAACCTCGATTAAGAATCAAAGTGCAGACGCGTTGTCACCCCTGAGGACTAAGACGGAATGCCTCGATTCCAGTACAACGGGTCTCTGGTTCTCTACACTCACTATACGAAACACAGCAGCATTCAACTGCTATTATAAGCTAATATTCTGTGAGAGCGTGGTTCTTCCCCGATCGAGCCGACCCATTCGTGCTACAACTATAATATAGCTGCAGCGTGGCTCTACCACGTATAAAAATATATTGGTTATATGGTGTTGTAGCCACTAGCCTCAAATTTCATATTGCCGTGGAACCACAGTGGTATCCTACCGGCAATACTTGGCGATGAAGGAAATATAGTCGTGAAAGCTCGTATAAAGAAGATTTCGAGATTATTCGAAGTCCACAAATACACATGAAAGCAGCGTTATAGATTTTTCTTTAGCCTGTCTCTTTATAATGATTAGTTAGACTAGTCATAATACTAGTGATTAACGTAAATCCTCCCAATGTGATGGAGGTACGTCTTCAGCTGTGGACTGTTACTAGTGAATAGGTTATACCAGGGTGGTTACTCCACAGACTTTTTGTACGTAATACTATTATTTTTTGGGTGCTTCTTGGCAGAAAAGCAGTCATAACATCTAATAAATGTTTATTTAACGCTATCAACCTTCCAGTAGTCAAGTAGTTTTTATATAACATTGATGTTAATTGAAACTAAACTCTACCTAGCTTTGCGTCTCTCAACCCTTTGTGTCGCGTGAATCGTGTTGCCCACTAAGACTAGAATTCAAATGAGGTATAAATGCACATCAGCCGCTGCGTTGGCGATGCGTGTGCGGAGTGCGGTCGCCCCTCCCAGTTCTGCTTTCTACGCGCGATTTCACTGGCGGTGGCGCCGCGTCGCTTTTTGTACCGTCACACGCGATTTTTCACGAATAACTGCCGTTTTAGCACCTGTTACGTTCCCGCGATGGGCCGTTTTTGTGACTGTATTTATGGGATTCTATTACGTCATCTGTATAAGAAACTAGTGGCAAGTCTACTTATGGTATTTAACTGTAACTTTTTTCACAGCACAGAAAAAATATATTAAAATCTTCTTCTTCATTAAGCCCGTAAAGAGTTTTGGCGGGAAATTAACCATCGGCGGGTTATCGCTCCTGTATTATTGTATAAATAATGGTTTGAAATAGATTTTAGTACTTAATATTAATACTAATGCGATTTTGAACGATGATATAAGAACTCCGATTGCGATGTGAACCTTAAGAAATTAAGATGATGTGTAATGCGCCTTGAGATATCGTCATCGGCTGTCTGCTGGCTGAAGCTGCTATCAAATCTCCCAAAAACTTCACAACTTAACGAATTAACATATTGTGAAATTTTTTTATACAAATGATTATAAAAGATAATTTCTTAGTATACTTGACACTGGCAAAATTACAATTACACACGTCCATTACCAAAGAAAAACAATTTATCACACTTGCGTTTTTTATAGAATAAGGGTGACAAACGAGCACACAGTTCACCTAATGGTAAGTGGATGCTGTGGCCCATAGACATCTAAATTTATCCTCGATTAAGAATCAAAACGCAGAATGTGTTGTCACCCCTGAGGTCTAAGATGGATTGCCTTGTTTCGAGTATAAAGGGTCTCCGGTTCTCTACACTCACCATACTAAACACAGCAGCATTAAGAATTAAGATGCTATTTGACGCTGGTGTTCTGTGAGAGCGTGGTCCTTCCCCGGTCGAGCCGACCCATTCGTGCTACAACCATAACATACTGCAACGTGGCTCTACCACATATAACAACCATAATATAACTGCGCCGTGCCTCTACCACGTATAAAATTCTGCGTTCCTGTCTGCGATTTTAGAAAGATTATTACAAACTGATATAGAATGGATATGGAGGATTTCTTTTTATGTAAAAATTCTTTTCTGAATAGGAGTCCGTCTAGGGAGATGTCACTCTTTTACCCGTTTCCTTTCTCTGCCAACCAATTGCAGTCATTGCTCTGCTGTGTTCTGGTTTGAAGGTTATAGAAGGCAAGTATAATTACGGGCTATTAGGCATTCCATCTTAGTACTCAGAGGTTACAACCCATCTGCAGTCCATTTTGTTTGAAGTTGGCTGTAGGATTTCTTGGACTGCAATAGTCAATTACCATCAGGTGGACTGCAAGTTAAGCGAACTTCAGTTTGATTAAAAAAAACAGTGGCAAAGACAAACAAGTACTTATAGAGCATGTGGCCAATAGACATCTACATCAATCCAAAATTTAAAAAAATGTAGACGCGTTGTTACCAGTAAAAGAGGATCTTCGGTTCTCGTCACTTACCATACGAAATAGCAGCTTGTGCTGCTTTTTTCCACTGGTATTCGTTTGGTCCTTCCTTGATCGAGTCGACACATTCGTGTCGCATTCATAATGTGATGTAGCTTTGCTCTACCGCGTACGAAAATTTCTTGAGTTTTAAATACCTAGGTGGATTGAAAAGTACTCGGCCTAACAGAGATCCACTCAATTCTAAAAATCAAATCTACCCACATTATTTAGTTCAGTTCAGACTAGTTCATTGTGTGAAGTTCGAAACGTGTGCGATAATTAGTTGTGATTTTATAAATTTATTAACAAAGTAATCGGACATAATTTCCGCGAATGGAGCAAATCGAGCAGCGTGCCGTCATTAAGTACCTACATAAGAAGGGGCTATCATCAAAAGCCATCCATGATGACATGGTCAGTACATTAAACGATTGTGCTCTGTCATATTCATCCGTCAAAAAATGGATAGCAGAATTTAAGCGTGGTAGAGAGAGTGTGAAAGATGAACCCCGCTCTGGAAGGCCTTCGACGTCAACTACTGACGAAAATATTAAAAAAGTACTTGATTTAATAATGGGAGACCGCAGATTAAAAATTAGAGAGATAGGAGAGATTATAGGCATCTCTTATGAATGAACTCAAAACATCATTGTCAACGAGTTGGGTTTCCACAAGGTGTTTGCAAGGTGGGTTCCGCGACTGCTTTCAGTTGAACAAAAAAGGACGCGATTGACTATTTCACGCGACTGTTTGGAGTTATTTGAAGCCGATGCAGATGATTTTTTGAATCGTTTTGTTACTATGGACGAAACATGGGTTCATTACTGTACACCGGAAACAAAACAACAATCAAAACAGTGGAGAAGACCTGGTTCACCACCCCCTAAAAAGGCTAAGTCGATTTTGTCGGCAAATAAGGTGATGGCTTCAGTATTCTGGGACTCGAAAGGTGTGATTATGATTGATTATCTTGAAAGGGGTCAGACTATAAACTCTGATTACTACTGCACCTTACTACGTCATTTACGAGAGGAAATAAAAGAAAAACGTCGAGGAATGCTCAGAAGAAAAGTCCTGTTTCATCAAGATAACGCCCGTGTTCACACGTCAGTACAGTCAATGGCTGAAATTCACAACTGTGGCTTTGAACTGTTACCGCATCCGCCGTATTCACCTGATCTGGCACCATCAGACTTCTTTCTGTTCCCTAACCTAAAAAAGCACTTGGGAGGTCAAAGATTTTCGACAAACGCCGAGGTCAAAGCAGCTGTAGACGCATATTTTGACTCTAAGGAAGAATCATTTTTTTTCAACGGTCTAAATGCTTGGAAGGGGAGGTGGCAAAAGTGTATTGAACTTGATGGTGATTATGTAGAAAAATAAAAATATAACTGATTTAGTATGTGTTAATTTTCTTGGTTAGGCCGAGTACTTTTCAATCCCTCGTATTATTTAAAGTGTAGAGAGAGGACGGCAATGTGTACTCTGTAATCGTTTATGCCTATGAGCTTGTTTGGGTGATTGGTACCAACCTTAACTGACGTGTTCTGATTCGAAGGGAGAGACAGTATATATAATTGCATAAAAGTAAGTAAAGTTACAGTCTATATACGTTCCACTGCTGGGCACAGGCCTCCCCTCATTTGTGAGAGGGTTTTAGGGCAAGGAAGTGTCCGCCGCGCTGCCCCAATGCGTTTTGGCGAACTTCACATATCTTCGAAATATTTTTTTCTTATTCCTCAGACATGCAGGTTTCCTCACGATGTTTTCCTTCACCGCCGAGCACGTGGTAAATCAGCACCTAAAATTGCAATTAACAATTTCATTGGTGCCGGCGGGGATCGAACCCGGGTTACTCGCGTTCTGTTTATATTTACAGCGAGCGTTAAACATCTGAGCTACCGCAGCTCTATTATAATTGCATACTGTGATATTTCATCTTACTCCTCAGAGGTTTCTATGCCCATTTCCAGTTTAATTTCCGTTTGTCGCCTGTGACGACACTCTAATGATATGGGGTAGTGTCTTACGCTAACTACATTAACTATAGTTTAATTTACGCATTGAATTATTACATGTAAGATAGTAATATTTAATGAACATTAGGAACAAACACAAGCTAGTGATACCAGTTTCCCGACTCTACAGAGTCAGTAATTCGTTCTTGGGACAATGTTATTACAACAAAGTCCCAGAAAATATACAAGGTTTCTCTATTACCAACTTTAAATATTTTATTAAACAAAAACTGTATAAAAAGCGTTATTATAATATAAATGAATACATGGTTAATAATAACCCCTCGGAATGAGGTGGTCGCTTGTAAGCTGTTCCTAAAACAAAATTTGTAAGTTTTTATACAACCTTTCATATTGTAAAATTTACTTTAAAGAATGTCTCGCTGAGTTTTTGCTGGTTCTTCTCAGGACAGAGGTTTTTTTCAGAACCAGTGGTAAAGTAAAATTAACTTTCAATAAGACTTACACACATGTGATATTATTATTATTATTATACTGAATAAAAATTGTTCTGTTATTAAGCCGTTATTAATTACCATCATCATAACTACAGTTCTTTACAAATCAACTGCTGAAATAGTCCTTTCCTAAAAAATGCCGCGAAACACATTCCCAAGCGAACTGCATCCAAGGATAAATGAAGTCAAATGTATACACAGTATATATTATGGTATAGCTTTGTCTGTGCAGTAGATCGTAGAGTACTGGTGTACAAAACAATGCCATTATTTTTGTCTGCAAGTTTTGATACACTATAATACAGTTGCTACTATGGCTACTACTATTAATGTAATTACTAAGGCTAAGTACTTAAGAAGGCATTAAAATAAGCGTGTATTGTGCTCTTGTATGTTATTTATGTGAGTTAATATATCGTTAACATCGAAAAAGCAATAGACTACTTGTTTGAGAAATTTGCCTACATTGTTATGTCGCTTTAATAAGAATTCATAATATATTTACTGTATAACAATCTTTTACCCGCGACTTCGTCCGAGAAGTACTTAAACATAAAATTACTGGTAATGGTCTTTTGGTAAGTAGTTCGTCTATTGAAAAACTACTTTATAGTCAAGTTTTTTTTCTATTGTCTCGAAAAGTATGAGCGAAAATGTTTAAGATAAAAATTTAAGCAATATGAATTTTTCGTAAAAAAGATTAGCTTAATCTCTTATCCTTTAACATTCACAGTTTTGTTGTAATATGGTATTGAAGTAAAAAAAAATTAAATCGGTTTTGCATTAAAACTTGTAAAAGTGTAAGAACCTTTTTGAGCAAAATTGCAGACCAAAAATATTTTGTTTCAATCATTTTAATAATATCGTTTATAGTAACCCTTAGAGTATATTACTCTAAGCCATTCTTCATTATTTAATGAGTTGTTCAATTTAAAAAAAAACTTGAATGTTTTTTGGATAAATTTTTTGTATCTTTTCATGAAGTTTCATGTTTCATACTATCCAAATTGCAGCAAGTTGTTTCTAATTTACGTACAGATACTATAATTTTATTTAAATGTATAAGTAATTTTGCAGAGCTTTATAATATGTTATTTGAGATGCTTACCTTATGGTTTGTTGAAGTGTGACGAGCGGAATTAAATTTGATATTATTATCCATACAAACACGCTTCTTTTCCGGGTTTTATCAATGAAACTTATTGAATAGCTTAGCTATACAACGGCCTTAATAGAATGAATCGAGAATTCCAATGTGCGTGTTCTATGATTCATGCTGCAGTATACAATACAGGGCTGCATCTACTCACCAGTCGCATTAAAGTTAAGGTTATAAATCGAGCGATGCTTACAATAGGGATTCTTTAGGCGTTTCAGTGCGGGCCTGCGTATCGAAACCTCCAGTCGAATCTTTCTTAGCGGCTCAAGTGTTGATGACTCACATTTGAGTCAGTGCTTCACATACCGAACTCGTTAGTGCAATGTTCCAGATCCAATTTATCATAAAAAATGGTATCTTAGAGGCCAACTGCATTAAGATATGTATGAGGGATAATTAATATTATCTAAGTTTTCATACACAATTTTAAACAGTTCGCATATTCACCGGCTTGAAGGTTAAATTTCTATTTCTTTAGTAGAAACGTGTACCAAGGCCCACGAACAGGTTGTAAGCCTGCAAACGACACAAGATAGTCGTCAGATTGCGCTGTTCTTGTGAATGGCATGGCATGACGGCCGTGCACTGTCGATCTTATTATTCTTTACACTAATCTATTCACTTGTATCTAATTCTGTCGTTTCAAAGCTGTATCTGTTATACTTTTTAATTAATACATACATATATCATACGAAGCTCTAACTGCTTTACGCCATTTTAAAATAAATATACGAGTACAGCGGAAGTCGGATTGTAGCTTTGGTTTGTAGGTACTGATTATGGCTGGTTTTGTTCCGTCCATTCAACATCCGTTCTATTATTCATGCTTAATCCCATTACAATGCTTTTTAATGTACTCAAATTTAGTTTTAGAAAAAGTCTGGGTTATTTGTAGGACACAGAAGAGTTTGCGAAAACTGTTCACACGTAGCACGTGTGTGTTCGACTTATAATAAAAAAATTTGGAAAAATAAACAGGCCTCTGTAAACAATTGTAAGTCTTTAAGCACACGACGGAACCTTCAAAGTAAAGCTTTGAATACACACAAAATGGAGGACGTTACGTTCAAAGCCAATTCAGACTTTATGGCCATTGGCTCATATGCTGATCTCATCATATGCTTGAAATTCCATTGAAATTCAATTCCAGTTCTAGACAGCCTTTACTGGAGCGTTCATTTAAAACATCGACCATTCAAAGGCTTTTTAACCAGGAACCGTGTAGGCGGTGATGCGTCAATGACCCGCGAAACTTGCGGATCCGCATTCAGGTATCAACTAATTATTCCGAAATAAAATTTCAAATTATCGAAGTACATATTATTTTTCGATATTTGTAGATATTACGTATAGTATTTAAAATTTCTTATCCGCAATAATTTAACAAAAAAATATTTTATGATGCATTGCATTTAGTATTAGTTTCGATTAGGATAATTTCACTAAGACTAAGATATTCATAAGTGTGTTCACCCATAATTGTTTTTCTTTGGAAGACATGTCATTTACAACTAGTTCCGTGACCTCGCTCACGCATTCCCGCGCCTGCACCTAACAGTACTTTCCCGTTGACTTAATGCCGACATTGGATGGAACCTGATCTTAGGCAAGTGTACATTATAACGCTGAGATGGCGATAGACTGTTGCAATTTAATTATATTTTGAGTATGCGAAGCGAAGCGGGCACTGCGTAGATCAGAACGTACCTACTAGCCGGGCGGAGTCGAAGCGGTTGTAGCTGTACCTGTAGTGTAGCTGTGGTGTGTACTGTGTAGCCCCTGTAGCCTCTGGCTGGGTTTGCTTGCGTGCCGTGAATTCCATCCGAATGATTCCGAAGTGGCTCGGCAATACCCGAATGCCGCCCTACCCGCGGCCGACTTCACACCGGTGTGTGCGCGAGCGCGGCATGAACGTCTCGATCTCGGCTGTTTGTCTCCATAAGTAATCTGTCAACAAACTTCTCTGCGTCGGAAATAGACGGGCTGATCTTTCGAGTGATTTTTTTTTCGAAAACTATCTGGATTTTGAGTTATGTGAAATTTGAAAAGAACCCGAAATTTTCGCTTATCTTAGACTAAGTGTGTAAAACTGTGTTTTTTTTGTTTTCGATTGCGTGCAACGCTCGCGTTAAGCTGTGAAGCCGTCTTCATGTGTGAGTGACTGTTGTGAACCACCGTGAAAAATAACCCTTGATGTAATAAGAACAAGAACCTTATTTGGATTTAGTGATGTCCTTCATACCACGGTAACTTATAACCAATTAATAGTTACTGCAATAATTTGTGATTACTTATCGGGTGATGAGCCTTTACGACCTCAATTGTCCACGTCTTACAAGCGCCGTTACCTTGCGATTCTTTTTAGCTTTTATTAGAAAATGATGCAAAGCTAAGGTAAGCTCTATGTAAATGTGAACCAAAAATGTTTTCAACGTAAACAGTGAGCACATTCGATTTACGGGAATTTTTAAATAACTTTTTATTTTTATGTTTTCATGTTCCATATATTAACTTAAAAGAATTATGGAAAAAGATTGATATTTTTCCATAATTCTTTTAAGTTAATGGCTACAAACCAGGGGTAATTTTGTAAGGGTTATTTTGTAGAGTAGACACTAAAAAGTGAAGACTATAAAATTTTGTATACTTACTTCTAAATTCGCTAGTCGATTCTTTCTACCTAATTTTTCTAATATTTATTAGTTTGCGAAACTTACAAAAAACCTACAAAGACAAAATGCGCTTCTGACATCGTTAAAACATAAAAAATGTTTTGAGAAACCGCGTCATCAAAAACCCCAATCATATGAGACTGGTTTCTATCAACCGACCGACTATATGAATTAGAAAAAATACTATTTATATGCGATCGCATCAAACGTGTTCAGAGCCACCGTGAAACCGTCACTGGTTTAAAGGTAAAAGGTTATCCGTAAATACCAATATTTCGACAGGCCATTGCAGTATAATTAATGGGCAATCGAATGCTTAAGAACATCATCGCGCCTCTATTCAAAGGCAGTGATGGAGACGAGTCGCTTCTGCCTGTGAAAAGAAGGACGATGTTTTTCTATCGGGACTATTCTCAGCTTGATAGAGTTGATAAACATGATTTGAAAATTGTTGCCTTTATACTAAAAATATATCTGCAATAATATCTAAAATAGGAGAAATTGTATAGAATTTAAAAGAGAGATTCTTAAACGCATTTTCCATATAGTAACACTACATTGCAAAATGTTTTTTTTGTACATAATGGTGTAAGTGTAACTCATATCAGAAGTAGGTAATGTGCATATTTTAGCTAAATTGTAATATTATTATATAAATGTCTCTAGCTTCTCTTTTCTATCTACAGGTATATAAAAATCTATTGCTGCCTGTTAGTGTCGCAAAAACTCGAAAATCTCGTAAAATCGAAAATCAAATATTTTGTGCGTATTTGAAGTATTTTTGTGCGTATTTGAAGCATTTTTGTGCGTATTTGAGTGGATGGTTTAAAAACTCAATTAGACCCGGTAGGTGGCGCTGTTATCGAGATATACATATCACACGTGCAAAGCCGGGGCGGATCGATGGTTATTATAATAATTATTTCATTTAAACTGTCAGGGATGTTAAATCTGATTCATACAAACGCTTAATGCCAACACCCGTAGCTGCCAACAGGGCCTGCAATATTTGTAATACTTTCTACTCCCGGTTTTCTTCGCGTCCGTAGCCGGAAGATCCGATTATGACCTCATTACCGTTTTGACATTAGAAATTAATCCACCGTTTCCCTTTCAATAAAGCTATTATGTTGGAAACCATGTTAAATGGTACGAATCTCGTTGACTTTGACCGAATTGGCAATGTTATTACGGTGCTAAGAAGAACATGGTTCGTTAATTACTGTGTAATATTTAATTGCGTGTAACTTATGATATAAATTCAAGTTATGCTGTTGCGAATTATTTATAGGTATTCTATGTTAACTGTTAAACATATTTTACGTTCAGAATTTGTCAGTTCTAATTTCAAATTTAGTAACTCTTTTAAAGGTAACGTTATTACAAAGAAAGAAAGAAGAAAAGTAACATGTTTATATGAACGTACAAAACAGTGTGTACATAATTGTATCACATTTACTAGTGTATTTCATATCATAATTATTGTAGCAACAAATAGGTATCTGACTCTGACTCGTAAAATTCAATACTTTACATTTTATTTCGCATATTTCCGCGGGACTATTTTTTTTCAAACAGATTCTAGCTTAAACCTGAGACCAATTACAAGCCACTTTTTGTAGTAAGGCGGCATAGGTTTATTAAATCTAAATCTGGTAAGTGGGTTTAGCGCTGCTAATAAACACTTTTCTTGGCAGCTAGGTTTGCCAGATGGTCGGAATTCGTCTGGATTCTCCCAACATTTCAGATGATCTCCAGACTCCCGACAAAACTCAAAATCTCCAGACGAACAGCTTCTCGGAAAGTTAACGTATGACCTTAAAGTTCATAAAAGCTGAGCTAGTAATTAGGCTGAACTTTGAAGTGAATTGTTTGAATTTTAAATCTTTTCTGAATACTACTAAAGGATCCAAATTGGTTTACTCTAGTAAAGTCCAATGCCAAATACACATGGCAACCTAAAAGTTACATGTACTTAAATAAGTTTCCTTTAAAGTAATTTTTGAGGCATCCTCTCAAAAAAAAAACTTTTCATTTTTAATATTTATTTATCCCGACAACAACCCCAAAATTCAGACAATTTCGAAACTTGTCCTGATATTTTCGTCTTCCGATATAGAAAACCTAGTTGGCTCCAAACTTAGCTATTTCTGCCACCACAAAGCAGTGCCTGCAGAAGGTATGGAGTACAGATGTATAATTACAGGCTGTGAGTTTAGACCAGTCAACCCAAGGTCTAAGGCTGTAAGGCATTTCGGCTTAGTCCTCAGAGGTGATAGCGCACATGTAGTTTGCGTTTGAAGTTGGCTGTAGTTGTCTCTGGACTGCAATTGCCACTTATCATTGGGTGCGTTTGGCAGAAAAAAGCGCTAGCAAGCGCTTGTAAGCAAAATGGCGATCGTAAGCGGTAAGCGCTGTCAAATCGTAAGTAGCTATTTTCCTCCAGGACACGATGTTAGTTTTAACCGGGGAATCTAACCTAATTTAAATATATGTTTGTAAAGTATTCATATTAAAAACTTACCAATCATGAGTTTTTAATAGCATGTATATGTTTATTCATGTCATTATATTACTTAAAACTAATATTGCACAAAACAACTTATAAACTCTACTTCAAAACAAACAAATTAAATAAGCAAAATGGCGGATTGTGTCAGCGCTACTGAAGTAGCAATCGTGTCCTGGCCGAAAACTATTTTAGCGCTTATAAGCGCTTGCTAGCGCTTTTTTCTGCCAAACGCACCCATTACTTAGAATAAATTTATTTGTCATTTCAGTATAAAAAAGTACAATTATGATAAATTCAGAATACAGAATACTTAGAGGTAACTAGCAATATTTATTTGAAATCGTTCGTTGCGTTTATCGCATTTGATTTTAACTCAAAACGTTTTGAGATAAATGATAAATTTGTGATAAATCGGTAAAATCGTGTAACTTCTCGTGTTAGTATGTAATAATCTATTAATCTTGATGTCATCAGTAGTTACAACGCAGAACATCCATCTTTACCTGTCTATATATAGATAGGATTATTCCTATCTATATATAGACAAGTTTTAGAACCTAGTATCATTTCTTTAATATTTAGTACCTATCTACTGTTAATGTTAGTCTTACGACTTTAACATAAACAGTAGATACGAAATGTAAAATTTCAAATGTCGCGGATTTTTAATTTCTTTGAGATCCAGAAAAATCGCACAAGATTAATTAATAAACTGAAATCTGACATTGTTATACAGTTAGTATTAGGATGGTTAAGCAAGGTACTACCTAGTATTTGAATTGGATGAATGGAGGTAGATATAGGTCTTGCCTAGTCGTATCCAGTGCGCCTAGTAAATAGGGTTAGTAAAATAGGGCTTCGGTAGAAAGCGTATGCTAAACAGTCTAGTCTAGTATGTTAAAATTGTATTGCGAAATATACAAAAGTATAATAAGCTTTGTTGTTTGATATATCGAGCAATTTTTAGTCACTAAACTTACTTTTTGCATGTTAATATTACTTGTTGATATGCGAGTTTTGAATAACACCAGTAAGGACGTTTTTAGATTTTGCATAAAATATAACGTTTAAACTTTGAAAATGTATAGAGTTTCTTATGTTTTATATGAGCATCTTTGGACGTATAAAGCATGTGATATTTGTTTTCTGGAAAGCTATTATTATCTATATATTATGATCTACTACGATATGCTGTCTAGTTATTTATATAAATAATGAGATACCGTTATTACGTTAGTTTTCTAACACACAGTCAAATACAATTATGTAGTTTGTTAAAAATATGGAATAGAATGAAAGCATTCTAAACAATATTAACCTACTTATCAACATAAAGAGAGAGGTAATATCATATTTTTACGTACAAAATGTAATATTACATAACTAAAACAAAAATACACATGTCAAAATATGCCAAGTAATCAGATATAATCAGCCAATTAAAATCGAATTATTTCTTGCTTTGAATATAAAAAGGAATCGACGGTCCATTAAATTGGATGGAACTTTCTCCGAATCTGAATCTGAAATACGTAATAAAGTAAACAAGTTTCAATTTGTAGCTAACGATGTATGAAGGACAAAAGCGGAGGTGAAATCGCGTTATTTTGGCAAAACAATATATTAAGACTGGTACTATATTATTTTAAGAACTGCAGTTGATACTAATGAAACTATTGCTCAAATTATAATAAGTGCTGAAATTTCAATCGTCAGATAAAGTTATACATAGGTTGAACAAATTTAGAATTATTGTTGGATGGCTAAAGTAGAGAGGATATCCTCAGAATCTTATGACGAAAGTGTGTACAACCAGTGAGTGTTGCCAATGATGACTTACGGAATAGAAGCCTGGTCCTTCACGTACGTCCGTATGAGGAAGCTTAGTTACTCAGTGTGTCAACAAAAGGCTATGCTCAGAACTTATCCGTATCGAGGATATTCGCAGAAGTACTAGTGTAACAGACATATCCCAGCGCATTAGTAAACTGAAGTGGCAATGGCCGACCTCATATTTCGAATAACTGACAACTGAATGAGAAAAAAAGGTTCAAGTCAAGTAGTGAGTGACACGTCAAAAGGCTGCTTCAGGTCATAATGGCAGGCACAGTGCTATGCTTCTTCCTACTGGATGAACACCAACACCAACCAATCCCATACCTCCGTATAGGATAGGTGTTGGCTCAGGACCGTTATTTGTGGCAATCTAGTAATGTAATAATGTAGTGTGAGTGTGGATAAAATAGTTCATATTCAGTCAGGTTAAATTTTAATAAATGGATAAATTATATCTGACAATTGATAAATCAGTCTTAAATATCTACTTCCTCGATCTTATTATTGATAATTTTATTATTGTAATTACATTTCATAGAAAATTTAAAATTAAACTATTGACGCCTTTATTTTCCCTCTTTTGACGTTATTTAAAAATAGGATGGCTGGATGGTGCCGACTATATCCTATACCTTTAAACATATATATATATATATATATATATATATATATATATATATATATATATATATATATATATTTCGGAATCTCGGAAACGGCTCCAACGATTTTCATAAAATTTTGTGTCCAGGGAGTTTCGGGGGGCAATAAATCGATCTAGCTAGGATTTATTTTTAGAAAATATCTTTTTGTCCGTGTTTTTAGGCAATGAAAAACTGCTACAATACCGTTAGAATAAGAAGGTAAATTTTGACAGTTTATTAATGATTATAAATAGCTTAACTGGTATATTGGACGGTCACCAAATCGTAATACCCTGGTTCGAGACCAGACCGAGCGACCAACTTTTTAAAAAAAATTTTCAAGTTCCTTTCTTTTTGGAGAACATTTATTTTTTAGAGCCCTTTTTTAGTATTTTTTTTAAAACACGAAAATTTAAATTAAATTAATTGCACTCATGATTTTTTATTCAAGTAACCAGTTCAGTTTTTTCTATTATGTCGCTAAGATCAAAAAATATTATTCGTATTTCATCAGTATGTAATTTGTATCTAAATATAATTTCCAAAACACACGAATTAAAAAAAACCGAGCGCAAAATACCGTCAACCAGGTACTATAATTATTAATAGAATTATATATATATATATATATATCAATGTGATGCTTCATCTGCGTTCTAGAATCAGGCTGCGGGACATTCCATCATAGTGCTTAGAAGATGACAAAGCACCTGTGGCATACTGTTGCTTAATTTGAACATTTTTAAGGCTACTACGATACTCACGGGGAAAAGTTTTTGTGTTATAGTCCCTCATGACTATTATAACTATAATAATATAACAATACGTTACAAATAATGCCAACTCAGCCTTGGAGATGTTGCTCAAATGCTCAATGTTTAGTGAGGTAATCGCAGATCACAATATTTTGGTTGATCTTAATTAATCATTATCATTAAATTCTGAGTTTTTGCTCGTCGCTTGTCATTGACCTACACGATTTCTCTAATTAACAAAAAGGCTATAAAATTAAATGCCCCTAGTTTAACGGTTTTTTCGTTTACGCGTTTCTGTTTTATATATAAGGTCACCGCTTGTTTGAATAAATTTGTAAAAAGGAAATCGTGATAAAAATAAAAATATTCAAAAAATTACTATGTTAGGTACTTACATAGGAATACTTCGTATTTCGATATATTTATCCAAAGAAATTTCTGTGGCTGGCTGATTCAGAGTCTCGGACTGCGCCAATTCCTCCGGAAATTGATTTTGAATATGCATTCTCACAAAATATGTTAATGATGAAATGTGTTTCTACGGATTATCAATTTATTATTCGGATTATCAATATGATTTCGGTAAAGGTTTCTTTCAAACTATGTATTTTGGCGTAATTTTATATTGTAAATCTGGTTTATTATTGATGGTAAAAAATAAATAAAATTTATATACATACGTACTTATATTGGTTATATTAAATCAGAGCAGTTTTTATCTTACGACAATCACTCGAAATGGTAGACGAAATTTTCTTAAAGTAAATGCAGACCGAGAGAATGTTATATTAGACTTTGAGCATTGCATTACAATGGTGTGTCAATTCACTGTTTTAATCGAAGAAACGGTCGCTTTTGTTGTAGATCAGCTTCGAGCACGTTATTAATGCTTTTATATACTGATCGGCGAACTCTGTTTCGCTGTAATTATATGACTAACGACAAAGTATCATAAGTGCTGCACACTGTAATGTTGGCCGCAACAGGTTAGTGTTCGAAGTTATAACACCGTAGTGCTCCGCTTGACGTACTTACTGATGTAATCAGGGGCGTAGCTACCGCCGTATCAGCCGTATCAATGATACGGGGCTCCCGGGCTACAGGCCCCCAACTTGTGTAGTAATCAAAAATTCGTAAAATGTTATCCACAAATCCACTTGAACTCTTAGGCCGTACTTCCCGAAAAAAAAATCATATCATCAAATAGTTCCCAACGTTTAGGCACGTTACAGTTGCAGTCGCAGAAGACCTGTCAGAAATTGTCCAATTTTCTGTAGTTTTTCGATACATCTCGATAACAGAAAATTGTGATAATGTATTTAAAAAAATAATAATCCTTATTGACAAACATATTACAAGCACAAAATTTACGTCAGTTATTAGCCCCTAAGTTGAAAACTTCTACCTACTTTCAGGGGCTAAATTAATATTTGCCAATAATCGGAATTCATACATATCATTTTTCTTTCGATTTTCTCCCTCTACTGTGTACAGTCATTTATAGAAATATGATAAAAATACTGACCCAAGATACTTTGTAGACATTATCAATAAAAATTTATACATATTTTTTGTTTGAAATAGGTCAACGCCGAAATAAAAGAAGTACCTCACAGAATTACAAATTAATTGAAATCTTGGCATAATATAATTTAAAATGAAGACAAACATTCATTACTTACGTTATAACGAACGTTTAGTTACGTTGTAACGGCTGTAACGGTGACGGTAACGGCAATACGTAATTATGTTTTTGATTAAATTTTTGGTTATTAAAAATTAATTAATAATTAAAGTGTATGTATTAAACTGTACTTGGGGTAAAAAGACGGAAGAAAAAATAAAAGTGAACTCCGATTATCAACCCCGTCTGGGATGGATAGATGAACACGCGTTTGCGAGAGTCCACTCTAGGGTGAATTTTTTAGGGTTGACAAACGGAATAACCCAAAAAATATACTTTTTTAGCAGTAGTATAAAGTGCTTGTCAATTCTGAGTAACGACTAACGATTCATCTGAAAATATAAAATTACCCTTAAAAAGGTGTCATAGGTCTTCATGAAACGACGCCTTATCAGCTATAAGGAAAAATTATTTTTAATGACTTATATTAATAATGAAAACATTGTAACAACTAAATTTAATTTCCACCAAAAAGACAAACCTTTTTTCTTCACTATTTGAAATTTCAATTCAATTTTAATTCAATTGTTTTTCTGTCTGCCAAAATTAGTGAATCCAACGAAAAAATTCTACAAATTTTGAAGTTTTATTACAAAAAAGGATGCAGCTCGCTCTGGTCACCTTCATACCAATAAGTCGATGCCTTTTTTGAAAAAGTGGTGGAGTAGTTCTTTACAACATAGCCGAAGAATTGAAGACTGACCACAAAACAGTTTTGAACCATTTGAGAATTTGGCTATACAGAAAAGTTCGATATTTAGGTATCACACGAGCTCACTGAAAGAAACCTAAGGAATCGTGTACTCATTTGCGATTCTCTATTGAAAAGTAATAAAAATGAACCATTTTTGCAAAGCTTAATCACTGAAGATGTGAGTGGATTACCTGCTACAAAATCGTATGTAAAAGATCATGATCAAACGGTAGTCTAGTCCACAGATGGTAGGATAAGAAGGGCATCGTTTATTACGAGCTTTTATAGCTGAGCAAAACCATTGATTTGGATCTCTACTACCAACAACTTGTTAGAATCAAGCAAGAAATCGAGAAAAAACAGCCGGAATAAATCATCAGAAAAGGAGTGGTCTTTCATCATGATAACACCAGACCACACAATCTTTAGCCACTCAGCAAACATTGAGAACGCTTGGTTGGGAAGTGTTAATGCATCCAGATTTCCAACTGTTTCGGTCACTTCCGAATTCTTTGGGTAGTGTTAGGGTAATACGAGTATCAAGATAGGACTGTCAAAACTACTTGTCGCATTTTTTGATCAAAATGCCAAAATTTCTACAGCAACGGGATAATGTCATCTACCTACAAGATAGCAACAAGTTATCGAACAAAATGGCCCATACTCGTATATTTGTTATATTTAAATGTAATGAAACTTTGAAAAAAAAATTGTGTAGGTACATGAAATACGAAGAAACTTTTTCCGCGACCGATTAAGTTTGCCGAACTAGACAAGAAAAGCTTATATTAGATTTGAATTGTTTGGCTAGCTGAGTTCCTAGTATTAATAACAAATATTAACCTATAATCAATATATAATTTTTTCAATTCAATGTGGGCGGTTTCGGGCCTTCGTTGGGCCCCCCAATAAATTTTGATACAGGGCCCCTCTAAGACACGCTACGCCACTGGATGTAATGGTCGAAACTGGGCTGTTATAAAACATTATAAGCGATTAAGCTAATTTTACCGGTTAGTATACTAAATATTGATACTCGAATCTCAATCGACATTTTCTGTTTTTTTTTTTAAACAATATGGGTGACAAACGAGCGTTCCGTCCACCTGATAGTAAATGTATGCTGTGGCCAATAGACATCTACATCTATCATCAATTCAGAATGAAAATTCGCATCTCTACATTTTGATTAAAGTCAAATGTGATTTTGATAAATGTCACCCTTGAGGACTATGTTGAACTGCCTTGTTTCCATTATAGAGTCTCCGGTTCTCTACACTCACCATACGTAAGAGCGTGGTGCTTCTCGGTCGAGCTGACCCATTCGTGCTACAATCATTGATACCTAATGTACTTTTGTATGTTCTTTTTAACGAGGTATGTATGTGTTTTAAGCACTTAAATATGACCCAAATGCCATGCGTTCAAGTGGGTGGAGTTAATGGTGTAAGATAAGATAATTGGTGTAACTAATTATCAAATTTTACACTTCTCCCGCTACTTATCTTAAAACAAATATTGTCAGACTGTTTTTATCATACACGAAGCAGCAAGTTTCGTAACAGTTTCACTACCTCTTATTTGGATTCCAGTTTAACGTGTGAACGTGTCTACAGAAAAGAACATTTATTTTAAAGAAATTTAGGAGACATTGTTCATTATGCTTTGGTGACTTCAAACGGATTAACATCTCATGAAAACGTTAACTGTGTTTTAGAATGTAGTTAAAAGCGTAAAGAATTTTTATTACATTCCCAAAGGGAACATAAAATTTTATTCTTTTCGGGAAGAAAGACAAGATGGTTAACGGCCACCGGAATATAAATAACATACAAAATAGCTTCGTTGTGTTTTTTTTATAATAGCTGCTCGGAAAGTTTTATTTGTCACCATTTCGTCGATTAATATTTATCAAATGTTTCAACTTGTATTAAAGGGAATTCAAATTACTTAACTTGTAGTTTTCAAAAAAAAATATTATACTGACGATGAAAAGCAGTAGATACTTTAATAATTTAATATAAGGCTTAACACGTGTTTATATAAAATTATGATTATGATTATAATTATGATTATTACTCTATTTTTATTACTCGACTGCCTTGTTGGCCTAGTGGTTGAAGTAGTGCGACTGCTGATCATGAGGTCGTGGGTTCGAATCCCGGGTCGGGCCAAAAAATCAATTATTGAGTTTTTCTGTCAAGAAATTCTCAGTAGCTGCCCGGAGTCAGGACGTTGGCGGTGTCTCACCCCCGTGCCTCGGAAAGCACGTAAAGCCGTTGGTCCTGCGCCTGATATCTCTCCGGTCGTGTCGATTTATCGTCCCATCGGATTATGATAGTGAGGGAATAGAAAGTGCACCTGTGCTTGCGCATACACTTGGGCACTATAATCCTGTCATGCGCCGTTGGCTAGCCTCCGTTGAGATAGGCCGCCGTGACCGAAATTCGGTCTGAAGGACATTATTATTATTATTACTCTAACATCGATTGCTAGCGTACTATTTGATCTATTGTGACTCACTAATGCTACTTTCGAAACGGAACTTACAAATTCGTAAAAGGAAAAAAAATACTGACCTACATCAGATAATAATCAGGAGAAAAATATATTACGATTTTATAGCATAGGGGTTGCTCGCTGTAAACTTTACGTTTAACAGTACGCGAGTTAGGTGGATTCGATCTCCGCGGTCACCAATTAAATTATTGATTGCAATTTCAAGTGCTGATTTTCCACTCGCTCGACGTTAAATAAAACATCTTTAGGAAACCTAACATATCTAAGAAATAAAAAATAAATATTTTCATTATTTGAAAGACTTGTGATGTCCGTCAACAGTCACTTGGACAACGCGGCGAGCTTTCTTTGCCTATCAAAAATGTGAGACGCCTTGTAGAGGCTGTAACTTTACTTTGTAAATTACGATTTAAATACACTCCCGCTTCTTACGTACAGTTAAAATTGATTAAATTTGAGTTTAAATAATATTCAATGTGGCAATATTGTAAGACACGCAATCAAGACAAACAATTACGAAGCGTAAGAACTCTAGTGGTTAAGTGCGTTGGAGAGGCAGCGACCGGGTTATAGCGCTCCCAGCAAGAAAGCAACAGTTAGAAATTAAATAACTCTGTCACGCTGCCGATAATATATAAACGTAAAGTACCAATTCTACCAACTAACGGGTCTTGCCCTTCATAGCGTCTAGAGCTGCTTAGTGAAGGTAGTTGCCACTCCATGCCATTGATGGGAATTTATTAAAAGTATCATAGTGTTTGGCACTCCGTAAACGGAGCGGGTGAAGTTGTTTTTATAACTGCGGAGCCGTAATATAAAATTCCTCGAGAAGCCGCTCAAGCAGCTATTTGCCGATTTAAATTAAATTTAAGGATAAAGTCTGTGAGTTAAGGATTGAAACATAGCGTTTTGTACTTAATACTTTTATTTGTATAGAAAGTCATTACTTTCTGAATATATTTAATTATAAGTTAAAAAAAACATATTTCATAGAGCAATTTTTAATTAAAATGATTTACATTCAACTAGTATCTAACGATTTAAAGATCATAGTAAAAGCATATAAAGAAATAACCTTGATTTTTCCAATGCCTATTTATTGTTCGCTACCTGGTTCCTACTGTATGCAGATTTTTTACACTAAAGATATAATTTATTTATTCCCAGTATTTTTCTGAGTTTTTTTAAAATAATAATCGTTAAAAACAGACCGTAATCTACGTGTGATGGCAACAAACTAATAAACTATGTAAGTATAAAATAATTACGAAAACCAAATCAATACTTTTACTATTTTCTCCATCTTACGGCGTCAGTTAAATACATGTGTGTATGCAATCAATTCCTTACATTATTGGAAAAGATTGGTGCTTCCCTTGACTCTATGGATACCTCTTGGATATGATAAGCATAAAAGCTATATGGGCCACCAAAATACTTGAAAACGTACCTGATTCCTTACGAATCCGCGGAAGTTCTTACAGCGTCCTAAAGGCATTATTTTAATATGTATTGAATATAAAATTCATTGAGTGCCCTCTGCGTTTGATTACCCACTACCCGAAAGTGTAGAGAGACTGACAAACACATTAAATAGTGTCATTTTTACCTCTTATGTACATTGCGCAAGCGTGCTGGACACATCTCTTTTGCTACCTTCATACGAGTATCTCGCATAGCCATTAAGATTCTCGGTTACAACATGAATTTTTAATATTGTATAAAAGACTACGTGAGTCAATGTATATCTCACATACTTTCCTGAAAGCACTGAAAGAATAATTCAACGACACCATAATTAACTGTACTAAAATTAGTAAGTATAGATGTCTGAAGTACGGTAAGTTCAACCAATATTCGGCTGTTACTGACATCTACCGATGAATTTTCGATTCGGTTCCGTATTCTTTTACCTTTTTGGAATTTCCACCCAAGAATGTTGCTACAACGTAGATCCATTTAATTATATTTTATATATTTTTATTTTTAATTAGATATTTGGTGCCTATCTATATTTTTAAATATATTACAGTTATTGCTTAATGCAAAACTATTAAAAAGCTATTTTATGGATGCTTAAGATTGAGAACTAAGTAAAAAGTAAAAATAGTAAGGTATATCCACAACAAGCAGGATAGGATGAATGATGGTCATAACTACTGGCGCGCTCGGTGGTCTGGAGCGTGACGTCTTCCACCCGATAGCCCATCTCACGATCGACCCACTTACGCCCAAGGTCATCGCCTGACCTCCTACTCCTAATCTTATTATTTCCGTAAGGCACTTTAACACGGTGAACCCTGGTGTTATATAAATCGGCTGAAAGATTAAAATGAAACATAATTGGCTCACATATTTGAGACATTTTGTTTTAACTATTGTTACTTATTTTTCTACGACTTATTTATTTAAGGATTTGTAAATAATAAAAAATTTAAAACTTTTTTGTTCTGTGTGGGTAAGAACGCATAAGTTTTAAAAATAATCAATACAACATGTTAGAAATTAAATTGTCTAAATTTAAATGTAGAAACTGAATGTTTTGTTCGAGCGTGTAGCAGCGTGGAGCGTTCGGCTCGAGTTATAGGACGCACGTGCCGTTACGCCGCCCGTCTCGTCGAACGCTCTTTTTACTCAGACCTTATTCTAAAAGACGAGAATAATTGTTTGTCGGTGTTAGTCCAATATTGTAGTAGCTGTGCCAAAACTGTAAATTATGAGCGTTTATAAATAACTCTACGGGCACGGTCACGTAGCGTAGCGCGCGGCTGCGACAGATCTGCAGATAGGGCGCCAATCAGAGCGTATGCTCGCTTCGTATCACGGCCTTTCTGAAATACAACACAACACACTTTCTAATCTACGCCTTTGTCACTACGCTCGCCTATTGACTTGCTTATTACACCAGACTTTCGCCAATTGTTTTCACGCTACATTAGGTTTATTTTTCAACCCATAAGCATCTCATATTAGACTCGGTTGCATCACAATGACGCTCCTAAATCTAGCGTTGCGAATTTTGGTACGCAGCGTAACATTGTCCGTAGATCACGTTTTACGAAGAAGCTGTTTGTTGTGGAATGATTACATTTAATCTAAAATGCGGTTTGTCAGACCACAACTCCTGTATTATGTTGCAAACCCATCTAGAATTGGATACCATCTTCCCTGGTCCAAGTGAGCCGCGAAATAGGAAAGCGGACGAACAAGCTTAGTCGTAGTAGCTCTCTTGAATAGGTGATGTGGACGCGTGTATTTTAGTAGCGTGCTGGGATGTTGTGTTTGAGTTCGGGGCGGGAGGGAAGTGGCGGCGTGCGGGGAGTGAGGGACCGGTCCGCGTACCGGTTTGCATCGTCGTCGCTGCTTGGCTTGGGACTAACCGTTTTATTAGCTGAGCCATGCTCCACAAACTACAGCCACCGAACGGAGTTAGCAGCCCTCAAGCGCCGCGCCCACAAACATCACCTCGTTCGAATCGCAATCAATATGTACAAGTCCATAGATCGTTTGCATGCAATATACTACGTTATCATAACTTAATGGAATGCCGTATCTAGTTGGATTGTACTCGTACTCAATGACTGTATAAATTACTTTTATAGTGCAAACGAAAAAAGACCTTAATGTCGCAAGTAATTTACAAAATCAGTTATTTCTTTTGCAATGCTATTGTACGTAAAATACAATCGTCAAATAGAAACAATTGTCTTGACACAGGTGCAGATGTTTATGGCCGCAATTCATTTGCGAGTTGAGTTAAGCCGCTTTATGTTAAAGTTACTTGAAAATTAGAAAATAGATAAACATTGTCGTTTGTGATTACATACTATATAAACTTGGATTCTGCAGATGTTTACGAAATAGTTTTCATTGGATGATTGGATGATGGTATGAACACAACACAAGAATTACATTAATGGGGGGGAAATTAAGCATACGTTAGGGTGGCCGACATTGGATCAAAGATAAATTTAGGAATCGTCTACTCGAAACAAGTTATGAAATCGGCACAAGTGCGCCAAATGTGCGAAGGTACCACTTCAGAAATTTTATTGTTATTGTTTCAATATGCTCGGGGAGACAATGTAGAGCGACACGTTGCAGGTATATTATATATTATTATGTTCCATCCTGCAAACTGTGAATTGTCTGAATTGTCTTTTTTTTTTGAAACTGTTGAACCTTTATTATTTTTAACACACTTGAAACTTTTAAAAAACTTATAAAAATGCTTTTAATTATTTTAAGTTAATTATTATATTAATTAATGTCACTTAGGAACACAAATGTTGTTCGTCCTACTCCCATTGTGTGTATTTAAAAAAGAATGTCGAGATTTCAATTTAACGCCTTTGTTTTTAACATTCTTTTAAATATTAATTCAAACTACTTTTACGAATTTTATCACGTTTATTTATGTTATTTTTAATACCCGACGTTTTGGTTGCTTTCCAGCACCCATGGTCACGTCACGACACGTCGGGTATTAAAAATAACATAAATAAACGCGATAAAATCCGTAAAAGTAGTTTGAATCAACGTGTAGTGTTCGCGTAAATATAATAAATCATTATTTTTTTAAATCAATTTTGACAAATATCCGCTTATCCGCTTAGATATTCGCTATTTTTCTCATTTCTCTTTCGCGTTTATCATTGCGGAGGATCCTTACCAATTTAAGGGCGCATACGACCTCAAATGGCTTAGATCCTCTGTTATGCCGAAAATACTGTCGCATTCTTTTTGAAATAAATATATGGTAAAGTTGAAGATTAATGTTAAGTACTATGTTAGACGAAAACACGATTCCATAAAATTTACTCGATAGAAAAAAATCCAAAGTTACCTCCAAACCGAACTATAAACCGCTGGTATTCAAAAATACTTCAAATTAGATCATGAAACTTTGCACACTAACTGAACTAACTATAAAGGAGGGCTTATGTTTTATTTTATTTTGCGTCATTTTAAGCAAAGCGATTCATGTTTATAATCAAATCTATAGTGTTGTTTATTATTAACGTAAAACGATATTTTAAAGTATCTACTATACTCTGATGCTAAGGAATGTTTCGCTACAAAACAAATTTAGTAACGGCTTCCTTTAAAAATTTCGACAATCGTTTACAACATTTTTACCGGTAACAATTTGCTGTCAACATCTTAACAACCACATTTGCTCACTATAATAATTTATGGAACTGTATTATTTATCAGAAAGTGATACTTATTTTTTTGTTATTTTCTGTTTTGGTTAAAAACTGATCTGAGATAAAATGTGATGTTATGTCTATCTCGTAGTCGCTAATCATTTCAGCAAAATGTTCACATTCCAGTACATGGTACGAATTTTAACTTCCCCCCAAGAAAATTGAAAATTTTCCAAAACAGGCAAGTTATTGGTTTCACTCCGATTTTCGAAAATCGAGTTTTCATCCGATCTCGACGTTTTGAGATCTCAAAAAATTACGTCGAATACCGTTTGGATAATAAAAATCGGTTCATTCGTTCGTTAGATATCGAAGGAGAAAGATTGAAAAAAAAAACGTTTTTTTTTTAACACAACTTCGAAGTTTCGCAACATAATTTAGTGAAATTTGGAGCGCTTTGCATTTGAAATTGCGGGAAGATCCAGGGATGGCTTGCAGGGTCAACCAGTTCTTGTTCCTATTGATACTTTTAGTTACCGGCCTTGCCTTATATTTTGTCGTCTCGCATGGCAAGCTGCCATGGCAATGTTTTGGGTATGCGACGGTGACAGCGGCACACTTTCGACCGCTGCGACCGCGCCTCTCCGTGTGACTACGACCGCCCGCTCTGTCTCTCTTAATTACAAAAAGCTGTAACTAGGTTAACGAACCTATACCATATCAAACGTGTGAAAAAGAAAATTTGACACATTCACTTTTGTTTTGTCTGCTATTCGTCTCTGTTTTCGTATTAATTCGCTCGGCAATCGCTTTGTACTTTACGTTACATTTGGACGCGTTTTGCCTTAGCCGGAATTACGCGCCGTTCGTCACGGTTTGCACGCCGTTTGAATGAGTACCAAACAAAACCATATGAAGTGTGCTCACGGTAAATATAGTTCAATGACAATGGAAATTTCGGTGTCAACGGTCTGACTGGACGGTTGAAATTACGAGGCTCACCATCCGATCTTACAACAACGTAGTATAATTGTTGGTTTGTTGTAGGCGTTGGATCGTACAGGGTGCGCGGAACGACGGATAATGGATTTGAATGAGGATGTGATCCAACTTGGTTGCCTGTCTAAGTACCGAAGCGGCTAGTGCGATGTTTGAATCGTTGGTGTCGCGGTTGACGTCACCGCCGGTGTCGCGGCGGAGGCATACTGTGCACGCGTCACGGGAAGTCTGCAGTGAACCAGAAGAAGAGGCCGCTCCAGTACAGCGACGCTCACGCACAGCTAAACAACTCCTCGACAAGCGACGCAAGGCGAGACTCTCTTGCGCAGACCTCACCACTGCTGCTAATGCCGAGCCCGAGAAGTCATCTCGCATTGATGCTCTCAAAGCTTTCTTGCCATTGCGACAGTCCAAGTCCCTTGGACGACTTGACGGTCTTAAAGAGGTGAGTTATTTTCTTACAATAATATCGCCATTGTTATCATCACCATTGTAGTTAAATTTATAATTTCATTTCAGACCGCTGCTAAATATCTTATTCGTACCGTAAATACTTTTCTTACTTACAAAATAAAATTGTCACTAAACTAAGAGACCGCATTTTGTCTGGGATATTTTAGTTTTCTCATCCTTTCTAATGAATTTTATAATATTTTTTTTGAGATGATAGACGTCTGAATTTAGACGTAAATTAATTCCATTTTCCTTTACCCCTATCACACATGTAGACATGTACACTGGCAAAAATAACTTAATGTTGTTAATATTAGTTTCTTTTTTGTTAGTGTGCATTAGATATTACAGTGTATTAGGTATTTTAGATAGTGTGCATGGTAGAAAAGTCAAGAGCTGTCATGGCTCAGCAAAGACTAATTCTCTATGTAGCTCAGGTACTGTGCGTTCCAATCAAAGTTCCATGGAGTTTTACTTTAGCCACCACCACTGAAAATTTAATCTTTTTTAATCGCAACCTTAGGTGCCGATAAACCACCACAGTAGTCTACATTTTATTTAGATTTCTGTGTCTAATTAAAATTAAACAGTGTGCGCATTTCTTTCCACCAAGGAACAACCAGATGCTGGGATTGTTAAATAACTAAACAGCGTTTGCAATTCCTTTCAATTAGGACGTGTGTCTTTAAGGCAAGGTTGAATAGGCTTTTATAACGCTTAGGCAGTGCGATTTACCACTTAGGACTACTTCTCCATTTAGCACCTTTGTAGTTACGTATTAGCTTAAGGTAAGTAAAATACCTCGCTAAATTTTTAAGTTTTTAAAATAATAATTTTATAACGGTTATTTCTTGTATAATGAACGTTCTATCAGAAAATCTTACATCTATAGTTAAAAAGTAAAGTTTTCAATGAAATAGTCAAAGACATATTTGTAGGCAATAGTCACGTAACTGTTACGAAAATTGGCTGGTCATTGCTGACAGTTGGCGATGGCTTCCAGCATCTCGGTTGCGACACTCGCTCTGCGCGGCCTTGCGGCCTTCGCGCGCACAGCCGCACCTTTTGCCCCGTGCCGCACGACGCACGATTCTTCCTATAATTTTATTATTTGAAGTGATTTGTTAATTGATTTGCTTTGAATTAAGTATTCAAAGTAAATAACTTACTTAATTTTTCCTGTATATAATTTGTTTATCCATAATGGTTATAAATAAAATAAAATAAGAATATGTTATCTTATGTATAATTACAGCAGTATAAGGCTTCCTGTATCTCTTACCTGGTCGTCACTATACTTAGTCGCAGGCCGCCCTACACCTTGCCGTCTGGTACGAGGCTGACACTCGAGACCATTTCTTCCCCATCTTGCTTGTTCTTTGAGCTTATAGTTGGTGAGCAGTTCAGCTTACTGATTCTTTGGCGTATAATACAAGATGATATACCGCTATCTGTTGGAGACCATAAGGTTGTTCAGAACTTTCCTAAAATCTCCTCTAATGACCAACAAGACTAAACAGGGAACAACCCGCTGCCACTATTGGATACGATTAATTTAATCAACGGTTTGGGATCCAAAAAAAGTAAAAGCCAGTACAGGCTTCCTTTCATTATAACAAGCTCCCATAACTTAATAAAGTGATCAGAAAACTTTTTAGAATAACATTGTTAATTCATATTTTATTTCTCAATTCATATTAGTTCCTGACTCATTATAAGAAACTAATTTTATATACAAATTCAACATAAACTTATCAAAACTCGTTTCAAAACTGAGTGTATATATTGCATAAATTATGCAAAATTATCTTTAGGGTCTATGACACACTAATATAATTGTGAAAGTTTGTGAAATGTTTGTTGCCCCATCAGATAAACTTTATCAAACATATATTATAAGGCTTAAAGCCTTATCCTTGATTAACACATCATCATCATCATCATCATTACAGCCCTTCACAAGTCCACTGCTGAACATAGGCCTCCCCCAAGTAATGCCACAAAGCATGGTCCTGAGCCACCTGCATCCATCGACTTCCTGCATGTCTTACCAGGTCGTCACTTCATCTAGTGGGGGGGTCGCCCTACACTACGCCTACCGGTACGAGGCTGCCACTCGAGAACCTTTCTTCCCCATCGGTTATCGGTTCTTCGAGCTATATGGCCGGCCCATTGCCACTCCAGCTTACTAATCCGTTGGGCTATGTCGGTCACTCTGGTTTTACTGCGGATATCCTTATTTCTGAGTCTATCACGCAGAGAAACTCCGAGCATAGCCCTCTCCATAGCTCGCTGAGCGACCTTGAGCGTCCTCATACGGCCAGCAGTGAAGGACCACGTCTCTGATCCGTAAGTCATCACTGGCAACACGCACTGGTTGTACACTTTAGTTTTCAGAGATTGAGGTATACCTGGCGAGAAGATGTGTCTAGATGTGTCGAGAAGATGTAATTTCCCGAACGCTGCCCAGCCGAGTTGAATCCGTTGATTGACCTCTCGGTCGAAGTTGGACTTACCTAGTCGGACTATTTGTCCCAGGTAAACGTACTCGTCAACAACTTCGAGCATAGTGCTCCCAACAACTACCGGCATAGGTGTGACATGGACATTAAACATGATCTTTGTTTTGTCCATGTTCATCTTAAGACCTATCCGTTGGGAGACACGATTGAGGTCATTGAGCATAGTGCTAAGGTCCTCCAGCGATTCTGCCATAAGGACTATATCGTCGGCAATTCGAAGGTGAGTGATGTACTCGCCATTGATGTTAATACCGTATCCTTTCCAGTCCAGTAGCTTGAAAACGTCTTCCAATGCAGCGGTGAAGAGTTTCGGGGATATAACGTCACCCTGTCTTACACATCTCTGCAGTTGGATAGGTTTCGAACTCTGGTTCTGTACTCGGATAGCCATCGTAGCCCTACTGTACAAACACTTCAGCACTTCGATATTATATATGACTGTAGCACCGCCCAAATTTCGACGGAATCAAAGGCTTTCTCATAGTCCACATACGCCAAGCAAAGTGGCAGATTGTACTCTTCGGTCTTCTGTACAATCTGCCGCAGGGTATGTATGTGGTCTATGGTACTGAAACCTTATCGGAAACCGGCTTGTACGGGAGGCTGGAGGTCATCGAGTCTGCGTGCGAGACGATTCGTAATGACTCTCGAAAACAGCACGTAGACGCGGCTCAGAAGGGAAATCGGTCTGTAGTTCTTCAAGAGAGCGTTGTCGCCTTTTTTTAAAGAACAAGACCACCGCACTTCTGCTCCACGCTTCCGGAGTAGTGCCACCATGGAGGACGGAATTGAAGAGCTTCTGAAGGACTTCAAGTACCGGTGTTCCACCCGCTTTCAGAAGCTCCGCTGTAATTCCATCCTCGCCTAGGGCCCTGCCGTTTTGAAGGTGCTAGAGACATTCTAATCTCGCTCAGACTGACGTCCGGGATATCATCGGAATAGTGTCGGGTAAGACTTACTCTTGGATCGTTACTCACACTTGCGTGTGGCTTCCAACGATGATGTGTACAGCTGCCCATAGAACCTCTCAATCTCACTCAAAATCTCAGATGTCCCGGAAACGATGCTGCCACACTCAGTCTTCAGCTTTGACAGTTGGCTCTTTCTAGCAGACAGATCTCTGGCAAAGACTTTGGAGCCCTGGTTCCGCTCGATCGCTTCTTTAATACGAGCAGTATTAAAGTTGCGTAAGTCTCGTCGCACGCATTTGGAGATCTGTCTGTTCAGTTGCCTGTATGCTGTCAAATCTGTTGACGATTGCAGCCTCATCTTCCGTCTAACAGCCATGACATTAAGAGTGTGATCGGAGAGTTTTTGTGTTCTTCTGCGGCGGGTCTTGCAGAACTTAGCTCCGACCGCATGGACAGTTTCCACGAGCTTGTCATTCAAATCGTCCACTGCATTGCAATCTTCTAGGCACTGAAAGCGGTTACGTAACTCGAGCTGAAAAGTCTCGGGATTCTGGATTAGAGCACGAGGCGGACGGAGCGTTGACTTCATTAGACGAGACCTCTCCAACTTAACGTTTAGGTTCAGTGTGCCTCTAACCATTCTCGTGCGGTTTTCACTTGCGACTGAGACATCACTGAACAGTCTCGTCATAATGAAGTCAATCTCGTTTTTTGTCGAACCGTCGGGGCTCGACCAGGTCCACTTCCTGTGGGGCCGCTTCTGGAAGAAAGAGTTCATCATAAAGAGTCCCTCTTTCTCCATAAAGTCAGCCAGCTGCTGGCCCCTACAGTTCCGTTGCCCTACTCCAAATTTCCCTAACTTAAGCTCACCGCCTTCTCTTGTGCCTAGTTTTGCGTTGAAGTCTCCTATCAACACCGTGTAGTGGGGTTTGGAGGAATTCATGGCTCTAGAAATATCCTCATACATTTCCTCCACCTCCTCATCGGGAAGTGCCGAGGTTGGTGCGTAGACCTGTATGACCTTCAGCGAATACCGTTTGGTGATTCTGAGTATCAGGTACGCGACCCTCGTCGACACACTCCCAATCTTTACAACGTTGTTGACAAGAGACTTGTGGACGATAAATCCGACACCTCCTTGGGACAGATGGTCGCCCTCCCGGTGATAGAACAAGTTGCCGGACTAGAGGATTACCGTGTCCTCCCCCTCTCTTCGGACCTCATATAATCCAATAATACGCCAGCGCAACTTGTCTACCTCTTCTTCCAGCTCCAGTATCTTCTCGTCAGTCCTCAGAGTGCGTACGTTATACGTTGCCAGGTCGAGTCGTCGTACGTGGCAACCGAACCTCCACCGGAGATTCTTAGCACCCCCTGCCCTGCCGTTACCATGGTCGCCACCGTATCCAGGAATAGCGGGGCCGCCGGGGACTGGGGGCCGTTTATTTGCGTTGTTGCTCATGGGGTGATATTTGCCATAGTTGCCACGCTTGGCGAGCGGGTTGGCAACCGCAGCTTTTTATTATGTTATTGTTGTTATTAGGAAGATGCTGCTGTCCATCTCCCGCCTGTATCTCTCTGTCGCCTCTTACGACACTTACGAGATGTTATGGGGTTGTGGATATTCTCAACCGCCACTACACGGCTCATGGGATAAATAATTAAGGTACGAAAAAACAAACGTGACCGTGTTTTCGGTACCACGTGCTCGGAGCTGCGGACACAAAACAAGTAATTTCTTATAGTCGAAACTGATCAAACTAAAGTATCTATCGATGTAAATAAAACGGAAAGAATTAAAGCTTTTTGTTATTCAAATATATATCTTTGAGTGTTTTTTGATTTTTGTGTATCTACGTCCGATTGATATTTACGAAAAGATAGAATATTTGCTATGCATTCCATAAAAGTCTACTGTTGGATGTGAGCCTCCCCTGTTGATGGGGGAATCTAATTATTCGTCACTTTGATAGGCAGAAAAATGATCGCAGTGTACTAGATATCTCGCGCCTTTAGCGCCGTCTATCACCGGTCAGATTATTTTACGCCTGGCGTAAACAAGATGGGCATCATCTTGTTTACGCCAGGACACCCACGGGAAGTTATCACCCGCACAGAGAATAATATATATAAAAATATAGTATCATTTTTTTAAAATATTTTGCTTTATCTATTACCATTTTGATTTTTCATAGCATTCGACGTCAGGTTCGACTATTAACTTGTACTTATAAAGGTATTCAAATGTGATTAGTACCCGCAATTAAATGACCAACCGCTGCGTTCTCCTCCACATCAACGTCCGTCAAGTTGCGAAACATTTGACGGCTTTTTGAACTATGGCATCACTACGACTTGTAAGAGATAATACAAACAATACTTACAAGGGACTCGACATTTGAAAGTATGACTTGTCGATTTTTTGACGTACGCTGCTGATTCATAATGCAATGTGACTTTCAAGGTGCAGTGGTTTCAAATGCATGTAACTTGATTTTTTTTGAATATACAAATGAGTTGTTAGCTTCCTTAGAAGATTCATTTTGACAAGTGCATATATTATATTTTAAAAATTAACATTTTAACCGTAAATGAGTTTCTTCCCGCTTCTTCTAAAAAGGTCTCCTGTAGAACGGACCTGCTAAAGCGATGGCGTAACTAAAAAATGCTTTGTAAAGGCCAATTTTGAATAAAAATATTTTGTTTGTTTGTAGGACACATTTGAAAATTCTGTTATAAATAGTTTTTTATCTATATCTGACGACCTTCGATGTTTTGAATTTATCGTTACTTTATTTAGGTTGCATAAAGTTTGAATAATACTGCATTTAATTCGGAGACCGTTTTGGAAATTTTTGACTTATAAATTTTAAACCAATTTAAATAAGCACACATCATTTATCTTTCAAAATATAATTAATGCAAGATTTTATAATATACTCGTACAATATCAAGATTTTAAGAGATATTCGAACTCCACTAATGTGAAAACGAAATCGGAAATTGATAACATTAGCATTGATAATTTTGGTCACCATTTCCTGTTGAGGATCTAGGCTTGTGGTCCATGACCCAGTTATTACACTTATATGTAGAGTATTAATGTATTTTTAACGTCGTTTAAATCTAAGACTAGTTTTTATTAGATAGAAATTATATGATATATAATTATTGCAGTAGGTAATTAATAAAATTAAATCGAAACCCAGTCGCTGTAAAACTTCAAGATAATTCATATGTAAGCAGAAAGTACTCCGTGTTAACTATGATATCGGAAAGTTACCCACCTTAGTCACCTCATGACCACGTTGCTGCAAAGGACTAGAAACGTCGGGACTTAAAACTAAATTAAATAAAAAACGCAATAGTATCCGTAAAAGTAGTTTTATTCAATATTATACGATATATTTAGGTTTAACAAGGTATTGACTTGAGCCACACGTATTCACTTTATGACTCTATCGAGGCTCACATACATAATTATGTATTAATTAACTTTTCACGTCTTTTTATTTCCTTTTTAGGTTGTCTGAAAGAAATTGCTGTATAGCAATAAGATCGCATTTTGTTTTTCTCTCTGTATGTTTCTTGTTATGTTATTTCTTTCGTTAGTGTACAATAAAGGTTATTGTATTTTATTGTATTATGTATACAGAGCTTTAAGCTTTAAGGCTGTCCATTATCAATTTTTTTCTTGATTAATTTTTATTGTAAAAACTAGCTGACCAGGCAGATGTTGTTCTGCTCTTTTCCGGGACCTTTTATCCAATATTTTTTTTTAAATTCTCAATAAAAAAATGTTGAGGGTCACCTATCGGGATACAAATTATCCTTTCTCTCAAGTTGAACCATACTGCGCACAGTGTGCAAAATTTCATTGAAATCAGTTCAGTAGTTTAGAACAAACAATGTTAATGTAAAAAATCCTTAAATTCGCAAAAAAATTGTGGGTCACACAAGTTGGGCAAAAAAAAAAAACTAGTGGGTCCTATCTCAACTTGGAGCAAACAACGTGCACACAGTGTGTTTTTTTTTTTTTTTTATAAAGAAAGGATATACACAATATATTAATAATATAATAACTTTATTCAAAAATAAATTCTATTATAATTTCAGTACAGTTTAAAGGAAATAAATTATTTTATCTACCGTACGTTTATTAACAAATTAGTTATCAATATACATAATCGCGAGGCCAGCGAAGAACCGCTCTACGTAAGCCAAGCAGCAAGGTTTAGTTTATACCGAAATACGAGGCACCGTTATGAGAGACGGAGAAGCTTCCGATAGTCGCAGATAGTGCAGGAATGCTCGATACGAGATAGGCAGGTCGGGACAGGTAAGCTTAGCCTTGACTGCAGGTATTCTCACACGCGCGCGAAACCTTGTGACAGGGTTTCCATACAAAAACTTATAAATACCGGATAATAGACTACGCTTATTTAGAAATGGATACTTTTTAATTATAATAACTTTCTATTCGGATATTGTAACGGGTCAACAAATTTTCGACATATCCCACATTTTAAATTGATAGAACTAGAAGTTTCTTTATTAAAAACATTGGGGCCTCCAAAGAAAATCTCAATTTTTTTAAACAATATAAAATTGGAGGAGAAAGAGATATGATTAAGTTAACTCCTCAAAAATTTTATGAATATTTATAATTAAAAGTTCTTAATCACGGTAGTATAATTTCTAATACGCGTAAATAAGGACACGCATCTATTTTTTTAAATTGTTAATGACATCGTTTTATAAGAATATCCGAAGAAAGTCAACACACCTGGCAATTCCCTCAGTGCTTGATGTCTGACAACATCATGGGACGTGTGCGTACTATTTGTACACGTGATTTACAGGCAAATGCCACGTCGACGCGTGCATCTGTTAGCTCGCGAGGGCATCTCGTCGCTTTAACGCCTTTTGTCTGCCAACGAATGAGAACATCTGCTAAAGAAACCTCTTATTAAATTTATCCACAGGTACCACACTACAATCAAGGCGTAATTACGTAGCAGCGTAGAGACACGCTAGAGGAACGTTTCATTGTTTTGTTTATGTTCACAATACGAATATTGGATGTCTAATAGCAACCGTGTATATTATAGGTAACATTTATTATAATAGAAAATAGCGACTGTCCATATGATGATAATTGCAGACTGCGGATTTCGAATTTACATTATTTTTATCTGTGTGACTAGTAAATTTAACAAACAATGGAATATAACAAACGTGTTATGAGCTTATGAGTGTAGCACGAGTGCTGTGTAAACAATCCATTAGTGCTTAATTTTATATAAACGTTTTATTTGTTACCTAATTCTTGGAGAGAGAAAAAACAATGTAAAATATATGCATGGAATTTTTTATAGACTAAGAGTAACAAACGAGCACACAGTCTATCTGATGGTAAGTGGATGCTGTGGGCAATATACACCCACATTTATCCCTCATTAAGAATCAAAATGTAGATTTGTTGTCACCCTTGAAGTCTAAGATAGAATGCCTCGTTACCAGTAAAAAGAGGTTCCGGTTATCTACACTACAGTGTAAATAAGAATAACGACTACGCCTTTTATTTGCAACAGCTTTTGTTGAGTTATTTGCTACTTGATTGTAATTCGCAATATCAAGCGAATTAATAACGTTAAGTTGCGATAGCAAGAAACGCTAATTCGAATACTGACCGTCTTTTTTTTGTGTAAAAAACAACCCAGAGTCGAATTCCCGGTAGCAATTTGTATTTCTCTGCGTCAGAGCTAACGGAACGTGCAGCTCGTCTCCGCAAGCACGAGATCAATTATTAAGCGATGGCACTTGATAGTCTACCTACGTTGTTGTCGAGACAGTGCATTTATTACTTCGATCAACAATACCAACTAGATGTCGGGTCGGCGCAAGAAATCCATCTCAGTAAATAAGAGCGCACATGAGACGTGAGCTCTTGCACGTGAGAGTGTAGCTCGCAAGGCAATAACGGGAAAAAGAACTTTATTTGGTATAAATTAAGGTTGATTTCACACTAAATGTTATTTAATTTATGTCTTTTCTTAATTTATATTCATGCGGACAGTATTTAGCTATGATTTTGTACGTGACCCGTTATCTAGTTGGTATTGATGATCGAAGATTTATTACATAAAAAATAAGAGCCCCGGAAAAACCTTATGTTTAGTCAATGAGTTCTTAACGAATTTTATAAAGAAAAAAAAACATTATAAAAAATATTATCCATTGATTAAAACTACTTTTACGGATTTTATCGCGTTTAATTTTAATTATTTTAATTATTAATTCCCGACGTTTCGGGTGCTTTCCAGTACCCATGGTCACGGGGGACTGAGGTGACTAACGTCCCGATGTCCGTGTTATGGTCCGATTTATGCAAAATGAACTGACTCAATTAAAAAATTAAAAAAGTAATTAAAAAACCTGAAGGTACTCCGGGTTTAACTGACTCAATTAAAAAATTAAAAAAGTAATTAACAAAACAGTCTCCTCAGTCCTCCGTGACCATGGATGCTGGAAAGCACCCGAAACGTCGGGAATTAAAAATAAAAATAATTAAAATAAAAAATTAAACGCGATAAAATCCGTAAAAGTAGTTTTAATCAATGTGTAGTGTTCGCGTAAATATAGGAAAAAATAATATCATTGAGTCGTCCGCGTGTCCTAGCAATCAAAGTCTGTCTGTACTAAGCCGTAAGTCCTGGGTTTATGTTATAGCTAGGCCCACCTTTTGTACAAAAATCATAAAGACATTTGGGTTTCAAATCTGATGGACTGACACGGCATCTAAGTCTAGTTATGAAAGTTTAGAGATGAAGATATCCAAATGTTTTACATAAAAGTTACGTAGTTTATATTGCTTATATAACACACAACTTGATTATACGTGGTAGAGTCATGCTGCAGCTATTATGATTGTAGCATGAACGGGTCGACTCGACCGGGAAAGGACCACGCTCTCACAAAATGCAGCGTACAATAGCAGCTTAATGCTGCTGTGTTTCATATGGCGAGTGTAGAGAACCGGAGACCCGTTTTAGTGGAATCGAGCCATTACATCTTGGTCCTCAGGGGTAGCAGCGCATCTGTATTTTGATTCTTGGTCGAGGTAAGATGTGGATGTCTATGGGCCACAGCATTCACTTGCCATCGGGTGGACGTTTGTCCCCCTTATCCTATTTAAAAAAAAAACTAAATTGGAGTGAACATGATGTATGAAGAATAAGTTTCAAAAATATTTGAATGTGAATCTAATCTAGGGGCACTACGCAGCAGGCCCGTAGATAAACTTACTAATTCGCCCCTGAGGTCACTACAGGCCATTCGGCTGGTGGTACTCGGAGCTACCCGTGCGAAGCCGAAACAAATCGCTAGTTAAATAAATATATTTTAAATATATATTGTATATAACAAACTTTCTCATTAAGGTTGCTTGCTGTTGGGAGTTTATACTTATAAATTGCAAGGACTGATTTGTAAATTCTTGATTCAATCATAAGTTTTGTAACAGGGTTGAAACGAAGCAAATGTTTGGATTTTCTTTCCTATTTCTGAGACGTGGTATAGCCATGCTGCAGTCATTATGGTTGCAGTACGAATGGGTTTTACTCGACCGGAGAAGAACAATGCTTTTACCACATCACAGTATACCAGCGTAAAAGTGTTTCGTATGGTATATGTAGAGAACTGAAGACTCTTTTTACTGGTAACGAGGCGTGGTAAGTCCATATGAGTGATCTCGCATTAAATTTTTATTCGTAACCGAAGAAAGATGTGGGTATCTATGGGCCACAGCATCTACTTATGAACAGTGGACTGTGAGCTCGTTTGTTATGCTTGTTCTATAACCAAAAATATTTTTAATGAATTAAGGAAGGCAAAGATACTTCTTTTGTTTATTATTATAGTCGTTTGTATATATCTAATTGTCTTCTTCCTAAACGTTTTACCTTGAAATAAAGTTATTTCTGTGAAAAATGAGGAAACGACTTAAATGAAGTTTTTAATTTTTGTAAAAAAAAACTCGGATGTATTTCAGAATATTGTCTTATTTTTGTTTTATAGAATAAGGGTGACAAACGAGCACACAGTCCAACTGATGGTAAGTGGATGCTGTGGCCCATAGACATCTACATTTATCCTCGATTAAGAATCAAAATGTAGATGCGTTGTCACCCCTGAGGACTGTGAGCGCATATTCGTTTCCAGTAAAATGGTCTCCGGTTCTCTACACTTGCTATAGGAAACATAACAGCATTGAACTGCTATTTTACGCTACTACTTTTGCGTGGTAGAGCCATGCTGTATTTTGATTCGTTATCGAGGATATATGTAGATTTAAAAAAAAAAGAATATTAACAATGCTATAAACATTACTAATATGGGGAATATATATTAACCACTCGTGGTAAGCTTAAATTGCTTGTGTTACGAGTGGTTCACGCCAGTAGTCGAATGGCGGATTTGAACCCACGACCTATTTGAGTTCGCGGTCCGCGCCCTGTCATTAAGCTACTCTCGCTTCAAGATGACTTTGGATCACAGAAACCATTACTAACCAGCACATATAACTATCAGGTGGACTGTGTGCTCGTTTGCCACCTTTATACCATAAAAATAAAACTATTTTAAATAGCGCGGTCCTTAGAATATAGCTGCGGCGTGGCTATAACATGCACAGAAATGTTTTACTCATTTAAACTAACTTTTAACACTTCTTGTAGCTAGATAAGAAAAAAACGATAACTACATTCCTTTTTTTTAAAGCTTTATCGATGTTCAGCTATGATAACAATTTACGGTAAATTATTTAGCTGTTAAATGTGAATAAACCGTACTATGTGCCGCCAGCAAGAAGTTGTAGCTGTATAAAAGCAATTAAGGAAGGAACTTCGACGATTTTTATTCTGATGTAATTAGACCGTTCATGTTACCACTTTTTTATTTTGATGGTGACCTGCTTAACATTTTGTTAAATTTTTGTTGCATTTATATAATACTTACTAAAATGTCATTTTAAACTTAATGTAATTTTTTTTAAATACTCAATAATGCACCGTAATTTTAAAGTTTGCGAACTTATTTTTATTGATAAGAAAGTTATTAATTTCAACTGTAACTTCAAATGTTGCATGTTCTTTGTGTTATCAAAGAATTTAACGTCAGTTCTTTTACTGACGTAAAAAATAAAGAACTGACGTTAAATTCTTTGTTTTTGATCCTATGTAGATCATTGTTAAAAGTGACTAGCAATGACATACTTGTTTCAAGTTTAGGTTGTTCAAATACTTATCAAAGGACACACTTGTTTCCTAAATGAATAATTTCATTTGTTTGGATATATTGGGAAATACCTTCATCAATTAATTTTGTTGTGAAAGGTCTTTTTTGATTTAAGTGAACTGAGGCTAGAGGCAATGTTTATACCTCATTGTTTACGCTACCACACTAATTTAATATCATGATGTAAACCATGGTTATTTTAACCAGAGTTATTTATAACCTATTTTTAAGATTTTAAGGGTATTTTACGATACAATTTCTGGCAGAGTCGGAAAGGGACGTCCTAGGCGAAAATTTGTCGACCAAATTGGCGATTTATTGAAAACGGGCCAAATTAGGAGTACCCTTAACCGACGAGCATGTGTCAGGATCGTGCCAAATGGAAGTCTGTAGTCTCTGCCTACCCCTCTGGGTGTCAGGCGTGAGTGAGTGTTTATGTATTTATGTTTTATGTATAATTTCCGTTGTATAAAGTACTAAAATAAATCAGTATACTAATGATCGAGCCGTGGTAGAATAAGTGCTCGCTGTAAATTTCACAATACGCGAGCAACCCGGGTTCGATTCACGCCGGCGCCAATAAAACTGTTAATTGCATTTTTAAGTGCTGATTTATGATGGAAATGTCATGGGGAAACCTACCTACCAATATCCGATATAGAACAAAAAATATTCTGATTTCTATTGGAAATAAATTAAATAATACTGTTTTACGGATTTTTGAAAGTTTAACAAAAGTTAAATTTTAATCTATGGTAACCGCGGTTAACTATGACATCTGAACGTTGAACATCTCAGTCCCCCCCGCGACCATGGGTGCTGTAAAGTGCTCGAAACGTCGGGTATTTAAAAAGTTAAGTATAGCGTAGTAAATATACGCGAAAAATCCGTAAAAACTAGTATTATTTAAAAATATTCTGAATATAGGTACATTATTTCGAAGACATATTGTGAAGTCCGCCATCACGCATTGGAGCAGGGCGGTGGACACTTCCTTTCCTTACAATAATAATTGTGTTCAGCAGTGGGACGCTTATAGGCTGTGTCTTTATTTAAAAAATGATACAAGTAATATGAAATACGTAATTTTGCGTATGATTAAATGTGTAAATTTAGATAGATAGGAAATCCAGTATATTATGTACTTAAAATAAAGGTAGAAGTGCAAAATGTTGACGATCGCATTATCTCACTGGTCAGAATATGCTTACTGCGTTGAGGGTTCAGTATTCGAAAAGTAAACCGAAAATGTTTGCAAAATTTAAGTAAGTTGGTTTTCGAGTCTTTGTATTGCACCGTACCAAACAACACATAAAATGTAGTTAGTAGTGTGGTTAAGGCTTAATATTGAGGAAAAGTAATTGATATTGAAAAAACGTTAATATCACTAGAAAGTCAAAATTATTAAATTATTTTAAAATATAAGGCGACTTCATTTCTAATTATCCGGTTGGAATATACAACAACATAGGAAAGTGTACTTAGTTAAATATTAAGTAGCTTATCGGTAATCGGTTAAGTAAAATCTGATATATCATGTTGTATAAATTAAAGAAATTAAATGTCGAATTGATAATTTAAATTTTTAAGATGTATAAAAATAATCTGTAACTACAGATTTAATCTTTAGTAAAATGATGTCATTGTTGACAATATGTAAAAAATAACTTTAAAAAAGAGTTTTATAGCTAATGCCCATACCAATGTAGTGGAAGCTGGTGATTGGTGATTATATTAACTTTTATTTAGAACAGCAAGTGTGTTAAATTCATTAAAATAAAAACAAAGTATCTAATAAGTAAAATTGGTTGATGACTTGATGATAACTTAGCACAATTCCGACGATCATAATGGAGCACATCAACGGCGAGCATGACACCCGTCCTCCTTGGCTAAGGAATTTGCAATTCGCACACCCTGGCCCTCACCCACCCCCTCTGACCCCTTCTCTGCGCACGCGCGACGCATACCGAGGTTATTACACTCTTTGCGTACCCGCAATCTATCTCGACAGACTGACGTTATACGTTACGCACCTTAAAGATCCAAGCCTAATAAAGAGCACTTATTAATCAGTAACAAAAACTGCCTTACTCATTAAAATTGGGGTCAATTTAAGAAATGCTTAAAGTTGCTTTCTCTCTCTCTCTCTTCAGTAAATGACAATAGAAAGAGACATGTATAGAGATAATAGTTAATTAAAGTACCTACCTAAGCGATACTCAACGATCGTAAGTAAGGGCGCAAATGACATTTTTAATATTTCTGGTCCCATCAAATCTCGTTTCCTGAGTTTTAAGACTAAGCAAAGCATGAATACTGTACTGTCTTAGAAAGAGATAAGTAAATAACTAACACAAATTTACAGGAATATTTGCCAAGTGCTCGTTGTGCACACAACATCGTGAGGAAACCCATATTTTTGAGAAATTAAAAGTATATTTTGAATAAATGTAAAATTCTCTCAGAAATGAGAGGAAGTCTGTGCCGCTGAGGAAGTCTGTCTGCTGTGTGGGACGTATATAGACTATACTTTACATTTACTTTAAAACACTTATTAACAGGCATATATCTATATAAATCTTACTTGTCTCGTTACTAAATTTACATGTGCTACAAAAATATAGTTAATCATACTTGACACGAATATTTGAGAGACTTAAGTAATTGTTAATGATTTAAATTATGAATGTTAAAAAATAACTTTGCACGAAAACAAAATGTATTGCAATGATATCTATATAATATAAATATTTTTTATGTTATAATATTGTCCTTATTATGTGGCCGTAAAATACCACGGACCGTTCCCTAATACTATGATTGACTAGACAGACTGGCGATTGCATATATGATATGGTACATACCATATCATATATAATACATACCGCCATTAATCGTAGACCATATGATTTTTCGGGCCTTTCACAAAGTATTTTTTTTGCGTTATCAACATGACGACACATTTTTCTGTATTGCTTATCTAATCCCATTTTCATGTTTTTCTTTAAATAGGTGACAAACGAACACACAGTCTACCTAATGTTTAGTGTGTTCTGTGTTATACATATATCCTCTAGAATTATAATCATAATAGATTAGAATCAAACTACAGATGCGTTATCACTCTTGACAGCTAAGATGTATCTTGATGAGAAAAGACTTCTATCACCCATCATATTACATATATATATATATATATATATATATATATATATATATATATATATATATATATATATATATATATATATATACATATATATAGATATACCAATAGTATATGCAGTCTTCGCCACTGAAAGTTTTATTGGAAACTTTCTCACTTTTCCTTATTATATACACCGGTATTCTGTGCAAGATTGGTCCGTGTAGATCATATCCAAAATGTTTGACTATTTCATATTTAACTGATAAAATTAACTGTATTTATTTAAATGGTTTAATAAGCGTAGAGCATTTAAGTTGAATCCGAAGGTTGCTTAGCTAAATTAATTACTTAGAGTAATCATAAGTCACGCGTACTGTAAAATTAACGTGATGGGTGAGTGAGTTGAATGGCATTAATTTACTGGGTGAGAAAGACTTTGGATTTTTTTCATATTTAAATTGCTACGTAATGTACATGGCTTGTAATTTATTAGATAAATAATGGAATCATGAGTTACTTTGCGGAAATCCATTATTTAATACAATGGATTTCCGATGTTGAACTAAGTTAGCTAAAATCCGCGTCAAAATAAAAATAAAATATTTTTTTTAGGAAATCGGGGGAGGGAGGCGGTGAGTGCTCATAGCATACCACGCAGCCGGCTGCGTGGTTATGTGGAGACTTTTACCCACTAAACACCGCCTTTATGGATTGGCTTACCGATCTGAGGAGAGATCTCTAAGCCGTATACGAACGCGACCCTCCTTGGCAGAAAGGAGGGCGCAGAAAAAAAATATCTCTCTTACCTACTTTTAAGAGCACCTAGGGCCCTTCATCAATTGCGAGCATTATCCCGCTATGTATTAACGCTGCTAAGTGATTCAGTGGTCAGCTACCGCCGAGTCTATTTCTCTTGATGATGCCTCGTGTAAAGACGAAACACGTGTCCTATTAACGACGGCGGTGTGACTTCCCTAGTGTAGTGGTGTTGAGATAAGTAGTGACGGGGATAGTCCACGCAGTTAAGGGAGGGTGAGAGGTGTTCTTCAAACTTGGTAAGACGTATGTATTTTAATTTTTACGTAGTTAATTATTTTAACCTCTTTAATGGAAATTTATTTCTAACGTTTTTATTTTATAATATAAAAGTAAGAAAAGAACTAACAGTTCATCCGTTGGTAAGTATTATTACAGTATATTACGTAAGTATTATAAGTAAGTAGTATTATTATAATACAGTAACTATAATATCTTGTCATACTTTTTCCTATAAAAAAGTGAATACTACCGCTCGCGGATCACCAAACACCCTACCTGATAATCCTATATTTTATAATTATATATATATATATATATATATATATATATATATATATATATATATATATATATATACGAGGGCGGCACTGAAAATTTCGGGAATCAAGGAAGTGACACAACATTACTATTTAAAAATGTATTTATTGCTTTTCGAAGTATTCTCCGCGAAATTTGACACATTTTTCCATACGATGGAACCAATCATTGAAGCAACCATTCCATTCGGAAGTTGGGGTCTCCAAAATAACCGTTTTGTAGGCGTCCACAGCTTCTTCAGATGTTGAAAATCTCTGTCCACGCAATCTATTCTTTATTTTAGGGAAAGTATAGAAATCATTAGGGCTTAGGTCGGGGCTGTACGGCGGATGGTCTAATAATTCTATGAGTTTTCTTGCTCTAAAAACTCTTTTATTTTGTCTGCGGTGTGAGAACTCGCATTGTCGTGATGGAGGATGATGCGGCGGTTGCAGTTCTCTTTACGGAGTTCAGAAACGAGCTGTGGCAAACAAATGCTAGCATACCATTCCGCATTAACCGTTCTCTATCCCTCAAGAGGAATAGTCGTAACATGGCCGGTTTTGGAGACAAACGTGGCCACCATTTTTTTGCAACATTCCGTGAACGAACAATTTTTGTTGGCTTTAACTCATTTCCGAACACCCAAACTCGTGACTGGTTGGGTTCGTACGCGTATATCCAGCATTCGTCACCTGATACGATATTGTATACAGCATTTGAGGATCCTGCGTGGAATCTTTCGAGAGTTCTGACGCACCAAGTAACGCGAGCCGCTTTTTGCTCTTCACAGAGCGAATGCGGTATCCATCGGGAAAACAACTTTTTTACACCTAATTGTTCATGCAAGATTATTTGTATTTGACTCATGCCAATGTCTAAAGTTGCCTGAATTTCGCGGTATGTCACATGTCGATCTTCCTCAATCAGCTTACGCACAGCATCAACGTTTTCTTGGGTGACTGCAGTTTTTGGACGACCTTGACGGGGATCATCACTGAGCATGACACGTGACACATGAAATTCAGCAAACCAGCGATAAATTGTGGTTTTGGATGGGGCTACATCACCAAATGCAGAAATCGTCCGGTCAACACACTGGTTTTGTGTTGAACCACTTCGAAAGTCATAATAAATCATCGCTCTTGAATTCTCTCGAGTCAATTCCATTTTCTCAACGACTAAACAAGTTTGACAAAACCTTGTGACAAGACCGAGAATCTTTTTTTTAAATAAATAAATGGTATTCGATTTTTAAAACCAAGGAGTTTTCAATTAAAAAGATTTTAATATAACAGGAACATTGGAAATATTTCATTCCCGATACTTTTAGTGCAGCCTATATATATATATATATATATATATATATATATATATATATATATATATATATATATATATATATATTTGAAGGATGAAAGAAATTATTTATTAGCTTTTTGAAAATAAAAAACTGAAGCAAAAGATATAAAAAACACATTTAGAAACTGAACATACATAACGTGTGTATATTATGTATTATGATGATAGCTATCACTGGTACAACAAACTGGGTTTATCATCGTCAGTCCATTCATTTCAGATGTTAAAAATGTTAACAGGCGGAAATAATTAAGTATACTATTTTAATGGATAAACAATCAGCAAAACAGCATTGCAGTATACTTTTATACTGGTCCAATATAATTTCCAACAAGTTCTGACAATAATTTAAGCCGCTTTATCGCTTTAAATTATTGTTATATGTTGAGTAATCCAATTAAACTCATGAACCATACCTCATTAGATACAATTTATAATTATAACTGAATACAATTTAAAAGTTGAAGCAAGTGGTAAATGAATGGCTCACGTAACAATGGGCATCCATCACGCAGCTATCGACGGGCGGACAGTTGAGTTACTTATACTTCGTCGTGGCAGGTGCGGTCAGTTACGTAAGGACTGCGTGTGTATACATTTTCCTCTCTTTTTACGACTCTTGGAAAGCCAACTTGTGTAGCTTGTTTTGAAATCGTATGTTACTTTGACTGTCGTGTGTTAAATGGATTTTTCTGCTCGTTAGATACGTATGGTTTAAACTTGGGTGTGGTGACAGGGGCTTATAAATGCGAGTTTGTTTGATTATTAAGGCTATTCTACTGAATAGCTTTAACGTTTCCTCAAGAGGTTGTTCCTTAGAAAACATACCGTAAATATATTTTAAAAGTGCATTTTCATTGTGTTTTTTATTATTTACATTCATTTTTGAATACTGAGACGGATTTTTGTCTCTTGGAATATCGCTTACTGATTTCATCTGTCGCTACAACTTTATGGGAACTCCTCGTTCTAACTCCTCCATTATAATATTGAAGAGGTATTTCAATCTCGTGGAGTACCTCCAATTTTGAATTGGTATTTTGGATACAAATATAGATATTGTCAATGAATTTTAGGTTCGAACCTAAAATTCATTGACAATATTTATACCTACTTAACCGAACGGTTAACTTAGAATATTATAATTTAATAAATTTTTTCCGCAAAATGCAGCGAAATATTTTATTAGTTAAATAACTCCACTTATATTACTTGTTACTTATATTATTTGGGATGTGTATTCAGCAGGGATGGGAGATATGATAAGGATGTTGAAAGACTAGTGAATGCAGGCAGTAAATGAAGTGAATGAGTAAAAAAAGTAAATGGGGCTCCACACTCTATTGTGAAAAGTCAGAATGTATCAAAAATGGCACGTATGGTAATTCACAATTCTGTATTAGTCCCTACTTTAACGTATGGTAGTGAATGTTGGGTGTGGCAGAAAAAGCACGAGAGTAGAATAAATGCAGTAGACATGCGGTCGCTAAGTAGTATGTTAGGGCTGAATCTGAGTGACAGGGTGAGAAACTGTGTGATAAAAGAAGAGTGTGGTTTGCAAGATGATGCGGTGACCAGGATTAAGAAAGGAATGTTTCGGTGGTTTGGTCATGTAGAAATAATAAAGGAGGAAAGACTGACAAAGCAAATATATGTTGCGGAAGTGAATGGAAGAGTCGGAAAGGGACGTCCTAGGCGAAAGTTTGTCGACCAAATTGGCGATATATTAAAAATGGGGTGAGAGAGGTATGTCAGGATCGTGCTAAATGGAAGTATGTAGTCTCTGCCTACCCCTCTGGGCGACAGGTGTGAGTGTTTATATTATTTATTATTATTATATTACTTGGTTAATCTATTATATATATATATATATATATATTTTATTTATATTTTTTTTATGCGAAATACCACTTACTGACTGACTGACTCATCACGATGTCTCTTAAACTATACATACACCCATTGATATATTAGTTACTCTTTTAGCAATGTAGACGCTCACTAAGAACGGATTTTATGATAGTCCCATAAAATTTCTTTTTTTGATATTTTAGATGTAGGTTTCCGCAATAAAATATTATTGTGCGTCCAGCGAAGCGAGCAAGTATCAGTTAGTAGGTATTGAATGGAGACAATGATAAAATTTTCACGATGAACATTTAAATTATTGATCTTAAATGAATTCAAAATTTGATAAATCCAATTTTATTTTATCTTCTTTATTTTGCGGCCAAGGTAAGAGCCACTCTAATGTTAGGTGTCTAGTAGTCAAACTGTATCAAATACCTAGCTCCACTCATTATTATTACTCGGTTAATACTGAACAGAGAATGTTATTTAACCCTTCAATCCCCATAAAATGTGGTGGGTCCCATACAACCCCAATAAAATGTCGCATGCGACCGCACCCATCCACAGCACTTTAAGCTTTCCTTACCTTGAAACCTACTTTTCCATGAATAAGTTTGGCATTATAAAATTTACACAAAATTCTCTATCCTGTGGTTTAAACAAGAGTCAGGTTTTACGTCATTACAAAAAGATTTTATTGTAGTTTGATAACAAAAAAGTATATACCAAGCGGATGTCGGCAGCGTGAAAATCACAATTATTTCTACAATATATATTACTTGAAATTATTTACGTAAAAAGATATTTGGAACTTTATAACCATTTTGTAATAAAAGACATACTAATAAAATAAAACACTAATAAAACACTAGAAAAACACAAAAATCAACACAATAACATTCACACGAAAATGGCGTACGAAATGAACGTAGATTATAAATAAATATCTGTAGATTATAAATTAATATAGAAAATTTCATATTGATTCTTCCAAACTTCTTCATAGAAAAGTAGTCTCTAAACATAAGTATTTATGGGTTAATCTATTACATGTAAATTGATCTTGATTGCGCTTTACTATCTTCGTATTCGACCATTTACCGTCAGAGGGGAGAGTTAGTTAAGCTGTCTGTTATTAAAAGTGTTTTAAATTATTTCATTCTTGAATGATATTACGTATTAAGTAGGTACCTACTTACTAACGAATAGCGGATAAACGAAAGCTGCTTACTTTAATTAAAGGTCATATGTAAGTTACGATCGAATAAGTCAAGTGAAATTAAGGCAATCAGAGTGGACGTAGGTGGCATATAACTTGACATTTCGTTTAAAATCATAAATTTCATTTACGGCCCAGAGAACCGTTGCTGATAATGGAGTTAAGGGGATATAGTAAGTCAGCTCAAATTCTAATTTCGCCCTCACTTCCCCGCGCGTCGTATGCTGTGTACCGACATGTTTGTAATCACTAATACTATAAGTAGATAGGTCGTTAGATACTTATTTCATTATGTTTATCATATTTATGCCTGTTTCTCAACGCCAACCCAGTCGCTTCTTATTTTTATAACGGTTATTTCCCATTTTAATTTTACGTCGTCCTGTTGCGTAATGTGTATTCTGATCGTAAGCGACACAACTTCTCCCTTCAAAAGCCTAAGCGATACTAACGGGGCGACCCGACAGGAATCAAAGTTCCAAGACGTCGATAGTTTATGTAATTTCTTTTTTACAATGAAAATAATTGTATTTAAAAAAAAAAGTAAATAACATAAGCACTGCTTAATAGTTAGTTCAGTTACACTCACCGGCACGGAAACTTGGCCACTCGTGAATTTGCTGATTATTTGCACTGAAACGTTTTTTTAACAGTAAATTAAGGGTAGATGCATTCAATAAGTGTCTCTAATGGTTTTAGAACATAGAAATTTAATGTTTACTTCACCGAAATTTTTCTTTTCAAGATAACATGTTTTCACTAAAATTAACATCTTTCCATTGTCACTTTAAAAACACTACAAAGTTAAAAATTAAGTCTGTTTCTTTATTGTCTATCAGTTTTAATATCGGGTGTTTCCTCCTCTAGCCCTGATAACCGCTTGCATTCGATCTGGCATGCTTTGAATGATGTTTCTGACATCAACTTGCGGTATGCTGTCCCAAGCGGCCAGCGCTGCATTTCGGAGCTCATTTAGAGTTTGTGGCGGTTTGGAGCTGGACTTTATCTTTCTTTTGAGCATACCCCATACATGCTCAATTGGATTTAAGTCCGGGCTACGAGCTGGCCACTGTAATTTTTGTATTCCAACCTCTTCCAGATATTCCTCTACACAATGTGCGACGTGCGGGCGTGCATTATCGTGCATGAGGAGGAATTGGTCGTGTCCAATGAATCCCGAATAAGGCATTACGTGCTCCTGAAGAACTTCCTCGATGTATCGAGTAGCTGTAAGCCGATTATCGACGATGACCAACTCTGTACGTGCGTCGGAACTTACACCTCCCCATACCATTATTGAGCCTCCATGGAAACTCACAGTTTGGGTGGTGGTAATGGGTAGAAACCTCTCTCCTCTTTTTTCTCCACACTCGTTCTCGACCGTCTGGAGCACGTAAAGCTATTCGACACTCATCTGTGAACAACACTCTAGCCCATTGCTCGTGGGTCCAATTGACATGTTCTCTTGCGAACTGAAGTCAGGCTACTCGGTGCTGTCTGAGAAGTTCTGGACCTCGTGCTGGTCTACGAGCTTTTAAATTCACTTCCTCCATTCGTCTTCTCACCGTACGCTCACTAACATTAACGCCTCTTGCGATTTGGAGCCGCTGGCGTATCTCAACAGCGGTCAGGTAGCGGTTTCTCAAAATCTCCATAACAATAAAACGATCGTCCCGGGCCGATGTGCACCTTACGCCCCCACTGCCTGGCCTGCGGGTGTAGCGGCCTGTCTCCTGGTATCGTTTCAGTGAATACTGCATTGAGGACCGTGGTACGTTAAGCACAATAGCAACTTCACGCTGTGTCAGCCCATGGTCAATTAATGCTACTGCTTGTGCAACTTGTGCTGGTGTTAATGGCATTTTTATTGGCTTTAAAGCACCTTTAGTTATTTAATTAAGACACAAGATCACAATAATTGAATAACCTTACAGTAAACTTTTCACAACACACAAATTTAAAATGTGAACTTAGTCGCTCAAATGACCCGATTCAACTAAAAATTAAAGAATTCGTCATGGTGCACTTAAACATAATGAATTACCCTCTTGAACTTGAGGGTAAACATTTTTTGACATACTTGCATAACAAACATTCATCAGAAACACTTAAAGCTTTTGCTATCGCGAGATAACCGCTTGGCCAAGTTTCCATGCCGGTGAGTGTAGTATGCAAAGTTTCATGATCTTATTTAAAGTATTTTAGGAATAACAGCGGTTTATTGTTCAGTGTTGGAGGTAACTTTGGATTTTTTTTCTATCGAGAAAATTTTACGGAATCGTGTTTTCGTCTAACATAGTTCTTTACATTAATCCTCAACTTTACCATATATTTATTTCAAAACTAATGCAGCAATACTTTCGGCATAACGGAGGATCTTGTTAAGCCATTTGAGGTTATATTTCCCCTTAATGTGTCGATACAGTTCGGAATTTCAGTTCAACACACTATCTCGTTATTACTACAGACATTAAACATATGCGGCCTTAGCCTTGTTCCTAAAAATCGACGTTAATTGAATAAATGCTTAACGTTGCTCTCTCTTTTCAATAAAAGAAAATAGAAAGAAACAGGCAGACAATACCCATTATAAGTAAACGATTATAGTTGATTATATAAGTAAGGCCGGTAGTCACTTTATATTTGAACAATAAACCGTTTATACTACGTGCATTTTTCCAAATATTATATGAAAAAACTATAAACGGTGAGTGGATCGGTCGAATGTTCGTCAGCGAAACATAGCAATCGTAACTAATTCTAACTAAATACAAATAAGAAGAAATTAAAAGCATGTTATTATAGATAGAAGGAATCTAAAAACATATTACATAAAATATACGTCTCATAAAATTAGCATGCTAAAGACAAAGATATTTTTGCTATTTTAAATGTTTTTTTGACAAAAGAGCACACAGTCCACCTGATGGTAAGTGGTTGCTGTGGTCCATAGACATCTAAATCTATCCTCGATTACGAATCAAAATGCAGATGCGTTGTCACCCGTGAGGACAGGTGGTATGCCTCGTTTCCAGTAAAAAGGGTCTCCGGTTCTCTACACTCACCATACGAAACACAGTAAGTTACTATTTGACGCTGGTATTCTGTGAGAGCGTGGTCCTTCCCCGGTCGAGTTGACCCATTCGTGCTACAACTATTCTACTAATATAACTGCAGCATGACTCTACCACGTGTATGTATTTTAGCGATAAAAATGTGAAATTAAAATACCAAATGTTTCACATTTTATCGCTTAACGTTTTATATGGCGCATCTCTAAGTATCACACACGAAATGTTTGCTTACACTGACGTTTTATCCCGAGGCTGAGTCACAGCAGCTGTAATTTTATCTTCGAATTTTTATTCATGCTCACTTTGCCTTATATCGTTGAAATTCGAAGAAACGGAAAACTTTCCTGCGCGTTCATGTGGAAGAGAGTTCGTTTATAATTTCCATAATTACATTCGTCGGAAAACTTTGTAGTTACGTAAACTATTTCGGTTGACTCTGACGTGTTTTCTGTTTTTATCAGTTTAAGTTCTCTTCAGGGTTGTTACTTTATGTGTCTAAAAATATCGGTAGAGTTAAAAGAGTGTTGAAGGTTCTTTAGATATATTTGATAGTATAGAAGTTTTAAAATTAATATTTTTACATAACCAATGAGTGTTTATTACGCTAATAAGTACTTTATTAATGAAATAAAACCGCACATATAAAATTAGGGTGACAAACGAGCACACTGTCCACCTGATGGAAAATGAATGGTGTGGCTCATAGACACCTGCATATATCCTTGATTGACAGATAAAATGTAGATGCGTTGTCACCCTTGAAGACGATAAAGGAATGCCTCGTTTTCGGTAAAAAGGGTCTCCGGTTGTCTACACTCACCATACGAAACACAAGCAATGAGCTGGTTTTCTGCGGGATTGTGGTTCTTCGTCGGTAGCCTACCCATTTATGTTACAACCATAATATAGCTGCAACGTGGCTCTATTAATACATCATATAGTATTTCGTACCGAAAGAAATATGGAGCGAGGAGGTTATTTATAATGCAGATTGGAAATCAAAGCATATCAACGTCAATGTTTTAATGATATGAAATAACTCATATACTCGGGTATTAGTTTACTTTCTTAATATTAATGGCTAGACTATTATAAACTTTTTTCATCTACCAAGCTTGCGTGTAATGCGGGCGGGCCACGTGCTGGATTACGCAACTCCTTAGTGGGCCGAGTAAACATAACTGCCACCCCGTAAGTGCACCTTCTACTTACTAGAGATGGGCCGAATATTCGTTTTATATTCGGTATTCCTCATATTCGGCAGGTTTACCGAATATTCGTATTCGGCCGAATATTCGGCTAAGTCACCGAATATTCGTTAAAGTGGTACTTAAAGTATCCACTGTATGAAAATGTACAAATTAAGTAATGTCATGTCTTTCATCATTGTACTGTTGAAAGTATATTTTTATTTATGGATTAAATCCACTTGTATAACGATATGTTTTGAGGAACTGTAGATTTATTTCAAATTATAGCAAATAGAAAGCTTGATAAAATTTTGTTTGGAATCAAACAAAGAAACATTACATTACAATCGTCAGTTTCTCTAAAATTGGTCCAAATAGTAGATCTCCTGTCACTAATTTTCATCACAAAGGTACTTATCAATTTTCACTAAGATTACTTTTTTCTCACAAAAATAGTCAAAACATAAGCATGTGTCGGCAATTTGCTCAGTACTAGATGATGCAATAACACGTCAGGTGTGGCGGGGGAGCAAGGGGAAGGCTCTGGCGGTAAACCCGCGCGCTTTACGGTAACGAATTTCGACATAAATTGGTTAGGTTCCTCGGTAATCCTGCCGAATAATGTACGGCCGAATATTCGTATTCGGTGAAATCCATATTCGGCCCATCCCTACTACTTACCATCACCTGTCGTACGCTTATGTAATTTTACAGATTACGATCTAAATAGAATTATAAAAGTATTGACTTAGTAGAGCCACAGTGCAGTTAGTTATATAAAATTCTTAAAGTAGTCACTAACGTCGATTTTCCAATCTATATTACTACATATTTTTGACAGAGTTAGACCACGTGTTCTCAACATTGTATCACAAATCGTATCATGAATACAACCATTCACATATTCGCACATCTGTCTTCAATTTTCTTGTCTTTTTACGCTAGACAATGAGTCTATGGCAGCTCGCTGCGTCACTAAAGCTCTCATGCCTTTTACGTGTTGTTAAATTTCTCAAGGCATGATGAATAGCCGTGGTTTAGGTGTAGTATGAGAAATCTTTGAAATCAACCCTTGTTTTTTTATGTTAGATATGGTTAGGTTATTTTATTTTATAGTGCCTTAATAAATTTAATATTTACAGACTATTTTTACCTAATTTGAGTGAAACTCATGTACTAGGCAGTTAGAACCTTCTGAGAAAATATTTTAATTTATCCGAGTAATTTTGCGTATTATTGAAAAAGCCTGTATCACAGAACCAGTAATAATCTTAACTAGCATTGCATTTTAAAATCTGATTTAAAAGAAAACCGGTCCGCTATTAGCTGTTATCGTAAAATAAATTTCCTCCGATACATTTTTTATTAACAATCATAAAGCAACGTGCGTTGACGAATATTTAAAAAGATATTTAACCATATAACTTTTATATTGTATGCATATGAAAAAGTGCGATCGATTGCATAAAGTATGTGTGTATAAGCTGTCAGTCACGTTTTTAATATACAGCTTATTACGTCGGTGCGTAAGGTCATCTCGCAAGATATGACCGTGGACCAATCATCGTACATGGACCATCGTGAAACAGGATTGAATTTGCATAACTAAGATCAAGATTGAATGTTTAAGTTAATTTTCAGAGTTGTCATTGATGTTGCATTACTCTAATACCAATTTCTTATGCTAAGGCAAGCCGAAGGCCATCTGATAGAATTTGTATTAAAACACGCCTGTATTTGCCATATTGTGGCAGCGACCCTAATTTTGCTCGTTCCATGGGGTTTATAATGGTCTACTGTGTTAAATGATACGGAGGTATTATCTCCGATAGATGGCGCTATAATAATTTACATAAGAAATCTCTCTTGTTATCGATCGTAAAAAACGCTTGCGTAACCAACTTCAGAAGTGTAACGAAGTAAAAAGAAGAAGGGAAGATATCCAAATGGATCCTGTGATCGGTATTCCGCCTGCTAACCATGGCAACATATTTTCCATAACATCCAGTAATGGACTGTTAAAAGATCAATAAAAATGAAAAAGTTGAGAAAACACACTTGAATTGTTAGATAATTTAGTGCTTAAATTTTTTAACAATTCGTAAATATAGTTTTATTCAATTACATTAAATAAAACTATATTTACGGATTTTATCGCATTTAATCAACTATTTTAACTTATTTTTTATTCTAGATGTTTAGGGTGCTTTACAACACATACATATAAGACATATAGCTGACGTGAAGCACCGACGCTCCGGGAATTCCGCAGTCTGCGAACATGTTCAAGATCGTCCCCACCATTACATTAGATTTGATAAACCCCAAATCCTCGCAAAAGAACACCGATTCCTAGAAATTAAAAAACATCCGTATTTCAACAGAGAAGATGGATGGGTGCTGCCATCTGCTTGGGACCCTATAATTAACAAAATTAAACCCAAACCCAAGCATACCACTGCAAGACTTCATGATACTGTAAGCTCGTTTTGCGTAGATCGGACCAGAAATTAATATTCAAAAACTGGCGGTAGCCCGACTATGACATTGGGACGTCAAACATCTTAGCTCCCCCCCCCCACCGTGACCATGAGTGCTGTAAAGCACCCGAAACGTCGGGAATTAAAAAATAAGTTAAAATAGTTGATTAAACGCGATAAAATCCGTAAATATAGTTTTATTCAATATGTAGTATTCGCGTAAGTTTAAGAAATCATTATGCTAAATTACATGTAATTTAAAATCCCAAGTATGAAAATCATTTTAAACTGAAACATAAATTGAAGGATTCTTACGAGCGGCTTTAATTTTGTTCGGAATTTATGTACCCAGCACCCAGCAGATGTTGGAAACAGATGATTGATTGATAAAGTTCAAGATGGCTTGGCGTTTGACGCGTTTTTTGGGTACCGAGTTATTATTGATGAGTGTTTTTAAAATGCAAAATGTTTATAACAAGTGTTGAAGTTAATATTTTATTTCAGTGGGTTTCGGTTTTGTAAACGTGCGTGATGTATTAATTTTTAAATCAATACCGTTTGTATAGTTATTTTTTTCCGCTTAATGAATACTTTATCTCTGAAGTTTTTTAATTTGATCACATAAAATTATAGAATTACAGAATCGCAACCTTCCCGATGTAAACGTGTAGCCTTCGATCAACAATACCAACTAGATGTCGGGTCGGCGCAAGAAATCCATCTCAGTAAATAAGAGCGCACATGAGATGTGAGCTCATGCACGTGAGAGTGTAGCTCGCAAGGCAATAACGGGAATAAGAACTTTATTTTTATAACTTAAGGTTGATTTTACACAAAATTTATGTCTTTTCATAGTTTATATTCATGCGGACAGTATTTAGCTATGATTTTGTACGTGACCCGTTATCTAGTTGGTATTGTTGATCGAAGCGTGTAGCATTGTCGTACGAAAAACTATTAACACTAATATCCTTACGACTTCTACTAATAGTTGGGGGAAGACGTCGCCATTGCGAATGTTTGTACTACTTCTATAAACTTCTATATCTATCAAACATGTAGGTATATTGTCTGTTAGATGAGCTTATAAGATATTTTCAATTTTATACGTAATGAGTTCGTCTGTTCGTACAGTTAGTATTCGTAGCATGTCAAAATTCCCTTAATTTGAGGGATGGAATGCACAACATTTTTAGTAATTTTGTAGGGTTCCCGGTATTCGAAATAATTATTTTATAGAAAAAATAAAACATACTAAAACGCAGTGGTAAACGTGGTGGCAGAGAACATTTGCTCTAGTGTCATTATCTAGTCTAGAGGAAAACAGAGGAATATATTTGTTTGAACTAAACGCTGCACGATACTTGATCTAAAAATTTGGGAAAAGACGATTAGAAGATTGAAAGTTTAAAAATAGCAACAGATATAACTGTTTACTGCTGCGCTTATTGCCATTATGTTTGTTTAGTGTTTTACTAGTCGCTATTAATAACAAGCATAATCATGTGTTTGACAATTACTGTGCACAATTTGCTGACCATTATAAAAAATTACGCAGTGAAAGTGTATTTTAAACTTATCACACGTAGATCACGTAGACATTTGACCATATGTTTCTTCGTATTTATTTGATCTACGCCTACAGACACTCGTAATTCGTAATTATGTAACAACGAACGTTATAGAGCTATAACTTATACTAAAATTATTCCTAAACATAAAGCTAGAATGGAAATATTTAAAATCATTTTTAAGTATTAGAATATTTTGCATAAAAATGACTAACGAACTTACAGTCACCTTGATTGTAAGTGGCCTACTGCAGTCCAGGAACACCTACAAACAACTTCAATCAAAGTACATGCGAAGTATTATTTATTATTATTATTATTAGCCTAAAATGTCCTACTGCAAGAAAAACGCTCAAACCTAGGCCAAAGGTCATTTGGCATTCGGCAGATGTGTCCAGCCTAGTCCCATTTTAGCGTAGCAGTTTTGTGTCTGACATCAGCAATTTTCGATCTGGAACGGATTTCGGTATTCTTAATCTGATCTACAAGTATAACACCTAGAATACTCCGTTCCATTGCTCTTTGACAAACCTCAAGTAGGCCTCTGTTTTATCCGAAATATACCTACATCAAAAATAAGTCACATGACAAAATAACAATCACCTAAGTATGTATACTGAATGGCCTTTTTATCGGCTGGAAAAGTAGGGTGTAACATGTGAACGAAGTAGAAGCCTATCCTATACCTTTAAACGAGCAATTCTTGTGTATATATATTCGGAATCTCGGAAACGGCTCCAACGATTTTCATAAAATTTAGTGTCCAGGGAGTTTCGGGGGCACTAAATCTAGCTAGGACATATTTTTAGAAAATGTCCTTTTGTCCGTGTTTTCATGCAATAAAAAAACTGCTACAATATATGTATCAGGAAGGTAAATTTTGACAGATCACTAACGATCGTAATAGCTCTGGTGGGATGTCGGTCGGGCGTGATATCGGAGTTCCGTGGTTCGCGTTCTGTCTCTGGTCCGGCTTTTTTCCTTTTTTTTCAAGTTCCCTTCTTTTGTGAGAAAATCTATTATTTCAAGCCTTTTTTTTAGTATTTTTTAAAAATACGAAAATTTTAATAAAACTAATTGCACTCATGATTTTTTATTCAAATAACCAGTTCAGTTTTTTCTATTCTGTCAATAAGATCAAAAATATTATTTATGTTTCATCAGTATGTAATTTATAAATGTAATTAAAAAAAAAACGAACAAAGCTCGGTCATCCGGGTACTGGCACTGATATTTTACAAAAAATAAAAACAAAAATTTTGAATAAAATAAATAAATAAATTAAAATCTATCGAAATTCAAATCATATCCACTCTACTTTACGAACGGCAACAAATGTTACACCCTATTTTTTTCCAGACGGTAAAAAAGGTCATCCAGTATAATGACAGAAAGAGCAATGAAATCGATGAAAAAGACCGCTACATATACTTAGAAATAATAATTGTGTAGAGTTCTTCAACTCTACCACTACCCAGCAAGTAAAAAGCCAAAGATAAGAAAATATAGAGGGAATGTGAGTACCGTTGTCGCGGAAGCGAATTTGCAATCTCGACCCTCTCCCGGGCATACAGCTGGACTGCTCAACTATGAAACTATGAATCGTGATCCCGGGCGATGAGGCAACTATTTCACATTAACCCTCCGTTCTGTTACCATTACGATGCACTTAGCGCGGTATGCGGGGACTCCATTTTGTTAATGACTAATAGTAATAAATAGTAAATTGAATGAACAATAACCATCGCCGTCATCTCTATAAATGTGGAATGTCACTTTGCAGTTGTACTATATTGTGTAATATATAATGTAATTAGATGGTGACTGCCTCGTTGGTCTAGTGGTTGTAGTAGTGCGACTGCTGATCATGAGGATCACGGGTCGGGCCAAAAAATTAATTATTAAGTTTTTCTGTCAAGAAATTCTCAGTAGCTGCCCGGAGTCAGGAAGTTGGCGGTGTCTCACCCCCGTGCCTCGGAAAGCACGTAAAAGCCGTAGGTCCTGCGCCTGATCCCATCCCATCCCATCGGATTATGAGGGAATAGAGAATGCACCTGTGCTTGCGCATACACTTGGGTACTATAATCCTGTCCTGCGCCGATGGCTAGTCTCCGTTGAGGCTGGCCGCCGTGACCGAAATTCGGTCTGGAGGACATTATTATTAATTACGCGATAGGTACCACATCTTACCTATTTGTGCCGCCAAATAGCATGTGCTGATTGGCACGGTCCCGTTATAAAAGGTACAGGTAGTCAGTATATTACAAGCTGTGAGACAACGCGTCTGTAGCCTTCGTTATTAGTTGTCTGCAGGTGTCCATGGGCTGCAGCCACTTAGAAATACTGCAATTTCCTTTTTCATTTCAATTTTATAAAAATGTAAATATTTTTCCGACTTAAAACCTCCTTTTTTAGGTAAGTTTATAATCCGCCTGTATCTTTCTTGTATGTATGTTATCGCACTATCTTTGACAAATGAAAACCGATTTTGATAATTTTTTTTAAATTAATAGGTTATAGGTCAGGGGCGGTCCCATATTAATATGGGGAAAAACTTTTACACCTAAGGGTAGCAAAATAGAGGATACATTTTTAATAGTAAATACCTACTGCAATTTCGTTTTTCATTTCAATTTTATAAAAATATAAACATTTTTCCAATTTAAAACCTCCTTTTTGAAAGTTTAAAATTATTCTGTATCTTGTATGTGTGTTACGCACTGTCTTCGTCAAAAGAAAACCGATTTCGATATTTTTTTAAATTAATAGGTTCTACGTCAAGGACGGTTCCGTATTAATATGGAGAAAAATTTTTACACCGAAGGGTAGCAAATAGGGGATACATTTTTAATGTAACTATTTGAACGACATTGAGATGTGATATTCCTTTATGACGGTAAAAAACCTTTCAATAGAAAATAGAAGCCGACTTCAACGGACTAAAAGAATAAAATAATATAAAATAATTTCACAAATTGAAAGTTTTTTTTGGATATTATATGTTGCGTTTCCACACATTTTCTTCTCTAAGGCACACTTGATGTGAGTCTGACTAGTTCGACATGCAGTTAGCTTACACAATAAATCTTCAGACTACAAATGGACTACAAATGGGCTGCACTTTTTATTGGAGCGGTTTCAACTTTTGTTAGAGTGAGTTATTGATACTTCATCATGCGGCAAGTGACTTAACGTAAGTTATGTATTTGCATGTTTACGATTCTTCTCCGCAGGTGGTCCTCGCGATTTGTCCGGCGAAATGGTAACCATTTGACAGGTGGTTAACCGAACACCATTAACCAAAGAGGCCGGTTAACCATTAATACTGATGCCAATTCTTATGCTCAATGTATTTTAGCATCGATTTATCCCGAACTGTGGGAAATGAGTTATATTTTCTGTATCAGAACGCGTCGAAACATAATAACGTACGTATTTCATTACAACGAGAATAGCGTGTTTTACTGCTATGAGTGAATTCGCTAGGATCAATAATATCAATGGTAGTTGTTCAGTCGCCACGGCTACTTGGAAAATTTATCGCAATTATCGGTATTCAGAACATCGTTCTCGCGTTAAATAAATTACGGGCATATTATTATCTGTGACTAGTTTTATAATTCATTCATCTTAAAAGTATAACTATTAAAATGTATTCTTGAAAAGATGTTCTTTTCTTGACCGAATATCGAGTATCGTGACAAATTCCGAATAGACAGAAGCTATTATCTACGCAGGAAATATTAGGATGATACAAGTCTGCGAACGAAAACAGCGGCGTTTGTTTTCTGCATGTGCTACATGTAACGCTTATTTTTTTAATTTTAATTAGTTGCTAAAAGTTTTCCCAATTATAAGAGCCTACTTTAAACCGTAGACACCAACTTCAGACAAGTAAGGCTACAGAAATGCTACACGTTTGAAGACTTAGAGGCTAACGTAAGTGGTCAAGGTATGCGGGAACTCATTATCAAAAACAGCGTTTAGCGTTGCCAGGCGTCAGGATAAAGCCGGACGCAGTCAGGCTTTTTGGTTGCGTGTCCGGCCAAATTAGACGGTGTCCAGCCTGTCCGGCTTTTGTTAGATTTTTTAAATTTGACCTTTTCTTTATATTTTTCGTGTACTTACATACATACTATAGCAATTATTGAAGTTAATATTGTAATGAATTTTGAACTATCAATAATAAAGAAGACTGATTTGTTTAGTTGTTATTTCATTAGAATTTAAGATTTTATGGTAAATGCTACAAAGCATTATTTTTCTTTTTAAAAAGTTATGATTTTATTAAGGGTATTCGGTCTTTTTACCAAAATGTCAACTCGCTGCTCTGTCCGGCTTTTCGGTTTTAAGACCTGGCAACCCTAGATACATTTTCAGCAAAAGCACGCTTGAAACTACTTGCGTGTGTTTTTGTACAATTCTTTTTAATAGAACCGATCGTAGCGGAATAATAACTATCACAGTCTGTTTTAAATGCATAAATATTAGGAAAGAAACGCTGTAGCTGTCATCTCAATCATTTATTAACAAATATTTTACGTAAAACTAGTATAATAAAGCGGAAGAGTTTTTTTGTTTGTTTAAACACGCTTATCTAACTACCAGTCCGATTTAAAAAATTATTTTTGTATAATATAGCCACATTCATGAAGAATAGTCTAATAGCCTAATGACTACACCCCTCAGTCAGAAGAAAAAGCCGTATCGAAATATTGAGGTGTTACTTAAGCTAGTAATATAGTTGTATCGAAATGATTTATCCGCGTGCGCTGGCGTATTGGTTTGTAAAACGTAAGTACAATGTTCTACAAAAATATAGATCGTTTCTCCATCTAAAAAAGTCCGCGGTAGCATATGCGTATTTTTGATTAAAAAAAAACTGAAAAAACCGCCCTTCGGGACATTTTCTGGGACGCGGGGAGGTAACGTTCACCCAAGAGGGGAGGGAGAGTGGATAAATTTTAACTTTGCTCTATTATAACGAACTTTATCGGCATCTTCGGCGTATCTATCGACATGACCGAATTTCGATCATGCCGATAGATAAAATTACTCCTATACTTTTGCCAATTTCTTAGCTAAAATAATTGTACTATATGAGCGGGGTGGCTGGCTCAGAGGCGTGACATACGCGGTTGAAACCACGGGGCACATCTAGTTTTATGTAATTTTTAAAGAGCTTTCGTACAGAGTATCGATAATTTAGGTTGATCGTAATTCCTAATTAGCGAGTGAGTAAGGTAAAAAAACGAAACTGGCTAATTGAAATTATGTTTATAAATTTTTATACTACATCTTTGACATGAAACTTCCTTCTCCATTTATCAGCCATATTTGATCGTAACAAATGGCAAGTGAGCCTTATAAATTATGGAAAAAGAACGTAACTAGTTTTTATACGGATAACGGAAAAAACGTTAGCAGCGTCTCTTTGATAGTTTATTAACAAGCTTTGTGCTTCGTGTCAGAAGGTATGAACGAAGGAAGTGTTGGAAGTGAGCATTGCTTCATGCGAATAACCACTTAGTTACTAGGGGCACAACTACGGAGTTAGTAGGGGCGGAGGTCGCGGGCGTTACGTTAACATTGCACTTTTGATGTGAGCAAATGAAAGGCGCATCTTCTCTTCATCACAGGTGTAGCATGAGACCGCAGACTGCGGTGGTAATAGCTTCAACCGTTATGCGGTCATGGTATGCAACAACATTTCTTTGTCTGCTTTAACGTTTTTGTATAGACGGCTAGCTTGGAGCCGGTGGCGGCTATACTTAACGGAAATGGCAAATGCCGAACGATAAATCACGACCATAGATTACTTAATGGTGCAATAAAATGTAGTAAGTCGGTCTCTCGCGCAGGTGAATGGAAGATCACCCAAAACTACGATGAATGTGAATAAGGCGAAAGTGGCACGTGTCACTGGAGACGGGTGCATCTATTCTCTTGCGCCCGTTACCCAGAAATTTTTCTTCTTCATTCGTTTCGGTGTAATAAAACACTCATAAATGAATACAAACTGCTTTTTTTACGCAATTGATTTTACAAGTCAATAATCATTTGTGGATAGGCAAGAAATTTAATGTGTCTTCTTGTGCACACTTTTGTACTGTCTTCCTAGGCGTTACGTAACTTTGTGGTTTGTCTGCGTGTATGTCGCAATAGCGTCGTTTCGCGTCTTCAAATTCCACGTCCATTGTGACTAGTAAAGGAGTTTTACTTAAAATGCTCGTTGTTTTATAAGTGCTGTATCATTATGGGGCGTATCTCGTGCGCGAGGTGGAAAATCGAGGGCGGTTAATGCGGTTAACGTAACGGGAAATGCATGACGCCAATTATAACCCTCAGTTCAATGCTTCCACTTTCTTCATGACAACCAGCGACATGCATTTATCAATGATGTTGTACAAGTTTTGCAAGGAAAACACGAATCCCTAAATAAAACTGATTTTATGGATTTTTTCGCGCTCAATTTAAAATTTTATAATATCTGACGTTTTTAGCGTAGAACAGTACCCGTGGTCAGGGAAAGGACGTTGTAATATCGGGAATTAAAAAAAATTATTAAAATTAAACGCGATTTAATTCGCGTGTATTTGTGTTGATATAAGAACATATCAACTATATTAGTAGTATAGTTGTAGCACAAGTGAGTCGGCTCGACCGGGAAAGGACTACGCTCACACAGACTATCAGCGTAAAATATCAGTTTAGCGCTGCTGTGTTTCGTTATAGTGGGAGACTCTTCACTGGGAACGAGGCATTCCATCTTAGTCTTCACTGGTAACAACGCATCTGCATATTGATTCGTAATCGACGATAGGTGTCTATGGGCTACAGCAACCACTTACCATCAGGTAGACTGTGTGCTTGTTTATCGCCCTTATATCAAAAAATCTATCGCATAATGAAATCAGTCATATATTTCCTATAATCTCCTCTTACGACTCTTTTAGAACAGTATATACGATATACAATTATGCAAGTACTAACAAAAATAATATCTAAATATAACACGATTAGTGTGAAATGACAGACCACACCAGAGTATTTAAATAATGAGATTCATATCAGATTATAATCCTGCAAGAAACCGGATACTGCAATAGTGTCTCTTCTGGTTAGATGTAGTCGTGTACCGGTTTCGTATGTTTCTTGCATTGTTTTATGTAGAATTTCTTATAAAGTGAATTGTCTATATACCAACACGATGTGATTGGATAATAATTACTCTAAATTTAACCTAGACGTGTAATATTTAACAATAGCTGACCCGACATACGTTATCTTGTCCAAAATGTTTTCGTGAATTTGTGAAAAGCTGTTGCAATAAAGTAAAATAACGTATTACTGAGTGATCACTATATCTAATAATGATTCTGGCCATGAATATTTAATTTGATGAGTACATAGTTACAGTTGTCGAGTCTAAACCTGTGTCGATATTATCGTAGTGTGCGTCGATAGGCCGTTATAGGCGCTGCAATTTGGCCTGAGTTCCCAAATAAAACTCAACTACGATCGCAGTTTTTATTCATTGGAAGTATTTACTTTCGTACAGTATATATTTCAGTTAGTATAAAGTTCGCACATTCTTATTATACCGAAAAGTTAACTTATAATAGTTACTTTGATGGTAGTACCGAGTACGTAGGAACAGAAGAACAGAACGCTAATGGAAAATTTTACATGTGGAATGAATTATATCGGCAGTACACGGAGTACAGTACGAGGAGGTGTTGTGGAATGTGATCGACTTGGAACCACGCCCGATTTTTTCCCTCATAACTTTCATAACCTTTAATAAAACAAAAAAGAATTACGCATATCTATCATTTTTATTGTAAGTAGGTAGACACAAAAATCCCATAGGAAAAGGATCCCAAGTAGTGTCCTAAGAGGTGACAGTGGGAAACTGAAAAGGGAGATGGGGAGCAGCATCTTCCTGATAACAAGTGAAAATAATTTAATTCTGTTATTGCTAAACCATCGCCAAGCGCGACAACTATGGCAAAACGCCCTATGTAGAAGTCTTTTTATCTTCTTTTTTTTATAGGATTGGGTGACAAACGAGCAGACAGTCCACCTGATGGTAAGTGGTTGCTGTGGCCCATACACATCTACATCTATCCTCGATTACGAACTAAAATGCAGATGCGTTGTCACTCGTGAGGACTAAGATGGAATGCCTCGTTTCCAGTAAAAAGGGTATCCGGTTCTCCACATTCACCTTACGAAACACAGCAGCATTAAGGTACTATTTTACGCTGGTATTCTGTGAGAGCGTGGTCCATCCCCGGTCGAGCCGACCCATTCGTGCTACAACTAGAGATTGCAAAATCCGGATATTGGATTTTTGAATTTTTCTATGATTCAAAGTTTTAAGGTGATTTGATAAAACTAAAATAAAACAGCATAAATCATTTAAAATCTGCTTTTATTCAGACACGACGGAATAAAATCAATCAAAATAATGATTTCTTATATTTACGCGAACACTATACATGATTAAAACTACTTTGGATATATTTTTACTTTTTATATACTTTTATTTTTAATTCCCGACGTTTCGGGCGCTTTCCAGCACCCATGGTCACGAGGGATTGAGGGGGGACTTTTAATCAATCAAAATAAACAAAAACCGTGTAGTGGTGGTATACGGTGTAGTGGCGGTTAAGAATATCCACTACCCCATATATTCCCGTGGTCTTAAAAGGCGACAGTGGCAGTCAGTCGGGCAGCAGCATCTTCCTGATAGCAGCAACTGTACAACAAAAAACTGCGGTTGCCAACTCGCTCGCCAAGCGTGGCAACTATGGCAATATACCTACCATGAGAAACGACGCAAATAGACGGTCCCCAGTCCCCAGCGACCCGCTATTTCAGGCTACGGCGGTGACCATGGTAACGGCGGGGCATGTGCTAGGGTGTTAAGAATCTCAGGTGGAGGTTCAGTTGCCACCTAAAACGATTCGACCTGGCAAATTACAACGCACGCACCCTGAGGACTGACGAGAAGATCCTGGAGCTCGAAGAAGAGATAGACAATTTGCGTTGGAATACTATAGGATTATCCGAGGTCTGAAGAGAGGGGGAGGACACGGTGATTCTCGAATCCGACAACTCGTTCTATCAACGGGAGGATGACCATCTGTCCCAAGGAGGTGTTGGATTTATCGTCCACAAGTCTCTGGTTAACAACTTTATAAAGATTGGGAGTGTGTCGACGAGGGTTGCGTACCTTATACTCAGAATCACCAAACGGTATTCGCTGAAGGTCGTACAGGTTTACGCACCAACGTCGGCACATCCCGATGAGGATATTTCTAGAGCCATGCATTTCTCCAAAACCCACTATACGGTATTAATGGGAGACTTTAACGCAAAGCTAGGAACGAGAAAAATCGGTGAGCTGAAGGTAGGGAAATTTGGGATAAGGCAACAGAACCCAAGGGGCCATCAGCTGGCCGACTTCATGGAGAAAGAGGGACTCTTTATGATGAACTCTTTCTTTCAGAAGTGGTCCCACAGAAAGTGGACTTGGTCGAGCCCCGCCGGTTCGACAAAAAATAGGATTGAATTCATTATGACGACTCCACGGCAACTGTACAGTGATGTCTCAGTGATCGCAAGGGTGAAAACTGGCAGCGATCAGTGAATGGTTAGAGGTACACTGAACCTAAGCGTTAAGTTGGAGAGGTCTCGTCTAACGAAGTCAACGCTCTGTCGTAAAAACCCGAACCCTTTCAGCTGGTGTTACAAAACCGTTGTCAGTGCCTGGAAGATTGCAATACAGTGGACAACATGAATGACAAGCTCGTGGAAATTGCCATGCGGTTGGAGCTAAGTTCTGCAAGACCCGCCGCAGAAGAACACAAAAAAGTCTCCGATCACACTCTTAATCTCATGGCTGTTAGACTATAGGTGAGGCTGCAATCATCAGCAGAATTGACAGCATACAGGCAACTGAACAGACAGATCTCCAAATACATGCGGCAGTACTTACGCAACTTCAATACAGCTCGCATTGAAGAATCGATTGAGCGGAACCAGGGCTCCTAAGTCTTTGCTTGAGATCTGTCTGTCAGAAAGAGCCAACTTTCAATGCTGAAGACTGAGTGTGGTGGCATCGTTTCCGGGATACCTGAGATTTTGAGTGAGATTGAGAGGTTATATGGGACACATCATCGTTGGAGCCACACGGAAGTGTGAGTAACGATCCAAGAGCAAGTCTTATCCGACACTATTCCGATTATATACCGGACGTCAATCTGAGCGAGATTAGAATGGCTCTCCAGCACCTTAAAAACGGCAAGGTCCCAGGCGAGATTGCAATCACAGCGGAGCATCTGAAAGCGACTGGAAAACCGGTACTTGAAGTCTTTGAGAAGCTTTTTAATTCCGTCCTCCATGGTGGCACTACGGAGGTGTGGAGCAGAAGTGCGGTGGTGGTGTTCCTCAAGAAAGGTGACAACGTTCTCTTGAAGAACTACAGACCGATTTCCCTTCTAAGCCGCATCTACGTGCCGTTTTCGAGAGTAATTACGAATCGTCTCGCACGCAGACCGACGACTTCCAGCGAGTGGTAAATTAAAAAAGTGACTTTCAATAAGTATTTTTATAATCTACATTGAATAAAAAAGTTTCTATTTCTATTTCTATTTCCAGCCTCCCAAGCAAGCCGGTTTCCGAATATGCTTCAGTACCATAGACCACATACATATCCTACGGAAGATTCAACTCGGATGGCCAGCGTTCGGAAAATTACGGCACATCTTCTCTTCAAGTATATTTCAAAACCTAAAAACGGGACTGTACAACCAGTGCGTGTTGCCAGTGGTGACTAATGGATCTGAAACGTGGTCCTTTACTGCTGGCCGTATGAGGACGCTCAAGGTCGCTCAGCGAGCTATAGAAGGGCTATATATATATATATATATATATATATTTTTTATATATATATATACACATATATTAGTCACCCTTTTTTTTAAAAAACGAGATCTTAGATCTTAGGAGTTCTCCATAACCTCCACAGTTTTCAAATGAAGCCATTTCAACGTGAATCAGTTGCGCTGATTACACTCGTTGACTGGTGGTGATGATCACTACCCACACTTGCAAGAGAAAATTGACGATTGAGCTTTTCTTTAAAACTGAGCGGCGATGGATCAGAGTTTCTGCAATAGAGTTCGTATTAATCGACGTGGTCGTGCAATTGTCAACATCCAGGGTTGCAGCTTCATAGATCAATTTTTTAATTTCATCATACGTAGGTTTTTAAACTTATCTTCGTCCAACTTAGTCTCATTTAAAAATTGATTAGGGTTGGGTAAGTATTGTTAGGCACCGACAATATTATGGAGTCACCTGTCTTTAATTCTCTGTTTCAATGACGTTGCCAGTTGCCTGGCAGACACCGTGCCTTGACTGTCTAATGATTTTATAAAAAAATTATGAGCTGTATATCTAACTATCTAATTCAAATATTGCTCGAATTTGCGTATTAGAGTACGAACACCTAACTACTCATTAGTTAGAATGAAAATTTGTGGATAAATGCAAAATATTATCCAGAAGAAAAATCCGGATTTGAGTCTTAAAAACCGGATTTATAAAATTCTGGAAAATCCGGATTTTCCAGCTATTTTCGAATTTCGAAGAATCCGGATTGCATTCACTAGCTACAACTATACTACTAATATAACTGCAGTATGGCTCTACCACGTATATTGTGAGTCTTAGGGGAAGACCTACGTTCAGCTGTGGACTTTTGATGGGCTGAAATGAATCATTAAATGAGTGGCTAATTTATTGAAATAACTTTTCTATACTCTCCTTTTAAAAATATTTATATGTATGTCATATCATATGTCGTAATTTAAATATTTAGGTTGTTACTCATAAAAATCTACGTCTATTTATGAAACGCTTAAAGTTACTATCCCTTTTTTTTCATTCAATGACAAAAGATAGTGGCAGGTATAGCGATAAGTGATACATAATTTAAGAAAGCGATTTTCAACAACTTTAATGTTTTTATAAACTACTTTGAAATGCATCATCATATTAATTGCAATAAATTATCCGATTTATATGTTTATAAAATACAACATCTAATTGTGCTTGTGTAGCTAGTCTAGTGACGATGTGTTCAGAGTAATTCAGGGTTGACAGTAAAATAAAATTGTTTTGTACAGAACGAATAAAATTAATTAAATTAGTGAATGAATGTTTCCGCCTTATATATTTTAACCTGAAATTGCATTCCTTACAGGAATCGATCCGTAACATTTCTCAAAATACAAAAGGTACCTAAAAAGTACATGATGTAGAAAGTTACAGTTAGGGCCTGCGCTCACAGTCGGCGCAGCATGGCACGATGCGGCTTGTCAAAGGATTTTTTATAGGATATGGTGACAAACGAGCACACAGTCCACTTGATGATTAGCGATTGCTGTGGCCCATAGACATCTACATCTATTCTCGATTACGACTCAGAATGCAGATGCGTTGTCACCCCTGAGAACTAAGATGGAATGCCTCGTTTCTAGTAAAAAGGTACTCTACACAACAAAGGTTGTCTACACTCACCATACGCAACACAGTAGCGTTAAGCTACGCTGGTATTCTGTGAGAGCGTGGTCCTTCGCCGGTCGAGCTGAACCACATGATCCGTCGGCATGTCGAAGTGTCCCTTGCCACGCCGTCACACGCCGTGCCGTCTGTGAGCGCAAGCCCCTACAGTATGCACTCTGTTTTGTTTCTATGTAGTGTAAGGACTCTTTAATATTGCCCTTGAATTTTTTTTGCAACCCTATTGTATTATCTTACCGATATGATAATTTACAAGTAGTGGTGTTGTGGCTCTCCTCGTCTTTCATCCGTAATCTGTTAATGTAATATGAATAATTAAGCAACGGAGCTTCTTCGAAGTAAGATGATACTTGAGCTTGACGTTCTCGGAAACCTGACTAAGATGTTTTTGACATAATAATACCAAATGTTTATTTTGCTTGCATACGGTTTGTATTAATTTGAAACCCATGCTCATATTCGTTCAGACGTCTATAAATTTATAAATCTACATATAAGCGCCGCCACAGTTTTGTGCTTAGTGTGTTTTTTTATATTTATCGACCATAATTCAGTATTTATATTTATAACTTTATCTATTGCCATGCACTGTCTTTATGTGTGAAAGGAACTAAAATTTTGATTATTACTATTAGTAAATCGTTTAACTTCCAAGGGATTTATAATATATCATATGATAGGTCATACTGAATAGGTTTTTGATGATACTACACAAATAATTTAAAAAAAAACCAGGGGACCCTCGGGACCGTGGGCACTGTCAAGCATCCGCATCCGAAACGGCAGGTTCATCTCGTTAGAATCTGTAAAATTAGTTTTATCGTTCGACTGGTGTTATTCGTATTTCCATATAAAACAATTTTGTTATAACATTTCACATTAATTTGTAACCACGTTAATACGTGTTAGAGTCACACTGCTGATATAATATGGTTGTAACACATTGGTCGGCTCGAGCATGGAAGGACCACCGTCTTATAGAACACCAGCGTAAGGTATCAGCTTAATGCTGCTGTGTTTCGTATCTCTGCAGAACCGGAAACCATTGTCACTGGAAACGGGCCATACCATTTTAGTCCTCAGGGGTGACAAAGCATCTGTATTTTGATTCTTAACTGAAGCTAAATGAAGAAGTCTATGTGCCACAGCATTCACTTACCATCAAGGACTATAGGACATCACTTACATATACGACAAACAAAAAGATCAATTAGGACCCGCGTAAAAGAACATATAGCTGATGTGAAGCATCAACGTTCCAGGAAGTCTGCAGTTTGTGATCATATCCTAGACGGCCCCAACCATTAAATCAGATTTGATAGACCACAAATCCTCGCGAAAGAACACCGATTCCTACCAAGGATGATACGTGAGGCTATTGAAATTAAAAAACATCCTAATTTAAATAGAGAAGGAGGCTGGGTACTACCACCTGCTTGGGATCCTATAATCAATAAAATTAAAACTAAACCCAAGCATACCACTGCAAGACCTCAGGACATAGTCAGTTCATTTTGCATAGATCGGACCATAAACAATAATTAAAAAAGCTGAAGGTACTCCGGGTTTAACAATGACATCGGGACGTCAGTCATCTCAGTCCCCCGTGACCACGGGTGCTGGAAAGCGCCCGAAACGTCGTTCGTTGTCAAAACGACACGAGAAATTTTACATGCAATATCTAATTGTGCGAATCAATCGTTTTCTTGTTTGCATCGTTACACATCACAAGGACCGTTGATAAGTGTGGAAAGTCGCCATGATTACGGTGTTACGCTCGCTACAAATAGCCAATTCCTGTACCAACCCCATTATCTATATAACAACCAATTACCACCGAGACGCGAAGTTATGAAACCAATGGTATAATTTGTTCTGTTGTGTTTCCTTTATACTTATTGCTCGGATCATTTCTATCATATTTTACTTGCTTTGTGATGTAATAAATGAGTACAACGTACGTATGTCTGCGTTGTATATATCCTTCGTAAGGGAACCCTAATAGTTTTAATCTACTTGAATTTATAATTAGATATTCGATTTTGGTTCAACATTCTAGACCAAATATCTAAATTTCAGATCTGTAACTCATTTCTTCTACGAGCTAGAGATTCGAGATATAAGAACGGACAGACGAACAGACGAACAAACGGACTAGATGGATATATAGTCAGACAGACAGGCGAAGTGACCCTATCTGGGCTATGTTTTACCTTTTAGCTACGGAAACCTAAAATTCAAGGACGTGTGAACTCCGGAAATACCCATTGTGGCATCGTGGGTCGTGGCGGTTGGTTATTTCCTAGCAATAGGAAGAAGTAGGATGGTTGTTAACTATATTATATTACATAAACGCTTCAAAAAGTGCGCCATTAGGATTATTATTGAAATTTTATTGCTATTTTTAACCTTGCATTGCATTATGATATGCGATTTTCGTATCTGGAAATATGTGTTCAACAAACAATCATTATAATATCGAACGCACTTATTAAGAATAAAGAACATTGAGGGCAAAAGAACACTGACATCTCTACTTGAAGTTTTACTGTAGTGTTATTTCAATCCGCGGCCAGTTATTAATAAAATCCATAATCTCGCCGCGCTTGTGAAATGTAACGAATTATAATTAGGCATGAGATATCGTTTCAATTTGAAATAATATGATACTAATATAAACATGAAGAAACCTCGTTGATAGTGCTGCAGTTTGATACAATACAATAAAATGTAGAGTTATATACTTAGCATTTGAAGTTAATGACTTTAAAAATGAAATGGACTAATACAGTAAGACCAATAAACGAACATTTAAAATAAGAAACTACTATCATAAGTTAACCATCCAAATTTAGAGTTTACTTTTCCTAAACATCCAATTACGAGAATGACTTTTTTGTGATTCAAATTTCATTTAAATTTAAATTTCATTAGACAGAACACTACGCTTAATGACGCCGAAACTACTATACATATTGTAGGAACACGCTGTCACGTACGTAATATATTATATGCATCTAAAATTATTTGCATCCAACAACATCGTTTTGTTTTTCGTTGCATCTTGAAGAGCAGTTTAAAGACAGTATAAGGCTTAAGTACGTAAGCCTACTGTATAATATTTTAGGCAAGATATATTGTAATAATAAAAGCATATATATATATATATATATATATATATATATATATATATATATATATATATATATATATATATATATATAGTAACAAAGTAACTTTACTATCTTACTTTACTGATAAAAGAAGAAAACAAGAAAGATGTGTGTGTTTCAAGAAGTCCAGCATAGTTTCGGCATCACTTGAAATGTACGAGTACGTAGTTCTTTCGTTCTTGGTCTGAGGTTGAACATTAATACCTCGTTTTGGAAGAAAAAATATTTACACCTTAATTACTTCTAATTTTGAATATTTGTTTAACATATTACCGTAATGTAACTATATGAAAGAAAATAACTGACAAAAATATTGTTCATTTCTTTAAAATTATACTAATCAAAAAATCTATGATATTCAAATATTTAATTATATTATATAATAAATATTTTAACAAAAGCGTGAACAGACTATAGCATGACCTGAAAGCCTGAAACTATCTTTCGTGTGTTTTTTCAAATATGTCTTCGCTTTATGAAAAATAAACATTAAAACTTAAATGTTAACTTTGTATATAGTCGCTGACAAGGATATTTAATTGAAAAATTGCAACATTATATCTAAGTCAGTGAAGTGAGGCGACTTCGTTTAGACAGATGGTTAGCTGCGTCCACCTAGTTACATTATCACTCGCATTGGCGTAATAGATACGTTTCTTTTACCACGACGTTAGGGAGCGCATTAATTTTGTGCTTAAGGGGAAATATAATCTCAAATGGCTTAGCAAGATCCTTCGTTATGCCGAAAATATTGCAGCATTAATTTTGAAATAAATATATGGTAAAGTTGAGGATTAATGTTAAGGATCATGTTAGACGAAAACACGATTTCGTAAAATTTTCTCGATAGAAAATAAATCTAAAGTTACCTCCAAAATAAACAATAAACCGCTGTTATTCATAAAATACATTAAATAAGATCATGAAACTTTGCATACTAACTGAACTAACCATAAAGCGGTGCTTATGTTATTTACTTTTTTTAAAATACCATTATTTTCACTGTAAAAAAAATTACCTAAACTATCGGCCTCTTGAAGTGTGATTCCTGCCGCACGGTCACTTCGCTTCGGCCTTTGAAGGGGGAGGTTGTGTCGCTTACGATCAGAATATGCATTACGCAACAGGACGACGTAAAATTAAAATGGGAAATAACCGTAATAAAAATAAGAAGCGACTGGTTTGGCGTTAAGAAACAGGCATAAATATGATAAACCTAATGAAATAAGTGTCTAACGACCTTTCTACTTACAGTATTAGTGATTACAGACATGTCGGTACATAGCATACGACGCGCGGGCAACTGGGGACGAAATTAGAATTAGAGCTGATTTACTATATCCCCTTAAAGTAATATTTTAACGCGAGCTTTTGCGTGGAGGGCAGTAATTTGTGGTAATCGATCTCGCTCGCGTTGCCTCGTATATGGTACGGGCGGGGCGGCGAGTGGAGCCGGCGAACGAAGCCAGTGCATTAACTCGCCGGAGTGCGCAGCTAATTTCTCTATCTTTAGCTCGCGGTGTAACTGACCGGGCCCTGCTACCGGCCGAAGAGAAACTGCATTAGATGCGTCCGGTTTACATGCGCACGTCAAACGACCAAACGATCGCTTCCCTTTAGAACTCAACCGCCTCTTAACGCAAAATCAACGGCCTCATTTCACAATTACTTTTTCTTTTAAACCGTTTTAAACCGTAAGTAAGTAAACTTAGATTATTATTGGTGTCTGACCGTTAAAAAATCGTATCGGAATCGGCTGAGGCTGCAAATCGATGTAGGAATAACAATATGTTTATCTAACTGTGCCGTGTGGTTCGCAAGAACACATCACTTGATCACTTGGTTGTCTGGTAGAAATCACTTTCAGAGTGATAAGACCGCCTATTGTACATACTTTAATTTAGTTTTAACTGCACTTTTGTGGTGTACAAAAAAGTATAAATAAATAAATAAATAAATCACTTCATATCGGCCTTTGGGTGTCTTTAAAGGTGACTGAGAAATCCCAGAAAGAATTTTACTTGGTAAAGTCATACTGCAACTATATTATGGTTGTATTACGAATCGGCCGCTACGACCGGGGTTGGACCACGCTCTCACAGCATACCAGCGTAAAATAGCAGTCAAATGCGGCTGTGTTTCGTACGGTGAGTGCAGAGAACTGCAGACACTTTTTACTGGATAGGAGGCATTTAATCTTGACATTTGGATTCTTAATCAAGGATAGGTGTAGATGACAAAGGAGCACAGGTAGGCTGTGTACTCACTTATCGCCCAAATTCAATAAAAGAAAAGATCTCACGGATTTCGATATACGGCAGTAGGTGGTGATATCAATAGGTTGCGATCTTGTTTACGCCAGACGTCAATTACTCAGACGTTTCATCAATCGACATGCCTAGACAATCGACGTGGCGCCTAAGGAAATTATCTCGACACGGAAGATTTTCATGTACTGCAGTGCAGTTTTAACTATTGTAGAATGTATAATAAAATAAACACAGATGAAATAAAGACAGTGTGGCTCTAAATTCTACATGTACTTTTATACGCTAGGTACAAATGTGGACACAGATTACCTATTTTTCACATATATATATATTTATATATTATATATATATTAATATATATATATATATATTAAGATATATAAACAACGTATTTAATATAAATTACGTGTCACGTTGTTTGTCCGCGATGGACTCCTAAACTATTTAACCGATTTTAATCAAATTTGCACACCGTGTGCAGTATGGTCCAACTTGTGAGATAGGATAGTTTTTTTGCCTATGAGTGACCCACAATTTTTAACTTAAGGATTTTTAATAGGACATGACAAAGAGTCGTCGAAATGACAACGCATTAGGACTATAATGGAAAGCCTCTATACCAGTACAAGGTCTTTGTTTCTCATACTATATAATTTATACTTTCGATTGTTGTCAATTGGTGTAACTTTATCTTCATTTTGGAATTTTGATATACATGTGTATTTGTTTCACTAATATTTCATACTAATATTATACTACTACTAGCTGGTACCCGGCGCGTTTCTGTCACGGTATAAATAACGTTTTGAATTTGAAAGAGTTATATTGTGTAAATAGGAATGAAAATACATTCATTGAGCTTGATATATAACTATATGACTTTCAAATAAATTTGTCGGTACGATACACACGCCACCTACTGTATAAATTATTTGAACTATAATCTTAACCTTTGCGCAAGTACAAGCAATAAGTTGACAAAAATTAATCACAAACTGATGAACGGTGTGGCAGCGCATAAAATACGAACAAACAAACATTAATTTTTATATATTAGATTTTCGTTTATAATCCTTCAGAACGTGGTCCCTCCCGCTCCGCAGTCGAAACGTTCCATTCGTGCAGCAGTCACATTGCGCTACATTTACAAGCTACAGCGTCGCTCTACCGAATATAAATATAAACGATGACGCTGTTTACGTTTATACGAGTAGAGATTTATTGCATTATAATTTATTTTACGCGGTTGACAACTTTTGATTTATCTATTTTTATTTTTCATTTTATAGGATAGGGTGATAAACGAGCACACAGTCCACTTGATGATAAGCGATTGATATCTACATATATTCTCGATTACGAATCAGAATGCAGATGCGTTGTCATCCGTGAGGACTAAGATGGAATGCCGCGTTACCAGTAAAAAGGGTCGCTGGTTCTCTAAACTCAACATACGAAACACAGCAGCGTTAAGCTACTATTACACGCTGGTATTCTGTGAGAGCGTGGTCCTTCCCCGGTCGAGCTGACCCATTCGTGCTACAACTGTAGCTGCAGCATGGCTCTACCACGTGTAAGTTTTCTGTCCTCATCTACTTACTACACAGAGAATACTTGATTATTTATTCAAATATTAGCCTAATAATAAGATACCTACAACGGTTCTCTAGTATTAGTTGTAGCTTTCTACGATTAGATTCGGGGAGTAGACAGCTGCTATACACATGCCATCTATGGTTGAAAAGTTAGTTAGTTAGTTACAGCATATACACCCCACTGCTGGGCACAGGCCACCCCTCATTTCTGAGAGGGTTTTAGGGCAAGGAAGTGTCCGCCGCGCTGCCCCAATGCGTGTTGGCGAACTGCACATGTCTTCGAAATATTTTTTTTCTTATTCCTCAGACATGCAGGTTTCCTCACGATGTTTTCCTTCACCGCCGAGCACGTGGTAAATCAGCACTTAAAATTGCAATTAACAATTTCATTGGTGCCGGCGGGGATCGAACCCGGTTTGCTAGCGTACTGTGAAATTTACAGCGAGCGCTAACCCTCTGAGCTACCACGGCTGGTTGAAAAGATACGCCAGAATTGATTGTAATGTCCCCTACATTTGATACTGTTTCCCGTCGTCAGTCAGGCTATTTTACATCTGACATATCAAGACAGTTATACCGCATTCTGTCGGATGTAAATCTTTTTGGTGTTACCCATAGTGGTAGTCCCTTACAATTCCCACGTTTGAGATTGAATGATAGATTTACTTACTTATAACGCCACTGTAACTTAGCGTATTGCCGTAGTCGGAAATGGTCTAAATGTTTAAGCATTATAATTTCTAAAATTTTACTAAAATCCGTAAATAATAATTTAACAACTACCGTTATAAATATTGTCGGAAGCTATTAACCGCGTTAAATATATTATAGTGTGTAAATGCTTGTAAGATTGGAGACTTACTTACTTTATTTAGTTACGGACTTACTTTAAAACAATTTCAAAAATATATCACAATAACCATACATAATCTTCACGTAAGCATGTTAATAAAAAACAAAATTTCACAAGCAAACAATTTCTAACTCGCACAAATATGGCATCTACGTGTATGTGTCATCGAATACTAACACATCAATACATATTATTGCAATTTATGTTGTCGCTTGAGAGCCATCAAACAACGGGCGTTCCCACTTGTTAGTTTACTTTCGCTTGCATAGTGAGAGTGAGCTTCCATAAGCTCTATAACAGGAAAGCGGTCTGCAGACCATGTTTACCAGTTTAATGCACATAATATGACCTGACCAACTTCACTAGCTAGCTAGCTAGCTACCAATAAATCAAATAACTATTCTTGCGTTTCCGAGTTCAAATTGCTTTTCATATTTTCACTATCGCTATCGCTTTGAAAACATACGCAGAGGGATGTAAAATATTGAATCTATAACTCATACAGTTGACTGATTCTATTATTTTACCTTATTTTAATAAGGTAACAAATATATTGTAAAAATATATTGATATATTTTAAAAGGTCCATCTGATAAATATAAGAAATAATCTTACCACGCTGCGGTTATATTATGGTTGAAGAACAAATAGGTCGGCTCAACCGGGGAGCACCACACTCTTTCAAAATACCAGCATAAAATAGCAACTTATACTGCTGTGTTTTGCATTTCATTTCAGTTCTCAGGGTTAACAATTCATTAGCATTTTGAATTTTAATAAGCTACAGCATCCACTTTTCATCAGACTGTGTGCTCGTTTGTAAGTTTGGTACCCTTATTAAAAAAAACTTACCTAATAAAAATAAGAACAGTTTTTACTTACTCGTTGATAATATTTAAATAAAAACAAGCTTACAACTTTATTAATATCAACTACAAATAAATTTCGGTTATTTTAATTGTAGAATATAGGTGTGGCAATCGATAATTCATTTTTAGTTTTTTTTCCACAATAACAAGTTTCTGGCATACTCATCAAAAATTCCAAAATTTATACTTCAACTTTTTAAACATGTTTTTACAGCGAATTACCTGTAGTCGAAATTTTATTTTGCATATTTTGTAAGCGTGTTTACATTTCTATTATTATGATAACTTTTAAAACGTTGAGCTGTGATCCTTTAGTTTGCCTAAAATTTCATAGTACGTGGGTAACACAAGTTCTAACCTCGCCGTTAAACCTGATTTTTTTAACTATTTAATAACCACGTGATCGGCAACGAAGAAAACATTGTGGGGGCAACAACCAAACACTCAAACAACTTTGTAAGCCTGGAAAATTAAAGTGCTTGAAGGATATGATGGCAGACTGCTAACATGCATTGGGGTAGCGTACTAAACCTGTGCCAGAAGTGAATAAGAAAAAAAGAGGTCTTTACTGATCAGCGAGACATGCACGTCTCGCTGATCAGCACAGGCTTTACTTTACAATTCAATACCTATTATCCGTTCTGTTACATTTAAAAAGCAAAAATCTTCCCGTTTTAACTTTAAATACCGAGTGCAATTCCCGAGTTTTGAAATACGTTCCATACTTCATACTTCTTGTAACATCGGGTTATCTTAATCTCTTCTGTGAGTTATTCGGTCTATCCTGTGTTATTATTATTCAATAAAATCTAGCTAACTATAAATAATAACAAGTCTAGGTGCGTTGAAACTGGTTTAAAGTAGGATATGATCTATTGGGCTTATTTCCAGGAACAATCAGTGCTGGCGCCGTAAGGTTTTAACTTGATACTAGATAAAAATTCTCGGCAATATGCGAAAATATTAACATTAATATAATAAGTGCCGATGTAGCCGAAGATGGTAAAACGTACAGGCTTAGCTGGATATATTGCCACGAGGATCTACATTTCCCATCAGGGCGAAAATTTCTAACGATACACAGTAGTTAAACTCTACCAGGGAAATGATAGTATATTATAGTGGGTTATCATTAAACCTGCTACGGATTTCCGTGCACAACAAATTTGCTTTCCCGGCAAGTACTGGAGCTTACTATATTTATATAATTTTTTACGACAATTTCAAAACTGAATATATGACCGGTAATTAGATTAACCTGAGAATTTAGACATTTAGGTTAAACTCGTTAAATTTTAATAAACCACATAATGTTTTTTAAAACTATTTTTATTAGTTTATCTGATCTATAATCACACATTAGAACGATTACGCGATAGATGCAGTAAAAGGACGGGTTTAAAATAATTTTGTAAATAGTATAAAAATATTTATATATTTTACATAAATTTAAAATATTGTATTTTTGGAACATTTCAGGAACATATTCACCTATTTCACGAATTTTTAACTACCTTAATTACCTCGCTAATTCACTGGCGCTGCGAAGAGATGTTGCATCTCTTAGCATTTTCTTTCGCATATACCACGGAGAGCGCTCTGAGGAATTGTTCGGATTAATCTCAGCCGCCAAATTTCGTGAACGCACTACGCGGCAAACGTCCCGATACCATCCACACCATCTGGATGCTTGGCGGTCCACCACTGTACGTTTCACAAGGAGTTTTCTTCCGCGTACGAGCTCTCTGTGGAATAGTTTACCACCGGCGATTTTTCCGGACCGATACGACCTGGGGACCTTCAAGAAAAGAGCTTACTCCTTTTTAAAGGTCCGGCAACCCACCTGCAATTCCCCTGGTATTGCGGTTGATCATGGGCGGCGGTAGTCACTTAACGTTAGGTGAGCCACATGCTCGTTTGCCCCTCTTCTATAAAAAAAAAATATCTTTAAACATTCGCTTATATAAACTGTGTAAATCTGATGTATTAATTTATCTGCCAATTGCAATTTTTATAGGTAAGCCATTACTTATTCATAATCACACACGTGCATAGAATGACTCCACGAGTTTATCACGTGGCTTAGGTAGTTAGGCGGATGTTGCGCTAATTCACAACTTGCTACACCATGTTGGGAAAACATAAAACAAATTATTCTATACTTCCTTGTTATTTATGGTCTTTTAAGGAAAAGTTATACACAATATGTAACTCGTGACACTGTTTGTTCTTTAGTGATTAAATATTTTTTGATTGTATTTCTTACCAAGTGCCACAGTTGCCACGCTACTGCGTCGTAGCTCATGCAAGCGAATACCAGCAGTAGCAGCTTGACAAATAAGCTCTTCTGTGTTTTCGTATTCACTCGTAGCACTACAATGTAGTCTTGCGCAAATGTATTCAGATGTAAGCTACATACATATTTTACTGATCATTTATTAAAATATAATTAGGTTTACAGTGAAATTATTAAATGTAATTGGTCGCTTATCACGAATCAGCATACAAATATGCTAAATAATATTTTTGCTCCAAATACTATAATTATTTAATAATTTATGTATTTACTAATTTCAAAAATTCTCTTTTTTCAGGTAAGGATTTTAACATCAGTAATTTACAATATTAAACACCTTCTCCGCTAATCTACTGAAAAAGGTAAGTTAAAAATTAAAATTAATAACACTATTTCAATTAAAGACAACATTTACACAGTCAACACAGTTGCAACGCTTAAAGCCAGGTCCGTTGATGGTCTTGGTGTATCTTAATATTGTATCTCCGTTGCATGGTGCAAACATATCTAGTGGCATCAGTACAATGTATCTTGATCGCTAGTTTGTATGCAGAATTAAACGCGATCATGTCATGATATCGTATCTAATACGTCCCGTTCTGAACAAAACGTCGTACGCCTGATACACGACCGGATACACGTATTGAGTTTGACTGTATAGACGTATTTTAATACAGTATCACGATACAACGGTGCGATACGATACTTGTTACGCAACGTTCTATCATTTGTTGAATTTTACCTAACATGACCTATAAAAGTTTGGAAATAATACGAGAATCGGAGTGAGATAAATAATTTTATTCCAATATGCTTATATGACACGATAATGCGTTTTAATGCGATACGGCTAGTGATAAAATTTGTCGACATTAACGTCCATACGAGAGGCGAGAGAGGTGTGTCAGAATCGTGCCAAATGGAAGTCTGTAGTCTTTGCCTACCCCTCTGGGTGACAGGCGTGAGTGCATATGTATTATTTATTTATTCTTAATTGTACAGATAAAGTAAAAGGATTACAAAGGGCGGACTTAATGCTTTTATATATAATATTTATTTAATATTATATATAAATATTAATTGTTCATGGGGGGTTGTTCATGAATGACAAGCTCGTGGAAACTGTCTATGCGGTCGGAGCTAAGTTCTGCAAGACCCGGCGCAGAAGAGCAAAAAAAACTCCCCGATCACTCTCTTAATCTCATGGCTGTTAGACGGGAGATGAGGCTGCAATCGTCAACAGATTTGACAGCATACAGGCAACTGAACAGACAGATCTCCAAATGCATGCGGCGAGACCATAGAGAATATAACCACTAGAGAGCGTATAGGCAGATTTCTTCTAAGCGTACGACTCACTACTGCGGGCCGGGGGACGAGGAAGAACGCGTGGCTGCAAATGGTCAAGTTGCGTTGTTATGGCTATCTTTAGGGTTGCTCTTCTTAATAAAGGAAAATATTCGTTATCGATAAAATGGATTTTATCATTATGAAAAATACTCAATTAAAATCATAGAAATAATATTTAATCAAAATCAATCAGTTAAACGAAAACATGTATTTATTATATTATTATTGATTTTTAAAATGAATAATTTTTTATATTTATTTCGAATTAAAGTTTAGGGGTCCTGATTGTTCTTTGTAAAAAAATATAAACAAGCGTTAAATTTGTAAATTATGCATCTTGCTAATTCAATTAAATGATTTGTTGATTCTATTACATATTGATGAAATATCCGGGAATCAATAATACCTAATCAGAGATTTTAAAACCGTTCTCATAAAATAATTGGTATTATATTTCGAAGACAGTACTTTTGAACCACTCTCATTGATCGCCCTATTATTAAAAATTTTACAACGACGACAAATATCTATTACTGTAGTGGATCCGTACAATGACTTGTCTTTAGTGTCTTTTTAAAATTGTAAGCCGTTCTGATTTGGTACACCAATCTAACTAATTTAACTAGTTAACTATAAACTTTAACTAAGAAAAAATACCGACAAACTGAGAACCTCCTCTTTTTTTCTGAAGACGGTTAAAAGTAGATAAGTATTTTTTCACAGTGTGTGAATTGAATAATCCTAATAATTTTATTATTTTCGATATCGACTTTCAGCTATTAAAGGTAACAGTAAGTACTAATGTTTACGATAAACATACAAAGGGAAAGAAAGGGATAGAAGCATTAGAATTGTCTATTAATAGAACGAGACTTTTCCAAAAGACATCAACGCGCGACTCAACCATGTCGTTATTTACCCGGCCACCGTTTTAGATAGACCCCTGCGGTGGCTCATAATCTGAATTAATCAACAATAATTTTCATATATTGTACTGTACTTAGCAATGAAAAGTTACTCCATTATTTTTGGACATCTGTCCTGGAATGTTTCCCACACCACTTCACTGCGCATGAAGGCATTTTGATGCATTATAATTGCATAAAAATTTGCATTAATTTAGCGTGCACACAGGTCTAGCACTTGGACAATACTAAATTGGTTAATACTACCATAGCCGATGCATAGGCGACAAAATACTAATAGTTTTCGAGCGTCGGGGCACTGTATGCGCAGTCAAGTGGTTATATAGTCTTTGGGCGAGACTTACGCAACTTTAATACTGCTCGTATTAAAGAAGCGATCGAGTGGGACCAGGACTCCAAAGTCTTTGCCAGAGATCTGCCTGCCAGTAAGAGCCAACTGTCAAAGCTGAAGACTGAGCGTGGCAGCATCGTTTCCGGGACACCTGAGATTTTGAGTGATAATGACAGGTTCTATGGGCATCTGTACACATCATCGTTGGAGCCACACGCAAGTATGAGTAACGATCCAAGAGCAAGTCTTATGCGACACTATTCCGATGATATCTCGGACGTCAGTCTAAGCGAGATTAGAATGGCTCTCCAGCACCTTAAAAATGGCAGGGCCCCAGGCGAGGACGGAATTACAGCGGAGCTTCTGAAAGCGGGTGTAACATCGGTACTTGAAGTACTTCAGAAGCTCTTCAATTTCGTCCTCCATGGTGGCACTACTCCAGAGGCGTGGAGCAAAAGTGCGGTGGTCTTGTTCTTTAAGAAAGGCGACAACGCTCTCTTGAAGAATTACAGACCGATTTCCCTTCTGAGCCGCGTCTACGTGCTGTTTTCGATAGTCATTACGAATCGTCTCGCACGCAGACTCGACGACTTCCAGCCTCCCGAACAAGATGGTTTCCGGAAAGGCTTCAGTACCATAGACCACATACATACCCTGCGGCAGATTGTACAGAAGACCGAAAGTACAATCTGCCACTTTGCCTGGACTATGAGAAGCCTTTGATTCTGTCGAAATTTGGGCGGAGGTAATCTGTGGCGGTGCTACAGTCCCTTCAGTGGCGCCAAGTTGACTGTCGGTATATCGAAGTGCTGAAGTGTTTGTACAGTAGCGCTACGATGGGCTCAATGACCTCAATAATGCCTCCCAACGGATAGGTCTTAAGATGAACATGGACAAAACAAAGATCATGTTTAATGTCCATGTCACACCTATTACGGTAGTTGTTGGGAGCACTATGCTCGAAGTTGTTTACGAGTAGGTTTACCTGGGACAAATAGTCCGACTAGGTAAGTCAAACTTCGACCGAGAGGTCAATCGACGGATTCAACTCAGCTGGGCAGCGTTCGGGAAATTACGACATATCTTCTCGTCAGATATACCTCAATCTCTAAAAACTAGATTGTACAACCAGTGCGTGTTGCCAGTGATGACTTATGGATCTGAGACGTGGTCCTTCACTGGTGGCCGTATGAGGACGCTCAAGGTCGCTCAGCGAGCTATGGAGAGGGCTATGCTCGGAGTTTCTCTGCGTGATAGACTCAGAAATGAGGATATCCGCAGTAAAGCCAGAGTGACCGACATAGCCCAACGGATTAGTAAGCTGAAGTGGCAATGGGCCGGCCATATAGCTCGAAGAACCGATAACCGATGGGGAAGAAAGGTTCTCGAGTGGCAGCCTCGTACCGGTTGGCGTAGTGTAGGGCGACCCCCCGCTAGATGGAGTGACTCCCTGGTAAGACATGCAGGAAGTCGATGGATGCAGGTGGCTCAGGACCGTGCTTTGTGGCATTACTTGGGGGAGGCCTATGTTCATCAGTGGACTTGTGAAGGGCTGTAATGATGATGATGATAAATATTAATATTATAAATATATATAGCCTAGTTCACTCCTGGCATTGCTCTCTATCTGTTTCTGAAGTATCATCAAAATAGCTTCAGCCATTCTAAAGATAAAAACGACGAATCGTACATTGCAAGAGCCCATACAGGAAAAACCACATACATACCACATACTGACAGCCCATACATACAGCTAGAGTTACAAACAGTTAAAAATTTAAAAAATGGTTATTCAGGTCTTAAAAGCATGCAAATTACCTTCGCAACCTAATAGAAACCATTTATTTCGAAATTACTGATAGACTTTAAAAAAATATGGATTCGTAAAAAAACTGAAAACATTTTCAATTGACTTCTAAAAAAGGAGGAAGTTCTCAATTCCACTGTAATTTTTTATGTATGTTACCTCAGTACTATTTTCTAGGAGAACCGATTTTAATGATTCCTTTCTTTTCTTTATTTGAAAGCTGGTGCTTATTATGTGGTTCTATATAAATGTGATCAAGATCTGACCAGTACTTTTTGAGTTATCTTGATCTTTATTGAAGTCGGTTGTACAATTTTTTTTATTTTACAACTTGTATTGCGTAACTTGATATATAGTTTCAACAGAGTAATAAATAGATACATAAATCACGTGCAAAATAAAATCGTAAACGATTATGTATATAGCATGTGTAGAAATAAGACGTTAACACAATTCCGCCTTGTGGTGTGAGCCAACAAAAACTACAAGTGATTTGAACTCCCCTCTAGAGTTTCTGTTACCTCGGCAAGTTGATTCGTTGTTTCAAACAACTCGTTACGGAGTAAGATTACAAAAAAAAACATGTTTTAAAATTTTAATGTATCAAAAAGCGTTTGCATAGTCAAAAAATGTTTCGTTGTTGACGTTTATTTAATTCTATTATTTTCTTTATAACTACAGAAACAAAATGTTGGAAACATTTGAATATTTCATGTTGAAAGATAAGTTTGAATATCTGTTGAAAAATTTACACAGTTCTTGTTAGTGCGAACGCCACAATCAAAAAAACATGTTGTGTGATTTATTTTATGCGATTTGTTTCAAAACATTACGTGTTGGATGTTTCTCAGTGCAAACGTACTGTTAGAGAGTATTGTCCTGTTTTTAGGGTCATTAAAATAATGTAATTATGTTAAAGTTGTCATCATAAAAACAGCGCTTTATCATGGTTAATATAGTTTATTTCCATAACCGTCGTGACGATAGGCGATTGAAATGATAGTGAAATATATTGCAATAATGGTTTAATGGTCGTTGTTCAAGACTCAGCTTATGGTACCTAACATTTATGCAAGGGAATAAATTGTTTAGTTTTTAGAGGGCATAGAGAATACCCATTAAGCTTCCCCTAATACTTATATAAAATGTTGATCTTTGCGCTTTACTAGTTTTAGATTGAATACGAAATTTGAAAGCGAGTAAATGTCCAATAAATCATCACCATACTTTGAGCATCACACGCACACGACATGGTAATCTATAAATGGCCGCCAGCCGCTGCTAGCTAGATAGACCTGTAAGTCTATCTTAAGGAATATCACCATTAAGATGAGACGAGAGTACCTTAAGATGATAATCGCAATCAATCGGCGCTAGTACCGATTATGAAGAACGGAGGTCTTGTATATTTGTCAATATCAAGTTGCGCAACGGGGAAATGTCTCTGTGTTTTTAAACCGGCCAGTGGAACATCGGACATCAATCGCCGTCAGAGGTGATGTTCCGGCGATCACAGCAATTATAAAGAAAGCGAAGCCGGAGGTTTGAACTAAAGATATAAATGTGGCTCATGGAAGTCGTAATGCGACCGACTGTCGTAATGGACGCGGAGTGCATTCATCCATCTAAGAAAATGTCCATCCCATCTGCGTCTCATTACGAAGCACCGGCCATTACACTGGAGACCCAAGTCGGCTATTTATCTCGTGTATTAGAAAGCTCTAGGACGTAATTAATATGGAGAGAGCTTATTATTTCGATACGGTTGTATACGAAAGTGAAGATGCGTCAGTTAAATACCCCGACTCTACGGTTCTTTAGGAGAAATTTCTCTAAAAGTGGGAAGTAATGTGTGATAAGAAATATTTTAAGGTATGCATACATTTCCATGTCTGATAACAATAGTACGACAGAGGAATTCTAAAGGTATTTAATGTTGATTTTAATAATTAGTTTTGTTTTCTAATTACAAATAATTTAATGGACTAATACAATACTTTGTTAATGTATTAAATTTTTTAATACACCTAATATACGTTCTAAATTTTTGCTTATTTAGAGAACATACATGTAAAAATTTTTTATAGATTGTATAAACTGAACAAGAACAACACAAAATAAATAAAAATATTAAGTACAACACAAGTAGTTTCAAAACTTGATATTTATGGCACGGCCTTGGTGGTTTAGTGGTTGTAGTAGCGCGACTGCTGATCATGAGGTCCTGGGTTCGAATCCCGGGTCGGGTCAAAAAGTTATTTATTGAGTTTTTCTGTCAAGAAATTCTCAGTAGCTGCCCCGAGTCAGGAAGTTGGAGGTGTCTCACCCCCGTGCCTCGGAAAGCACAAAAAGCCGTTGGTCCTGCGCCTGATCTCTCTCCCGGTTGTGTCAGTTTACCGTCCCATCGGATTACGAGAGTGAGGAAACAGAGAGTGCACCTGTGCTTGCGCATACACTTGGACACTTTAATCCTATCCTGCGCCGATGGATAGCCTCCGTTGAGGCAGGCCGCCGTGACCGATTTTCGGTCTGGAGGACATTATGGTACGGCCTAAGTAGAGAGCTAGAAAGCATTCAGCGGCACTTGTGGCGTGGCGGTGCGGCGGCGCGTGCGGCATTCACATTGAACGGTTTCCTCTCAAGACGTAGAACTCATGCATATAACTTTTATTCTTTTTCCACAATACTATATAGTCGAGTTGTCTGCAGATTGCGGCTTCCATACAACTAAACCATTTTGTAACCTGACTTCCGGAGTAGGACGCCCGCCCCACTGCACGCCCAAACAGAACTTTAATAAAACTTAGATGTATAAAAAAGTTCGCGCTATATATATTTAAATTGTTCTTTCAGTTATATAAAAATTAACCTGTATTTTCTTGCTTCAAAATAATTAACTTCAAGTTGGAGGCTTCTCTGAAAGTTACAAAAAACATTATTTAAACAATGTGCAAGTGTTAATTACTTTTGAATGATGAGTAAAAAAGTAACAAAACAATTTCCCATTTAAATTTTCATGAGGGCATGAAATCAAGGAGACATAAAAATGCTCGACATTACGTTTCGATTTGCGAGTAACTCAACTAATTGCAAATGGAGTCACAAAACCCCTGGAAATGATTTGAACTCTCCTGGAAATGTGTCGTTTTTGCTTCGTAAAGAGTGCGCGCCAAACATGTGGACCGGCGACATGCGCGCGCCCGCTGGTGATGCAAACATGCTGCTAATTACGAGCATTATCAACCAACTGTCCACTCTAGTGATGAAATGCAAGGAAAAAGGTGCATTACATAACGCGCTTTTTGAGACTTAATTTACGTCATTACGTCAAGTTACTTGCCCGGCTTGGATTGCTCTCGTGGGCCCTTTATGCAACTTTACAAGAATAATTGGTTTTCTTGCAAAAATGTTTAGGGTTTTGCGCCTAGCATTTCAATAAGCCGTATTTGTTAATATTTTTTAATAAAAACGTCACCTCATGACGAAATACACTTAGAGACACTTGACTATTTTGAAGAAACTAAACGCTAAGTACATTTCGTCGCTGCGCCTGTGAAATACGACAAACAAAAAAATCTTTTTTTTTCTGTATGAACAACAATACCATTAAGTCATTTAAATAAAAACTAAACTAAACATTTTTGTAATTTATTGAAATAATACCAAACCGTTTTTTCGGTAGATGGGGCTTATAAAATACCAGCATAATGCAAACTGCACTTATTTTCACCAAAAAATGTTTGTCGAGTTTTGTAGTAGTTACAATTTTTCGGCCATTTCGCTCGAAGAACCGCCAACCGGTAGGGAAGAATGGTTCTCGAGTGGCAACCTCGTATCGGTGAGTGCATGGCGCACTAGACGGATTGATGACCTGGTAAGTGATGCAGGTGGCTCAAGGCCGTGTTTGTGGCATTCCATGGGCAGCTTTGTCGAGCAGAGGACTTGTAATGGACTGTAATCATGATGCTGATGATGAAGGCTGTTATTTTTTTTAAAACCACTAAGTTTAGAGGATTGTAAAGTCCCGATTTGCGGTTGCTCCTTTTTTGGCACTTTTCCCCTAAATTTAAATAGACTGTCTATTATTTACATCTTTTGTTGGGGGGGTTTTTTTTTTAATTTTTTAAATAACCCATTTTTGTACGCAATATATATTTAAAATAAAAACGTACAGACCTAGTTTTTCATTATATCTACAACATTTTCAAGAATTATAAAAATTAGTCTATGTTTACGGCGGGAAAATGTTATCGTTTTTTGTATGAAAATTTACAGTTTCACAATCCTCAAGTCTTTTTCGGAATAACACATTTGATACCTACGAAAGTTTTTGCAACTGTTTATTAAAAATATTATACGTGGTAGAGCCATGCCGCAGTTATATTAGTTAAGGACCACGCTCTCACAGAATACCAGCGTCAAATAGTAGCTTAATGCTGCTGTGTTGTTTTTGTTGCTGTTGGACTGTGTGCTCGTTTGTCACCTTATCCGATTTAAAAAAAAATGAGACTTTCTATATTTGTGAGTGATGTCCCATACTAAAATCAATTTCAAGGAGTAACTGCGTGAGCCCTGAAGTGAAAGTTTAGTTATTGTCTATGCATATCTGATTTGTCTCACTCAATCATATAGTGACGAGATAGCGACTAACTAATACATTTTAAATATCACTTGTCATTAGTATTATCCATTTTACATTACCGTAGTTACATAACGCTTGAGGAGGCTATAATAGCCGTCGGCTATCATTCATGGTGTAGGTAGTGCGTTCTCATAAGGAATCACTTAAGATAGTGAAGTACCAACACTTATTTTAAGGTTTTCGTTGTATCAGTTTTTTAAGTAACTCAAATATTCTACGGTTTGTTACTTTGAAGTTCGACTAATTAAAGAAAATTAAAAATTGTAAATTTGTATTGAAAACGAGGGCTCAGGGAAGAACGCTTATTGTAATTACACAGGAAAAGATGCACTTTGCGTCATCGCTTTGATGCCGCCGTGACTTCTAATCCTATGCAAAGCATAGGGAAAAAGGTGCGCAACTTGAGTGAAACCGCCTTGTAATTGCTCCTACGGTACTTTATTGCTGCGAATATGACTACACCTCACCAGTACCTTGAATCCGCCTCGACTTTACAGTGGGCGTCTTCTCATAAAGTTACACAGCCTATATACGTCCCACTGCTGGGCACAGGGCTCCTCTTATTTCTGAGAGGGTTTTAGGGCAAGGAAATGTCCGCCGCGCTGCGCCGATGCGTGTTGGTGGACTTCACATGTCGGAGAAATATTTTTGTTAATTCTCAGACATGCAGGCTTCATCACAATGTTTTCCTTCACCGCCGAGCGAGTGGATCAGCAGTTAAAATTGCAATTAAAAATTTCGTTTTGTTGTTGCTGACGTACTTTGTAATTTACAGCCAGAGCTTAGTCCTTGAGCAACCACGACTGACGTCATAGTTTTAATGAAATTCAAATTGATAAATTCTTACAGTAGACTAACATTAAATAACGATAATCTGAATATTTTCTTGACGCTGTGTATTTTCCCTGAAAAGCTATCGCTATAAATTTTTTCCTTAAAACCGACAAACTGCCCGTTTCACTTACTTAATTTTAGACCGGGCGGGACATATATGCATATTTCTCTCAAAATAAACTTGTAACTCTACTTGAAGTTAAATATGTGCAATGCTAAGTGTTAATTGATTTCAGTCTCGGTTTCAACCAGTACTCGTTATTGGGTGAAAGTGATTCCTTTTGAAGGCTCCGACATTTATGCTCTCGTCAACGAACGTACAAATAACGTGTATAAAAATGGGTTAAATTGGTGACCTAAGAGATTACTATGTTGGAAGACAAATCTATTATGATAGTGGTATCTGATAAGAGTGAGAATGAATATTATATAATAAACTTTAAGCTTAACTTTGTTTCATTCGTCTTATATCACATTGTTATCATTACAGGCCATTAAAAGCCACTACTGAACATAGATTGCCTTATGGGGTGGGATATTTGCCATAGTTGCCAAGTTTGGCAAGCGGTTTTGGCAACCACAGGTTTTTTATCGTTATAAACCGTTATTAAAATCCACTACTGAACATAGATTGCCTTATAGGGTGGGATATTTGCCATAGTTGCCAAGTTTGGCAAGCGGTTTGGCAAATACAGGTTTTTTATCGTTATAAACCGTTATTAAAATCCACTACTGAACATAGATTGCCTTATAGGGTGGGATATTTGCCATAGTTGCCAAGTTTGGCAAGCGGTTTGGCAACCAACAATTTGATATAATTGTGTAATCCTATATCCGAAGTTATAATATGTTTAGGCTATAAAAAATTGATGTGCTTTAGCAACAATATGTACTTTTGCTGCAATTGTAGTTATGGTAATGTTTTATGGTAATGAAAGTTGCGTATCGTCTACACCTAACGCGAGTTCAGTTCTATTTTCTATTTAAAATACTTTTTTATTATTAACTGGCTTTAAGACTCTGGGTTCTAGCTCTTCTGAGCCTGAATTATTTAAAATACTTGTATATATTAAATACAAAGACTAACAGCCAGACCCGTAGCCACCAGCCGACCCAGGTTGGCAACCGCAGTGAGTGGAGTCCCTCACGCCGACACTATACGGCCCCTATGAAGGAGTCTTTCTGGAAGGTCTACGTTCTGCAGTAGACTTTTGGCGGACTGCAATAAATGAATACAAATACTTGTCCCGTTGAGGAATCGAACCGTCAAAAGAGTTTCCAATATTTATACTTAGAAATATTTCTACTTTATAATTTCTCGACAATACTTTAATAAGTAGATATTCTTTGTTTGAATGGATATCATTATGAAATAATAACTTCATTCTGTTAGATTTTTTTCTCTCATAATTACATTAATAACGAAACAAAAAATACCTTTAATTTTTTTTGACTAATGAGAATATTGAACAGCACACCGAACTCCAGTTTTACCGCAAAGTAGTCCGTTTTATCATTTGTGATGTGTATTGTGATCAACGCCTTGAGCTCATTGTTAATAATTCAGTCGCTTAAATAAGAAATCGTCGACGCGATACTTTTTATTATAATAAAACAAAACAAGCGTCGATAAAGTTGTCGACTAATCGATATGTTTCGAGAACGTTTCCATTCATATTATTTCCGTAATAAAAAGAGTCCTAGAACAGGGCGGCTCGGTTGTACTGTTTTATTGGTGTTAATAATTCCTTCTTTTAAACCTTATTCGCTTTGTGTATTCATAACTTAATTACTCTATTCAAAGTTATTCTAATGGCATAACCATCAGTTAATGTCGATACCCCCTTCTAAAGTGACGTTCTCGAGTGCGTAAGATCGTGACAAAACTCCAGAAAAAGGCATATCGATGTCGACCCGTGTGGTCACGGGCGATATTAACACATTCTATTATGTGTCCGGACGCTTATTACCTAAGTAATAAGGTAAAATTTTCTTTATCTCGCGTCCTTGACAGACATACATGATTCTAGTGTGTAGTAAACAATCGATGGTACTGCCGCAGCACCGCAACCACGCACGAATCTCTAATGCGCGCTCGCAACCATTCCCCGCATGACGATGAGGTCGAACGGCTTAAATATAAGCCCTAAGCTCCTTTGCTATCAAATTTTATTAACTAATTTGTATTCAAAACTTCTACCAATCGAAACTTTGAATGTAAGGAAATAATATCTCATAAATACACGCTTACCTGTTAATCGAAGATAATGAACACCATTAATAAAATGAATACCTCTATAGTATACGTTTGTGCATTTACTAATCAGTACTTTGGAAGACTGACTTCAAATCAATAGTTTCAAAAATCAGTTATTTTTTAAATTTTTGTGACGACGTTATCACAATTACGTGGTATTAAATCTGTACTATGAAAATTTATTTATGAATCGATATTGCAAATATATGACACTAAATCAAACAAGATTTAATTTATGCACGTCGAGTTCATAGTTTTATCCGAACTTTCATCACAATACTATTTGATTTGAAGCCGGAAGAAACACCGAGGCATTGAAATAAAGGGTCACAGATAGTAGGACGACATAAAAACTCTCTAACAAAAAAACAAAAGAGCATAATAACGAATAATCTCAAATTAATCTCGCCACTGCCACGTTATTTTTATTCGTCGCTCGGTATTCATTCGCTTAAACAAAAGTCGATTTGTACATAGGTACCTTCTGCGTTTGCGTTTCGGCATACAAGATTCGTCGCAAAACGAAAAATGGGGTCACTGGTTTACATCTTAAGATCGAGATAAAAAATGAATGCTGCTATTAAACAATGTAAGGATAAAAAAAAAGAATTTAAGGATAAAAATAAAGATGACAATATATATTCAAAACAGTTCATATAAAATAATATTTTACGAAATGGAAATCGCGTGTAGTTTATTACATTACACTGCCTGCTTATTCTCACACAAAAAGTTCTCGGCCAAGCATATTCATATAATAAAAGTTAACAAGAACATTATCTTGTCTACACCAAACCTATTTTTAGAAAATTTATCTATTTAAAATATACAATCTTTGTGTTAAAACAATCTATACAATTTAATTATTTTACTTAAAACCTTCAATAAACTTTACCAAGTAAAACTGTTTACTCAGACGTGAAGAATGTTAATATCATTTTATTTTTCCTTACTATTCATATTCATTTAAATTGGTATTTATACGTGATCTAGAAGTTACAAAAATACAGGCTAGACAAAATGATTAACTTTATTGAATCTAGAATTACACGTTCCAAGTGATTTACCGTGACCCAAAAAACGATGGAGTCGCCCACTCTGATGCGTAAGCGATTTAGTGAACGGTCACGCCAGTTGAATAGGAAGCTCGGGGTGTCAAATGCTAATGCTGCAAATTTGCATTAATACTCAATCGCCGATTCAGCGTGTTCAGTTACGAGTAGAGTACCTACGGACTCACTTCGCTCGACTAGTTCGGTTATGACATATGTTTGAACGCACCAATACGAGTGAGTGTCGACACGAATAGAATTTTAATGAGCGAAATGCTTTGAAGTTCAGTAACTTCATTGGACAGAATTATGATCAGGACTGTTTTAAGCGAGAAGTTGGTTAGTTTGAGGCTTAGTTTTACATTTACTTGTATTTAATAAAGTACCTAGTACCTGGATGACCAAGCTTTGCTCGGTATTTTTTTGGAAATCGTTTTTTTTTGGAAATTATATTTAGATACAAATTACATACTGATGAAACATGAATAATATTTTTTGATCTTATTGACTTTGATAATAGAAAAAACTGAACTGGTTATTTGAATAAAAGATCATGAGTGCAATTAGTTAAATTAAAATTTTCGTATTTTTAAAACAATACTTAAAAAAGGGCTCGAAATAATAGATTTTCTCACAAAAGAAGGGAACATGAAAAAAAAAAGGAAACAAAAGCCGGACCGAAGACGAGACGCGAACCAGGGCACTACGATTTCGCGACAGCCCGATATGCACTTGAGCTATTACGATTATTAATACACTGTCAAAATTTACCTTCTTATAAGATGTAGCAGTTTTTTACTGTCTGAAAACACGGACAAAACGATATTTTCTAGAAATGAATCCTAGCTAGATAGATTTATTGCCCCCGAAACCCTCGAGACACTATATTTTATGAAAATCGTTGGAGCCGTTTTCGAGATCCCGCTTTTATATATATACATGTATGCAGAATTTCTCGTTTAAAGGTAATAGGATTTAACTTTTTTAAATATAATGTTCGCTGAAGATTTCGTTCACTTGTGAAAATTGTAATCAGCCAGAATCATCCGTAATATAATATTTCGATGTAATTGATATCAATCTCAAATTATAGTTTATTTCATAAACAATTTTCTCCGTGTGATGGAGGCTTAGGATAATCCATCACCTCATTTCGTCCTGTGAGTGTAAGATGCGACTATGGAATATAATAATACACCAGACGTAAAACACCTAGACCATCGACGGGAAGAATGGAAGTAGGTGTGAGACGCCTGCGATACAGGAGTGTTACGCACTGCGTCCGACAATCCGTCTCCATGCGTAGCGAGTATTTCATGATCGCAGTGCGTAGCTGTGCGCATCGCTTCCGGAGGATTTGGATCCTCCCTACTACGGGAGAGGCGCGTGTCCAATTGTGGACTTTTACATAATATCTCAACCGACTGTTAACGTAACGTAACGTAACAGTAACGTAACGTAACAGTAACATTAAAAAATTCTTTAACATCTATCTTGTTTTTATTCACATTATAATCACAATAGCATATAATAAGTATAACTAAATATTTTTAATTGTTTATTGACGGCTCCGTGGCGGAACGGCTTAGCAATGAGTAGCAGAGCTGGGGGCCGCGGGTTCGAATGTTTTTTTTTTATAGGATATGATGACAAACGAGTAAGTGATGGTAAGTGGTTGCCGTGGCCCATAGACATCTACATCTATCCTCGATTACGAATCAAAATGCAGATGCGTTGTCATCCGTGAGGACTTAGGTGTAATGCCTCGTTTCCAGTAAAAAGGGTCTCCGGATCTCTACAGTGACCATACAAAACACAGCAGCATTAAGCTATTGGACTGGTATAAATAAATCCCGCACAGAACAAGTATTTGTTATGGTTTACAACTAATTGTTCCGTGTTTGGATGTTCGACCTTGTGAAATTTATTAATGAAATTGCCCCACGATACAGAAGTAAATCCTAGTGTGAATACTTAATGTTTAAAAACGAAACGAACGAAATTTATTAATTAGAAATAAATACGGATAACTTTCACATTTAAACAAACTATACTATTTATGTTTCATAATTGGGCGTTGGCATCTGCGGCATGACGCGACTGTAATCAAATTACTGACGACAGACGTCCAATGATATAATTTAACTGGTTCAATTTAATCAGACATAGACGGGTCGATGAATTCAGGTTACTCTGCCGAAGAAACAACAGCTTTACTGTTTCAATTTGATCATTTAGGTTGAATACAGTGTTACTCGTAAAGCTTTGCTGTACACTTTTACAATGGCCTCATTTAGCATTAAATCAAACCCAACAAATAAAGTAATTTCGCAGCAATATTTGTGTTGTGTGTGTAAACAATGTTTTTTACGTTTTAAGTTAACAGAGCTAGTGGTCACTGACCTAACCTAGCTACATTAAGACAATTCTTGCTTTAATTGTTATGGTTACTGTCGTCATTTTAACATTTTGATAAAATATGTACCATAAAACATGCTACACAATTAATTTTTAATATATTGTCGATAACACGTTATATTATATAACAGTTATATATGCAACAGAAATAAATTATTCGTTAATATAAATTGCTATTATGAATCATACTTACAAGAAGTTGTATATAGCTTTTTACATCGTTTTAAGTTATATTAATGTATTTTGAAATCAGTGTTTGTTTGTTATATTGAAATAACTAGTTTCTGTGAAGCTCAGGGGTTATTTGCATAGTATTTGGACATAAACAACCATTTTTATTTATTTTATTGTTCTGTCTGAATCTCTCTTTCCGGGCTAATCTTCGGGGTGGTTAAACCGATCGTAATGAAACTTTATGAACACTTTGAGTGCAATGCCAGGAGGGATCTACGCTATAATTTATCCGAAAAACGTAGCTTTTTGTGTAAAAAAAATTGCAAAAGAATTATTACAAAATAAATGGTCTTTCAATAATATATTTAATATAAATTAATAGTACCTATCCGGGCGCAGTCGCAGTATCGCAACTAAAAAAATATTTCATAGCTAGTGTGTCAACTTAAAAACTTAAAACTATGTAAGCTACATAAGACACGATATCCTTAAACGCCCGTGTCATGGATCTACTGCCTCGAAGTAAATAGTATCTTCTTGAAATTAAACGTGGCGTTTTTTGTTTGAAAACTCTAAAGTGGAGCGCAAATTGTTGTATATAAATTTATCTATTGTGGAATCACGTGTGTTTTATATTCCCCAAAACATGTTTTATATGTATTAATAAGCTCGTTACATAATAAGTTATCCAACGGTAGACACCCGAATAGCCCAATATGTAGTATTGATGTCGCAAGCTGTCGGAAGTTTCGTCACCAAGTAAGCTAGTGGCGAGATTAAAGACTTCTGGCATTATGTAAATCGATACGGGTTCGGGTTTATCGAGCGTGATTTTTGTATCGGTTAATCAGCGTGCAAATGCGCGTATCGCTTCCGTTATTATTACATCCTTTTGATCTATGGCGCTGCCGATTGTGCTGTAATCAAGCGGCTTTAGGTGGCGTGATGGATCTCTGGAGCATATTTGATTGATAAGGCACATGACATACTCCACTTTTCAATACTGCGTGCAATACCTCGCTCGCGTGTCTCGCTCCACAGCAATCTCCGATCACGATTCATTCGCGATTATAATATACCTATTATATTGTTGAAGTATTACACGAATGATTTATGAACGTATTGACATTCACAAGGATCCTGCATTGCGGACTGATGTAACGGGCATTTTGTTTGTAATGTATTAATACCCTAAATCACTAAACAGAGCTAGGGTCACTGACCTAACCTAGCTACATTAAGACAAATCTTGCTTTAATTGTTATGGTTACTGTCGACATTTTAACATTTTGATAAAATATGTACTACAAAACATGCTACACAATTAATTTTTAATATATTGTCGATGACACGTTATATTATATAACAGTTCTGTTTTCTATTAAATAAATTATTCGTTAATATAAATCGCTATTATGAATCATGCTTACAAGAAGTTGTATATAGCTAATGTAATTTTTACCTCGTTGGCAATGATATACTTTATACGGTACTCATACAGAGGAATGGCCAGTCAAATGAATATAAAAGAGTAGATGGAGTAAGACTTTTAATGGACTCTATTTTCCGTAAGACTTGGGTAGGGCTACCGTGCGTCCGAGTAACCCCGGATTTTACTTACCTTGGGACCAGGAGCTAGCCGATCATCATCACCAACTTTTACCAAGAATACTACAAAGCACGGTCCTGAGCCACTCGCACTCTTCGACTTCCTGCATGTCTTACTAGGTCGTCACTCTATCTAGTGGGGGGTTGCCCTACACTTCGTCTACCGGTAAGAGGCTACCTTTCGAGTGCCCTATATATACTTGGTCTATGCACTCGAGAACCTCTCTTCCCCATCGGTTGTCGGTTCTTCAAGCTATATCGCCGGCCCATTGCCACTCTAGCTTACTAATACGGGAGCTATCCGATAGGTGCTTAGAAAAGATTATTTTTTATGAGAGTGGGCCCCGCCAATTAAGTAATAATCAATAAATGAACACAATTTTAAAACAAACTTTCACAAATTCCTCTTAGGAAAAAGAAAGCCATTTTATCAAAAATTGTGAAGAGTGAAAAATAGCAAAATAAGACATCGTTTTAAATAATTAAAAAATAACTTGACCTAGTTATATTTCGAACTTACTTCTCATTTGCAGGACCTAAATATTTAGCCCAAATTGATTTACAATTTATTATATTAATTGTAAATCAATCTTTTGTCCAGGGATGTTGAAGTTTTTTGCGCCATCGGTAATTTAGATAATGGCCGTCCTACTTATGTTTTCTTTTTATAGGAGAAGGGTGACAAAGGAGCACACAGTTCACCTGATGGTATTATATAAGTGGTTGCTGTGGCCCATAGACATACATCAATCCTCGGTTACGAATCAGAATGCAAATGCGTTGTCCCCGTGAGGACTAAGATGGAATGCTTCCTTTCCAGTACAAAGCGGTCCGGTTCTCTACACTCGCCATTTCGTATAATGTATGGTACAGCAGCGTTAAGCTGCTATCTTACGCTGGTATTCCGTTGGAGCGTGGTCCCTTCCAGGTCGAGCCGACCCATTCCTGCTCCAACTATACTACTAATGCAGCTAGCAGCATGGCTCTACCATTTCCATTCGAGACTCGTATTCTGCTATTCAGCCATTTGTATGTTGCTTTAAATTGAGAGTGTAATTTTATAAACTATTTAGCTGTCACGGTAATCCCCATGTAGTTTTGTGTCCCATAATGCAAATATAAATTTACGTAATACGACAATTTTAACATACTTTCACAAAATCAACCCATTTCATAAATTCGATACAATCTAGTATCGAATTTATGAAATGTAACACTTTTCAGAGTTAATGTCGTCTTATTGAACTCGTAATTCAGTAATAAGAGTACTTAGTTTAGTTATATTGCAGTAAAATTATGCAAATACTATAATGTTTAATACAATTTATTGCTCTTTACAAACTTTTTACTATTTCGTACCGCTATTTTAATTAACTTTCAATGGAATCGAGTTGCAATTCTATTAATTTATGCTTTTAAAGCTACTCTATTTTAGAATAGATGATTATTATATGAAGACTTGGCAGTCAAAATGTTGAGTTTGTTTTGTCTCATGCTATCATAAATCAATACCTAATTTAAAATGCAATAGACCATGATGCCTTGTTCAATTTTTATAAAACGAGAGCTGATTATTTTATTCTTTGCGAAGAAATAGAAAGTTTGTCTCACCATAAACTTTTTCCTTGTTTATAATGATTCCAGTGTGATCACCACCAGCAATGTGTATTTTATCACTCGGTTCGGTATCAACAACCTTTCTTTCTACAACTATGGTAGTCGATGTTGGTGTTTTACACTTGGGCGTCATAACAACTTTTTCTTCGGAGTTTTCCATAACTTATTATTATTGAGATTTTTCTAAAAATGACTCCACAAACTTCCGCTGTGCAATAATAGTTTTAGTACGTACACAATCAAGCTGCTATCAATCACTTATTTAAGTTCCTGTTCGATCTGAGGCTATGAATCACAAAGTATCTTTTTCCTTTAACTAAATTTAAGCAATCAGACCAGTAATTTTTATTGGTATGATTATTATCCATTTTTGGCGTATTACGCGTGGAGACTGTGGATACTATGTACTTTGACTGCAAATTGGAAAATTACTTATTAGTATGACTTTACCAAATAAAAAAAACAGCGCTGAACAATGTGATCAATATAAAAAGTAACAATAATAATAATATAGAAATACGTATGTGTGTGTAGACATACTCAAGATAGGTGAAGTGGTTACTTTTGAGTATGTCTACACAATAATTGTAAAAATTACAATAATTATTGTGTAGACATAAATTACCATACGGTAAAAATACAATTTTTGAGGTTTTGCAGCTGGTAAGAGTCAGCCGCACAGCCCCAAAGATTGTTTCCGGACTTCGTATGTCCTCGACATATCTATTTTTTATTTTTCATAGGCTAAATCAGCACATAAAAATTACAATTAACGACTAATTTTTCATGAAACTACCATGAAATTTTAGTTTATTCCCTGAGCCAGAGAACCAGAAAAAATATTAAAAACAGTAACAATTTATAAAAGAAAGAGGTTTTTGATAACTTTTTTCAAATGTCATTACCAGTAATAAGACTACATATTTTGCTAGAATATTTTTTTATATCTATACTATACTATCTTCACACTTATAATTTATAAGTCTATATTTTGACGTTAAAGTTCCTTCTATAGTGTAAAAATAAGTGTATATTTTTTCTTTCAAGCAAAGCTTATGATTCAAAAAAGGATAAATACATTTTCAACTCAAACTTTTTTGCTTCGAACATTTCTGATGGAATCTATTTGTTTGTCACGGCTATTAGGTCCTTTAAGAGCATAATATATTATAACGAATCTATATACATAACATAATATATTGAAATCGAAAAGTGCGCGCGCGAGCGCGTGCCATAGCAGCGCAGGCTTTGCGCGGACGCACTCGCCGCGTCTACCACCAGTCCTCATCGCGTAGCGCGCGTGGACGCACCACTCGCTAGTGCACCGACCCGGATAACTTTAGTAAACATAAACAATCCAAACCCGTAACACCAGACGTGATGTTCTCGTGCTAGTGACCATCATGCATGTAAGTTCTTTTTGTGCCGGCCCCTTATGTCCCTTACTTAAGCCGTAAGCTATCATTATATTATCATTTTTTTTTTCAAAGTAATTGTATGGTGTAGCGGATCTCAAATTAGATTTTAATTTTACCTTTTTACTGAAATATTTTTCTTTAAGTTATTGGTGAATGAGTGAATTGGCTTTTGTTGCGCTAAGCTTTACTATGTAAGGTTTCATCACCACTTACTACCAGTCAAGCACTGGATTAACATAACATGATTAGCACTGGATAAAATATAGACGGCCATAGTTTTCCTTATAAAATATGCACAATGTTCAAATTGCATCCACAATTACATGAACAGGTTGATTAAAACTACTTTTACGGATTTTATCGCGTTTGATATATGATTTTAATTCCCGACGTTTCTATAGATCGGACCATAAATAATAATTAAAAATCTGAAGGTACTCCGGTTAACATTGACATCGGGACGTCAGTCGTTTCAATCCCCCATGACCATGGGCGCTGGAAACCACCCGAAACGGGAATTAAAAATCATATTATATATGAAACGAGATAAAATCCGCAAAAGTAGTTTTTATCAATTTGTAGTGTTCACGTAAACATAAGAAACCATTTCAGGCTAAAACAGGCTTTAAGGATTTAAAAAATTACAGCCTTTTTCACGTCTCACTGCTGGGCACAGGCTTACCTTCATTTCGAAGTTTTCGCCGCGCTGTCCCAATGCGTCTAGACGAACTTCACGTTGTCTTCAAAATATTTTTTTTCTTATTTCTCAGAGATGCAGATTTCCTCGCGATGATTTCCTTCGACGCCGAGCACATGGTAAATCAGCACTTAAAATTGCAATTAACAATTTCAACGGTGCCGGCGGGTTTTGAACCCGGTTTGCTCGCGCACTGAGAAATTTATAGCGAAGGATAACCATTTGAGCCAACACGGCTCGAAGGACTTAAAACTCACATGTGATCGAATAATGTAAACGAAAAATAAAACAACACTTTTAAAAACCTTTTAGTCATTTGCGTGTTTTTTTTTATTTAAACAATATCTTAAAGCGGGTCCTTTTTTAATAATAGCCATTATAATTCCGAAGGGATCAGTTTCGTGAGCCTGAATCGTGCGCGTACGCATTTACAATAACGTGATGAATGCTAAGTACTTTTTCCATTACCTGTTTGCATTTGCATCACATGGGATTGTAATTCAATATTTTAAATAGTGTTTGCACTCGACATGTCGCCTTAAAATACGTTGACATTAAAACCTCGTCCAACTTGGTCGATTAATATAACTGTCATGTGAGTCCTCAAACATGTCTGCATAAACGTAATATAGTGTAGTGTAATTCTAAGCCTCGCTCGTTGATAATCTCCCTGGTGTACACAAAACACATTAAGCAAGCATTCTATTACCTCTATCAGATAACGGACTCATCTTTGTAAATAATAACCACATTCGAGCGAAGTACGTTGTGGCTTAATAGGCTGTCGCCAGATGGATCGTATGACCTGCACGATGATGGCTTCCCATAACGAATATGATTAAATTATCTCTCTACCTACTATAAATTTATGTTGCGATTATGCCACACATTTTACCTGATAGAGCCATGCAGCAGTTATATTAGTAGTATAGTTGTAGCACGAATGGGTCGGCTCGATCGGGGAAGGACCACGCTCTCACAGAATACCAGCGTCAAATATTGGCTTAATGCTGCTGTGTTTCGTATGGTGAGTGTAGAGAACCGGAGACCCTTTTTACTGGAAACGAGGCATTCCACCTAGGTCCTCACGGATGACAACGCATCTGCATTTCGATTCGTGGTCGAGGATAGATGTAGATGTCTATGGGCCACAGCAACCACTTGCCATCGGGTGGACTGTGTGCTCGTTTGTCATCCTATCCTATAAAAAAAAAAACATTTTTATCAAATATCCGTCTACCATAACTAGATCAACTCGACGACTACCCATTTTTTATAATCTGGTCAAAAAGATAACCAGCAAATGTATCTATTGGTTGTCTAATATTTTATGTAACGATTACCTAAGTTTTGGAAACATCAAAAGAACATTCTCGCAGCCCTAATAATTACGAGACGAAAGTTAAAAAATGAAGGAGACGACAGATGATGGTTAAGAAATATTATAATCGACAGGTAATTTAATTTTAATATCTTATCACTTAAAAATATTAGACCGAAGATTATCATTTGCAGTGATTTTTGACATTATGAATGTTCTTTAGCTGCCATGTTACTCATTACAAATAAAATGGCGTTTTGAAAATTTGTAGGTGTGCGTGCTACATTATTTTAGAGTGAAAAATAGCAAAATAAGACATCGTTTTAAATAATTAAAAAGTAACTTGACCTAGTTATATTTCGAACTTACTTCTCATTTGCAGGACCTAAATATTTAGCCCAACTTGATTTACAATTTATTATATTAATTGTAAATCAATCTTTTGTCCGGGGATGTTGAAGTTTTTTGCGCCATCGGTAATTTAGATAACGGCCGTCCTACTTATGTTTTCTTTTTATAGGAGAAGGGTGACAAAGGAGCACACAGTTCACCTGATGGTATATATTATATAAGTGGTTGCTGTGGCCCATAGACATACATCTATCCTCGGTTACGAATCAGTATGCAAATGCGTTGTCCCCGTGAGGACTAAGATGGAATGCTTCCTTTCCAGTACAAAGCGTCTCCGGTTCTCTACACTGGCCATTTCGTATAACGTATGGTACAGCAGCGTTAAGCTGCTATCTTACGCTGGTATTCCGTTAGAGCGTCGTCCCTTCCCGGTCGAGCTGACCCATTCGTGCTCCAACTATACTACTAATGCAGCTAGCAGCATGGCTGTACCATTTCCATTCGAGACTCGTATTCTGCTATTCAGCCATTTGTATGTTGCTTTAAATTGAGAGTGTAATTTTATAAACTATTTAGCTGTCACGGTAATCCCCATGTAGTTTTGTGTCCCATAATGCAAATATAAATTTACGTAATACGACAATTTTAACATACTTTCACAAAATCAACCGTGTTCACAAAATCAACCATTTCATAAATTCGATACAATCTAGTATGGAATTTATGAAATGTAACACTTTTCAGAGTTAATGTCGTCTTATTGAACTCGTAATTCAGTAATAAGAGTACTTAGTTTAGTTATAAACAGAAACATCAAAAGAACATTCTCGCAGCCCTAATAATTACGAGACGAAAGTTAAAAAATGAAGGAGACGACAGATGATGGTTAAGAAATATTATAATCGACAGGTAATTTAATTTTAATATCTTATCACTTAAAAATATTAGACCGAAGATTATCATTTGCAGTGATTTTTGACATTATGAATGTTCTTTAGCTGCCATGTTACTCATTACAAATAAAATGGCGTTTTGAAAATTTGTAGGTGTGCGTGCTACATTATTTTTTAGAACTTTGCCGCGTGTTGCATAACATAATTCGGTGTCAGGTATATTTTTAACTCGATGATTCGATATATCGAATTTAATTTTGTAATTTTCTTGTAATTATCCAAATCGTACGAAATTTAAGGATTGCTTACCCACAAAGCTAATTACAGTCCGTTGGACCTTTAAATGAGTGTTTTTTACTTGAATTATAATAACGCGATAGCATCCAGTGTATGCGTAATAAGTAATAACTCAATTCGATACAAATCATGTATTTTATAAATTGATCTTTATTAATTTCCAGTGTTTAATTACTTTTTTATTGTGAAATTAACAATCCAATTCGTAATATTTAATATTCATTGTTTACTTTATAAGCTCAATGAAAGGAAAGTAAAATATCAAATTCTGTTTCTTGTATAAATGAATAATGACAATAGTCGTGTCTTTTGTAATATTGTTCCAAAAGATGTGCCATCAGCAGGTTACCAATATGCGTCAGATATTTTTATTAATTATCAACTGGTGTTTGTTTTATACACGATAGTCGAACGTCTCTATATTCGTATACGGTGCACAAATGTATTATTACAGTACGATTACATCATATTTCCTGTACATACATATATACTTGGTTTTTAGTATTAACCACACAATTTTATATTTTAATTATTCGCCGTGTAGAGGTAGGTGATCTAAGAGATCCACTACTCTGTTGTCAATGTGCCTGCCATGTGTGATAATTAAAATAAAACCTCTTTAGCATGAGAGAAGCTTATATCCAGTTGTAGAATTTTACGAGCTGATGACGAAAAAGATGAAGATCCAATTTTAGATTTTATTTTATTTTATAGACATCACCTGAAAAATCAATATATAAAATTAGTAGACACTACAATGTCAAAAGTGTCCGCAGAAAAATATAGTTAATTTCATGAATATTTAAATGTGAGTCTAAGTATTATAACAATACACTAAATTCAATCTGTATAACTATATGCATGAATATATTAAGCCCTTTAAATTTAGAAAGCAATGTTTATTGCAATATTTTATAGGACCTTACCTGAATCATGTCTGTTTTACTACTATGCTATCTCACTTGTAATTATGCTTGTTTACGCGTAAATGTGGTCAATGTCTTAATGTGAATACATATAGGCAAACGTCCCGTGGTCACCTGCGAGGTAAAGCTGCGTTGCAAATATGTATAATAAGTAAGTAGAACAAGAAAAAATAATTGCAATGACGTATGCTGTATATACAGATGATTAGAATAAACAACGATACTTAAATAAGTACAAAAAAACTGAACAAATTGGTCAAATATAGGGTATAATAAATGACAGCTGTTTATTGTATGTACCCGAAGCATGCAGTCGTACCTGTCTGTACATTTGTTGATTTTTGTTGTCGTTCAAATGCAGTTGTTCTGCCTATACTAAATATAGCAGAATATTACACCGGCAGCTCTAACATTTAAGAATGAAGTTTCTTTGGATATCATTGTTTAGTATTATAGTTTTTAAAAGCTAAAAATATCTGTGAATCTTGATAGTAAGCTTAAAATAAGACATAACTTTATATGCTGTCTTTATATTCCTTATTTGATTGATTTATGTATCCATCCATTTACCACTTCACATAATGCTGTAAAAAAGAATTAAGTTAGTGTTTTAATAAACTTCACATGTGTGGCGGTGTGAAATAATCTATCTCTCCATTTTATTTCTTGGGTGTCGTAAGAGTGAGAAACGCCTTAGGAACGCCTAAAAAGATCTTATGGTTTTAAATAATGGAGTGACCATTACGCTTGCGGCGCCCCGGTTTGAGAAGTGACATGTGCGAGTTGCATGTGCAACTGGCAAATGACAAGTGCTTAGTGCGAATTGTATTTAGGCCCGGTTTACATTTTTAGAAGTGACAAGTGGCAAATGAGAAGTGACAAGTGCGTATTTTATTCCCACTTAACACTTGGCACTGTTTGTTCACACGCACTAAGCACTTGTCATTTGTCAGTTGCACTTGCCACTCGCACTTGTCACTTCGCAAAATGTAAACCGAGCCTCACATTTATCACTTGTTACTGCCTGTTCTCAGTACTAGCAGTTGTTTATGATTCCACTCACTTGTCACTTCGCAAAATGTAAACCCGGCCTCATACTTATCACTTGTCACTGCCTGTTCTCACGTACTAAGCACTTGTCGTTTATCAGTTGTACTTGCCATTCGCACTTGTCACTTCTCAAAATGTGAACCGGGCAACCAGACTGGTGTTCCGACCCTCGTTCGACGTTCTGTATAAGGCTGACCGTAGTAATCAGGTCATTTCATCACACATTTTTAAATGTAGAGTATACAATTCTAATATACATATAATAAGCTGCTTTTTTTAATTATGAAGCTGTTGATCGTTGTGTCATTTTACTTTGTAGTAAAAAATATATTTTACGTGAGATACCCTTTATCCTTAATGAGAATCTTTTAATAATTTACATTATTTAATGATCTGCGTTATTTAATTTAGACCATTACAAGACAAGAAACTCCTTTACAACTCGTATAATTTAATTTATTCACCATAGTTTTTAACTAGCAAATTAACCTTCATATAAACACATAACAATATTAATCCAAAATTATACTTATAACTAATTAATAAATAATACTAAATAGTAAATACCAATCACCATTTGTGTTTCATCAAAATTTTTTATCGTTTTAAATTATTGACGTCGTTTGCATGATAAATTTAATATTGTATTATTACTACGAGAATACTATAAAATCGTTTACCCATCAACGCCTATACGCCGCTCCGCATTTTTAACAGCCAGTGATATAACGCCATAAGAATGCGAGTAGTCCTTTAAATGCAAACCGTGTGCGAAATTAAATTTTAAAATAATCTATTGCCTTGTATGCATAATCAGCATAGCTGTGTTTGCGTGTAATAGGTATGTTCGAGGGCCTTGCGTCATGTACGCCGTGTTATAAGAAGATATTTCAAAATTACCCACCATTGTTCTGCGTTCACGGAACCCTGGTGGTGCAGCGATCGACGGCTTCTAATAGGAGCGACTGTATTGTGCATCTCTGACGGTTCCCACCGATGTTAATTCAAATAAAATCATCATAGGAAGTATTATAAGCGCAATTCTCTAGAAATGTAGCACACGTAGTTTACTTAACACTTGTTGTAGCAACTTATGAAGAAGTTAAGTTATTACAGCGAAGTGTTCCCACGGCGATTACTTCAAGCTTTAGTATTTTGTTTATATATTGAGTACTTAAAAGTTTAATTTTTTACCCCCTATAATGATGTCATATGTCAACACTTCTCTGTTTCATTATTATAGGTACTAACGTGTGTAGAAAATTAACAAAGAGGCTGCGCGAATGACCACAATCTTGATTGCATTGAATTTGTATATAAATTTATGTATAATTGTGAAAAATTCCCATTTATATTTATAATTTTTTTTCTAAAGTACCAATTTTTTTAATAATGAGACTTCATTACAACAACTATTTACTTACTAATATGTACTGTCCGTACATATAATTAGAATAAAAAATACATTCAATAGTCATGTTAGACAATAACTAGCCGACCTTCCAGTGATCACGTTCCGCAATTATTTGTTGATGTCCTGCCGTGTCTATACTATTATACATAATGTACACACAATTCGAAACGCGCTGTTAAATAATAGTCGACGACAGTTTGTTACCAGCATTTGTAAGCAAAGAGTGCTATGAGAATGAGTTAAAAAATTAAAAACATACCGATACATTACCACCTCATAACTTAAGAATGTTTACATAAGGAGTGAACGTGACTAAGAAAGATATTTAGTTGTTTACGATAGTTGTGCCCGCCTGAGAGAAGAGGATGTTCAAACGGCAAACTGAGCATTGATAGAAACGCCATTTGTTTAAAAGATTACAGAAAACTGCTTACTTTTGCTGAAATTATCTAAAGAAGGGTATCATCATCATCATCATTTCATGTGGTCTATGGTACTGAAGCCTTTTCGGAAACCGGCTTGTTCGGGAGGCTGGAAGTCGTCGAGTCTGCGAGCGAGACGATTCGTAATGACTCTCGAAAATAGCATGTAGACGCGGCTCAGAAGAGAAATCGGTCTGTCACACTTGCGTGTGGCTCCAACGATGATGTACAGCTGCCCATAGAACCTCTCAATCTCACTCAGAATCTCAGGTGTCCCGGAAACGATGTTGCCACACTCAGTTTTCAGCTTTGACAGTTGGCTCTTTCTGGCAGACAGATCTCTGGCAAAGACTTTGGAGCCCTCGTTCCGCTCGATCGCTTCTTTAATACGAGCAGTATTAAAGTTGCGTAAGTCTCGCCGCATGCATTTGGAGATCTGTCTGTTCAGTTGCCTGTATGCTGTCAAATCTGTTGACGATTGCAGCCTCACCTCTCGTCTAACAGCCATGAAATTAAGAGTGTGATTGGAGAGTTTTTGTGTTCTTCTGCGGCGGGTCTTGCAGAACTTATCTCCGACCGCATGGACAGTTTCCACGAGCTTGTCATTCATATCGTCCATTGCATTGCAATCTTCTAGGCACTGAAAGCGGTTACGTAACTCGCGCTGAAAGGTTTCGGGATTCTGGATTAGAGCACGAGGGGGACGGAGCGTTGACTTCATTAGACGAGACCTCTCCAACTTAACGTTTAGGTTCAGTGTGCCTCTAACCATTCGGTGATCGCTGCCAGTTTTCACTCTTGCGATCACTGAGACATCACTGAAAAGTTGGCGTCTGATCGTCATAATGAAGTCAATCTCATTTTTTGTCGAACCGTCGGGGCTCGACCAGGTCCACTTCCTGTGGGGCCGCTTCTGGAAGAAAGAGTTCATTATAAAGAGTCCCTCTTTCTCCATAAAGTCGGCCAGCTGCTGGCCCCTTCGGTTCCGTTGCCCTACTCCAAATTTCCTTACCTTCAGCTCACCGCTTTCTCTTGTGCTAGTTTTGCGTTGAAGTCTCCCATCAACACCGTGTAGTGGGTTTTGGAGGAATGCAAGGCTCTGGAAATATCCTCATACATTTCCTCCACCTCCTCATCGGGATGTGCCGAGGTTGGTGCGTAAACCTGTATGACCTTCAGCGAATACCTTTTGGTGATTCTGAGTATCAGGTACGCGACCCTCGTCGACACACTCCCAATCTTTACAACGTTGTTGACGAGAGACTTGTGGACGATAAATCCGACACCTCCTTGGGACAGATGGTCGCCCTCCCGGTGATAGAACAAGTCGTGCCGGACTCGAGGATTGCCGTGTCCTCCCCCTCTCTTCGGACCTCGGATAATCCAATAATATGCCAGCGCAACTTGTCTACCTCTTCTTCCAGCTCCAGTGTAAAGAAGCGTATAGCCTCTATTTATATTCAGAAAACGATTCATTTTTGATTATTGTCCGTTTTATTATAATTTTTAATATTTTCTATTGTTTATTTCTTATACATTCGATTTTTAAAGTGATTATAAAAATAATCATAGTAATACATACATACAAACATACAAGTATATTACATACGACATTTACGTAGTGGTCAATAAGGAAACTAGTTGCTAGTGTACTTAATTATGTATTTTATATACACACAGTATAGGAATATATTACTTATTTATTGTAAAAGAACAAAAAATAATTTTATTTAAATCTGAAAACCAACAAATCTTATGAAATTCCTAGAAGTAATTTATTTTCTTTATGTACTTGTAGAAATTTATTAATAACGTTGTCTACCCTGTTGTATGTAATGAGATTGTAAATTATATATAATATGAAATTGTAAATATTTAGAATATAAGTGTCCGTTCACTTGGTTCACTGAGATCAGATTTCCAAATCTTGTCTGAGTCATCTAACATCTACTTTAATCTGGTAAATCGATTGATTGGCTAAAATTATCGATAATAGCAGTTGATCGTGACGAAGAATTCTCAGAATATTTATTATTTGTTTACAAGGGAATATTTATTATTTGTTTAGTAATAGTAAATTATTTTATACCACTTTACGACTTGTATTGTAAATAAAAATTAATAACGTCAACGAGTGAATGAGTGTTAGTTACTATTAGTTAGAATGTAGGATAATTCTTACGTCAATTGCTCAATAGGATAATTTAATCTTATTTCTATGCAGTCCTCATAAAAGTGAGATCGCTTCGTCAAATATTCTAGAAAACGTGCTTAATGGAGTGCTTAGTGGAATGGACTCGTATTTTATGGTTATGCATTTGTCACAGCCTTTTTTGTTACCAATGTGTTTTATTTAAATGCTATAAAAGTTCAAAATTATATTGTTAAAAAAAAATTCCTTTGTGGTTAATAATAAATTAGTGTAACATTTCTCTTTATATCTGTCCAACAGGTTTAACATCAAATTTTAATAATAAAAAGAAGTCAATGTGATTTATATTTGAAATTTAAATAAATAACCTAATAATAGTAAATTTAGAACTACTTTAATCTTTTAGCGATTACTTGACAACATTTTCGGAAGTTATTAGCTTAGGACATATTTTTTTATAGAAGAGGTGGCAAACGAGCATGTGGCTCACCTGATGGTAAGTGACTACCCCCGCGGCGGTCGCGGTTGATCATGGGCGGGACACCAGAGGAATTGCAGGTGCGTTGCCGGCCCTTTAGAAAGGAGTAAGCTCTTTTCTTGAAGGTCCTCAGGTCGTATCGGTCTGGAAAAATCGCCGGTGGTAAATTATTCCCCAGAGAGGTCGTACGCGGAAGAAAACTCCTGAAACGTACAGTGGTGGACCGCCAAGCATCCAGCATCCAGATGGTCTTGATGGTATCGGGATGTTAGTGCCAAGTGGATAAAAAAGTAAAGTAAAATTACAGCCTATATACGTCCCACTGCTGGGCACAGGCCTCCCCTCATTTCTGAGAGGGTTTTATGGCAAGGAAGTGTCCGCCGCGCTGCCCCAATGCGTGTTGGCGAACTTCACATGTCTTCGAATTTATTTTCTTATTCTTTGGACATGTAGGTTTTCTCACGATGTTTTCCTTCACCGCCGAGCATGTGGTAAATCAGCACTTAAAATTGCAATTAACAATTTCATTGGTGCCGGCGGGGACCCGCCCTTGACCCGCCCGTGTAATCTGGTCCACCGATTACCAACGTGAAATAATAGCATATTGCTCCTTTGTTCAGGCATCCCATCTTATTCCTCAGAGTTACATCTTAATTACGTATCTGCATTATGATTCTAAATCGACGATTGATGTAGGTGTTAATGGGACACAGCCACAACATCCACTCACTATCTGGTGGATTGTGTGCTCGTATGTCACCATTCATATTATTACTCGTAAGTCGCAGTTCGTTGTGTATACCGTCAATAAATTAAAGTCTTTTAAGTTGAAGAAATAGTAAAGTTGGTTAATATTTGCCCAGTGTGCAATCTTAATATAGAATAACTTTGGAGTTACTTCACTTATTTATGGGAGTGTAGTTTTTAAGTTGGTACAACCATAGTTACAGTTAAGGAAACTACTTAGGTAAATATTTCAGAACATTATTTTACAATAGTAGACAACGTCACTCCTTTTATTATGTTCTATAACATAATGCTCATCGATACCGCCACTTATTACTAGATTACATTTATCAATATTGAATTGAATGGAGTTTTAGCTTCTATTTTACGTTTTTTATGTAACCGCCAAAAGTGGGTCATCAGTTTCATTCGTGTCGCGTGCAATATCTAATATTAACTTTAACTTCTTTAAAACAGTTTTAAAAGCTTTCTCATTTATGTGTGTGATTAAAAACAAATAAATCTATTTTTTTCTCAAAGAGCACTACAGTTGACCCACGGTAATCCGACAAACGTTTTGTAAGGCGGTGTCGGTTTATCGAATTTGTCGGACTATACAGTACTTCCACAGCCCCCTGGTAGTCCGGAACTTTTTGAAAAAGAGTACCTTGTAATCCATATGTAATCCAATGACAGATTACATATCAAATATAAAATAATAAATATACATATCAAATATAATATAATAAACAGTAAATAACTACGGTAAATAATTGATGCCCGCTAGTTACGTTTGAACTGAGACAATACGCGTCAAGCTAGATTCGTGGTTGCGCGAACTAATTGTAATAACCTGTTTATCCACGTATTCGCGAAGGACACCTCCCCCGTGGCGGATGCATAGCGCGACTTGAATCTACCTACAAGTTCAAGACATGTCCGATTACAAGGGGGAACGGATTAGCCAGGGGCCGGATTAACAGGGGTCTACTGTAGTTATTTATATTACAAATACATTTTAGTTGGGTTATATCCGAACAACAATCAAGAAGTAATAAGCATAGATATACTACATCATTTGACGACTTCGTAGCACATTGTCGGTCGGAACACATTGTTGTAGAGCCGCGATTTCCGGAATCCAAACACAACACAAACTAAACACAGAAATAAGATTACGTAGATCTCATCAAAAGTTATTTAACGCCGGATAAATACTGGACAGATTATTTTTTATGAAACTAAACTGAAGAACAAACTCACAGTCCACCTGGTGGTAATTGGCCTACTGCAGTTAAAGGCCATTGGCCACCTGGAGCTAACTTCAAACAAAGCTGGCTCCCGGTGTGGCTCCCTTTACTATTCAAACCGGAACACAGCATAGCAAGCAGCAGTAATAGGTAAGAGGTGGTATCTACCTAGACAGACCTCTACGCAGGGAAGAAGTCGTGCCATTTGGTAAACATAATAGTTATACACAATTATAATAATGGACAGCACTACCATGACAAACGTAATTATGGCAAAGCCACTACTTCTCGGGGAGCCTACGTCTAGCAGTGGCTGTCATGACATGAGTATGAAGTGTTACTTTCTGATTTTTTTTGATTAGCAAAATTTTTATCACGGCATCAATCTTAAATCCCTAAAACCCTCTCAGAAATGAGAGGAGGCCTGTGCCCAGCAGTGGGACGTATATAGGCTGTAACTTTACTTTTACTTTATCAATCTTAAACCAACAGTTGTCTATCCCCAGGGTGCGTCGCTTAGGTGAGGTGACAACTGCTATTTGTTCTAATAGAGTCCAACACGGACATAAAGTTTTGGCATGCCCCTCTCACTCTTGCTATCTGCGTGAAATAATTACCTACAATCGTGAGGCGCCCCGAGTGTGTAAGCAGTCGGGTCTAGCGCGTTCTAGGCGATTGAATGTTAAAGTTTGATTTTTTTTTTTGTTGAATGTTAAATAGTTTCTTGTAAATACTTGTTGAAATAGTTTTGTTTAGTGTTTAGTATATTAAATTGTAGGATAAAATAGTTGTAATATATATACTATAATACCTATCTATTTGATAAATTATGATGGCAAAACGTCGTTCCTACTATAATTGTTACGTGGATGTTGCTTATGAGCAAAGAAAAGGATTCAGATATATCATTTTTTTGTTAGATAATTTCTTATAGAAAAAAATAATTACGTAATAATTTAACAACAGAATTAATACATAAGTAGTTTATTAAAAAACTTTTTTTTAATAAACTACTTATGTATTGTATTTACTTCACTATCCAAGTACCTACTTACATACCTATACTTGCCTTTTGTAATTGAAATATTTATGTTATTATTACACAAAATACTAAAATTAAAACTTTGTTAACAAGATTTTTACTAAGTAGAATACGATCACATTTCATTTAGGAATCGTATTTCGGGTTTATTTGTTGTTTAGACTATCTATTTCTTCCAGGCCAAGCATCGCGATTCGCGACGAATGACCTTGCAAGTTGCATACGTTGGGCGTCTCAGAGTAGCGAAAATATAGTTAGCCGATCATACTCAGAATAGGTACCTTACCTAAGTACTTTACCCTTTCGCAATGTATTTTTTACTCTTTATTGACAGCCCTTAATAACCACGGAAAGTCCGCCGTAACGTAGGAAGGGGAAAAGACTTACGGACACTCGCGCGCAGCGAGAAAGTTTTATTTATCTTGCGTGCGCGATTTATCTAAATAATAATAATTATGTAAGCTTTTAAACGTTGGCAATCAGTCGAAATCGAAGGACTGCAACTTCTGTACGTAGTACTATTATTTTTCTGTGGTTTTGGATTTGAATCTGCCATTCGACTACTATCGTGGACTACTGCTAGAGCATTTGGTGTAGCAGTTTAGAGAGCGGCGCAAATAACATTGCAATGGTATTTTGTTAAAAAAAACTAGCGATCCGCCCCGGCTCCGCATGGGTGATTCTCTGGATGTCGACAACAGCGCTATCTACCGGGTCCAGTTATATTAGTAGTATAGTTGTAGCACGAATGGGTCGGCTCAACCGGGGAGAAGGACCACGATTTCGAAGAATACCAGCGTGAAATAGTAGCTTAATGCTGCTGTGTTTCGTGTGGTGAGTTTAGAGAACCGGAGACCCTTTTTGCTGGAAACGAGGCATTCCACCTAAGTCCTAACGGGTGACAACGCATCTGCATTTTGATTGGTAATCGAGCATAGATGTAGATTTCTATGGGCCACAGCAACCATTTACCATTAGGTGGTGCTCGTTTGTCATCATATCCCATTAAAAAACAGCAGACGATATATATTATATTATATATATATATACGAGTAGATGATGCGTCTTAATCAAACTCCTCAGATTTGAGTTCACACTATTACGTGTGTCAGATGATGATGTAAAAAAAACATTGCGCAAGGAGAAAGCTGTAAACCAGTGAGTTACTGATAGTTTACTTTTTACAACCTCGTAGCTAACCGTTTACGTGTTTGCGATATTACACTGTAAAAGTCGTTTTACGACACTGTCTTGATATAGCTATACATGTGTAGGAAATCAGTTTCTTGAATTTTAAACATACATGAAAAATTTTTTATTTTCACTGTGTTTACTATGAAAGTTGTTGTTAGGGTGGATTCACGTTAAACGTATCGCTTGGCAGGCGTTTGACGTTTGCAGTACGCCGCGCACCTTCTACGCTGCTCCCATCGCCTGTATTTTACATCTGACATAAACAAGATGGTTATACCAATATTAGGTAGCGATTTCTCCTTTCACCCTTTTGCTGTCGATATGCCACGCATTAGAACCAAACGGTTTACTTCGACTTTTTTAATGCGTACAGCAAAAGAGTGGAATAATTTTTCGGCGTCTAACTTTCTGTCCGAATACAATCTGGACGTCTTCAAGGCAAGAGTGAATAGGCATTTGTTACGCTAAGACAGTACGATTTACAAGTTTTTTTTAAAGTAAAAAAAATAATTCAAATTGTAATGATTAGCACTACAGCGCGTACAAGTAAGTGCATTTAGTATTTTTATGTGGTTAAAGTGTATTTTATGTCTGGAACTATAGCCAAACTTCTTTTTTTATAGAATAAGTGTGACACGCTGGCACACAGTCCACCTGATGATAACTGGATGCTGTAGCCCATAGACATCTATGTCCATCCTAGATAAATAATCAATATGCAGATGCATTGACACCGCTGAGGGCTAAGATGGAATGCCTCGTTTCCGGTAAAAACGGTCTCCGGTTCTGTACACTCATCATACGGAGCAAGAGCATTGAGCTGTGCTATTTTATGCTGGTATTCTGTGAGAGCGTCGTCCTTCCCCGGTCGAGCCGACTCGTTCGTGCTACAACTATAATATAGCTGCAGCATAGGTTTACCGCGAACTACTGACATCTACTGATTCCGATTGCATCGATTGGGCCATTTATTCTAATTAACATGCAGTAAGGCGAGTTACGAAAGATCGGAAGGAAGGGTAGTTAACTCTGTTATATTAAATAATATCGTATTATTAAGAGTATCTCAATATATAAAATTTAGTGGGCGAAACTATTTATAAAACTAAACCAAAACCGTACAGATAGTATGCATCTAGAATTTGCAACCAACATGGTTTTAAATGCATAATATGTGAATTAAGTTTAGGTGTGACTGTGAAATGTATTTAAGATTATCAATCCTAAAACCCACGTTCCCAGAATATCGTAAGCAAAAAGTAACATTAAATCATTACCGACTATTAAAAGTCTATAATTGAATTTGTAATATAATGTAATGTAAATAAATTGAATTGTAAACTTCCTTCATAGACTGCCTGCCTTCCTATGAGGAAGGAAATTTGCCATAACTACCGCGATTTGCAGGCAAGCCGCAGTTTCTTATGATTTTGATTTGTTATCAGGAAGATATTGTTCTTCTGTTTCATTTCCTTTTTTTTATACAACACGGGTAACAACCAGCGCACGGTCTACGATTAAGAATCAAACATGGGCACGTTTTCCCATTCCAGGACTAAGAATGCTTCCCCTTGTTCTCTACACTGACCATCAAACCACAGACGTAATAAGCTACTATTTTATTCTGGCCGCCGTGTGGAATGCCACTGAAAACGAAAAAGCATACGCCACATCGATTGTAACTTAAAAATTTAAGTCAAAACCTGAATAGATTACAATTTACAATCCATGATCAAATGACAAGTGATTATTTACCGCCGCATAGATCTACCGGCCTATCTGAACCCAAACCGTTGTAAGTTGACGCAAATCCGATCAAATTTTTAACGGTATTGAGATTTTGCTCCTCTCAAAACTTTTCGAATTTCGGCCGATAATTTATACCTGTCTTAGTAAAACGATTATTGCATAATACGAATAACATCTATATGTTCATTTTGAAACGGACTCATAAGTTACGAAATACGACAAGCTGCAGTAATAAATGTGTTAGAATTAACATTCGTTAATGATTGTGAAACACGGTATCAGCTTATTGTCGCTTGTAGATCCTCCAAAATCGAATGAGAATATCTATAGTTCGTTATATGAGATCATATTTCCTATCGTTTATTTTTGTGTATGCAGACCATTATGACCTATGGGGCCGCGGTGCTCAGCTAACTTCAATTAAGCCGTCTTTAGACCGATGACTTGTAAACCACCCAACCCGCGTTACGTGCCTGCCCGAAGCAATGTACCTACTTTCTCCAGTAGACTTATTTAAAAACGTCTCCAACGCATGATCGACGCTCGATCCATTGTTATCTTAATGGTTACATAACCCAATTTAATGTGCCGTCGCTCAAAGGGATATTTTCAAAGATTCTGTTTTGTTAACATGTAATGATGCGTATTCTCTACGCTTGCCATTTAATTGTTTGGCAATAGACGTGTCCGTTCGACTGGTGATTACCAAATAGCTTTATACTTGAATAAAACGGTTTGTATTAGCTTGGATTCAGATAACGTCATAATTGACACCTATCATCGGTATACGAAAACATCCAATTACATTTCTTTTGCGTGGAATATATTGTAAAAGTTAATAGAGTTCCAAAAAAAAAAAAAAACGATAATAATTTTTACTGATTAATTATTGCCTTACACGGGCTTAGATTTTAAAAGTGTAACAGTAATTTCTGAATTTTGTGATTAATTACTTTTGCAATTTTGATTGAATTCAAAAATATTCAAATATTCTTTAATTCAATCAAAATCAATCGTCCGAAACAAACGGCTTCACTGTACGTAGTGAACTGTAGTAACCGTTTGCACTACATGTAAATCTTAGTTAACATGTTATTATAATATTTACACGCGAAGGCTCTTGTTCTTGTACGTCTATATATGAAAGGTTTAAATGAAAGGAAATGCCTTTTGGTTAATACTCTTGCACTTTTCTGCTGATTTAAATATTTTTCACTTTTAACTTTTTGATATTATTTTCTTGTTACTATGTAATAATTATATTTGCTTTTTTGGTTTACTATGCGTTACGTCATTTTAATAGAACATCAATATTATTTTTAATAATAACATACTCATAACTGTTACAGATATGAGAAAATGTTTCAAATATTTCACATTAATCTTTGTAAAACAAAATAATATTATAAGGCTAGAGATATAAATGCGATTTGGACAGTAGTCAGTGCAATATATCTAAACGTTGAGACTTTTAAGATGACTTTTTAGTCATTTTACATAATATTGTAATTATGAAAGTACGCTATTAATACTGCATATTATAATGCGTTTTAAAAACATCAAGCAAATAATTCTATATAAAATTAATGAATTATTGTAATACATTTTACAATCGCTATTAAATCGTACTAATATAATTATTATTTTTGAAAGTTAAAAGGAACTTTTAGAATTCCTTTTAAAGTTAATTAATCTGATTTTAACGCGACGAAATTCGATCGATCGCTACCTACAAATATTTTTAAAGCTCAAACGCGTTGAAAGTTCCGAATTGAAGTTTTAAAATGCGATTAAGTATTGAGTTTTGGTCTTCTTATCCTTTTAAAGGTAAGTAAGCATTGTCACGAGACAGGTCGGGGTGCACGTAAGGAGGCCGATGACCGCAAACTCCCGACGTTCGGCCCAGAATGTATTACAGCGCTCCAACCCAGCCCTACATCATATCCAATCGAAAATTCCACGCTTGATATCTTCTTCGGTAACTGCGCTGCTTTCTTTTTGATTTATGATCACTGTATCATAATTACTCCCTGACATTGTTTTATGTCCACCGGTTTTTTTAATGCGATTTGTATTGTGTAAATTCATTTTAAATGGCGTTTAAATAAGCTGAATTTTTATACTCAATATTTAATATCACACGTTATATTGTATACGTAAAAACCTTTATGATGTTTTTTAAATACAGTATTACAAAGTTTGAGGTAAAACAAAGAAATTGTTTAATATAGAACAATAACTATTTCACTCATAATAACTATGAACGAATTATATTAGTTATTTTATTTTAGTGTTGTATTACTTCCAAGTCGATGAGCATAATTCAAGTAGCTACCAGAATACGCCAACGGTAGTTCCCAAGGTGATGACAGATGAATATGATAGATAAATGGCCGTGCTCGGCTGAAAATGCTGCTGGCGAAAAGCCAGTACCTAAATCATTCCTCTTCTTCGATATAGTTTTAACGCATGTACGTGTACATGTTCATTTCTAAAAATATATAAATTTTCGGGAGGATAAAACATCATAAGATGATACTATATATTATATTTTTATAGAAGAGGGGGGGCGGGGGCAAACGAGCATGCGCCTCACGTGATGGTAAGTGACTACCGCCGAATTGCTGGTGCTTTTAGGTTGGATTAAGCTATATTCTTGAAGGTCCCTGGGTCGTATCAGTCCGAGAAAATCGCCGGTAGTAAACGAATCTACAAAGATAAATTTGGACACGAATGAATCGGCTCCACCGAAGGAGAACCACATTTTAATGCTGCTGTGTTGCGTATAGCGAGTTAGAGAACAGGAGAACTTTTTACTATAAAGTACAAACGAGATTTTCATCTTAGTTCTCTGGGGTGACTTAATCGATGATAGATGCAGATGTTTATGGGCCACAGCGTCTATTTACTGTGTGGCTGTGTACTCATTTGTCACCCTTATTCTATAAAACTACAATAATGGTATATAGAGCATACAATAAGAAAAGGTTGGTTAGGTTTTTTAATTACGCTATTTATATATATATATATATCCTATATATATATATACCTATATGTGTAAAGTAAAAAAGTAAAGTTAGACAAGCCTCCCCTTGAGTCCTGGGAAGAATCCGCCGTGCTTCCCAAAGACAAGTTGGTGGTCCTAATATGTCCAAAAAATATTTTGAATTTCTTATTTCAGGTATATTTCCTGTACCAAGTAAATCGTTATTTAAGATATTAAAATGCAATTAAAAACATCAGTAGTACCGGCGGGAATCAAATTCTGACTGCTTCCATGCCACGATCCATGGCAATGACCAGAATTTGATTCCTTTGAAGTGTATGATAGTCCCTGGGCGATCACTTACTTCCTACTACCATACACATTTGTTTATCAAATAATTATAAGCTAACATCTTAACCAGTTCCGTTACACTTTGGCGGTAACTTTATTAAATTAGCTGCAATTCTCACTTTAAATAGAACTTCTGTTTTTCAACAAGACGCAACCGTTTACATTAACACGTATTGTGCTCTTAGGTGAATACTAAGAACATACATAAGACCTTTTACGAAAAGGCGATATAAAGAACAGTAATAGTTCAAAGAAGTGTGTCAATATTTATTAACACTTTTAGCAGACCAAAATCTTATCGACTAAATTTCAACAAATATTTATTTTATTTTATTTATTGACTATGAACAAATAAAAAAAGACTCCCATATGCAGTGGCGATGTAAAAATATCTCATAATCCATGTCGTTGTGTGGGAGCCGTAAGAAGCGACAAATAGAAATGAAACAAATGTTGGGCATCCGCATCTTCCTAATAACAATTCTAAAAACTGCACTTGTGATAAATACCGCTTGCCAAGCGAGGTAGCTACAGCAGTATCCCTCTCTGGCAATTTATGTAGGCCTAAGTTCTGCAGGTCTTTTGATAGTGGTAAAGTTACTATCTAAAGTAAGTAAATAAGAAAAGTAAGTAAGTAAAGTATCTGCTTTTAGTGCCAACATAGGAGGTAAAACTACGCAGTTTATATTTAAAAGTAGTTACGTGTTACCCATTTAATTAAGATAATTGATTATTTCTTCATCGAACGGCAATTGGAAGATCGACGACGACGATCAGGACGAGTAAATATTGACTTTACTCGTCCTGATCGTACTGGAAACTACTATATGAGTGCCATTGTAAATTTCAATCAAAAAATTTCTTTAGAAAGCCTAGAAGGTCTCAAAACTTGAAAAAGGAAGTTGCAAACAATGGTGGTCGTGCAATGAGTTATCACTAAACATGAGTCGACGGTTAATTTGACCACACAACAATAGCTGAAAATATGTGTCACCAACGGCGACCCGCTGTGTCTCCGACCTTTATGCCTTATGTCGCCTTAAGGCGTATTTTTAGAGGCAAGGCGCTTTGAAATCCAAGAGCATCTTTCTTAACAGCCGTATTTTTTTGCTGAGTTCAATTATTTTAGCGGGAAATTTTACTAGGTACGGCTTCCTGTTTGCTATAATTTAGGTTACCTATTTCTTCAGTACATCCAGTTGAAAGCATTATAGAAACAGTACAATTGCAGCCTGTTAGGCCTTAAAGTCGCCTGATTATCTATTAAAAATCTATTTGTCCTAAATAAAAAGCTTTGCATATTCCCAGTAAAAACTTAAAAGCTATTTGCCTTGTGAAGAATTTTTTTTAAGTGATTACCTACCTAATCTTAAAATAATTACTGTACTTTTATAATAAGAATGTAATTTTTATTAAATTTGAATCAGAATTGAATTAAATGTGCATTATCTTGCTTTAAACTATGGGAGGCAACGCGACAACAGCCTAAAAATCTATCTTAACAACAATATTATCTAAGTAACTGGATTCCAGCGAGGTGCATTCTTGTTCACATTTTGAGAATTGCCTTCTCGGGCCCTTGATGAATCACACCCTGATTGCTTTCTGCGAACTTGTAAGTATATTAAATTACGTACCGTTAATAACCTTTAAGACCATAAATTACTTTTAAGGTAGGCCAGACAGCTGAATAACGTTTGCATATATTACAATAACACTGGCGTGTGCGTCCGAATAACATTGGAAATAAATTAAATTAATTTCATTTAAATTGCTATGGAAATTAAATTGTAACGTACTAGGATTTTAATTCCATAATCATTCCGGTCCTTAAACTTATCATTACTATGTGGCGGTAAAAAATTACATATATACGTTACATACATGAACTCTCTCACGCCTGTCACTAGTGTTATCAGATGGTCGGGATTCGTCTAGATTCTCCCGACATTTCAAATGATCTCCAGACTCCCGACAAAACTCAAAATCTTCAGACGAACAGCTTCTCAGAAAGTTAACGTATGGCCTTTGATTTAATGGCCTAAAATCTAAAAAGCTGTGGTAGTAATTAGACCGAAATTTGAAGTAAATTGTTTGAATTTTAAATCTTTTTTGAATACTACTGAAGGATCCAAATTCATGGACCTTTGTAAAGTCCAATACCAAATACATGTGGCAACCTAAAAATTAAGTATACTTAAATTAATTTAGTTAAAAGTACTTTTTGTGGCATCCTTTCAAAAAAAAAAAAACGTTTTATTTTTAATATTTATTTCTCCCGACAATAACCCCAAGATCCCGACATATTCAAAATGTTTTGTCCAAATATTTTAGTCTTCTGATCTGGCAAACCTACCTGTCACCCATAGGGGTAGGCAGAGACTATAGACTTATTTGGCATGATCCTTTAACACCTCTTTTACATATCTATATATTATATATCGATTTCAATTTGTTATTATTTATAAAAAAATGCTTATGTGTATACACTTTTTGTAATTACTTAAAGATAGCCACTTTCTAATTGACCCTAATGCCTTGTTAAGTATAAGTCGCATAATACACCTAAATTGTATTTAGCTTGAATATGTACATTACACTAAAGACGTTAGCACGTCGTAAATTATATGTGTTTTTTTATAAAATAAGGTTGACAAATGAGCACATAGTGTGGCCCAGCAACATCTACATCTGTTTTTTTTTTATAGGATGGGATGACAAACGAGCACACAGTCCACCCGATGGCAAGTGGTTGCTGTGGCCCATGACATCTACATCTATCCTCGACCATGAATCGAAATGCAGATGCGTTGTCATCCGTGAGGACTTAGGTGGAATGCCTCGTTTCCAGTAAAAAGGGTCTCCGGTTCTCTACACTCACCATACGAAACACAGCAGCATTAAGCCAATATTTGACGCTGGTATTCTGTGAGAGCGTGGTCCTTCCCCGGTCGAGCCGACCCATTCGTGCTACAACTATACAACTAATATAACTGCTGCATGGCTCTACCAGGTAAAATGTGTGGCATAATCGCAACATAAATTTATAGTAGGTAGAGAGATAATTTTATCATATTCGTTATGAGAAGCCATCATCGTGCAGGTCATACGATCCATCTGGCGACAGCCTATTAAGCCACAACGTACTTCGCTCGCAACGATTAAGAATCAACATGAAGATGGCCCCTTTGAGGGCTAAGAATGAACGCCGTAATTCCAGGGCTTTTGGTTAGAGATTAGAGTACCGGACACCCTCGCCATACGAAACAGCAGTATTATGCTGCTATTTTACACTATTATTATCTGAGAGCGTAGTCCTTCCCTGTTCGGGTGAATCCATTTGTGCTACAACCATAATATAGCTGCAGCATGATCTAACATGTATTTACTTATATTATACGTCAACAAAATTAAAATAAATTATTGTATCGAGAAGTATTCTATTCTCGTCTCGTTATAAAGAAAGTGAAATTTACTTCAATTTAATTTTAGATTTAATAGCCATTACAGTTTTACTATAACCCGTAAGTAATCAATAAAATATATAATGTTTTTTATAATTTAGTACCCAACTTTTGTTTAATATATTTGAAAATATATTTAAGTACCCATTTAGCTTAGGTGTGTCCAGTAAACAGGAAACCAAAATCGAGATAATGATAATTTGTAAAAAGCACACGGCAATAAAGCACACGCAACTTACAACTATCAGGTTTATCTGTGTTTTAGGACAGTTCGTTTGTTATCTAAAAACTTACGTATACTGTCCCCACTCACTCAGAAGTAAACATTTGAGTTAGAAAGTGCAGTTTCGTGTAACACGTTCGAAGATAACGTTTACGTGACCGTTTGAGTTGCTAGAAATTCGTGGTATTTGGTCAGATATTGTGAAAAATAGGCGCACAGACGTCGTTGGGAAGTAAACAACAAAATTCGATTGGTTAATGGTATGAAATAAACAAAACTGACTGGCCCTAAAAGCAGACGCCGTTTATCTCGAACAATAGATAAATATTTGCCTTTTGTCCGCCAAAGTTATGCCTAATCCTAATCAGAGTATGGCTTTTTTGTTAAAAACAAATAAACACAGCTTTTGTTTAATGAGTTTAAGTAATATGGCAACTTTACAGTAGGTACTGCTGTAGTCTTTTACAACCAATCTCCACGGGACTAATTATTTTAATATGGATATCAGAAACAGGAAAGGTATAATATATTCGTTAAATCTTAAGTATACTTGAGACGGTATTAACGAAATTTTCAATGTGGATGTTACTTTAATATAAATTACGTTACCTTTATCAAAGTTACAGCAGTTTGCGCGATCACTTAGTCCATTGACTACCGAAAGCGAATTTGCTAATGTTTATGTATCTAGAGCCAATGTTTATTCACATAAAAGATTTCAAATTTTTAGGTCTGTATATAACATGCAAGCGATATATTCCTAGCACTATTTATAGCTCTTTCTCCGTTCTTATTGCATAAGTGCTATGTTGACACATCATTTTATTTCATTGGGCGGAAGTACGCAAAGTAATTTTTACTTTCTTTTATATAACATCTACTATATATGGTTGATAATAATGTCGCAACACATGCATTAATCTACGCCACAGAAATCTAAATAATATTATTATTTTTAATAATATTAATATTGTTATTTAGATTTCTGTGATCCACTCAGATACCGTAATTACACTTACGAAATTATTAATTATAATGCACGCCATATTTATAGTTACGGTGTCCAGATACACGATATTCAACCATCAATAAAACTTAAAACAAATTGAAAGGCATTACAGTACTTTGTCTAATAAATTTCTATCAAGTAAATTATCAAGCATGTTGAGTTGATGTTAACGGCTCGATTATAATTTATAAGATCGTATAACGGTTTAAGTGTCAAGACACCTCGCCAGCTTGTGCGCGAGTCATGGCGAGCGATCTAGAGATTGTGCTCACATCGACGTGTAATTAGCACTATAACCCATCTACTACGTTGATCCTTAAGACAATATATCTTGTCACTTTTTTGTGACTGATGAAATAGTGAACATTCGCATTACAATGGATTGACGTGGAGATTTTCAATTAAGATAGCTTTGTATGTATATTTTTACTGAATAGTTTGATATGAAAAATAATAATATATCAAAAACTTTACTTTCGCTCGTCTTCTTTATATTAATCTGTTTATAATATCTTAATCTAACTTAAGTTCAAATTTAAATGTAAGTATGTATTATACATTATAAATTATACGCGTGGTGTAATTTAATGGACTTATACAAATAACAATTGTAAGATATTCTCCTTGAATATTTATTAAAATGTTTACCAATTTAATAATCACATGCGTTATGTAATACTTACAAGTATATTTTTGACAGACAGAAAATTTTGAGCGGTAGCGGTAGGTACAAGAACAATAAGAAACCAAATAGTTCACACAGCTTGAATTTCATTAAATTTCATACGTGGTATAAGGGCTATGCTATATCAATGTTATGGTTGCAGTATGCATGGATAGGCTCAACCAAGTAAGAACCACTCTGTTACAGAACACCAGCGTTAAAGTATTTCGTATAGTTTGTGTAAAAGACCAAAGACGTATATATATTCATAGTCATTTGTATATACTAATTATGTATGTATTTAAATATGTATACTTGTATGTATATCCATTTATTTATATATTTGTATATATGTAAGGATAGATCATATATGTATAGTTTATTTATTATTAGTTTGTATATATTATGTAGTTAATTATCATTTTTATTGTGTTCTCTTATTCTATATTGCCGCACCTACGTCAAATTCTCACCACTCCATGGGTTGACTGGTAGAGAATGCCTCAAGGCATTAAGTCCGCCCTTTGTATTCTTTTGTTTAAGGATGCAATAAAGAATAAAATAAATAAATAAATAAATAAGACTCTTTATTGGGAACAATTGCATCAGGGGTGACAACGCATTTTGATTCTTAAGCGCTACCACGCTACCACGCTTTACGTGGTAGAGCCATGCTGCAGTTATATTAGTAGTATAGTTGTAGCACGAATGGGTCGGCTCGACCGGGGAAGGACCACGCTCTCACAGAATACCAGCGTGAAATAGTAGCTTAATGCTGCTGTATTTCGTATGGTGAGTGTAGAGAACCGGAGACCCTTTTTACTGGAAACGAGGCATTCCATCTCAGTCCTCACGGGTAACAACGCATCTGCATTTTGATTTGTAATTGAGGATAGATGTAGATGTCTATGGGCCGCAGCAACCTCTTACCATCAGGCGGACTGTGTGCTCGTTTGTCACCCTATTCTATAAAAAAAAAGCGACAATAGATGTAAATATCTATGGGCCAAATCATACACTTATTCTAAAAAGTGTATATTTATTAATTTAAGCATACCTATTTACATTCATAATTAACGCGTTGAGGTCTTTTGTTCGACGAAGCAATAAAATAATTATTAGTATTGTTATTCTTCTTAACTTTAAGTTTTTTAATGTCTTTATAGACACGATGCGGCAGGAAATATACTTAATATATTTAAAACAGATTTCAAGGCGCTGTTAACAAAAAGGTTAGAACTTAAATTAATTTAAGTTTAAAGGCGCTGTTAATAAAGATACTAATCTGAAATTTTGCTACTTTTTAATCTATGACATTCTTAGACATTTTTATTTAATAAGTAATTAGCGCTTCAACTTCTTTATTGTAAAATCAACAATGAGAGGATAGGGTTTTATATCTTTTCAAATGGTGTAAAATCCGTTTCATCATCTCTACATGATCGTAAAGTTCATAATTAAGTAGACACTTTCTCAAAATACGACATATTTATCATACAATAATAAACTACGAGTAAATCAACTGCTAAGCACTGTATGTATCTGCGTGGCAGTGGTGATTGGTGGGGCGGTAATGTTAGCTGTGATGGTAGTAACAGTTGTGCAATGATGGTTAGTGCTCTTCAAACTGGATATACACCATTATTTATAATTTATCCATTATACCTATCAAAAGTATACTGCCGAAGGTAAGGATTGCCCTTAATATTGCTTGGGAAACGGGTTGGCAAAAGCGATTTTTTATTATTTTGAGTTTTTATTAGAAATATGCTTCTACTCATCTCCTTTTTAATTACCCGCTGACGCCTCTTCCGACATCCACGGGACGATATGGCGTAGTGGATTCTTTTACACCGCTACTACAGAATAAATAATAGTATTACGTACCGCTACTACAAGGTACTATTATTATAATTTATTGTTTTTACCAAAATAAGTACGACACGAATAAACATCCAAACTTTATTTGTAGGTCATACAAATATTTGATCCGTAAGAGATACGAATCAAAGGCCCACAGCGTCGCAGGCATACACGACTCCTGCCCTCTCTTGTTTAGCTCTTAGCTCTCTTGTTTGTCAGATCTTTAACGCATTGAGGGTTAAAGAGTAATTTGTTAAATTGGTATTGAAGAGGGTTATACAGTTAGGCGTATCATTTAAGTGTGTATCTTAGCAAATTAAGTTGACCAAATCAAGTTTATTACTGAAACAGTGTACACAAACCGAAGCAAAGCATAACATAACTAAGAAACGGGGAGAGGTGAATAAAAATTGGAATCTGAATCAATATTTCTTTTAAAATATCGTATAATTTTTTCGAACAGCAACCCTTATCAAGTGTAGGTAGCAAACACTGATGCAAAACAGTAAAGCTGGCAGGGATCCCACGGTGTTTTGTCCTGTTATTATATGTACATACAGTAGCATTGTCGGCGACATGGCCGAGAGCACAGAGGCGTCGTGAGACGCTCGGGAAGTCACCCTGGGACACAGTTCATGTACGATGCTATTAGAATTTAGATTAGGATCGCTGCTTTACAATGCTTATAATAAATGAAGCGCAGTACATATTTCTAATTTGAAATTGTTATAACATCCGTGACGGCATGTACTTTTATATAGTTTGTAATAAGTATTGTTAAGCTGCAACCGAGCTTTTAACTTTTTCAATATTCAATTATTATTATTTGTTAAGAATGAAAACTTGAATGTTTTCTTTTTTCATAATCAATCAAAAGGTTGTGATAGCCAAAAGGAGGACTGTTATAATATATATATATATATATATATATATAAACAATTTCAATAATTTTCAACGTATCTTCGGCGTCAACATATTTGTGGCACAATTTACACGTTATATAGCAGCGTTATTTCGCCGCCTTGCGCAGTTAATTGCTTCAGACTTTAGACCTTTATTACTTACACTTATGGACTTATTTATTTATTTTATTCGGAACACCAACAGCTTTTATGCATTTCACTTATTACAAAATTTTAAATCTACGTAACTGTTAAAAGATATTCGGATATAAAATTATTTTGAGAAACGGAATAATGAGAACACATTTTTGTTATATCGAGCAAACAACATCAACACCAGATGGGGTTCCTTTTTTTTGGGGGTACCTTTCTTGTTAGAAGGTAGTTGGTAGAAGTTTTAAAAATAAAACTTCTACCGGGTTTAAAAGTCCGACGAATGTGCTTGCTACTCAAAAACTAAAAAAAATGTTATCTCCAATATATGGAGCAAAATAAACACTGAACGAATCTTTGCTTGCTATAACTTTGTTTTTAGGGGTAATAACGGATCTGGGGCCTTTTTTGTTTGCCCTCACCATCAGGTGAACTGTACGCTCGACTGTGGCTTTAATTAACGAGTTATTTGTTTGTTTCTTTTTACATAAAAAAAGATTTCGGTATCATAATATAATAAATCTAGAAAAATTGTATGTTCACGATTCATGCAAAGACTACTTTGATCAAATATTTGGGCGGATTTACATAAAACATAATAAATTTATTACCTACATAAGAAAATTTGGTATGTAGGTAGTAAATAATTGTGTATCACATATATTAAAAAAGAAGGCTTATGTTTTTCTTTTTTTTAAGTTTATGTTGCTGTTGGTAACACCATAACCTAGTCATAAAGAGGATTTAACTATACGCATGATACGTCTATAGCAAAGTTTATATAAAATAAAATTCATGGTCCCACCAAAAAGAAAGGGCAGAACTACGTCTGCCGGACTAGTTCGTAATATATATGCATACATGTTCGATCATTATCATGTTGATATTGAAATGTTTTATCTTTTTCAGATCGAGCGCCTCGCGCAGTATGAACGGCTGGTCGGTAGCGGGTGTGGACGTAGAAGGGCGGCGCGCCTCTCGGACCTGGAGCGCGTGCAGGACTTGTTCCCTCACGACTTCCTCGCGCTGCACGATGCAGATGCACCCGCCGCGCTCGCCTCGCATCACGCACAGGTAACTAAACACTGATGACCGTCTCTGGACTATACTAGCATTACGGTAAAATAAAGTAGCAGCCTACAAACGTTACGCCGTCATGTTTGCAAGGCTATTTATAATACTTAAAGAATCTACCTCGCTTCTCCAGTCAGCATCTTCCGACGTCGTAGGTTTACTTTTTAAGTGTTATCAAGATAAACTTTACATGAAGTACTTTAGTAGTTTAATAACATCATAGTTTTTATTATTAAATAATCATTTAATGTATATGTTTTATATTACTAAAAATTGAATTTAAGTTAAATTGGAAAATATGGGCTATTTTTAGAGAAACAACTGAAAGAAGCAATTAAATTAAATTAATAATATCATTGAATAATATCATGCAGTGTCAAATATCCAATTTTATATTCGAATTTTATATGAAGTGTTAACAAGACACGCCGTTTTCTTTATTACTGAGCACGGGGTAAATTAACTTTTTCTTGCTCTTTAATTATTAATGATTGTTATCTAATCTTAACTCATATTCCTTGACGTGAACTATAAGGTACCACACAATATCTGTGACTGTATTCTTGTAATGCCAAAAATAATTTGTTTATTTGAAGTCGTTTGGTATTAAATTTGTTAGTAATACCAACCAAATTACGACTAATCACATTATTACTTTTTGTAGAGGCTCCTGCCATGTTATCGTAGATCTCAAAAGCATGGAGCAAAAAAGCTTACAGTAGGCGAAGAGTATTAACACAAAATTTATCTAAAGAATAAAATAAACCTTTAAAGATTCTATAGTTCACAGATTTTGCGGAAAAACTTACGAAAATCTAGACCAAGACGCGCTTGTCCTTCCAAGAATAGTTCAAGCGTGTCCCGCGTCAAATACTAAGTATTTTTGGATACGCTAATAACGTTCATTGACGTAAATCCGAACCCTGAGGAACTAATTTAACACGAATAAGAGACGGCTATACGTGTACTTCGTTAAATTATACTATAAAGGTTCACTGGCTGTTAAGATTTGATTATTACAACATTAATGTTAAAAGAAATGTAAAAAAAGCTCATAGAGGCAGTTTATGTAGATACATTTCACAAGGCCGAACATCCAGACACGGTACAATTATTTGTAGGCCATACAAATACTGGTTTCCTTGGGGATTTGAACCCGCGGCACTCATTACCCTAACTCATTGCTAAGCCACTGCGACACGGAACAGTCAAATATACTATATTATTAATGTATTTATTGATTGATTAAGTATACTATATTATTAATATATTTATAGATTTATTAAATATACTCCACTTCCTCCCATGAGTGCATAGGAGGCTAGGAAGGCAAAGGTCGGAAGATCTTGTGTACTCCGAATCTAGCAGGAATAAACATCCCTTTGGATGCCATGTCTATAATACCCATGTCAATGATGAAGATTATTTCTATTCGCATGAAACATTTTACGCCTCATTTTACACTTTTTACACTTTGAAAAGTGTAAAAAGTATAGTGCGAACACAAATAAGTTTTTTATAGAATAATAGAACGAGAACACAGTCCACCTGATGGGAAGTAGACCGCCCATAAACTTCTACATCTGTCCCCGATTAAGAATCAAAAGAAACGCATCAGCGTTGCCACTCCTGAGGACTAAGATACAATGCCTCGTTTTGAGTAAAAAGGGTCTCCGGTGCTCTATACTCATACGAAACAGCAGCATTGAGCCACTATTTTAGAGCGTGGTCCTTCCCGGTCGAACCGACCTATTCGTGCTAGAACCGTAATATAGCTGCATCATGTTTCTACCATGTATAAAAAACCAAAGGTTTATAAATGACAAATGATTATAGCATATCGTTTGAACTCTGGGAGATTTCATATTTAGCTGTTTTAAGGAATTATGAATTATACGGGATAAAAATAACGAAGAATCTTGAGAAATAAAATCAGGTAATAATCACAAACAGTATAAAAGGCAACTAATAAACTTTAAAAATCAACAATATATCCAATTTTTAGCCGACTTTAAAAAGAAGGAGGTTTACAATTCGACTGATTGCTACTGTATACTGTAAAAATAAGATTGATTTAATTGAAATTTAATGGCAATTGTAGACCGATTTTAAAGATATTTTTTTATTAAATCGTTTATACTTCAAGAGTGATGTGATAAATTTAGGAAAAAAAATCCATTTCTAAGGTTGACCAAAATGGGATGAAGTGTTTAATGTAACTATTTAGACGAAAATGAGGTTGTGATATTACTCAGCCCACTCGAAGGAGTAAAAAATGTACTTTTAATAAAATTTAAAAGCCGATTGTAAAGAACTAAAAATAAATTAAAATAATTCTTTGAAGACGGCCTTAATTTTTATTTAAAGTTAATTCCTTTGGTATTAAAAAAATAATTTACATCGGTCCAAAGATTTTTGAACCAAATTAATTATTTGTAATCAAAGTTCTTTTATAAATAAGCTTTATTTTGTTTTTCAGAAATCGAAGAGTGTCCGTAAAAGACCGAGCCTGGACATTGGGGGCACAGTCAATTCAAACAACAACTCGCTGTCACCACGAACGTTCATTATGGAGGCCCCTGTACAGCTGAACCCATTAGGATCGACATCACCACCTCTAGAACGTCATTTGTTCCTCTTCAGCGACTTACTGTTAGTCGGAAAATCGCGGGGAACAAATTGCTTTAAATTAAAAGAGAGTGTGAGACTGGCAGAAGTATGGCTTTCAATGCCAGAAAGCGATGACACCGGTTTCCTTATAGGGTGGCCGACTGCTACTGGCGTCGCTAACTACCTCGCTACATATCCCACGCAAGCCGCTAGAGATACTTGGCACAGGTATGGGACGAATAAAAGTATAATGCATTTGAACTTAAAATTTCTTACATTATTTTAAGTCACACTAATCTTATCCTTGTTTCTTTCAGGAAAATTCAAAACGCTTTAAACACACAGTTGAATACAGAGCCAAAGTCAACAAATATTCAAATATTTTACAAAGATTTAGCGAGTTCCGTTGAATTTGTAAGTATCATTTTATGTTCATAAAAATATTCGCGTCTTTTTTAGTTAATATGGGCCTCTGCCAAGTAAGGGCATGTTTAAAATGGATGTGGGTGAGATTCGGTCTGCCTTCACCGTAAACATATTTGGTTACGAATTGATTTTTTTTAAACTGCAAAATCAATATTAATGAAAACCTAAACAAGTGTTCTACATCGATGGATTTCGCATCATTGATTTGAGATGATCACGACTAGAGATATGTATGCGAGGCAAAAATAACCCTACCGTACGAAAACTACGAGTACAATGTTAAAAAGATACTTTAGACACTTTAGATGTTTTGTTAAAATTGGGACGTCCAAAAATCGAACTCAAATACAACAACTAATTAAAAAGTTAATGATCGTTATAATAGGTATCATATTTTGTAGTATAAAAAAATACCATTCCAGATCCAAAACACTAACATCTGAGTGACGTTGATTGATATAGTCTTTTTATTGCAGTGTAAAACTGTATCGGTGAGTCCAGACATGAATGCGCGCTGTGTTGTGCGTCAAGCACTGCACGTAATGCAAAATGGAACGCAAGACGAGAGTGGAGATGGAGAAGGTGAAGGGGAGAATGAGCACGAGGGGAGATGGGGCTCGCCGAATGACTTTACGCTTTACGTGAGAACCACTAGAGATGCACCTCCTATACCATTACAAGGAATTGAAAGACCACATGCTGTGCAGGTAAGGTATTTTACAATCAACAACGCGCATAAATGTACTCATTTCAACATTGAGATTACCTATTTCTCTGTTATTCCGTTCCTATTTTCTTGTTGGTGGCAGTGGTAACTCAGGTGGTTAGCGCCCGCTGTAAATTTAGCAGTACGCGAGCAAGGGTTCGATCCCCGCCGGCTTCAATGAAATTTTTAATTGCAATTTTGAGTGCTGATTCACCACGTGCTCGGCGGTGAAGGAAAACATCGTGAGGAAACCTGCATGTAATGATAAATAGGAAAGAAAATTAAAAAAAGACATGTACAGTTCACCACCACGCGTTGGGGCAGCGCGGCGGACACTTCCTTGCCCTTAAACCCTCTCAGGAATGAGAGAAGGCCTGTACCCAGCTGTAGGACGTATATAGCCTGTAACTTTAACTTTTTTTAACTTTTATTTTCTTGTTCTATTTCGTTGTCTACAATCAACTACTTATATTTTTGTAGCGGCGCTGTCGTCGCGCCACAATCGAAATACACCGAAGTCTAAATCACGCTATCAACATTCCGAATCAGAAACAGTATATATAGAACATCTCCGAACTATCACATGGAGTGTTGGCCGCTCCCCGGGCAGAACACCTTGCCCGGCGGGAGATCTCCCCTTTTCCTTCACGGCCACAGTGGTGACCATCCGACGTGATCTGAACACGCAACCAAACAACCTTCGGAAACTTCAAGCTTCATCATCGTCATAGAATACCCCACCCATTCGCTCCCGAGCAGATATAAACTGCAGTCTTCATATCCTGCAAGCCATCTAGCTTCACAAGGTTCATCGCAGCACTGGAATAATAATGCTTCCTGTTCCTTCAAGCTACTCTCTGCGCCATACAGTGTTCGGCACGGCTCTGAGCCTTAATGCTCGCCTCTGCTTCACGGCACTCTCGCAGATTACTTGCCTTCTTCTCGACTCACCGCAGACTACAAGGCAATCTCCTGGCACTTGCACATTCGTCGACAACTCGACTGCACTATCGACCTCCGGTCTGAGCAGGGGGTGATGTAGCGGCGCTGTCGTCGCGCCACAATCGAAATACACCGAAGTCTAAATCACGCTATCAACATTCCGAATCAGAAACAGTATATATAGAACATCTCCGAACTATCACATGGAGTGTTGGCCGCTCCCCGGGCAGAACACCTTGCCCGGCGGGAGATCTCCCCTTTTCCTTCATCGGCCACAGATTACATATAATGAGATAGATTTTACTATTATTAAATACATTTATTATTTATTTAAATAAATTTGTAAATAATGCGTAAGATCCCAAAAATATTATACTCATTTAAATATATTCACTAAGATTTGGTGAAATAACTTAGATATAAATTGTCAAACTTTATTTATTACTTACCTTATTCAAATATCTTTTATAAATCTTTTTATTTTATTTTATTTAAGATGTCTCGAATTAGACAGACACTATCAAACGAGGACGGATTTGACTTAGAGCACGTCAATGCCAAAAATAACCCATGCGGACTGGTCTTTGAGCTGAGAAAGAAAAACCAAGTTCTGAAGAGGTAAATATTCTTTTTTATCTTTTTATGCTTCGCTAATAGAAGTGTTAAAAGTAACTTATACTAGTTGTAAAAATTGTAATTAACCAATAAAACAAACATGGTTGTCAAGTGAAACTAGTAAAGGCTCGTGTAGATTTTCCTGATATCCCATGTTTCTCTTGCACCTAAGTATCTTTACGAGCTTTTTAAACTGGTTAGGATCCGTGTATTCTAAAACTTGCTAATAGGAACTTGTACACATCTGCATTTCTGTTTGTAACTTTATTATTTCTTTAAATAAAAAAATCAACGATAAAGTTCGAGATCTTAACAGTTTATTACCTAAGCAGAACTTAAGTATATTTATATCCCAAATATCATGTTAGAAGGGTTCTACCTCTAGCTCTCTCTTTCTCTCTCTCTCTCTCTCTCTCTCTCTTTCTCTCTTTATCTTTCTCTGCCTATCTCATTCTCTGTGCTTTGCATATCGATAGAAGGTGAAAGAAAAAAGAAAAGTTGAAAGTATCCCCCCAAGAACTTATTTATGATTAAAATATATTTTTATTTCTTTTTACAATTGATAACTCTTTTAACTCCGTCATCCGTCAGTACCTTTTCCTTATTCTCTTATATCCGTAACACATCTCTGTCTCATAATATCGTTATTTAAAATATTTTATGTGCTTAGTTTGATTATTTATTAATGGATATTCAAATAAAGCTTTCACTAAGGGACTAAGTGAAATCATTGGGATAAGTCCTTTCCCTATATCACAATTTTAATGTATTTTTAAATCTGTAATTTATCATTAACCAAAAAAGACTTATTTGCATTAAAACTTAAGTATAAGTCACGACTGTGTGGGTTTTAGTAGTGACTCAGTTCAAATAAATATTAAGATACTTTTATTGCCTTATCTACATATTGAATATTTAGGTTCGCCGGACGTTTTAGTTGACGACTGCGTGAATAAATGTCTTATTACCGAGTTTGGATAATTGGTTAGAAACCAAATTCGATAGATAAACTACCGCGATTGGTTTTTGAATCTATCAATATGTTTGGTACGAAAATTTGTAAAAAAAAAAACAAATTAATATCTATTAATTTTTAAGTATTTTATTTTATTGGGATTTTCTCCTTGCTTAATAATAGTATATCTTTTATATGTACGAGATATTTCGCAGACGTTCTAGACATTCGTACACCTCGCATCTATGCACAGTTCATATCAATAGACTTTTGATATTTGACTGTCTCGTCAGTCAGTCAGTAAAATCAGCTATTGGGTTTTTTTCGCAAAAAATCTTCGTATTGCCACACCCCCGTGCCTAGGAAAGCACATCAAACCGTTGTTCCTGTGCGTAATCTTACTCCGGTTATGTCGAATTGCCGTTCTATCGGACCAAGACGGTGAGAGAGTAGTAATGAAACACATCATAATCGTCTACAAGAAACCGGTTTTTATTGGAAAATTTATTTTGGAAAAGGGATTGTTAAGTTCATCTCAATTCCCCCAGCGCTACGCGCAAAAGAATTATAGTACACAATATGTAAAGTATTAGAGTACACAATATGTTATTAAAAGTATATAATATAAATAGACATTTTTGTTACAGCATTAATAATACGCCAGGAAGGGGCCTCCGTCTCTTAAGACGTGGCGGTCGTTTATTCGGCGTTGCTCTAACGCGACTCTGCAACGGAACTCCCCCTCCTGCATTGCTTCAAGCTCTTCGCAGATTAAGAGTCGTCGCTCCTCTTACCCATGGCGTCTTCAGAAGAAGTGCAAACGCAAAAGCGCTTAGATTGCTAAGAGATAAAGTAAGTGGGACTATTTTTTTTAACGATAATTAAGTTTATTTTATTACGATTAAATCGAATAAAAATTCATAATTAGAAGATACTTCAAATGCACAACAGTGCATTTATAACTTATTTTTAACCGTTTCTCGACTTAACACTAAAATTGTTATGAATGTTATAAATTTATACGTTACTAGCTGTTCCACGCGACTTCGTCCGCGTGAAATATATTATGTGACATAACAGTAATAGTTAGACATGTGATATCGCAGACTTTTTTGTAGATATTGATATCTTCTATAAAACTTTAGCACATCACTTTGCTCTATTGTCAATGGTTTCCGCAGCACACGCGGTATATGGAATTTTTTTGGTATTTTTTCACATCGTGAGTTAAATTAACAAAGTTTTTATAAGGATCCCAAATTTTTTCTGGAAATATACTATACCTGTGTTCATCATCATCAGTTAGTGTAGGGTTCCAATGGTGAAAGAATTTTTCAAATCGGTCCAGTATTTTCGGCGCCTATTCAATTCAAACAAACTAATCTTCTCTCTTTATAATATTAGTGTAGACGTACGGCTCGACTGAGCCACGCTGTAGCTATATTACGGTTGGGGCATGAATGGGTATGCGCTACTACGCTCTCACAGAATCATCATCATCATCATGCTCATCATTACAGCCCTTCACAAGTCCACTGCTGAACATAGGCGTCTTCCAAGGAATACCACAAAGCACGGTCCTGAGCCAGCTGCGGTATACATGACGAGAAGATGGGTCGTAATTTCCCGAACGCTGCCCAGCCAAGTTGAATCCGTCGATTAATCTCTCGGTCGAAGTTGAACATACCTTGTCGGACTATTAGTCGGTCCCAGGTAAACGTACTCGTCAACAATTTCGAGCTTAGTGCTCCTAACAACTACCGGCATAGGTGTGACATGGACATTAAACATGATCTTTGTTTGTCTACGTTCATCTTAAGAACTATCCGTTGGAAGACACTATTGAGGTCATTGAGCATAGTGTTTAGGTCCTCCAGCGATTCTGTCATAAGGACTATATCGTCGTCAAATCGAAATTGAGTGATGTATTCGCCGAAGCCTTTTCGGAAACCGGCTCATTCGGGAGGCTGGAAGTCATCGAGTCGGCGTGCGAGACAATTCGTAATGACTCTCGAAAACATCACCTAGACGCGGCTCAGAAGGGAAATCGGTCTGTGCTTCAAGAGATCTTTTTCGTTTTTCTTAAAGAACAAGACCGCCGCACTTCTGCTCTACGCCTCCGTAGTAGTGTCACCATGGAGGATGGAATTGAAGAGCTTCTGAAGGACTTTAAGTACCGGTGTTCCACCAGTTTTCAGAAGTTTCGCTGTAATTCCATTCTCACCTGGGGTCTTGCCGTTTTTAAGGCACTGGAGAGCCAATCTAATCTCGCTGAGACCCGATATCCGGAATATCATCGGAATGGTGTCGGATAAGACATGGTTTTTGGTCTTTACTCACAGATGCAACGATGATGTGCACAGCTGCCAATAGAACCTCTCAATCTCAGTCAAAATCTCAGGTATATCACGTATCTTAGGTAATCTCAGGTATAAAATATGTTGCCACACCCAGTCTTCAGCTTTGACATTTGGCTCTTTCTGTCTGACAGATCTCTGGCAAAAACTGGAACCCTGGTTCCACTCGATCGCTTCTTCAATACGAGCAGTATTAATATTGCGTAAGTCCCGCCACATGCATATGGAGATTTGTCTGTTTAGTTGCCTGTATGCTGTCAAATCTGTTGAAGACTGCAGCTTCGTCTCCCGTCTAACATCCATGAGATTAAGAGCGTGATCGGAGGTTTTGTGTTCTTCTTCGACGGGCCTTGCAGAATCTAGCTCCGACCGCATGGACAGTTTCCACGAGCTTGTCGTATATATCGTCCACTGCATTGCAGTCTTCTAAGCACTGAAAACGGTTTTGTAACTAGACCTGAAAGGAAGAAGAAGATGCGACTGCATATCGACTGCCTGCTTCCCTCTGTTGTCTTTTACGCCACCCGCCGGAAGATATGGGGTAGTTGATATTCTTAATTGCCACTACACGGCAATCACAGAATACCAAAGTAAAAAAGAAACTTAACAACCGGAAAATAAAAAAGCAACCTGATAGTGTATGCAGGATCGCCTCCTCTCAGTGGAATCCTTTAGCGATCAGTTGTTTTGTCTTGTAATTTGGTGTTTACGCTGAAACTGGATACGGGAACATAACAATAATTATGACCTGTTACTAAAGCTAGGATCGATTCTATCAAATAACTAATATTTACTGTTTTTAATCACATTTTCATCTATCTGAATTTTTAAGATGTTGCAATTTTTATAACGATTATTGTAATAATAGGTTGGATTTTATAGAAATTTTTATCGTACGTTCGTTTAACTTTTACTGCATTGTAGGAAAAGAGGGGGATAATGGTGTCTTATTTATAATTACCTATTTTCCTTTCAGCTGGATACACTCGGTCCGTGGGCAGAGAGTTGTACGGAATTGGACCGCGCGCCTGTGCTATTGTTAGCTGCACTAGTAAAAGAATTCTTTCGAGCTTTGCCCCAACCTTTACTTGTGTCCGAGCTTTATCCCGCCTGGTTGCAAGTACTCAGTAAGTATTATTAGTCAATAAAATAAGAAAGACTTTTTTTTTGTGTCTGTTACACACGCAATTAATGTTTTAAAATAATAGATAGGTATTTAAAAATAATAGAATTCCAGTCATGACTAAAAATCCTTGCAAAATTGTGACAGCAATATATACATTATTACAAAACGTCCATGGAAAGAAAAACATACTAGCAGATAATCTAATATATAAAATTAATGTTTGTTCGTTCGTATTATATGTGCTTACCATAAAACGGTAAAAAAGTTGACAAAGTTTTACTGCAATCTGATAAACTTATCTAATTCCTTAGTAGATTATTTAGTATTCGTGTAAACATAAGAAATCAGTATATAACACTTCTGTTTGCCTGAAGTTTCGAAATGTATTCCAAATATCATCGAAACATGTACACAAAATCATTACATTACATTAGTTAAAAATATCAATCTTTTAAGTAACATCTATTATCAATATTCCGATTCCATTCCATTACAGTGTATAAAGTTAGTTTTAAGTGTTAGTAAACCTTAAACTACTTAATTTTATTACTGTTATTTTATTAAGCTGTTTTAAATTGTTTAATTTCCATTGTTTTTATTCATTATAATAATTGTACCTAGCTTACCTTTATATTTAATATGTGGATAATTGTTACTGGCATTCTTGAGGCAAATTTGAAATTATATTTAGTGATATATACTGTTGTTATCCTTATTAAAAAAATAAAAAAATAAACGTCCACTGCTGAGCGTAGGCACAGGCTCCCCCGTAGGTTGCTTCATAGGATCTTCGCGTAGTTGCCACTCTTAGCAGGCGGTTTGGCAAACGCAATTTTTTATAATTTTAAGTTGTTATCAGAAAGATGATGCTGTCAATCTCCTGTTTCAGTTGCCATTTGTCGCCTTTTACGACACCCATGGGGCGATATGGGGTAGTGGATACACTTACACTGTCACTACACTGTTATCAACATTCCTATTAACTTAAAATATTGTCAGAACATTCTATATCTAAATTTATTTATTTTTTATTTCTGTGTAGTATGCCATAAGTAATTATTATTTCTTTGTTTCAGGTTTACCACAAACGGAGAAAGTTGCAGCAGTGCGGTCTCTACTATTGAAACTCCCAAAGGCGCATTATAATATGTTGACGTATTTCGTATGCCTCTTACAAGCAATCGCCAAGAAATCCAACATTAACCTCATGTGCCCTATGAACTTAGGGGTCTGTGTAGGACCAAGCTTATTATGGCCTAGTATGCCTTGTGATAAAGCTCCTAAAGCAGTGCCGATGGTTGTGGAACTTCTCGTTTTAAAAGCGGAAGCTTTATTTGGACCACAAATTGTAGGTCTTCTTGGAAGCGGTAGTTCGGAATCTTCGAATGCCTTACTTGACTCTGGTGCGGAAGAAAGTGACAGTCTCCATTCTGTTGGAATATCACTTGATTCTATGGAGTTGTCAACTCCACGCAAAGAGAAATTATCTTTAAGCAGGGATTCGGGATTGACGCTTTCAGAAGACGATTCGAATAGCAACGGGGGCAATAGTCCGGCACCTCGTAACATTCTACACAGTCTTTCGACTCCGACGTGTAATCTTCAAGAAACAAAAATGTTACGATATGCAAACAATCCCAACGTCAACGGACTGCCACAAGTAGTTCAAAGAGAACAGAACATATACTCTAACAAAGCTGAAATTTACAGCACCGTGAACGAGGAATTGTACATGATGCCATACATTGGAGAACGTTATGTTCACAACTCTATAAATATTAGCATTGCTAACGGTGTCGATGACAGAAATTATGTTTCCAAATCGGCGATACAACGCTCAACGGCCGATATTTACGCACAGAGTCCAGCGAAATATATAACCGGCTTAGAACCACAGAAACCACCAAGGAGTAACGTGTCGAAAGCAGCTCGGACATCGAAAGTATATAGCATGTTCGCCGAAACACAAGAAGTGGAGAAAAGCGTATCCAACAAAAATTTCGGCCGCGCAAAAAGCTCCGATAATTTACTAGAAACGAAACAAGAAGCGATCGACGCAAAACGTGACTTAGTGTCTAGTCAGGAGAATATCGTTTATAGCAACATACACGACCTCGCCACTTTCACAGAGAATATACAAAGGCAAAATCAATATCAAACACAATCGGATATAATAACGAATCTCAACACAAACTACTCTCGCGTATATACCGGCTGGGAGAAAAAGAGTACGAACTATAATACAAAAACTAATTGCGCTTCGGAAAAAATCTACGGGCAAGTCGGCAAGCAAGGCGACTCCTCGCAAAGTAAACTGGATGTGAAAACAACACCGGCAGCCACCATTTTTACAAGAAATGACTGGTCTCGTCAAGCAGCGAGGACTAAGAGCCTAGAAGTTAATGATGAAGGGCACATCACTAACGCGGATAGAGCTCGCAGTGGCAATTACGAAATTAATGTCGTCAACTGTTGCCGAAAGAGGCGATATGATCCCGCGCATATGTGCACAAAAAGCTGTACAGCGCCATCTATGAATAGCAGAGAGATTGAAAAGACTACAGTCAATATGACGCAGAGTTCATATCCCTACGTCGATGACATCGCCAATAGTAACTCCGAGGAAAACAAGAAATCAAGAATTCGCAATTACAACAACAAACTAAATCAGTCCAAGTCATTGGCGAATATAATTCTGCAAAGTGACTCGAGCAGCAACGACACTCTGTACCAACCGCAGAGCTCATACAATAGTCGATCAACTGATTCGCCTGCCAGTGAGAATTCCTGTGAAAACTATTACACAACACAGTACGTCGAGCCATTATACACCTCCGTTTATAATCGAAGAAGGGATATGTTCCACGAAGATAAATCCACGAACATTTTCCCATCGGACATATACAAAGCTACCCCGACGTCAGTTCAACCAGATTACGTTGGAGAAAGTGGGGAGAACAATAATAGTAATAAGAAACCACCGCACGTGCCGCCTCCAGTACCGCCTAGAAAAATGGTGTACCAGAGGGTATTGAAGAAATTTCAACCGGTACACGTTAATAAAGATGAAAAAGCGTCTCGATCAAAGTCCGTACCACCTTTGTACAGAGAGCCGCCTAACGGCAACGTAAAGAACGTTATTGCCCTAGATTGTTCGGAGTCTGACACAGAATCAGAATCTTATGTTTGAAGGATTTCTAAACACAAAGACGAATTATGTATGTAAAGGTGCAATAGATACATCTCGTATTGTCGCTAATGAGTTTCCATTTCACCTTTAGTAATCTTAGAAATGGTTTTGTTTATTACCATTATTTTAATATATTGAGAACGTTTTTAGTTCTACCTAATTATTAGCAATTTTATCAATCCCGCCTGATAATCTCTGAAGTGTGTGACCATAACCTGAGTTTTGGTGATGTAATTCCAAAGACGTAAGAATAGTTTGCAAACTTATAATGGTATTATGTACAGATTCATCTTTCATAAGATTTGTATAAACTGCACGCTCTTTGAGAATTTTGTAATTGTAATTTAAGGACTAGACTTGTTATACAATTTCAGAAATCTACTAATTGATTAGTCGTTGTGTTTTGGACAGCACGTTACTATATCTATTTGTGTCATTTATTTCTTAAGAGTTTTTAAATAAAATATTATATTCATAGAAGAGATTTCTTATGTACATAGTGTATAATATATTATACCTCTGTATCAAATAAAATAATGAATATTAAAACTATGTTTTGTATTGATTATGTTGTTTTATTAAATTTCACTTAACACTCCGTAGGTTTGCTCCCTTGATCTTGAGATTTGCGGGATTATTCATAAATCGACGTGAATTTATTTATAGTTGCTCCCTCTTTCTTTTATTAAACGTCAGTAAAATGAGAGGCATAGAGATAATTAATACTTAAAATAGGTAAACAATAATCAACGATTAAAAGTAAAGTCGTTGATTTCGTTCCACGGTTGTATTTCTGTAGAGCCAAATATAATAAATTGTAAACCCGAAGCAACGAGCACGAATGATGATACGTAGAAAACTGGCTGCCATGCTTCTACATGTACCTGTAAAATAAAATTTGTAGAAATTTATTGATAAAAGTAACTACAAACAACTAGAAACCCGTTACTTATTTCACATTACATTCAATAAAAGCATAATAAAATACAAAGTCTATATCAAAATTAAATGTCTCTGGCTAATCAACTAGCTGACGGTTTAGCCAACTACATGCTTGTACGACTACGTAAAAAGTAAAATTGTTCGCTTCTATTTTTTTCTCTGATTGCCCTGATTATTAGACTTTGACTTTTTTACAGAAGAGGGGGGCAAACGAGCATGCGGCTCACCTGATGTTAAGTGACTACCGCCGCGCATGAACAACAACACCAGGGGAATTGCAGGTGCGTTGCCGGCCCTTTAGAAAGGAGTAAGCTCTTTTCTTGAAGGTCCCTAGGTAGTATCGGTCCGGAAAAATCGCCGGTGGTAAACTATTCCACAGAGAAGTCGTACGACCTACTGACTAGGTCTTTGACTCAGGTTAAAGAAGCCTAAATGAATAAAATATCATGTGATATAGAGAATAACTATGTTCATATTTGTATGACGTGAATGGTAAAAGTAAGGGTGACTACACAGGTTAAATACATCGACGAAGTATGCATTAGAAATTTGGAGCTTTGCAATACACATTAAAGTTATTAAATATTTAAAAAAATCTTACCTCGTTGTATTTGGTAAAGTACGCTGTAACTATGGGTGATATTATTCCAGCAAACGTTATTAGGGATGTTACTAGACCACCGAGTTGAGCGATAAAATTGTTCGTCAAGTCGTATCCGTTAGCAGCACTTGATAATGTTACAAAGCCATTTATTGCCATGGCTGTCATAATTATAGTCAAATATACAGACGCCGAAAATCCAGGTATCGCCAGAATCAAGAGCAACATGCCTGGTATCACGTGGGAAAAAATGCACGCAACCGTCCTTAACAGTCGCAATGACACCAGCTTCTTCTTCAATGTGATATCTCCGAGATATCCAAACAAAAAATTGCAAACAGATCTCAGTAAATATATAACACCAGATAGCAAACCAGTTGCGGTTATCCTGAATCCAAGAGCATTTGCCAGGTAGTTTGGAGCGGCAGTTATAATGAAATATATACCCCAACCAGTGCCGAAGCTCAGAACGCATAAGGACAGTACCGGAATAGATGTAAGCATTTGTCGTACTGGTGGTGAAACCTAAAAAAGCATAACAATTTTAATACATTGTCCTTTTTTCTTCATTTTCACAAACACAATTATCACTACTGGAAATGGGCTTCTCCGTTAGAAGGGAGGATATCATATCGCCACGCTTGACAAGATGTGTTAGTACCAGACATCTCGCACATTCAATGCTGCTACCCGTAGCCAATCTGGGCATTTTACGTCTGAAGATAATGAGGTAGTTATAACCATAGAATACTATTGTTCGCGATGAACAAAAGATAGATATCGTAGATCTTCTCAAAGATTTATTCGATTGAATTTAGTTTTATTAATTACATTATTCTTGGTGCTTGTGTCTTGTTTGTTCGGAGGTTAGAATGGGAATGTGAGAACGAACAACGAATGTGAGTGTCGGGTGTGGGGAATGACGGGTTGAGTATTTGTGCAGTGTGATTGGTTGATTGTACGGTTGGTGTATGACTCTATGCAATAACATTATATTAAGCGCCTTATAAGAAATGCAACCGGGTCAACTGTCGACTATCTGGCGTCGACAACTGTAACACATACATAATTGTTTATGGTCATCATACATAATTATCTATGGTTATAACTACCGCATCTCTTAAGATAACTACGGGAGCTAATTAAATGGTAGATTACGCCTCCACCAGGCGCCCTCACGTCTTCTTTTAATATCTTTAGTCCGAACTTTCTTTCAAGGAACGTCAATTTTATAAAAATCTTCCTTTTTATACGTGATAGAGCCATATTGCAGCTATAGGCTGTGATGAATGATGGAAATGGCAAAGGTACAGCTTATTCCCGGGAATTTTTTAATTTTTTATTTAGTTTAGAATTGTCACGATAAAAATTCAGTTAAATTGTAATAAAATAGTTTAGCGACGAAAGTTTTTCAGTTTCGTGCACAAAACTATTTTTTAAATGTTTTTACCGCTCCCTTAAGAATCATTTGTCGATGGTCGTTTTAAGTAAAACGTACATCACTAGCTAATGCACACAATAACAAATCAAAATTTGTCATGGGTTTTTGGGCTGTCAAGTCGTTTATACGCCAATATATTCTAAGCGCGCGAATTAATTGACCTAGATCGGTCCTCGACAAGCACTCGTACGTTACTATGCCCTATATATTTTGAGTATTAAATATATAGTATATATTATCTATGGATACTAAGCTCAGATCGACGGCGCAGTGACATATATAGTAATCTTATTAACGTTACTAATATTCGTGGCAAGTAGGAGTGGTACACGTAGTCTGGTGGAGCCACGTGTTTAAGGCTGCCGAAGTCTAGTTCCCCGGTCGAACCTTAAACCTATTACGCGAGATATTAATCTAAGTGGACTGTATCTACAAAATGATTCTACACTTATATATGCGGTACAATGCACTCGCTTTTCCCAAAAAAACGAACTATTATTTGCCAAATCGATGATTGGGATCCTGCTTGATTAGGAAAACACAAAATTGGAGCGGGTTAAAACGATTATATCAAGCAGGTTATAATATTGGATATTGACTCACCGGTATATTTCTTCTATGCGGTCGAGCACTATAACTGCGACTTCTGGAACCTCCTCTGGACAGACACTCTGGGGCCCCAGAGATACGTCGGGAGAGAATCGGTGTGGTTTCAACGGCGAGCGCGGCGGGAAGAGGCCACGCGTCGGTCGCGCGTGTCTTATATATCCTCGGTTCCGATGATTACGTGATGTTCTAGAATCATCTTCTTTCCCCTCCCACCCCACCACCCCGATGTGTCGATAGGAGGGTACGAATGATATCGTTTTGGAAAGGGATAACCGATTTGGCAGCCTACCGTCAAATAAAACAAATACGAATGGTTTTCCGCGCAACCATCTCCCCCCGCCCTTGAAGGATCTCCTTCAAAAAATAACTAAAACAACTAGAGCTAAGATCAACTAACAAATAACTAACTAACGCTAAGATTACCTAAATTCAACTACAATTTTAATCTAGAAAGCTAATTTAAATTATGGAAGAGGCAAGGGGCACAAACGGACAACAGGACGTAGGTAAGACCCAACCGTGGTCTTAACGCGAGCTATCCTAATTACTCCGTCGGAACCGGGAAAGACCTCTTCGACAATTCCTAACGGCCAGTGGAGAGGCGGCGTATTCTCCTTAGTGAGCACAACTACAGTTCCTACAGCTAAAGGCTCAGTCGCTGTGTTCCATTTTTGCCGAGACTGCAAAGTATGCAAGTATTCCATCCTCCATCGTTTCCAAAACGATTGCACTAACCGGTCTAATAATTTGTAGCGTGTGGAAATGCTAAGTCTGTTCTCATCCATATCTGCGGCGGGCAAATACTTTAAAGGCGTTAAATTCAAAAAATGTGCTGGAGTTAGAGCCAGCGGTTCCGAGGGGTCACTAGACAATGTACGACAAAGTGGGCGGCTATTCATTACGCATTCAATTTGAGCGAGCACCGTACTTAGCTCTTCGAAGGACAAAATTTGATCTCCTATTACTCGGTATAAGTGACTCTTTAGACTCTTAATATTAGTCTCCCAATTGCCTCCAAAATGACTCGCGGCTGGGACGTTCAGAGACCACTCAATGCGGTTCTCGGCTAGAATGTGAGCGAACTCCGAATTATAATACTTGCTAGCTAAGAGCTCATGTAGTTCCGATAGAATACGTTTTGCACCGACGTAGTTCGTACCGTTATCCGAATATAATTTACTTACAGGGCCTCTACGGGATAGAAATCTTTTAAATGCACCCATAAAGCCTGCTGTGCTTAGGTCACCAACGAGTTCTATATGCACCGCTCGAGTAGTTAGACATACGAAAATGCAGACGTAAGCCTTTGTGGATCTTATACCACGCCCGCGAGTGAGCGTGACCTTAAACGGACCAGCGAAATCAGACCCGGTGTGCGTAAAGGGCTTTACCGATTGTATTACTCTACAAGATCTAAGTTCCGCCATTTCCGGAAATGACGGCTTGGGGCGTGCCCGAAAGCAAGCTATACATCTGTGCACCCGATTGCGTATTAAACTACGTGCAGAAAGAATCCAATAATTCTGACGCAAAATCGACATCAACAAGTCGGGGCCAGCGTGCGAGTTCAATTTATGATGGTAATCGACTAATAAGTTCATGATATGGTCTTTACGCGGTAAAACTATAGGGTGCCGTTGGTCGAAACTCAACTGCGAGTTGGACAAGCGTCCACCTACCCTTACAATCCCATCCTGTAAAAATGGCTTAAGGCGTTGAAAGGCGCGACTACAAGCTCTATTCGATTGTAATCTTGTAATTTCTTCAGAGAAGTGCGCACGTTGAAGTTCACGTAATACTAGCGACTCGGCATAGTTGTAATCGGACGCTAAGACATACGAACGTCGCGGTAAAAGCTTCGCGAATCGACAAACGTAAATTACGCTACGCAATAATTTCGACCAAGAGGACAAGCGGTTCGCCAAAGCAATAATTGGAGAAACCTCGCTCGAAACGTTCGCCACTAGAGCGTGTCTCTTCTCTTCCGGCGGTTGTGACACTGACGAAGGTTCGAAATCGGTTATCGGCCATTGTGAGGGATCCAAGTGAACCCAAGAAGGTCCATGGAACCAAAGCGGGTGGTCCATTATTTGCATCGGGGTGAGTCCCCGGGATAGACAATCGGCAGGGTTTTCCGTACCGGACACGTGATAAAAGTTCCGCGTTTCTAACTCGTCTTGGATCTTGGCCACTCGGTTCGCGACAAACGTATCCCAACGGTGGGACGAAGAATGAACCCAGCATAAGGCGACGGTGGAGTCGGAAAAGGCAAATATCCTCTCTATGTGAACTCTATCCCTACATGCGCTGATAACTGCGGTAATAAGCTTGGTGAGTACCAATATTGCGCAAAGCTCTAAGCGCGCCAGAGAGACAACCTTACGGGGGGAGACTCTCGACTTAGAACTAATGAGGTTAATCGAATTTCTACCATTATTCTGAACGTGGAAATATACAACGCCCCCGTAAGCCTTCTCGCTGGCGTCTGCAAACCCAACGACCGTTATGACGCTATTTCTATCGACGTTTATATGACGCGGTATTCTAATTTCTCTTAGTAAAGGAAGTTCCTCTCTAAAGCGCTGCCACAAACGAACAATGCTGTCAGGCGGCGAATCATCCCAATCGCATTCAAATAACCAAAGTTGTTTAATCAAAAGCTTAGCGTATAATACCACTGGAGCTACGAAACCCATGACATCCCATAATCTAGCAACGCATGACAGTATTGTGCGCTTTGTGCATTTCTCTACGGGCGGATTTACCTTAAGGCTAAACACGTCGGACTCTGGTGACCAACACAGACCGAGCACCTTGTGTGTATCGGAATCGTCGAATTCCTTTATCGCCGAAAGACGGTGTGATAGTGGGATGGTATCTAAAACCGGACGCGAATTACTAGTCCACTTCACAAGATCGAATTGACCCGATTTCATGAGTTTTATAACCTCGGCGGTGGTTAGGGTGGCCTCCTCCACGCTATCGACCGAGTACACAAAATCATCCATATATAATCCGCTCTCAATTGCCCTCTTAGCTTTAGGGTAAGAGGGACCTTCATCGTGGGCGAGCTGTTTCACCGTGCGTAACGCATGAAATGGACTCGTTTTTAAACCAAAACAAACGCGGTTAAATTCAAACACCATTAGAGGTTCCTTTGGGTTGAAACGATATAAAATGCGTTGGAATCTACGGTCGCATTCACGGACCCCTATGCAAAGAAACATTTGGCGAATATCGGCGGATAGTGCTATACTAAACAAACGAAAATTGGCTATTATATTAAATAAACTGCCCTGTAAATTTTGCCCACTATAGAGGATATCGTTAAGCGACAGGTGAGTGCTAGTTTTAGCACTAGCGTCGAGCACTACACGTAAGTTTGATGTAAGTTTGTCCTCCCTAATGACCCCGTGGTGTGGTATGAAATACGACGGTGTGTCTTCGTAGTTATCTAATTTCGAAGCCACGAGTGATATGTAACCTTCTCTTATATATTCGTTAATGACGCCGTCATAAGCTTCCTTTAACTGGGGTGAAGCGAGCATCCTACGCTCCAAGCTGTAGAAACGTTTTTCCGCCATTTGACGCGAATCGCCGAGAGATAAAACATCTCCTTTAAAGGGCAGCGCTACACTATGTCTACCGTCGCGATCACGAACGGTCGTGCGGACGTAAATTTCCTCGCATAACCTGTCATCTGATCCAGCTATGGGTGGGACGTTCACCTCCTCCATCTCCCAAAATTTGCGGACTAACGACTCGAGCGGTTCGACAGCCATACCACAATAAGAGGTTGCCGAAATACTATCTATGGTGGGGGCGGAGCCAATGATAACATAGCCCAATACGGTTTCTAGTGCGTAAGGCGCGGTATGCGAGGAGTTGCCCCTGACCTTATTGTTTAACAAAAGATGAGGGAAAAGCGATGCTCCAATGAGCATGTCTATGTTTCCAGGAACGGCGTAAGTGTCGTCCGCTAGAGTCAAATTTTTAAACTCAATCACTGCCGAGGTGTCAACCGAAACGGTTGGCAACCGTTCAGTGACCCTATCTACTACTAGTGCATTTATATCAAAGTTAACATTACGATCTATCCGAGAATAAAATTTTAAATTAATATATCCCTGGGTAGCTTTACTAGTACCTCCGATGCCTTTAACTACAGGACATGAAAGTTTCCTATTTATTACTAAGCCTAAGCGCTGACAACATTGTCGTGTTATAAAGCTATTTTGGGCTCCGCTGTCCAGCAGTGCACGAACGCTTTGTTCATTCCCACGCGAATCCTTAACCAAAATACGCGCCGTACCCAGTAACACGGTTGAAGGAGGTTGTGCTCCCATATTTGCCAATGAGCACAGAGCGACATCACCAGGTCGACCGCTAGAATCGTTGACCTTAGTAGGGGTGAATTCCTTATCCGCTTTACTTGACGCCGCTATGTTGCTATTTTCAAAATGTAATAGCGTGTGATGTTTCCTGGCGCACTAGCTACATACGGAACTCGAATTGCATTTTGCAACTAAATGCTTATCGCTTAAGCAGTTCAAACATAGGTTGTTTGTCTTTACTAATCTATAACGTTCGCTTGGTGAATATTTACGAAAAGTCGCACAATTATATATATTACCGTGTTTATCTTTACATACGATACAAGTATGCTGAAGTGATGTTGACGTAGCGGTTACGTACGTTAACGACCCTGCTATTTTAGATGGTTGAGTCTGTCTACGGTCGACGCACCTTTTAATCTCCTGTTTAACGTTCGGAGAGCGCTGCATCACCTTTATTTGATCTCGCACGAACGATGCTAATGAATGAAAGGAAGGCATCTCCGAGCTACGATGCTCCATTTCAAACGCACGCACGGTGTCGGGGTTTAATTTCTTTAGTGCAATATGGAGAAACACCACGTCCATAAGGTCATTAAATTTTAAATTCTTAAGTGCAGCCACCGATGCCACAAATTTATCTAGAAACTGCTCTAAGCCGTTGCTGTTCGCGGATGATATAGGTTTAAGATCGAATATCTGGTTCAAATATTCGGAAGCTAACATTCTCCTATCTTCATATTTAGTTTTAAGAGTTTCGAATATTAATAACTAATTGTTTGCTGTAGGTGTAAAACCAGAGCAGATCGACTGTGCCCTGCCACTAAGTTTACTAATTAAGTAATATAATTTTTCAGCGTCCGATAACGATGGGTTATTGTGTATATTGTTTTGAAAACTACTGAAGAAGAAGGGCCACGTCTTAATATCACCATTGAATACCGGAATATCTATTGACGGCAACCTAATTGAGTCACGAGGACGTACCTGCAATTCCGGCTTTGCTTCGCTTTGAGATTGTAGGAGTTTTGCCGTTCTTTTCACGCGACGCAACATATCTTCGAATGCCAGCAGCGGTTGGTAGTTCACTATGTATTTCGGGTCGATTTGTAATTCCAAATTATTAATTTGGTCTAATATTCTTTCGTAATCCGTCCGCAAGGAATCCACCGTTTCAATTTCATTCAGAAAAGTTTCCCGCACCGCTTCTACATTAATGTTCTTTATATGATCGCTAATGTTTTGTATACGTGAAAAAAGTACGTCCCTCTTGGCATAAAGCGTTTTAATTTTAAATTCACTTTCACTAACTGCCATTTTAAATTATTATAACAAAGTTATTAATCACAATTAATCTCACAACGCACAACGATGGACGATGGACACTCGGTATGCCGTATTACGTAATTAAATCGAACACCTGCTACAGTCGAGGCGACGCGTTGCTCGTTGCGGTAACTTAATATTTTTATCAAATTATCGGGTAAGCGTACCACACGGTTGCTATTACACTGTTTCAATTATTTAATAAGCTTTAAATTTAACCAAATACGAGCGCCATAAAATAAATAATTCTGTTTGCGAGTACCTAATCAAAATTTAAATTTAAACGAACACTATTTAAGTCTATTCCATAGATTAGAGTGCATTATCTAAATAATTAATTTAATAATTCGACCAGAAAATGGTTGGAGTACCACTAAACACCAGTCCAAATCCGGCTCGAAGGACCATAAAATGGTGGAGCCACTTGTTTAAGGCTGCCGAAGTCTAGTTCCCCGGTCGAACCTTAAACCTATTACGCGAGATATTAATCTAAGTGGACTGTATCTACAAAATGATTCTACACTTATATATGCGGTACAATGCACCCGCTCTTCCCAAAAAAAAAAACGAACTATTATTTGCCAAATCGATGAAAGGAATCCTGCTTGATTAGGAAAACACAAAATTGGAGCGGGTTAAAACGATTATATCAAGCAGGTTATAATATTGGATATTGACTCACCGGTATATTTCTTCTATGCGGTCGAGCACTATAACTGCGACTTCTGGAACCTCCTCTGGACAGACACTCTGGGGCCCCAGAGATACGTCGGGAGAGAATCGGTGTGGTTTCAACGGCGAGCCCGGCGGGAAGAGGCCACGCGTCGGTCGCGCGTGTCTTATATATCCTCGGTTCCGATGATTACGTGATGTTCTAGAATCATCTTCTTTCCCCTCCCACCCCACCACCCCGATGTGTCGATAGGAGGGTACGAATGATATCGTTTTGGAAAGGGATAACCGATTTGGCAGCCTACCGTCAAATAAAACAAATACGAATGGTTTTCCGCGCAACCATAGTCAAATGGCGGATTCGAACCTACGACGTTTTGAGTTTGCATTCTGCGCCCTGCCGTTAGGCTACTGGTACTTTTATTTTATTGATAAAAAAAATTAATAATTTAAAAAGTCAAAATAATGGTATAGTTTACGCAAACGCTGAAGATTATTTTGGTTTAAATATTACTTCAAAATGATGTAGAACCAGTGGCGGCGCTAGGCGTCGGCGACGTCGGCGACCGCCGACGGCCTCGCACTTGAGGGGGCCTCGCAAAACTTTTTTTATTATTTAAAATTTAGTTATTCATTATTATTTATTTTAATATCATACACTTGCGCGATTTAAGTGAGTGTGTTACTCGTTTTTTGCGATGAGCACTTTACGGGCAGAATCGTCTGGCAACACTGAAAGTTTAACATCTTCGTGCGCGAGACGGGGAATGCCCGTGTCGTTTTTGTATTTCTTCTGCGAGCGAAACGTAAACAATCATTCCTTTTGTGAATGCAACGCAAGCACTCGCAGTCTAGTCTCGCATGGACAAAATTTCTTTTTATTGTGTTGTAAAGTCAGTCAGTACCACGGTGGTAATTTTGTGGATAAAAGTGTTAACTTATATTGTGATTTCGTTCATACTTCGAAGGTTATAAGATAAGGTAAGTCAATATGAACTTCTATAACAACTTTAACGTAAAGTATTTGTCAACATCAATAGGTTCCTATCTTTTATAAGTCTTAATTGCATTGTATTTCTTTATGGCTATCGAAATTTTAAAAAGTGGATAGTTTTTGTAGTTTTTAAATTCAAACTGTGCTAGTGTATTTTTTTTTCGAGAACTAAAATCTTTAGCGGTTCGAGTATGTTTATAAGCACGCACATGTTTATAAAAATATTACCCTCAAAATTTTCAAAATTTTTTTTATTATTTTTATCGAGTTTTTCTATTGTTGCGCGTAGATCTAGATTACTTTGTATTAAAAGAACTCCGCGCTAGCATAGTATAAATAGGGGAAGTAGGCTATCTCCGGCCCAATCCGCGATACAATTGCCTACTGTCTTAGGGTTGTGACTATTAGCTATATTTTAAATCAGTACCTATAAATTGGTAAGGGTCAGGAAGTTGTATTTATATCCATGAGAGGTTAGCGTTAATTATGTTACACGTTGTATACTAATCTTTTTTTTTTGTTTTTTTTTTAATCGGCAATAATGTGTTTTTTTTACACATAAATGACCATTAAGTATTTATTTTTAATTAATAAAAACACAAATAATGCAAACATGTCTATTGAATCACACAATACGTTCTCCTGCGATTATCACACATTTTTCATTCATTTAGCGGTGCTGAAAAGCCGTGACGCGCGAATCTCGTGCAATGTTAGCCCCGACTGGCGCACCTCGAATTGAGTCGAGATTTTGTTAAGTGTGCGTGCGGCGATTCATAGGTACTACGGCGCACACATACCGCGCGTGGTTCGTTTGTATGAAGATAACTTACTTGCCGTCTTTATACTTTGGCATTCGAATCTAGTGTTGTTTGAGTACAAAATAACGTAAATAAATAATTTTAATCAGTTTTCTATTAAAAGCATTGGCGTACGTATTTATAGTTTTTTTATAATCTGCTGCACAAAAAACATCGAACTACAGATCGATAGATCTCGTATCGCATTATTATTAACTTTAACGATACTGGGCCTATTTAAAAGTTGGTATCGAATTAAATAATTATTTAATTTCAATGTTTTATTTTTTATTTTTAGGTCATCATGTCTGGAGGACCAAGTAGAGACAGAGATAAAGGGAGGAAATGGGAATCCGGAGCATTAAAAAGAAAAAGAAAGGTTGAAGCTGTTATATCCAACCAAGCTCTAAGTTCCAGCATGTTGAAGTTTCTCAAGAAACCTTCTTCGAGTGTCACTGCTTCAGAGTCATCTGATGAAACTTTAGTTTCTAAGCCAGTATCAGAGTCAAATGAATCTTTTTTTTGGAAATTCTGATACAGTTTTACCTGCAAAATCGAGCGAACCTACTATGATCCAAATGTCGGAACCCAATATAAAGTTACAAAGTAAAACGTTGTGTGACTCAGAAAATCAAGTGGAAGGAGTTCATTTAAGAGAGTCATTTATAGACTTAGATCCAAAAAAGTGGGTATTTCCAGTAAACAATTCGCAGCGTCATGACCTAACTCAAAACGGACCCAATCAAGATCTATGAAATCTGATGACAGTTACCTAAAAGACGCAAATAAAAGACATTTTTCTAAATTTCATTCACACCGAAAATTAAGTAACGGCGAAACGCTACATCGCCGATGGTTAGTTTACTCCATTTTTCAAGATAAAGTTTATTGCTTTCCATGTAGACTTCAAATTTGCAGACACAGATGGTAAACGAAGGATGTTGTGACTGGAAAGATTTGAGTTGGATATTGCAAAGACATGAACAAAGTCAAGGACACATGGTATGCATGATTAAATGGATGGAATTCTATAAAGGAATCAAACACGGAAAAAAATAGATAAAGATAATGAGAGATCTATTAAAGAATCGCCAAAGTACTGGTATAATTTGTTTGAAAGAATGATTGATATCATAAACTACCTAGCGTCACACAATTTGGCATTTAGAGCTCATGGAGAATCCTTTAAATTGAACGATAGCAAAAACAGTGGCAATTTTATAGATTTATTTAAGTTGTTATCCAAACTACGGGGGCACATGCAACGTATTAATGAAAAGCAACTAACTCAACATTATCTGAGCCACGACGTCCAAAATGAATTAATTGCATTAATGTCTAAATCAGTTATTGAAGAAATCATACACAGAGTTAAACAAGCAAAATACTGTGCCATCTTGCTCGACTGTACCGGGGATGTCAGCCGCGTTGAACAAATGTCAATAATATTAAGATTTTGCAATTCTTCAACTGGAGTAATAGAGGAACATTTTGTTGGGTTTATTGCCGTCACAGAAAAAACGGGAGAATATTTAACAAATTCCATACTACAAGAACTGGAAAGAAATGGTCTAGATATCCAAAACTGTCGAGGACAGGGATATGACAACGGCACCAATATGGTCGGTATTCATAAAGGTATCAGAACAAGAATACTTAATATAAACCCAAGAGTATTCTTTACGCCGTGCGGATGTCACAGTTGGAATTTTCTTTTGATGGATGTAGCTAACTCTTCTACAACAGCCAAAACGTTTTTTGGCTTCATCAATAAAATCTATGTGCTGTTTTCAAAGTCAAATAAGCGTTGGGATATTGTGAAAACGAAATTAAAATTGACATTAAAAACTCTATCTGAAACACGATGGGAGCGTAGAATCGGAGCAGTAAAAGCAATATTTTTGCAATTTGATGATGTTATCGAATGCGTGAATGACCTGAAAAATGAAAGTGATGATTAGAGTTTTCTAAGCGACTGTGACACAGTCTTGAATGAAATGTTAACTTTTGAGTTTGTTGTTGTGATACACGTATGGTACGAGGTTTTACTACGTGTGAACAATGTAAGCAAACTATGGCAAATGGTTCAAGTCAACTTGAAAGTCGCTATTGATACTTTACGGTCATTTTGCAGCTGGATTCAAGAATTCCGTAATACAGGATTTGACAATAGTGTCGCACAAGCTCGATTATTTGTAGAGTACTTTCGAAATTGAGACCCATTTTAAAGAAAAATGAACAGCCAGGAGAAAACGAATGTTCGATTATGAACATACTGATGAACCTATTCAATCTTCTGAAATGCAGTACAGAGTTAACTTTTTTAACACAAATGATTGATGCTATTATAGTTGATACCGAATGTCGATTAAAATGGCTCAATGAATAATTTGAACGATTTGGTTTTATTTATGATATCAGATGTTAAAATTCTATATCAAAAGAAGACCTTCTCATGTGCTGTAATGATTTAGGTACAATATTTCGAGAAGGCGAAAACAGCGACATACAGCCTTTCGAACTGTAAGAAGAACTCCAACTTGTAAAATAAATTCACTAGACTCTATCAACGACGCGAAACAACTCATTCAATACATTTTAGAGAATAATTTGGAAGAAATATATCCAAATGTTTTTGTAGCAATTAGAATCATGCTAACAGTTCCCGTCATTACAGCTTCCGCTGAGAGAAGCTTCTCAAAGTTAAAATTGATTAAAACCTACTTGAGAAGCGCGATGAGTCAAGGGAGCTCCTTTATCTTCGTTAGCAGTTCTATCAATTGAAGCTGAAATAGCGTCTGGTATTAGCTATGATGTAATCCTGAAAAAGTTCAGTGGGGCCAAAAGCCGAAAAGTTCGTTTAACTTCTATTTATGTCAGTTTTGTCATCATTTGATAAGCAATAAAACTTGATTAATAACAATAAAATGTTCAATAAAATTTGTTGATTATATTATTTTAACTACAATTCGGCTTACGTAATTTAATATTTTCTTAATTGGGAAAAAAGGAGGCCTCGCGAACCTAGTTTCGCCGACGTCCATGCGAGATCTAGCGCCGCCACTGTGTAGAACTTTAGAGATATTGGGGCTTGTTTCAAAGCTTTTTCGGTCGATAGTTGAATTTGATCCAGCTTTTTTCTTTACATAAAAAGTATGTAACGAAAATGTATTCTATTATAATAAAAGTAGGTATAGTTATATTTGCAAGATGAAAAGAAATATTTTGATTGCCTATATTCCATAGAATCTACAAATTAGAGCTCTAATTTGTAGATTCTATGGAATCTACAAATTAAATCAGGTCTTTGTGAGTTTTTGCCTAAACATGCATCAGGAAAATGATTGATACTAAATAAATAAATAAGTTATCTAAAATTCGCTTTATTATTATTGTAGAAGAGAAAACAAACTATTCTTTAACAAGCAATTGTTATTTCAAGCAGCGAACGAAAAACACAATTTAGGTGAAGAAACCTTGCAATTTCGCTTTTTTTGTAATAGCCCTTTTAAATAAGATTTTGCTGGACTCCCTGTTTCGAGTTCACGTAATTAATTGATAACCCCTTATCTAACTTGTCACCGTGGTTTAAATCAGCTGGTTACCAAAACGTCATGACATTTGTCAGATGTGTTTATCAAACCCTTCAAAACAATAACTAAGGCATTAAAGTTAAACCCTATGTCAGCCCCATAAAAGACGATATACATTCATAAAAAAATATTACCCTCCTTCTGGGGTACTAACTTTAATTACTGCGAGATCGACATAGGCAGATACCTTAATAAAATTTAAGAATAAATTCTTACTTACATTTCCCTTTTTCGCTATTTTAATGCCATCGCAAATGTATTCCTTCTCAGATGCCGAAATTAGCGGATGTATTTCTGGGCAATCGTATACTAAAAACCACCAAATTATTGTCCATAATAACGCGAAAATTCCAAATGCGTAAAAACCCCACTCCCATCCAAGAGATTCAATTAACAATCCACAAAGTGACCATGTAATAAAGGTACCGATGGAACCTCCGATCAAAGCTCCGACAAACTTTCCTCTATCAATGGGAACTGCCCAATGGGCTATTAATGAATAGCTTGCAGGAAATAAAAATCCCTGAAAAACAATGAGCGTGATCAGAAAAAATTGTGAGTTATTGTCACAAAACTCTGTTTATATATGTATTTTCATGACACAGAAGACAGCATAGCTAATTGGTAACTTATTTATTTTAAATCGTTACTAAATTAATACCAAAAATTTTGAAAAAGAAAATACTTAATAATAAAATTTCACACAAACAAAGAAAGAAAATGGAGCGCTACGAACATTTGAAGTGACAAAAACCAAGCCAAAACCATACTCAATTTATTGTAACAACGCGCACTCACGTAGTTACACAAAATTATTGTATATCATTGACTTATACAGGTTGTTAGTGTAAACACCGTTGTCGTTGAAACCAGTGGTTTGGTTTCACTTATAGAACGTAAATTCAATGAAAAATAACAACATTTTTTTAGTGAAATCTCAATTTTTCCTTAATTCCTCAATTTTTGTCTGTCCTAAGCCAGGATAAAAGCATGAAGGAAAAGTTACATCACAGGTTATGTGTACCTATTGTGTTTTTATTGGAATGTTCTATAGGTACCTAGCTAGCGCGGGCGGTGATCTTTACAGTGATTACATCACTCGGGCGCATAGGGTATCCATGAATTTACGGACGATGTCGGACAGAAACTTTTTTAATTTTTTGGAAGAAAATAGCGTCTTTTTTAAATTCATTGAATTTACGTTCTATAGGTGAAACCAAACCACTGGTTTCAAGGATAACGGTGTTTACACTAACATCCTGTATATTACTAGCGTATTGTATATTTATTTGTATGCGTCCGACAGTGAACTATTACGAAAAAGATGTGTGCATGAGTGCGTGTCAAGAAGTTGAGCATAGATTTGGCATTGCTGAAATGTACGCTTCCTTATATATACAATGTACTCTGTGATGTACGTGTATCGCTCCGTTGATGTTTCTTTGTTGGTCTGAGACTGAGATTAAAATTGAATGTTAAATTAATACATAATTCTAAGAACATTTAAGCATTTCTTTTTAAATGGTTTTAATTTTAATCGTATTTCATCAGTCCTATTTGGTTTAAATTAACATAAATTATTAAGTTGTTAATGCGTGTTTTTTTATGAAGTGTTTAGTTAAAATGATACGGTTATGTAGTAGTTAAGAGAGATTTTAATTGTTACTTTTATCTTAGTGCTTAAAACAGGTATATTCAGGGAAATCATTAAAAATATGCTTACTCCGGAGAACCCGAGAATAACCCTTAGTGCTAACATCATACTAAAACTATGCTTGGCAGCTGCAGGGCTAAGTAGCGTTAGTATGGCGCTGAATAGAGTGGTGCTGAAAATCACTCGACGTGAACCCCAAAGTTCAGTTGCCAGTGGTCCGCCAAATAAATTCCCCACTAAGTAACCCCAGAAGTAGCCACTAAGTACATAGGCGCGCTGGTATGGCGTCCAGTCCAGCACCACTTGTGAAACCTATAATTTGTTATAAAATTGTTAAACAGTTTCGAAAATACATAACTATAACAAGAATTTAATAAATCAAAACATAATTGGACCACTCAAAAAGTTTTGCAAATATAAAAAAGTTCTAATGTTTTTATCATAAAAACTCACCACCAACATTTAAACAAAGTTTCATACTTTTTCTGAATACACCTCTTCTATGGCCTGGCGAACACTAGGTCGCTCCTAGCGCATCTTACGCCTATGAAAACTGTCACTTTCAGTAGATATTTTTATTTTGGGGACTAAAAAGAGGTCACAAGGTGCCAAATTAGGATTGCAAGGAGGGTAACCTAAACGCTTTAAACGAGTGTATTTTTATAGAATAAGGGCGACAATCGAGCACACACTCCATCTGATGGTAAGTGAACGCTGTGGGCCCATAGTCAACTACATTTATACTCGATTTAGAATAAAAAGGCTCATGCGTTTTCACCCCTGAGGACTAAGGTGGAATGCCTCGTTTCCAGCAAAACCCAGTGTAACCCAGGGTCCCTCGATTTGAGCGCCGAGCGAGCGGTCGCGATGTCACAGTGAAGCCTGCGGATCCCCTTGTCCGTTCGCTTGTTGCTCACAGCAGAGAATGCTTCTGGCTATGATTTGGTAGTAAGTATACTATTTGGCATTGATGCTACTTTGATTTTGTAGAGAAATACACACTAGATTTCTGTTAAAGTGAGAAAACTAGATATAAAATCTTCCCTACGCTTCTAAATCGCTTCATTTTGGTACATATACAGTTTCTAAGTAAAAGGTACGCAACCTATGTAGACAGTAGACATACTCCCAATCTTTACAACCTTGTTAACGAGAGACTTGTAAACGATAAATCCGAAACCTCCTTGGAAAATAATACTGCCCTCCCAGAGATAGAACAAGTCAAAATCCGAGGATTACCGTGTCCTCCTCCTCTCTTTGGACCACAAATAATCCTATAATACCCCAGAGCAAATTGCCTACCTCTTCTTCCAGCTCCAAGGTCATTTCGTCATTCCTTAGGGTGTGTACGTTAAATGTTACCAGGTCGAGTCGTGTAAGGTGGCAACCGTACCACCACCAGAGATTGTTTGCACCCCCTGCCCCGCCGTTACCATAATCGCAATCGGAAAATCAGTACCGTCGGGGACTGAGGGCTGTTTCTTTGTACCTTCGTCATAGTATTCATTAAAATTTTTTTGATTTAGATTTTTAAAAATCTAATCTCATTCTCGGTTCGGTCTATTCTTAGATATGGTTGAACCGAAGTGTGATGAAACATCATAAACAAAAGCACAAGCAATGCAAGAAGTGATCAAGATTTCTTATTTAAAACATGTAGGATATTTTTGTAAAATCCGTAAACTGATATATTAAAAAAGTTTTTGATGAATGTGTACATGTGAACATCATAAACTTAAATAATTTAAAAAAAATTAACAAACTTTTTTTTCGTTTGCAATCTTAAAGGAAAAACACTATCTCTTATCTCTTAAAGTATGGATGCGAAATCGATTTTTTTTATTTCAACAATATTTGACAACAAAACTGTAAGTATTAAACAGTAAGGGGGTACCCATATTTCATGGTGGAATTGGCTTCAGCCGTTCAGGAAAACCATTATGTCTACGAAATACGTGAATGCCATTCTCATCAGCTAATCGAGTGGTTTGCCAATTAGCTGATCGCATCCGTACGGTGCTGAAAGTAGCCGAAAGGTTGCGACGACGTGTTTAACTTCGACGGCGCCGGAGATGGCCGTACGGCGTTTAAATGACCCGCTCGCATGATTTCATCACCGATGGCGTAGAAGACGTCCGAACGGCGTTGGATGACAGCTGAAAGATAAATGATGAGTCGACTGCCGTACGAACGTAAATAGTTCGTTCGGAGGAGTCGACTGTCGAACGTAAGAATGTCGCGACGGTCGTTCTCGGAAATCAACTACCGAATACAAGTGAACAGCCGAGAGAACAAACGTCGCGACGGTCGTCCTTGGAAATCGACTATCGAATGCAAGTGAACAGCCGTCGGGACGAAGTTTCGAAGCAGTTGACTTCCGATCGCTTGTGAATAGCCGTCGCAACAGCTGATCGGCGCTAAGCCGAGTAGGGTACGCACTCGGCTTAAGCCGATTCAGCGTCGATAAATGTGGGGACTCCCTAAGGTGTTATGACTTTTTTATAGATCTTCAATATTTATTTTAAGCATTTAAATATATTGCACATAGTTTTCGAGATAATAGCATAAACTTAGATTAAAGTGTTTTTTCTTATCTTCTCGTCACGTTTATCTTAAAAGTCGAAAGATCGACGTGTTTGCAGTGATGATATATGAATCTGAGACGTGGTCCTTCGCTGATCACCTTATAAGGGAGCTCAAGTTCGCTTAGCAAGCTATGCTGATGGCTATGCTTGGGGTTTCTTTGCGTGATAGACTTAGAAATGAGGATATCCGCAGTAGAACCAGAGTGACCGACATAGCGCAACGGATTAGTAAGCTGAAGTGGCAATGGGCCGGTCATATAGCTCGAACAACGAATGGGGAAAAGGAAGTTCTCAAGTGGTAGCAACCGGTAACTGAAGTGTAGGGCGGCCACCACATGGTGGAGTGACGACCTAGTAAGTTGTGCAGGAAGTCAATGGCTGCAGGTGGGTTAGGACCGTGCTTTGTTGCGTAACTTGAGGGAAGACGTTCGGCAGCGTACCTATGAGCAGCTGTAATGATGATGATGATGATGATAACAGGTTTTATTGCGTTTACAATATGCTGCAGCAGAGACGTGGTAGCTCAGATGGTTAACGCTCGCTGTAAATATAACAGAACGCGAGTAACCCGGGTTCGATCGCCACCGGCACCAATGAAATTGTTAATTGCAATTTTAAGTGCTGATTTACTACGTGCTCGGCGGTGAAGGAAAACATCGTGAGGGAACCTGCATGTCTGAGGAATAAGAAAAAAATATTTCGAAGACATGTGAAGTTTGCCAACACGCATTGGGGTAGCGTGGCGGACATTTCCTTGCCCTAAAACCCTCTCGGAAGTGAGGGGAGGCCTGTGCCCAGCGGTGAGACGTATATAGGCTGTAACTTTACTTTTTACTTTACTATACAGTATACAGGTGAGCATAAAATTACTTGGTTATGCTCATCTCACTTGCATGAAATATATCTTAAGCATTACAAATATAATGTGTACATACTCACAGATTCAGTGTGATTGGTCACTGGTACCATGGCCACCAAGTTGACACTAAGGTTTACCCGCATCACACAATTACTTCATTCACACAATTACTAGAAAATATCATAACCGCTATCACCCATCTCCACTGCATTTTTTAAAACAAAAAAGATGACTGCCTTTTGGCACAAAACTGCATGAGTATATGAAATTAAATACTGAATTTAAATTTCATTTTCATAGCCAAAGAACGTTTTAGCCGTCATTCGCGATTCAATAATGATAAATTTAAATGTCTTTAGAATTAGTCTTATCAATGCTCGCTATCAGTGGAAGAGCAAACTTAAGTCATTTATTATACTGACGCAAGATGAAATGAATTTCCCTATAACAATAATGGCTCAACACGGAATTTCGGAATTTCTTTTTTCATTTTTGATTCAGGTAGGTCAGGAGGAGTGAATGTCCATATGCACTGGTCACAGAACACCGCTATTCTTTAACAGTCTCTAACAGTTTTAGTGTAGTATAATATTCCGCACAGTTAACAATTATACGAAATAAGCAGTTGAAATAAGACAGAAGAACAATCTCGTCATTTTATTTTTTTTCTGATACCTCTCTAAGCTGGAGAATTACTTACATCGAGTCAATTTAGGTTACCGTTACAGCCTATCAAAGTTCACTGAAAATAGGAAGCCATCCATAGAACGCTTTATATGTAAAGCGTGGGAGTACAGGTAGTAGCAGGTAATCAGCCCCGGATATTCAATTTTGTTAAACAAAATTTTAAAAAAAATTCAATTTTGTTAAAACGCCTAAGGCGGGGTAAAAACTGCGAAATGCCGCCCCGCCCACTTATATTTATTTTTACCTTTATCATCTTTATAATTTCGGCTATCAGATGTCCACTAATTGATTGATATTTGGACATACGAGTAGGCCTTCCGGAAATAATGCATCCATCGCTGTTCTTTCTGTGTTAAGCCTATTTATTTACAGATATATAGACATGAACGTGTAGGGTATATATTTTATATACAGCACAAGATAGGATTTAAATGAAAATATGTATAATAAAAATCAAAATCAAATGTGTTATTGCATTTGTTAATTGAAATTACAATTTTACTCTTCGAGATTTTTGTTCAGCAAATTAATCTATGGCCTTGTCATAATTTAACTCGTGTGCAATTCGATTTTCTATCGCTAATATTGCAAGACTCGATAAGCGTTCCTGGCTCAAAGAAGATCGCAAATAATTTTTAATTAGTTTTAGTTTGCTAAAAGTAAAACTTCGCTCACAGCTTGCGAATGTAGTAGGAAGCGTAGAATAAATTTGCAGGGCAATACATATATTAGGAAAAGCATCCTGCAAATCATACGCATAGATCTGTTACAAGAGATAGAAACCGTTAGCCTTTTCTATATCACCAATTAAAAGCGGAGCTTGCGTTTTAAAAACGTAGAGTTCCTGGCAGAATTTAATCTCGCTCGTTTTTCGAGCCAGATCTGCTCCATAATTTTGCAGTTCTTCAATTGACATTTTCAAAATATTAGTACCATTAAGAAAAGCAAAATGCCATCAAAATCATAACTTGTAAAAAAACCAAGTCTCGCAACTTAGGTCTCCTAACTTAAAAAATTGTGAGATCCAATAACAAGTCGGTTAATTTATTCAGTCCCTACTTAAGGGACCTTCTGTTTTAAGTTATTACGTAATTAGCTAACCTAACAACATTTTATAGTGACCATTTTCAATGTTAAACATCTTATACGTTTTAAATATATAGATTGACTGTGTGAAGTGTTCGGATAAAATATTACCTAGATTGCTCCTGGCTCTCGTAAAGTTTCATCATAATCAGCATAGCCATTCCGAAGATTAGCCAATACGGACAGACTGACACGAAGAGGGATAGAAAGACACAGAATTAAAAAAAATTGGTTGCCTGTACTGTAAAGTCGATTTACATTTATGATAGTTTAACGTGACAACGTCATAACAAAACATTGATGAAATGATTGCGTACTTTGTAGAAGAAAGATAGATGCGGCGCAAGCCGAACGCTCAAGCCGATCTTGTCTTTCGCTCGCTCGTGCAGCGCTCTCGCTCCGATTGTATCGTTACAATAAGCGTAACGTTACAATGAGTCATCTTTTTTCGTGCGTGCAGTCGGCGTTCATAGATCTACTAAACGTTGTCACGTCAAAAATATTTGTCTTGTGAGCATGCAAATAACCACTTGAGATAAATAGAAGCTAGTTACTTCAAAATTACAGACAGGCACTTCAATTTTATTCATATGTAGGTATAGATATAGATAACCTAGACATTGATACCGCTATTTTAGTAAGTAATGTTATTTTAAAGCGATACTTTCGTACCTATACAGTGTTATAACGTAATAATAAATAATTAATTAAAAATATTATGATGATGGTTTCATCTTGGCTGGTTTAGACCATAAAAAATGCTTTGCTGGGTTTCTGGTGGTTCTTTTACGGACAGAGTTTTTTTCCCAACCAGTAGTAAAAGTATAAAATTACTTTTTCTATAGGATAGGGTGACAAACGAGCATACAGTCCACCTGATGGTAAGTGGTTGCTGCGGCCCATAGACATCTACATCTATCCGATTACAAATTAAAATGCAGATGCGTTGTCACCCGTGACTAAGATAGAATGCCTCGTTTCCAGTAAAAGGGGTCTCCGGTTCTACACACATTATACAAAACACCGCAGCATTAAGCTACTATTTTACGCTGGTATTCTGTGAGAGCGTGGCACTTCCCCGGTCGAGCCGACCTATTCGTGCTACAACTATACTACTAACTACTAATATAACTGCAGCATGGCTCTACCACGTATAAAATACTTTCAATAAGTATTTTGTTCTCTATATTATAGTAAAATTATTCTATTCTATTACATTCACGCCAAAATAAATACATCCATGTGGATTACATTATTGTGTCGAACATTATCACGAGCACGAGATTAAGTGATCAAATAAGATAATAATGTAGAACATGATCTTTCAGTATTTGTTTCAATTTTAAGATAAGAAAATATTGAAAGTCGTATATATACATATATAAGTAGATGCTGTGGCTCATAGACATCTACATTTATCCTCGATTGAGAATTAAATCCAGATGCGTAGTCACCTCCTAGGAATAAGATTCATTGCCTCGTTTTTAATAAAAAAGGACCCGATTCTCTACACTCAACATATAAAACACAGCACCATTAAGATGCTATTTTACGCTGGTATTCTGTGAGAGCGTGGTCCTGTCAAGCGGACGCATTCTTGCTACTCCCTACATATCGGCAGCGTGGCTCTATCACGTTTTTAACCTTATTGACGTTCTAAAAAATAACAAAAAAGGCATGATTTTTTTAACCTCATCACGACCACAAATGAATAAATTTCATCAGTAATTTGTTGTTATAATATTGTACGTTGACTATGTCGACAGAGAGCCAGTGAATAGTGTTACTAGGACATGAATCTTTGCTATAATAAATCTCTTTCTTAGAGATTTATTATACATTCGTATCACACACAGTCGTGTACATAATTATAATATTTTCTGGAAAAAACAAATCCAGGGGACTAAATCAAGGGCACTGAAACTAAATTAGTGGTTTTTGAAATTTTTGTCTGTTATATATATATATATACACAGAATGGGTCCCACATATATGCAATAAATAAAACCACATACTTATCGCCTTTGCTGACGATATTAAAAAAATGAACGTAATCAGTCCAGTAATTAGGCCAAAAAGTGGAGTTTTAATTTTAAGCAGATTTGAACACTCATAGAATTGGGTCACTAAGTCAATGATTCAATGAACTTGAATCCTTGAACATTAAAAAGCGACGTTGCCACGCAGTGCAAACTATTGGTATTGCGACATATCGACAGCGGTGTCTTTTGTCGGCGTGCCACCCGCGTCACTCTTCCAAGGCGCAAGGGGTCAAGGTACGTTGTCTAAACAGAGTGTTCACTTTTACTGAATTTATTTTAATATTTATTTTGTTTGAAAATTTCACTTTTTTATTTTACGGGTTTTAATTTAATATTTAATTTTTCTACACTTCTACGGACTAGTATTAGGTGCATGGCCCATTCTACATTTCTATAAAAAGCAATAAGAAAAATAATGAGTAATTTGCTGAGGACCGTGAAAATGATTCCTTCGCCTTACTTAAGCTAGAATCTTGTGACAACCACGTACTTACGGATGAACTCCGATGTACACGGCCATGGTACCAACCTGTAAGAGATTAATAAATTAGATAAATTTCGAATATTTCTACAAAATATTGATAATGTGCACTCTATAATATATTCTCGGGATAGCGATGCCCGTACGGAGCTTATTCTTCTTCTTCATAACAGTGATTTGGTGGACGTGAGCTAATATTAGGCTCAGGGATCACGATAAAGTTTTTCTTCTAGAAGAACCACTACTCAATATTTCACTGAGAAAATCCGTGGGCACATTAGAATAATTTTTAAACAAGATTTTTTTAAAACCGGGTTTAAGAAAAAAAATTGTCCACGATTACAGCTACAATTTACCAAGTGTTACCATTACTATACCATTTCGGAATCCTTACTAAATGAAACACAGTTGATACTTCACCCAATGTTCTTTTGGCCTAGATTGACTAAACAGTGCATTGCAGTATATGCAAGCTGCATCATCTTCTCCCTCGTCGTCGTTAGCGTAAGGATCTTTGAGGTCCTCGTTATCGTCAAAAATAACACGCTGCTTTTGCTTTCGAGTCCTCGTGGACCTGCGTTTTTTAGGCGCGGACTTAGGTTCGACGCTATTTCCTTTCTCGAGATTCTTGTCATCATCCAAAACGATAGGCTTCGTATTCTTTGGACCTCTGTTGACTTTAGATTTTTTAACTGCAGATTTAGACTCCACACTATCATAAAATGTTACGCTTGGTTGCTTTTGTTTTTTAAGGGATGCACAATTTTCCTTTTTCTGTCTGTGTAAGTATTTCTGTCTTCTTGTAACCAACTCTTCCGAGTCGATGTTCTTTTGTAATTGCCAGGCATTCTGTATAGAAATAAGAAAAAATAAATTAAATACCGATCTACTAATCCTACTATAAGGGTAAGATGGCATACTATGCCATCTTACACCGACGTCTAGTATGTCGTCTTACCAAATAGATCATAAAAATTTCATTTAAAAGTAATGGCAAAACTTTTTAGGTTAGAATATGTTTTTATCAATATTTGAGCCGTATAATAATCCCCACTTACAATTAAAATAAGTTCAAACAGAAGATTCTTACCTTACGTGTATTTTCACTACCAAACAAAAGCGTTAGCAAAATTTTTTTCAAATGAAAAACACGAAAACGTTCACTACTTTGCGATGCGCATTCAAAGTCCGCCAAACAACACTTCGGTACTAGCGAAATCTATGATGCTCTCCAAAAACGTCACGGGTTCACCTATACCGCCAATAGTTTAAAGAAAACTGCTGGTGTGTCATCTTATCTGAGTATGTCATCTTAAGCACAATACCCCTATACGCCGCCTTAATAAATATGATATTGATACTCATATGCTTTCATGTGCACTGAAATGATGTGTAAACCACACGAGAAAAAAAAGTCATGAGGTGACTATTCGTACTAAAGTTACCTGTATGTATACATATAGTAAATCTGTAGAAAAATATCGTTTCTGTAATTCTAATATTTTCTGTAAAAACAGGTCCAGGGGACTAAGTAAAGTGTTTTTAGAATTTTTGTCTCTGTCTGTCTGTCTGTTTATTCAAGATTCACGCAAAAATTTCTTAACAGATTCATAAAAAATTGCACGTATATAGTTAGACCTGGGGCATCTTATCTACTTTTTATCCGATTACGGAACTTCAAAAAAGTATTTACCTTCCTTTAGATGTTAATTTCTATTTTATACGATTGACGTGTTTTATAAAAATAAATGAAATACTCATAAATAAAACCCAAAATTAGATTTAACCGTTGCATAATAAATTAAACTAGTCACACAATCTACGATATTATTGTTATATTCAATTTTTCGTAAACTACAAAAAGTAGTGACATTTTGCCTCCATTTACTAATAAATTAAATAATATAAATAACTTTCATTAATAGCCTTAGTTATGTAAATTGAATTCATAATTGATTAATAATTTTAATGTACATTTTTTAGTTTTTGTTACTTCTTTTTAGTAGATATAAATAAATTTCATAGAATATATAACAATTTTTTTTTATATTCTTTGAAATATAGAATATATAAAATATATAAAAATCTTTTTATTTAAACTATAAGGACAATAAGAGTTTTGTACTACTTAAATGGATGATAGTGACATCTATCGAAAATTATAAAATTAAGGGTGTTTCTAAGTTTAATTTCACATCAAATCAAAAAAGTTTAAGTAGGTATTCGTTTTTTTATCTATAAATAAACTGATAAAAATTGCAATTAGTAAAAAACTCTTATTATCCTTATAGTTTAAAAAAAAAAGATTTTTATATATGTATTCGTCAGATCTTAGAATTTATAATATCATAAATTAGTCGATTATTGAAAGTGAAATGGTGGTATATATTTCATAAAATTTAAGTGTTTGTTGACTACATGAGATTGTTTGGCGATATTAACAACTAAACACGACATTGCTATTTCTAGATGATATTGTAATATCGTAAGATAATTTCATTACACACCACTAACGGCGCTGATTGCATGTATTTAATAAAATCAGAATTTTTAAGATACCCACTACTGGGCACAGACCATAGCGAATTTTAGGTCAAAAAGGAGTAGATTAAGTTGACTCCGGGATGACCGACTTCACATACCTATACCTAAAAGTTATTTCCGAAATATTTTTATCACTTCTCAGATATGCAGGATTATTTGCGATGTTTATTTTTCACCACCGAGAACGTGGTAAATCGAAACTTCAAATTGCAGTTAAATATGAATGGAGTCAGCGCGGATCTAATTTAGATTGAAGACGTACCTACTACGAAATTTACATTTAGATCGGATTGATTACCAGCTTATACAGATGACTTTCAAGATTCTATCAATGCATTCTCTACTCATAGCTAAAATAAAAATAAACCCGTGTTTAAATTTTTTTTTTTGATATTTATAGTACTTTTTCACAAGAGTCTGTTCATTTACTCATGTGAGCTATGAAACCGGGATTGCTGCAAAAATTTCAATAGTTATCTCTAAAAATAAGAAAGCTATCTTAATATATGACAAACCATTTTAAAAATGTCGTTAAAAGTAAAAAAAATACTGTGTCAACGGTATCACGAACTATTCCATCAATTATACTTAAAAATCTCACAGTGCATTTAATTTTCTTATATCGGAATGGATACCAAACGAACAACATATTCAACTAAAAACCTTTTCTCTTAATAACAGTTTTGTGTACACATTTTTGTTAGTAATTCTGCTAAAATTGACAATAATGATAAATTATACAGACAGTGGCCATCGGTCTATAACGGTCTGACAATTTTTGATGCTGCAATAATAAGCACATATTTAATAGCATTGTGTTTAATTTGATCGGTTATGTACTTATTATTATTTTATTTAGCAGTAAGTAGATGGCGCTATTATTACATTAAAACTGTGACAACCAAAACCTTGTCCAAACCTTGAGGTGCGACTGAAGTGGCTCTATCGCACGAGAAAGCCACTAATATTTATATATTACATAAATTTGGCATAAAGCTGGTTGGCAACCGCACTTCTTTATTACTTTGCGTTGATATCAGGAAGATGCTGCTCATCTCCTGTTTCAGTTTCCCTCTGTCGCCTCTTAAGACACCCACGGGATAAAAGGGGGTAGTGGTTTCTTTGTCTCTACATGGCTTGTATATTACTTCTACTTCGGTTCATCAACTGGATTTTCTCCATAGACTGCCAAATAAGTTGGACATTTGCCATTGTTGCCACGCTTGGTATGCGAGTTGCCAACTGCATATTTTTATTTTTTTGGAGCTATGATCAGGAAGACGCTGCTTCTCATCTTATGTAGATTTCTACTTCTGTTCATGAACTTAGTTCTTCCCACACGTTTACCGTGAATAGAATTACATTTATAAAAATTTGAAGACTACTCGAACGTAAAAAATTGGTTGACCCTCCAGGCCATACCTTGAACTTTCCCCTAATTTGAAATGCAAAGCGCTCCAAATTTCACCAAATTATGACGTTGATTATGAAATATCGGAGTGATTTAAAAAAAAAGATTTTTTTAAATTTTTCGTTAATGATACTTCACAATCGAATCAACCAATTTTGACCAGAACGGCGGCAATCGACGTGGTTTTTCAAGGTTAAAAGCTTATTAGTTTTTGGAATCGATCGGTAAAGCCATTTAAAAGTCATTCCAAAATTTTCGAAAAACGGGGTAAAAACAATAACTTCCCGATTTTTGAAAATTTTCAATTTTCTTAGCGAGAAGTTAAAAATACTGGTGTGGTACTAATCAATATTAAATAGCACCAATATTAATAAAGAGCATGAATTTGAACCTTATTTTATCAAAACTATATCGACGTTAATAATGAATATTATGTAAATAACGCATTTCCAATTCCAGGACAAGTTTTCCTTCATTAAGACACTTTGAAAGACGTGCCCGATATAAAAAAAGGTGTTGCTTGACATATGATATTTATGCCATTCTTATAAACTAACTTATGTGTTTATCTAGTTATGCTAATTTTAGTACAGAAGTAAATACAAGCCCACGCGAGCGAAAGTTAAAAAGCTAGTTATCAATAAATAAAACACACGACAGTTAATTATTTTATCAATTGTCATTCGTTACGTGTATGTATTCTCTGAGTTACGACAATTTCACGCGCTTGCGGTCATGTATCGGTAAAGTTATAGAATATCTAATTGTCTACTAAGATATGACACTTGACATTGTAATAAAAAGAATAATATATTCACTATGTTTTAGTACTCGTTGTGATATAAAATGAATATCAGACAACTACATTATAAAAGTATAATTACATTTTTGCCTTTCGTACGCCTCGTACTGCGAACGGCTCTTTGTATCAGACTCGGAATAGTGAATTAATTTATATTCCCTTGTTTGTGGTATGTATGTCTGGTATTATTGTTTTTTTACAATTTTTTTTTTAAGTAAAATTTCGGTCTCTATTAGTAATAGTTTTTATAATATTGTTCCGTACCTCAAAAGGAATGAAAGGGAACTCCTGTAGAATCATCAGAAGTATTTTTTTCGTATTATCGAGGGTGGTGTCGTTTCTAGTGTGGTGACGGCCCTAGTGTGTGTGGTGGTGCTGGGATTGATGGTGACGGAGATAGTGCACGCAATTGAGGGAAGGTAGAAGATGCTCTTCAAACTGGCTAGGACACATCATTTTATTTCATTATTTGGAAGAAAGCAAATTACACACTACAACATCAAGATAATTAATTTCCGCAACGGAACGTCTGATTCTAATAATTTCTTATTGCTGCAAATTACGTTTGTGTTTCAATCCAAGTTATATCATTATTATTGTTTTTGTCCTTTTCTAAAACCACAGAGTAAGGAGCTAAAACTACGTCAACTTGGAGACTTCCATAGAAAGAATTGACCAGTTTCATCACGCGACACGCGTGTAGTAGTGACATAAGGTCCACTGCCCCATATCATCCTGTGGGTGTCGTAAAAGGCGCCTGAAATAAATAGAACAGTAGATTGGCAACAGCATCTTTCTGATAACAAAATAATAAATAAACTACGGCTGCCAAAACATGTGCCAAGCTTGGCAACTATGGCAAATAATATCTTTACGGGGTCAACTATAGGGGAGCCTGTGTTCAGCGGTGAACCTTTCGCAGGCTGTAATGAATGAATACAGTAAGCAGGCCGCCTCTCAATTTCTGAAAGGATTGTGGAAAACGTGAGCATTTATTTTTCCCTTATTAGTCCGCCATCCTAAACAATGTACGTTGGCGGCTAACACATGCCCTTAAAATACGCTATGCTTATGTATGTCGTACAAACTTTCCTCATGTTTTCCTTCACACCCGAACAAGTGGTAAATTACCACTTAAAATAGCAGTTAAAACTTGATTCTTATTATTTAACAATTAATATTAAAAAAAATAGTATATATGTTTGAATAATTTAATTGGTAAATTAATTTTCACTCAAATACACAATTCATCACAGTCATTGACGTTGAATGTTAATACAAGTTGTTACTTAAATTAAAGTTATACCTAATTAATCAACATAAATATATTTACTACACTATCAATTCGTCCGTTTTTAACATAACGACAGGGACAGTATTAGGCTACGTGATTTTATCACTACTACATACAATATCATTATTTATGATTTTTAATTAATAACTACGTTCACAACACACATTAATCCCAATCGTTAAAATTAACCATAATAATTATTTTCTCTTTGTCCTACATTGTTTAAAACAATAAGCAAGAGTTTGGCTGGCACTATTTTTATTATGTTACTTTAGGTGCCAATTATTTTTTTAATCATAATGTATACAAAAAAAGCTTTTCCTATATTTATGGCCAGAGGATTTTAAATTTTTAAATAAATATACGTTGGTATTTAAACGGTTGCCAAATACCAACTGTTTAAAATATTGCCGCCTGTGAACGGAAAAGGTTTCCTGAATCGCGAACGTTTTTTTTTACGAATTTGCTCTATAAAAATTATAAATTGTTTACGTCTTTACAGGTATTGTGACAGTAGTGTCAGTGGAGTTGCCACTCGGTCGTTTGTCCTGTTCATCTTCGTCTACCGGCGTTACGTAGTTCCAAGACTGCGTCTCGCCAGTACCAAATAGAATGAAGTAAACCGCAGAAGCGATGTATAAAGATGCACCCGTGATGAATACCGGCCGCCATTCCGCAAATCCATTCTGTAATGATATGAAATCATAGATAATTTAAAACATTTAATTTATACAAAAACGTTTACGCCTAATCTCTTGTCCTCCTCCACAACTCCACTGTTGGACATGGGCCTTTATCATTGTAGTGTTGCGCGCTATAATTAGCGCCTGGTATGTGGCGGCTGATTATTAGCGCCATCTGGTATTACGTATCAGAAATAGGAGTGTCAAGATCTTTCTAGAACTCTCCCAACAGCGCCATCTAGTATCGAATAGAAGAATTAAGCTTTCTAGAAAAGTCCATACTCGAACTTTCTGCACTTAGTTGGTTGGGACCGGTATTTGCTTGAACATTCTGGATGTTTCGATAGAAAAGGCCTATTTAAGGCCGTTTGAGGCCGCGACCGGGGCAGTATTGAATTTGCGATACGAGCAAAGCTTTCGGAGCGAAATAAAGTGAACTAAAGTGTTAAGTGTGATTAATTATTAGTGTGATTTTAGTTTTAATTGGTTTTCAGTAATTAAAGTGTCAATTTTGGTAATTTAATCGGCAGTTTTTATTGTCACGAACCCTAAGCTCGTAACAGTAGGAAGATCGTGTTCGCCACATTTGGCGATCACAGTACCAGATGCCTCGCACTTTTAACGATATGCTACCATATGTTTCCTTTTTCTTCTTTTAAAAACGTAATACACATGACACACATCCAGACTCGGAACAATTACTTTAGGCCATACAAACACAATTGCGCTATTCAAGTCCGCAGCTCTTAGCTCTCTTAGCCAAACGCTTAGCCATTACGCTACGGAGTCGTTTGGTTGGAGATCTCGGAGGTATCTGAGGTCGTGAGATCTATCTGGTATTTCCTATAGTCGTATCTATGAAATATTAACTTTTACACTTTTTGTTGCCAATTTAATTATCACTTTAAAAAATAAAAACTTAAAAAAAAACAGAAGGTTGCATGTTCTTATTACGTTGGAGTCACAACTTTGGTCGTGAAAACTTATCAGACGCATTGTAGTACATTTTATTTTCTGGTGCCAGATAGGTCTAACTTCCGCACCGTCGTGATTATAAATGTTTGAGGCTTCAGCAACTAGAGCTGTCTAGCATGAATTTGTATTGAAGCAATGGTTTCTTACCCCATTTTTAGTGAAGTGCGCAGTTACCATAGGAGTAACAAATCCAGCAGTATTGCCTATTCCGTTTGCAATACCGTACAATGTCCCTGCGAAGTTGGGAGCCAAATCCTGGTGGTTAACAAGATTTGTCAGGGTAGCAGCTCCGTTAGAACCCATAGAGAAAGTGATGAGTGCTACAGAGAGGATGGGGTTACAGCCCGTGTATCCCAAGCCAATCAGAAGTAGTCCTGGTACTACATGTGAGAAGAGACAGAAGAACTTCCTCATGAATGTAGTGGACACAACATTCTGCTTTACGATCCTGCAGAGTAGAAAAAAATGTATTTAGACAGTTTTATTTACATATGTATGTTATGACTCTAAGGTTTTATTACACAACAAAAATCGCAAGTTTTTAAATATTTTATTGAATTTACAACAACATATGATTTTTGTGAGGAAACTTGGTGCCGCGAAAACGAAGAGGTTATATTAGCTGCGGCGAAGTTACACAGCCTTTCTCCATTGTCGCTCGTCTCATCATGCAGAGAGTGTTTCACTATTACGTCTGCGTATATGTCCTCTTTTCCTACTTTTGCATTAATATCATCTAATACAAATAAGGTATCATGTTTAAGTACAGCTTCGCATAGTTTCTGCAAATTATCATAAAAGCTCTCCTTTGATTCCTAGCTATCTTCCTTAGTAGCTATCTTCGCTAAACTATTATTCATGTTCTAACAATGGCGCGAGATAGTGTCTCAGAATACATAATAGTACTACGTGTTCAACGTACTGGACTACTTTGCCACAGGTCCAGGGTCATTTTGCCAAAGCCTGCCTATCAGCAGTTTTCTATTACCGCTTGAAATAGATCTTTCCAAAAACTTCGAAATGGATTTTTTCTGATAGATTTAATTTACCTTACACACTACACTGAGCAGGCTCATTGTTTTTGCCCATTACGAGCCCGTGGGATTTAAGTTCGAAAGCGGATGGAATCTTAGCCATCATTCGCAGCCATTGTACGCCATCCATCAGGTGGACTTTAAGTTTTTTTATCATTTTAATTTTCTTTATGTTACAAAAAAGTAGTCTTTAATCTGTATCTTGTACAACGGAAAGCAAGCTGGCTCCAACCGAGCTTTGAATTCAGAACTTAACAAGCAACAACTGATACTTGAGTTTCATAGTTGGTCAGGTAAGTCTTAGAAAAGAACTTACCTGTCACCTATAGCACCGAAGATCAACGAAAACAACATCCGTGCCAAATACGGCAACGACGAGAGTGTGCCCGTCGATGTTAGGTTGAATCCTAACGCACTTGATACAAATTTCGGGGCGGCAGTCATCACGAAGTATAAACCCCAATTGCTGCCGTAGTGGAGTACAACCATCGCCAAGAAGGGGAAAGAAGTTAATATGTTCTTGAACGGCGGTACCATCTGTAAACAACACACTAATATAGAACATACACATAATGCGGTGAAATACGTCAAAAAATAAAAATGGTACTTTAGCATCAGGTAGCAAACTTTTCATTGTTGGACAGCCAATCTGACACGTGTCCCATGCAGGGAAAATTGTAATAAGCGTCATATTTGGCAGATTAATTGGCGCTAATAACATGTAATTGATTACACATCTACCATATGGGCCATTTAAAGTGGAAGCATTTATTTGTTAAAAAATAAAATATTTTTTTCTGTTGTTCATTTGTAAAATATTTTATTTTCATCTAAGGATATTTGTTACAATTACTTTTTAAAAATGATATCGCGCAAATGGCCACCTGTGGCTTTGACAACCAAATGTGTCCTTTTTTCGGCCTTTTTCAATCACGTTGGCCAATATTTCAGCGGATATGGCGGTAATTTCTTGACGAATATTGTTCTAGAGGGCTGCTAGAGTCCTTGGCTTGTTAGCGTATACCTTGGATTTCAAATAACCCCACATAAATAGTCTGGTGGCGTTAAATCAGGTGATCTCAGTGGCCAGTCAAAATCGCCATTTTTCGATATCAGTCGTCCAGGGAACAATGGTCGCAATAAATTGATTGTTGCTCGAGCTGTATGGCGCCGTCCTGTTGGAACCAGTAATCGTCCATGTCATTTTCACGAATAATTGGCATCAGAAAATCCGTTATCATGGCCCGATAACGCTCACCATTGACGGTTACCGTAACGCCAACATCGTCTTCAAAAAATACGGCCCGACAACCATATCCGCGCAAATCCGCACCAAACGGTAACTTTTTGGTCGTAAAGAGGCTGCTCTTCGATTACTTGAGAGTTTTCGGTGGCATAAAACCGACACACCTGGTGCAAATTTCACTTTATTTTTTTTTTTACGAAACGCACGTTTAGTTTTCACGATTGTAAAGTTATTTTGAATGTACAGCTGAACAATTTTATTTGAAACTTCAGCTTCTCCCATATTAATTTGATCAAGATATGACCAGTAGTTTTTGACTAATCTTTAATAATGCGTATTTAATTGACTTTGATGTTGTTCTTATTTTATTTATATTGAAGTCGCTATTACAATTTTTTTTATTTTACCACTTGTTATGCATTGCATTTCTTTTGAATTTGTATTATGTCCCGACATTCGTAAAACGTGTGGCATGAGCAGATGGTTAAGAGTATAAAATTAAGATTTGTTCTGCTTCTATAATCTATCTAAATCCGTAACTAAATAAACATGGACCTTTCTCGTTCAGTGGAGGATTGGCCATTCGCATCATCACGCACATTTGATCCGCTTCCGTTATAAAATGCGATTGATGATAATTAACATGACATAATATAATATGTTTTAATGGTGTAACCTATTGAATAATATAATATAAATATAAACAGGTACTATAAAATATTTTAAACTACCTCATATCTCCTCAATAATAATGGATACATTTTATACAGAACAACTGGAATTATATGTAGGAAACAGGTATTTAATTATATGTACTACAGCTGTCATTTGAATCGGAATCAGTTTCTAATGCTGCGTAATTGCTACAAGTGCTTGCCGGTATTTATTGTTACATATTATGTAGAACACTCTCATCCAATAAATAAATTATTCTCACAACAAGTTTACCAAGGACTCGAATCACGAGAAAATGTATGTACTATGCAGGAGTTGAACCGATAACACATATTATTATAAATTATGCCAACCTTAGTATTCTTGGTGCTTTGATTTACTTTGTCGCCAATTGCATCTAAAATATATTTCTTCTCACTGTCTGAAATACGTGGATGCTGCACCGGGGAATCAAAAACTATGAACCACCAAAAAGCACACCAAACTATAGAAATAATACCTGAAAAAAAAAATTATATTTTAAATATATGTATATTTTTTTAATATTATGTAATACACAACCCGGTTTCGCCTAGACAAGGTCTATTAATGTGGCTTTGTTTAGATTTAGAATAATGAAATACCATTTATATTTTAAATTTTAACTTTTTTTAAATATTCAAGTTTTTTGGATAAAATATAGCTTAGATAAATCCTAGCATTGCTCTTTATTTTTACTTAAGGGGAAATATAACCTCAAATGGCTTAGCAAGATCCTCCGTTATGCCGAAAGTATTGCAGCATTAATTTTGAAATAAATATATGGTAAAGTTGAGGATTAATGTTAAGGTTTATGTTAGACGAAAACACGATTCCGTAAAATTTTCTCGATAGAAAAAAAAATCCAAAGTTACCTCCAAACTGAACAATAAACCGCTGTTATTCATAAAATACTTTAAATAAGATCATGAAACTTTGCATACTAACTGAACTAATCATAAAGCAGTGCTTATGTTATTTACTTTTTTTAAAATATCATTATTTTCACTGTAAAAAGAAATTACCTAAACTATCGGCGCGTAAGCTTGGTTCCTGTCGCTCCGCAGGAAGGCAGGCAGGTGTCCTTCTAATATTGGACTTAGTAATACACAATTATATACTATATCTGTTCGTAAAATTTCAGCTCAATCGATTCACCAATTCCGAAGATAACCCCGTAGAGACAGACACATAAAAAAGTGTTTATTTGTGTCTTAATATCTTCCAAATACTCCCCGAGCTTAATAGAAACCAGTTATTTTAATGTTACAGACAGACAATTCAATTTTATTTATGTATGTATAGATTAAGAAAATTCAGATTAAATAGTTTATTTATATTAGAAAAATATTTTTACATTGCTGGCTACTAAGTGTATTATGTTAAAAAAAACTAATATGTTTTATCGAAATTGTTAAGTCTCTTATCAAACAATGTTTACATCGTCAAATCAAACCGCGTATAAGCAATTTAGAAATCAGTTACTTACGCACCTATGGTGTTATAATATAGAAGAAAGTCCATTTGACATGCCTAGAACTAAAATGACTTATTTACACAAACGAACATCTGTTGTGACGATTCGTTATGATTACGATTCGTCAAAGACGAGTGACGGATTCTGACTTAAATAACAAGGAAAAATGAGTACTGTAGTATCAAGGTTTTAATCAGATGCGAAAATAATAATATTCTATTTGTACGGATTGTGTATAAAGACTTGTTTCAAAGTTTCCTTATTAACCAATAACCAATAATAGACATGACATTGACGAGCATGTATACATATAGACTATATATTATAGATGATGTGAAAGTAGCGAGAGAGGTGTGTAAGGAACGCGCTAAATGGAAGTCCGTTCTCTTTGCCTACCCCGCTGGATGACAGACATAAGAGTTCAATTTCTATAATTTATACATCACATTATTCAAGATCAGGTCCGATTTCCATTTTCCGATTTTCCGGTTGTTTCGAGTGGGAATCATAGTCACCGATTACGTGCCATAACATCATAATGTACACATTCCTAGACTCTAGCTTCCTAGAGCTATCGCAAAGACCTAGAAATTAGGAGCAGAGATCTGTCAACCTAATCAACATGCTTGCGCTAGCGGCATCGATGAGGACGAGCTTAGTCTTCAGAGGCTTTCATGCTCGAAAAATGCTGGGAGGTTATCCAGTTGTCTACATAAATATTACCTTGGTTTTAGCCCTGTAGAAAGTTTAGAGAAACCTTGGTGCTTCGGGAGGAAAGTAAGCTTATTGGGCTCACCTTAAGAGTTCCTCCTATTTAGGGCTGGAGCTTCAACAAAAGGCGGTTTAAACTGAGTAAATAGCTTAAGAGCACGTTCAGACTCGGAGGAAACCGTGCGGACGCAAACCGCGCGGGTCCGATCCGCGAGAATAGTGAAGTGTTCAGACAAGCGCGGTTATTGTGCGGTGCGAGGACTAGTGCGTAGGGTGACAGCCTTTCAGTTCAATCATGGAAGTTGAAGAGGCAATATGTGTGTACTTACTCCTACTCCACAAAAAAAACGGAAACGGCAGTATTGGGTGCATCCAATTTTACAAGATCGGTTCACTCATGGTCAGTTTGTGTCTTTATATGCAAAGTTAAGGAATTATGATTCCGAATTTTTTAACTATTTAAGAATGTCATAGAATTACGTCCGCGCGGCGAACGCGCGAATTCATTTTCTTGCGGTCGAGTTGCGGCTACCGCGCGGTTGCATGGTCCGCGCGGTGTAGTATGAACGTTCTAGTACTATGCCATTATAATAAGATCCGCGCGGTTGACCCGCGCGGTTTGCGTCCGCGCGGTATCCGCCGTGTCTGAACTAAGGGTAAATGGGCTAAAACACTTTTTGACGCCTAAAAAACGTACTTAAGTAGAGAAAACAGTACTAAAACAAACTGTTAGTTCATTATTTCATAAATTTAACACTAATTCTATACTCTACAAAATAAGATATAATCAAAATTATATATTATTAACTCTTAAAACGATAGAACCACACTGCAGCTATATTATGGTTGTAGCATGAATGGGTCGGCTCGACCGTTGAAGGACCACGCTCTCACAGAAAAGCAGCGTTAAATAGCAGTTTAATGCTGCTGTGTTTCGTATAATGTGTGTAGAGAACCGGAAACCCGTTTACTGGAATCGAAGCATTCCATCTAGGTCCTCACGGGTGACAACGCATCTGCATTTGATTCTTAATCGAGGTTAAACGTAGATGTCTATGGGCCACAGCATCCACTTACCATCAGGTGGATTGTGTGCTCGTTTGTCACCCTTATTCTATAAAAAAAACAGCACACTAGCCGAATCCGTCGCTTCACAATTGTTGGAAGAGGTGTGTGTTTATTGCGTGGCCGCAGAGTTACCGCAGTCGAATAGTAAGTACTGGCGATATTTGCATAATTATTCTCAAACAAAGCTAATTAGGTATTGGCTTTGAGTATTAAACCAATATTGGTTTATTACTCAAAGGGGTTATGACAGTGACAAAACGTTTGCATTTTGTTTTTCTACTAAGCGCACATTAACGATGTAATCAAATGTTAAAAACTGGGTTACTGCTACATTGTGTTAACATAAAAAATAACGCAGTTGTGTCATTGGTAACGCAGTTGTTTTAAGAGTACTTTTTAAGTTAGTTATACAGTGTTATAACCAAAATATGCACAGTTAGCTTCTTTCTTTCAGGCAGAAATTTCTAAAAACTTCTAAACCAAAATGCTTTGACACCCGCAGAAAAGCAATGTCACTATAGGCTTGAGTTAAAGCAGGACCCCATAAAAAACGCTAAAGTCAAAATAAAACACCTTGAGAGATACCAAGTGAAAAAAAATACTTGTAGAAAATATGACAGAGTAAGAGCATAGAGCTGCCAAGCGTGAACGGAAGACTGCGAATAAGAATCGCCGAGAATGACAAAAAGTTGCTCAACAAATTACGGATATTAATATGAATTTATATACTGTGGATATTACACCGGCTTCCATCCCACGTTCGGGAACGCCAGTTTCATCTAGGTCTAGAGGTCGAAGACAAATACGACGAGACAGATCTGCATTATATAGAAAAAAACTTAAGTTGCAGGAAGAACTGACACGAAAGTATGATAAATTATACAAAAAAAGTCAAGCAATGATTCTCAAAAAACAGTAAAAGAAAAGATAGCCTTTAAACGAATTTTTCAAGAAAAAGGCATATCGAACTCAAAAATAAAGACTGCTATTGTGCGTGAAGCTTGGGGCATTGATCAGATGAAATAAAAACAGACTCTCTTGAAGAAAACATTCAGTTTGAGAAAATAAAGAACTTATTTGATTGCGACGATGTTTTTAGAGCCACAGCTGGAAAACGAGAAACCTTATCTTATAAAAAATAAAGCTGCAAAATCGATATCTACTGGACCCGTTGAAAAACTTGTACCGTTCATTAAAAAAGGAGAATCCTGGCATAGGATGTTCCTACGTATATTTCATCAAACACCGGCCATTTTATGTTAAACCGCCTACAGTTGGTAGTAGAGAAACTTGTTTATGCTACCTCACACGGAAGAAGTTGAGCTAGGTTGGTCTGTACTTAGTGACTGACAGTGACATTCAAAACGATTTCTTATATTTACGCGAACACTACACATTGATTAAAACTACTTTTACGTTATTTTTTGGGTACTACCACCTGCTTGGGACCCTATAATTAATAAAATTAAAACTAAACCCAAGCATACCACTACAAGACTTCAAAACACAGTTAGTTCATTCTGTGTAGATCGGATCAAAGACAATAATTAAAAAGCTGTAGGTACTGCGGGTTAACTTTGATATCGGGACGTCAGTCACCTCAGTCCCCCGTGACCATGGGTGCTGGCAAGCACCTGAAACGTCGGGTATTAAAAATAACATAAAAAACGCGATAAAATCCGTAAAAGTAGTTTTAGTCGACATTCAAAACGTTGAAAAAACTGTCCATATAAACCTAGTGCCTGTCCTGGGCACTATGACAGTGCATTAAGTTTTTACTGACACTCCAGGTGAAAACCAATACAGAGACCTTAGTTGCTTTTGCCAAAGAGGAGTTTGAACTGGCATAAATTCTAATACATATCAACAAGTTCCTGTTCCCGGTGTTGACACAATCAGAGAGACGAATTATTCAGATAGATTGAACGAGGAAAAGTACTATCCAACATATCTAATATTGTTGCCATGCCTAAAATAAATTACTAAAATACGAATTATTTCTCACCTTCCAGCTCTGAAGACGAGCTTATTGCTAAATTTACCCAACCATCAGTTTCTAGCGTTAAAGAAAAGCAGCTAATTGAAAAGGTAAAAGTTCATCCATTAAAGATATCGGACGGAGTTCTTGTTTTAGAAAAAGTTTCCACTGTTAAAAACAAATACTATACTTACCTAGGTGTCGCTAAAAGTAATGCAGATGAAGAGGGAGAAGTCAAGATTATGTTTTATTGGACTGTAAATAGTACTGGCAAATGTTCAAAGCAGTAGAGACTGATATTTCTTACAAACTATACGATAATATTTTGAAAATTGTTCTTAACCCAAAAATTACACTGAACGATAAACGGGTATACTATGATTTTAATAAACCATTAAACGTTTCGAAAAATAAGACTTATTGCAAAATGTGCCTTATTAATTTTTAAGGCTAATTTACGTTTGTTAATTTGTTTCAGTGCAAAAGACTGAAAGAGATTAGTTTATGAGAGAGAACATTACTTCAGATTTAGCTTCCAGATTTTTTTAGAAAGTTTGTCGTAAGTATTGTATGTAAGATAAATACTGTTACTAAGATGACTACTGCGATACTTTTTTGTCCCCAAGTTTTGAAGTAATATACAAACTCCTGATTAATTAAAATGTCTTAATTTAATTCGTAGCTTTTTTCATCATAAATTAAAGCCTCTACGTTTAGTTTATACTAAATTTTCTATTTATATTGTCATTATTTGCGATTGATCATGGGCGGCGGTAGTCACTTACCATCAGGTGAGCCGCATGCTCGTTTGCCCCCTCTTTTATTTAAAAAAAAGTTAAAGTTTTTAATTAAGACTGGTAGCGCAGTGATACAAAATAGGTATTAAGAAAATTTCATGGAACTGATTATTTCTGTGATTTAACTTTATGCATCAGGCAGTTTTAAAATGTAGTATTATTATAAGTACTACATTTTAAAACTGCCATATTAGTGAGACTAATTGCAGAAATGTATTACTAAATCTTTAATTTGTAGTAAAGTAACGCTGTTGTTTAACTTTTCGCCATAAATATAGTTAAATCATTAAAACCATCGCTGCAGATGTATCGTTATTATAAATTAAATTATTACGAATCTAAATCAACGCCCATAAATAAGAAAATATTATTTCTTTTGTTAATCTCGAATTAGGCATTGAAAAGAATTTTGGCCTAAATATGAAACCTCAAGAGAGAATTTGCTGTACCTAAAGACAACCAGTCTGTGCGGTTCACTATCAGTGAATTTTCTATAGAAATTATATCTGCTACTGCGAAAAATATAATGAAGTGTTGTTCGTCTTAGTTTAACCTTCCTATCACTGCCACCACTAAAGCCAACACTATTACACCTAACACCACTAAAACTACTAGAAATGAACACCACAGTAGATAATACTATAACCTTTTACGCCTCTAAGCGGGGCATCATTTGGGCAAATAAATTCTGCGAAGGCTATTATATAAAAATGAATGTTTCTTTGTTTGTACCGTATTATATCATTCATCTGATTATTATGAAAATTTTGGTGAGTAGCTGAATGCGCGCTCGGGAGAGTTTCTAACAAAATAATCAATATTTGTTTGTTTGTTTGTAAGTTCGTCTTTCATCGTTTTTCATACTGTCCGATTACTACATAGATATTTTACAATTACAATATAAGTTTGATGTGCTGCTGTGTGCACGCCCGTGAATATTTCTTGCTATCTAGGCTTATCGTACCAGGCACAATTAATTTTCAATATAATGAATTTCCGCAAAGTAAAGCCTGTTTCTATTAATATAAAAATCATTTATACTTGACAGATTTGCCCATGTTTTATAGGTTTGTGTCTACAGAACCGATATCCTCACACTTTACGCTCACTAACTACACGCCAACGTAGTAATAAAAGCAAATCTGTCATGTTACGTTATGAATAAGGATCATCGTTGAAACTATAGATATTCTGTTGAGAACTGGAAGATGACAATAAATAATAGAAAATCTGAACATACCCGGTATGTAGAAAGCGTAATCCCAACCGAAGTTTTCAATCACAGGTCCAGTAAGTGACCACGTAACAACAGTTCCAATGGCACCGCCCAATAGAGCACTAACAAATTTCCCTTTTTCTGCTGGAGGAGCCCAGTGAGCTACAAGAGCGTGCAGTGAAGGAAATAGGAAGCCCTAGAAACAAGCAATGTAAATAATCTATACTATAGGTTATCACTGGAAACACGCACAGGTTGTACAATCTAGTTTTGTGGTCTTGATGTATGCCTAACGAGAAGATGTGTCGTAATTTCTCGAACGCTGCCCAGCCGAGTTGAATCCGTCGATTGACCTCTCGGTCGAAGTTAGACTTACCTTGTCTATTTGTCCTAGGTAAACGTATTCATCAACAACTTCAAGCTTAGTTCTAATAACAACTACCGGCATAGGTGTGACATGGACGTTACACATGACTTTTCTTTTGTCTATGTTCATCTTAAGACCTATCCGTTGGGAGAAACTATTGAGATCATTGAGCAAAGTGCTTATGTCCTTCAGTGATTCTGTCTAAGGACTGTATCGTCGACAAATCGAAGGTGAGTTATTCACTATTGACGATAATACCGTATCCTTTCCAGTCCAGTAGCTTGAAAATGAAATCGGTCTGTAGTTCTTGTTTTAGTTTATATATGTTTTAGTTCTATTCAATTTAAAAAAAAAATCAAATACTTACTGAAGCTAATCCAATGATGAAACGGGCGGCTACTAACACCAAATAGTGCAGCCTCGCTGCTAGCGGTGAAAGAGTCGTGAGAACGGCGCTAATCATCATAGTTATGAATACGACCTTCCGTGGTCCCCACAGTTCCGCGGCCGTACCACCAATTAAGCAAGTTATAGCGTAACCCCAGAAGTATCCCGCGAGAACGTACGCTTGCTGTTGAGCTGTCCATGTGAACGTAACTACTCCTTCAGGCTGAAATTAAAAGCGGTATATAATATTAATTAATAGTTTAAATAGAAATCAATAGAGAAGGAGGCTGGGTACTACCACCTGCTTGGGATCCTATAATCAATAAAATTAAAACTAAACCCAAGCATACCACTGCAAGACCTCAGGACATAGTCAGTTCATTTTGCATAGATCGGACCATGAACAATAATTAAAAAAGCTGAAGGTACTCCGGGTTTACAATGACATCGGGACGTCAGTCACCTCAGTCCCCCGTGACCATGGGTGCTGAAAAGCGCCCGAAACGTCGGGAATTAAAAATAAAAGTAAATAAAAAGTAAAAATAAACGCGATAAAATCCATAAAAGTAGTTTTAATCATGTATAGTGTTCGCGTAAATATAAGAAATCATTATAATAGTTTAAACTTAAATTAAATGTAAAATAAGTATTAAGTACACATGCCACAGGTTAGAGCTGGAATGCTTATATTAATAATAAACAAAAGCTACGTTTAGTGCTCTAATACCTGTAATTATCTATTAAAATAAATTTTTCGGTGTCATTCAATAATGACAATAATTATTTCAACATTATTAATATAATTATTAATCATCGTTGTTATAGCCTTTCCTAAGAACACTGCTAAACATAGGTTCCCAAGAAATGACACAAAACACGTTGCTGAGTTACCTGCATCTTTTTTTTATAGAAGAAGGTGCAAACGAGCATATGGTTCACCTGATGTTAAGTGACTACCGCAGCCCATGCACAACCTCAACGCCAGGGCAATTGCAGATGCGTTGCCGGCCCTTTAGAAAGGAGTAAGCTCTTTTCTTGAAGGTTCCCAGGTCGTATCGTCATATTTTTTAGGGATCGGGTGGACGAAAGCCGTCTTCCTTGATTTTGTGACTACGCCTAGATAGTAGGAGTACCGGAAAAGACGCGTTAAGACTGATGCCAACTCTGGAGTACACGTCTTCAGCACAATGGGAGGGACTCCTTCAATCCTACTCACAATTGGGGGGATACCGTCAGGCCCACTCGACTTGTAGATGTCCAGGGAGAGGAGTGCTTTGCGAACCGACCACTGTGTAAACCGCACCTCCAGCATGTAGCACTCACACCGCGGGATGGTCGGTGGCGTACTCCCCCCGTCTTCGAGAGTCGAGTTGGACGCAAAGAAAGAGCCTAGCAGATCGGCTTTCTCCTTTGCGGCATGGGCCAGTGAGACGTCCTCCCTATGCAGAGATTGAAGAGATGGCTGACAGAAATTACCCTGGACAGCCTTGGCGAGAGATCAGAATGCACGGGTTCCAGAAGGAAGGTGAACTAGTTTCTCGCCAATTCTGCCTATGTGCTCTGATTTTGCCTTGGCAATGACTCTTTTGAAGGACCTGAAGGCGGAATTATACTTCTTTTTTAGGGCGCTGGTGTTTACATCCCGAGACGTTGACGCGTCAGCCCAGGCTTGGTAGCACTTCTGCTTATAGCATGATGCTATTTTACAGGAGCGACCAAACCTAGGCTGAGATTTTCCTCCGATGGGCACCACAGAGAGAGGAATAAAAAGTTTCATACCCAGAAGTACCACATCAGCGACAGAATCAGCAACAACGTTGGGATCGTCCGGCGAGAAGCAAACCCGCCCCCAAGGGTAGGATACAAAGAAAGACTGCATCCTATTCCAATCGGCTGACCTATAGTCCTAAATACGACGGCAGCCTGCAGAATGCAACCACGATTTCAGCGTGAGTGGCACCACACTCCGGACAAGACAATGGTCCGAGGAGCCTAAAGAGGCGTCGACGGAAATCTGATATCCGACCGGATGAGAGGTCAGCAGAAGGTCCAACAGGGAAGGTGTATGGTCCTCCACATCTGGAATCCGCATAGGCGAAGTAACCAATTGTGTCAGACCATATGCCAAGGCAAAATCATGAACAGATCTCCCCGCATGATCGTGTGTGGTAGTTAACCACAGCTTGGTGGGCGTTAAAATCGCCGAGGATCACGATATCTGCGGAGGGGATCGGCTGTAGCAAAGAATCTGTAGCTATTTGTATTTTTCTCATACACACACACGCACGCACGCACGCACGCACGCACGCACGCAGTATAGGAATATATTATTTATTTATTGTAAAAGAACATGAAATAATTTTATTTAAATCTGCAAACCAACAAATCTTATGAAATTCCTAGAAGTAATTCATTCACGCAACCATTAATAGCTACCCCCAACTACGATCTTAATTTTTTAAACAATTCTTTTTACCCAAAATTTTTACCTTTACCTCAAAAATACGCATATTTAAACTTTAGTCTGTATTTCGGTAACCACGTTTATGATCTAAAATTTATCATTACGCTCACATCATGATAAATAATTTGCATAAATAATATTCTTATGAGAGTAATATCGCAAGCTACTTGTAACATTGGGTCCCCTCTAATATAAATAATACCTAATATTGTTTACATCGCTTATCATATCAATCTTTGCACGGGATCTTGGTATCTTGGTATACCTGGGTATTAGTATTTTCTTATATTACACTTTTGAAGATGAAATTGAAAATATCTCAAGTACTTAAATTTAATCTTGAATGCACTGAATGACATATCTAGACAAATCATCTAAGTATGACGTACTTTTGTAAATAATATATCGATGGGATAAAGTACCATCTTGTGATCGTATTATCAAATAGCGTCATGTACTATCATTTTTGTAGTTGATATTGAACGTTATTTATTTTTTTAAGCCATGGTAGCAAAAAACCAGAGTATATACCCCGACTAAAGTAAAGTAAAGTAAAGTTACAGTCTATATACGTCCCACTGCTGGGCACAGGCCTCCCCATATTTCTGAGAGGGTTTTAGGGCAAGGAAGTGGCCGCCGCGCTGCCCCAATGCGTGTTGGCGAACTTCACATGTCTTCGAAATATTTTTTTCTCTTACCCATCAGATATGCAGGTTTCCTCACGATGTTTCCTTCACCGCCGAGAACGTGGTTAATCAGCACTTAAAATTGCAATTGACAATTTAATTGGTGCCGGCGGGGATCGTACCCGGGTTACTCGCGTTCTGTTATATTTACACCGAGCGTTAACCATCTGAGCAACCACGGCTGTACCCCGCCTGCGCCTATGAAATTGTTAACTGTAATTTCAAGTGCTGATTTACGACGTAGGTTTCCCACATGACCGAGAAATAAATTATTTCAGGGACGTGTGAAGTCCGCCAACATGCATTGAAGCAGCGCACCAGTCTAATTGATTCATAATTCTCCGACGTTATTTTTATTATTTTACGACTTTAATTTTTATTAAACCTTTATAATATATATACAAATATCCAAAAAGTCTTCTTTTTATAAAACAGAATATAAAATAGTCTTAAATAGAAGTGTGGAAAGATCTCGGAACCTCCAGTCGTTACTCCAGTTTAAACTTTCGCACAAGCGATGTGCTAAAGATTTCAGTCCTAATAAATCAGTTGGTTTTCTTGTTAATAGTGATTCTATTCATTGTAGTTACTCCGCTAGAAGCAAAGCAAAGAAGAATAATCGACATATATTTCTTTTACTGCTGAGAATGATTAAACAAATAAGCATGAGAACATGTTGAATATCCACCCTCAGTCTATTATTATTTTTAACAATAAACTCTTAATTAATTTTTCCGTTATCATTAGAAGCATATGAGATTTAACTAGAATCAACATTACCTTTGTGCAGATATGTAATTAATTTTGCATATTTAAATGATCAAAATGATATAAAATAGAATAACGATTAAAGTTATAAATGGAAATGGAAATTATACAGTGATCTTTAACAAAGAGAGAAAGTAGTATTTTTGTTTATTTATTTTAAAATCCTTATTGCGTTCCTTAGAAAAAAAAGGATAGAAAAGGCGGACACATAATGCCTAAAAGCATTCTCTACCAGTCAACCCATGGAGTGGCGAAAGTTTGCCGTAGGTGTAGCAATTATAAGAAAAAAAAGAAAAAGAATAGAAACTAAAATAATTACATATTATATGTAACAAAATAGATTATGTTATAATATTGTAAGTAAATACATATACATATCCGTATATTTACCTACATATGTTAACATGCATTCATAATACAAATATATTGATATGCTAATAAACATATATATACTTACTTAGATATATACATAAATATAAGATAATACATACATGTAAATACGACTATTTAAAAATATTGTAATTCTAACGATTCCTCAGTAAATGCTCGCGAATCATCTTTTTAAAGGAGTATTAATTTGTTACGCGCTTTTCTGATATCATCAGGCAAGGAATTACAAAATAAAAGTGCAGCGTGAACAGTGAAGGAGTTACCATAAAACCCAGTGAGTTGAGTAGGAATATAAATCGTGTTATTAAAGGAAGATCGACGAACCCTATCACGACAAGAAGAGAGATATTGAAATCGTTCTTTGAGGTAAGAAGGCGAATATAAGTCCTTTAGAATTGAAAAAAGAGCAACTAATATTCTGGAATTGCGACTTTACCTCATGGTAAGCCACTTAAGCTCAGATCTGTATTGAGAAATATGGTCATACTTACGCAGACCAAAAATAATAATAATACAGTTGCTCCAACTTCTTAAGAAGTTTTTGGGACAGGTCTAGGTCATACATCTGCATAATCAAAAATATGTAAAGAGTTTGGAGAGGTATGAGCTTAAACTTAATAGGAAATAAGTGTTTTAGATGATAAAGGGAACTAGCAATGACTTTCCGACTTAAATCAGTAACCTGAACTTTGCAGTTCACAGAGCTATCAGTATACAGGCCACGGTTTGTAACAGACTTACTAAATGGAATAATATTATGATAATAGATAGGCGGTTTCTTCTTGATTAGCCCTAGTCAGCAACCTTTTAATAGCCACTAAAATCGTTTGGAATTTTACTGGATTATACACTCCGTAGCGCGATTCACCAATCTTTAATTTTGTTTAAATTCTTGTTTAATTTGTAAATTCCATTATTTAGATCTTCAACGCCACATTGCATATAAAACTGCAGATCATTGGCGTACAAATGGTACGAGCAATCAAGATTATGAGCGATCAAGTTTATAAAAACTGAAAAGATGATAGAAGAGAGTATACCGCCTTGTGGTACGCTACTTTCAACTTCAGCCCAAGCTGAGAATTTTTAAGGTAAAACATTGGAATAATTCATAGTATACCCATTACATGCTGATTATATCCAAATCCATTTCATTCAATTCGTAGTGTAAGCATAACGGTTGAGTACTAAAACTCTAGAGTTAAGTAAACGTCCAGCCGTTCATAGACTATTATAATGATAATACGAGTACCTACATAGTTAATTCTTTAAAAATTGCCTGTCTATGTTAAGTGCAATGCGTTAAATAATCTTTTTACAAACTTTAGAAATAAATAAGCTGGAAAATTATGACAATCGTTATAATCATAAAATTAAACTAGTAAATTGACAACTGTCCAAAATATACGTTATGTATGTCCATAACGTATATTTTGGACTATGATAAATATATAATCCAATATCCTTTATATATGATATATATAAAGGATATTGGATTATGATAAAGGGTTATCATTAAGTATTATGAATTCGAGGACATACATAACGTATATTTTGGACAGCTGTCAATTTTGTACTTTAATTTTATCTCATGATTATCTTTTATCGCTTCGAGAATACATAACCTCATTCGTCTTTTTTCTTTCAGTATTATCCCTGAAACTCTTAAGCACTAAGATAAAAAAGTTGTCATGAATAGGGTTAAGATGAAATCGAAAGTTAATTGGATCCTATCTATAAACATAATTAATTGAGTCCTAAGTAATACGTGGTAGAGCCACGCTGTAGCTATATTATGATTGTAGCACAAATACGTCGACTCAACCGGGGAAGAACCACGCTCATACACGCACGCACATAATAACATCGTTAAATAGCGGGTGTAGAGAACCGGAGACCCTTTATACTGGAAACGAGGCATTCCATCTCAGTTCTCAGGGGTGACAACGCATCAGCGTTTTGATTATTAATTAAGTTTAAATATAGATGCATATGGCCCACAGCATCCACTTACCACCACGTGGATTGTATGTTCGTTGGTCACCCTTACTCTTTAAAAAGAAGTATGTCTGAAAAATTAAAAACTAGAGGTAAGACGCGTGTTGACTGTTACTTTACATCGTAATTTTAAAAAATTAAAAATTTTGTGATATACTAACAAACTAATATTATTAAATATTATTTACTTTATAAGTATTTTTCAGTTTGTGTATATTGGTAGTGAATAAATATGAATGCACGTATTTAAATTAATAGGTATTACATAAAATTATTACCTGCCGTAAGTGCCGCTTTGTTACCACAGTTGCGTTGACGTTTGATAATAAGCTGTCGTTATTCGCAATGGCCTCGCATTCGCTTTTCACCCTGCGAATAACAATGGAATCATGTAGTTAATAGTTTGTTATTATAGCAACGCTAATAATAGCCAAAAATAGTTGGAAGTTTTATATTTATAGTGGTTAACTTAACGAATGATATAAAAGAATGATTAAAATAAATTTACGTCCAAAGACATAAGCACTGTAACAGTAAAGAAAAGACTGAAACATACATTCCTATGAAAAGTATAATGTACTACCTATAATAAGTATAAATTAAAGATAGAGATATTTATTGTAATAAATATACCTAAGATAAGTATGTATATAACAAAAAATACATATTAATGTATAACAAAAGAGCGCCATTATCGCCAACAAACTGTTGCACATTTTGGCGATTTTTATTATTATTTTAAATGCGTGTATTTTATATTAATAAAGATTTAAAAAAAATATGCAACTCCATAATACGATGTTTAAGAATATTCTGATATCCTTGTTATATATGGAATCATGAATTAAAGTAACTAAAATTATATAAAAACACATTACTTATATAAAAAAATATATGTGTGCTACTTAATTAAAAAATCTAACTATTGTTAAACCACACCACAATACTGTAGCAATTATTAGTTAATCTATGACAATACCTATTTTACTCTATGAAAAACAATTGTCTGATATCTGTGTGCGTATCTGTTCAAGAAACAAATGCAGTGAAGTGGGCGCGCATATTACTTTACAAGTCTGCTTACAATCATTTCATATTTCAAATTACATAAATAAAAAATTATAACACAACAAGTGTTACTGTTAAGGACACTGTTAGCAATTAAATGAAAAACTGGTTTTCATTGTTAAAAACCTTAGAAATTCACTTTAAAGAAAAGGAGTAAACTTCGTCTAAGACAAGTTTAGCTTAATACGTTCTAAATGGTTTAAGGTATCATCCCCTTCTGGCTTTGCATCCATCTTCCAAACAAATTATGTAACCCGTATTATGTAATGACAATTTCTTTTAATTTTGACAACGTAAACATGGGTGTTATTATTTCACCACGCAGTGGCGTTACTAAAGCGATATAATGACGTCACTGGCGTTTGAATTTACATTTTAAAGAAACCATTTTTTAATTGTAATATTACATGAAAAATCAATTGTATTTTTTTTTTAATTTTCATTAATAATTTTTAGTAAACATTAAAAAAATTAAAGTAAAAAACATGCAACTTCTCTATTGAAAATTGGCAGTAAATTAAATAGTTTATATTACAAAAAAACGTGAGAAAGTGGTCACACCGCACTGTTGTGGAACGCGGCGAGTCCTCACCTTGCGAGTGAGTGCTGACTCATCTACACACTCAATACTATAGTTCATAAAATATAGCTTGATCTCTGCGACAGCTGTCAGTAAAATCACGCCTATGAAGTCCTGAATTTCTTAGTAGTACAGACAGTACCTGTCAATGTCATGCTTTATGGGCATGCACTAATTAGATCGGCAGCTGTCGCAGAGATCAAGCTATCTTTTATGAACCATAAATCATATTAAAATATGGACCATTACAAAGCTATGATTTTTGTCGCCAGCTCTCCTACTATATGCAACTGCGCCGTGTGAACTACATATTAATATTGATTGTTGATGATTGCAATCACGACTTCTATTTCCCTTTATTCCTAGAAGTAGTAATTTACAAATGATAGCCAGACGTCACAAAAACGAGACGGTTGTCAATTAGAATTTAGGTAATTCAAATTTATTAAGTTGATTCAAAGCATACGTTTTTAGTATGTTCACCGATTTTTCGGAAACGTTTGAACTGATTTAAAAAGCCCATTTTTAATAAATAGGTTTTAATTTAGGGTTGAACCATGTAAATTTAAAGAAAAAAATTGGACGACTCAAAAGGCTTAACAGTCAAACTTTTGATAGAGTCAGAACCGCCTTGAAGAACTAACAGATAATTGAAATAATGAAGTCTCAGAAGTGGATGTTTGTCTATGTCGATTTCCTTTTTCATTATAGTTTAATATTTGATGACACAAGATGATTTAGCATCATAATAAGATAATTATGAATCATTTATTATGACAACTGCAAATTAGTATTGTTTATACTATTAAGTATTGCTCTTTGTTTTTGAAATCACCTGTAATATGTATTTCGTATTAATATTAGTTAATGTTCCAACAAGTTCTAAAATTCTAGTACAATGATTGTAATACAAAGAGGGTGGCTAGTTAATACATATAAATAATAACAATTATAGTACATTGTTGCCACCACCACCAGACGGCCACAGAACGTACGGCTTTAGCTCAGTCATAAAAATTAAAAATGTTTAGATAAATAAAAATGACAATTAGTAATGATAAATTTCTCTTACACATTCATCCGTTCGCGACTTTTAAAAACCTTAACCGTGACGTCATCCAATCACACGGCTTCACAAAAACGTGTTTCTTGTTTCTTTATATTATTGCCTAAATTGCTTTCAAGGGGAAATCCCTAAAGTAGCGTTGTGTAAGGTTTTGTTATTTACGATTTCATTGCAAATATCCTAAAGAAAAAAATAGATATCTATATAATGAGCTTACCTTATTGTAGGTATTTCAAAGCAGAATTTTCAAATTTCCCGCCTATCATAAAAGTGAACGAAAATTTTCAACTTTTTAAGATTTAGACTCGTAATTTTTTCTAAGAATGTATATTGAGGCGGATGACTATGGTATGGTGCAGCGGAATACTACATTACGCGTGTCCCATCACGTACTTGACTAATTTTAACTACGTAAACCCAATCTTGATAGATGAGTAGGGCATTTTTTAAAAGCTATGCAAGTAAGAAAATAAATATTAAATAATGTTCAACATCCAAAATTGAAAACAGACATTCCTTTTTATTTAACAGTTCTATTTTTGTACACTTGTTTCAAAAAATATATGAGTGTATTTAATTATGTATGTGAATAAATTTCAAATTCTATAATTAAACTTTAAAAGTAAAAACTGATTTCAAAAACAAAAAAACATTACAATAATGTCCACATAATAGCTTCTGAAGTCGGTGCTAGAACTTTGTGTTGAGAAAAATTAAAGCCTTGACTTTAGATATTATTAATGTGGAAATTATTTTATTCTAGTTTCTTTTTGAAGTCAATTACATTTTTTAAAGTTTAATTATTTTATCCTTTTGAGTGGACTAAGGAATATAGAGGTTCAAAGTCAAGAAACTAGAATGTCGTTTAAATAGGTACATTAAAATCTGCATCAACTGTTTTTCCACTTTTAAGGATGTATTACCCGTTAACCTTTGCAGTCTACTGAAGTCCACTGCTGAACATAAGCCTCCCCATAGATTATCTCATAGAAGGGATATATTCTTAAATTTGGATAAATGGAATGTTTTCTTTAAATTTATTCGAAATTATTCGGAAAAGTATTAGGGGTGGCCTAATGTAAAACTTATATAAAGAAAAAAAGAATGATTTTAAATCAGCTCAGCCGTGTCTGAGAAATCGGTGAATTACATAAAGATAATTTATTAACGCAACTAATAACGGCATTAACACGTTTAGAAGATGTTAAAATTTGTTAGAGATTTTATCTAATAAAGTTGCATCATAGTTTATATTGACCTGACCGACCTTGTAGATTCTGTATTCCACAAATTCGTATTACTATTGACAAAATATTTCCTTGCCAGTGATTGTCAAACTGTTTTCCTCTACATTATTATTCTGTCTTTACATAATGAGCGCCTCTATTGCAGTCCAAACAATGAACACAAAAAATAAATAAACGCAAACATCTCTTGTGTTAATTAAGTTAACTTTAAGGCGTATGAAATTGGCGTTTTGTACAGGAAAAATATAAAGACTATTTTTTTGTGTAGAACATATTTAATTAATCTAGTAGTCTAAGTCTAAGTCTAAGTATGCATCATTGTTATCTATGCACTTTTGCCATCTCATAGGTAGTTCATTGATCCCTTTACTAAAAAACCATGGGGGCGAAAATCAACAAACTCTTTGAAGGCAGTTTTGACTGCCGCATCGGAGTTTAATTTTTTTCCTTGTAAGAAGTTGTCCGAATTCCGGAAAAAAGGTAATCTGTTGGAGCAAGGTCCGGAGAGTACGGCGGATGTCGCAGACATTCTAATTGTAGCTCATCTAACTTAGTGACTGTTTGTTGTGCAGTGTTAAGCAGCAGTGGCCTAGAGCGATTGACCAATCTCGGTTGTTTAGCAGCTAGTTCTTCCTTCATGGTTTACAGTTGCTGACTATATATATCTGCCGTAATCGTTTGGCTATATTTTAGAAAGCTGTAGTGAACGACACCGGCGCTAGTCCACCAAACACTCACAAGTAACTTTTTCTGAGTCAATTTTCGTTTAGGGCAGGGTTTGGCTGGGTCTCCAGGGTTCAGCCATTGCGACGAGCGCTTCCGATTATCGTACACTTTTTATCACAAGTAATGATTCGATTTAAAATCCCTTAATTTTTGTGTCGGTTGAGTAAACTCACACAGCAGTCGACGCGTGTTTGCAAGTTCGATTCACTCAATTCATGAGGTACCCATCGTTCAAGGTTTTTTACTTTCCCGATTTGCTTCAAGTGGATTAATACAGTTTTATCACTTACCCCGAAGCCTACAGCTATCTCCGGAGTGCTTTGTGATGGATCCGCTTCCATAATAGCCTTTAATTGTTCATTTTCCACTTTGGTCTCCAGCCGTCCACGGCGTTGGTTCTGAAGGTCGAAATTTCCAGAACGAAAACGTTGAAACCAAAAACGTACCGTGGTTTCTTTTGCGACACCAGCGCCGTACACATCATAAATCCTTCGAGCTATTTCTGCAGCACTGGTGCCACGGTAGAACTCGTACTCGTAAATATACCGATATTTTTTGTTTTCCATTGTGCGGTAGTAAGCGACGCCAAAGGAAAAATAATGAGAAAAAAACAAATGAATGGATGTTTTCAAAACTCAAATGCACCAGCTAAATTAATTTATAAATTTTAATTTGGAATTCTTAACCAAAAAGCGGATAATTCAGATCAAAGTGACCAGTACGACAAAACGCTAATTTCATATGTAAAGACCTAATATAAAGACAAATTAAAATAGGTAACTGCTTTTAAAATATGTCTTATCGTTTCTCATCACGTTAAAACATCATCGTCATATTATAATTCCTCTCAATTTTTTTTCTTAGTTTGGCAACTTCCTATAAATTCTGCCAGCGTCAAGTTTCATGAAAGTCACACAGAGTATTCGACTATAAAGTTTCCGTTTCCGTAGAAATGCTTACTTAGCTTTATGATACGAAGTTACATAGGTAGTTATTTTCGAATGAATTAACATATAATAGTTTTACGAAATTATTGCTTATATAATAAATAATAAAATGGATATAGGTAAGTGGTAAAAGTACTATAGTTTAATTTTATTAATGGATGTGAAGTCTAATAAAGTTTGTACAAAAGGAGTTTAAACTTAAACTTAACAAAGACTTAAGATTTATAGGACGAGGTAAGTGAAACGGAGAGGTTAGGGCAGTTAAAAAATTTATGATCGATCGTATGTTTTTTACATTTAAGTGCTGTCTACAAATTGTCAAAAGTCAACTGTCATATGCAATGTTTGTTAGCATGGCAATTTACACATATATAGTATAATATATTATATAAGTACACATTCAATATACTTACACGAGTTAGTTTTTTTTTTTTTTAATATAAAATTGTATTCTTTATTTTATAAAACAAATTATAAAAATAAAGAGACAAACAAACTATGTGTAAGTGGCTACTTAAGGCCATGGACACCTGCAGCAAACTTCAATTAAATAAAGCTACAAATGTATTGTCGTCTCTGATTACCTGTAATATAATTATTTTTGTTTTGTTGGGTTGATATCTTGTACACTAGGGTTTATTGCATTAAATTTTTATATTTTAAATCGCATACGGAAATATTAAAAGTAATAAAGATAAAAATTACTCACGAGGTAGTTTGACCATCTTCGGGTACCATGGCGATGATATTCACACTCATGTTTACTCGCATCATGTAGTTGATCCAGCATGCGAAAAATAGCATGATGGCAACACTGAGCCGTGCGGGTATAAAATCTGAAATATTAAAAAATAAATAAAGTTAAATTGAAATATTTATAAAATAAAATTGGAAATAACCAAAAAAATATAACGCAATATAATATATAATTTTCTGTCCTGTTCATAGTTTTCTTATCGGCTAGAATAAATATATCCTTATTTCATAAACGATGCGAATAATATTAAAATATTTAAAGGAATTATCGCTGTTATAATTAAATGCATAGTCTATAAAAATGGCCTTAATGCAGCCTTCTAACAGCTTTTATCCAAGTAACATTTTATCATTTTATTACTACCGGTTTTTTATGATAAGTATGTTTAAGGATAAGACGCAATCATTATTTGAATGTTAACTTACTTTACTATATACATAATATAAATTTATTTAATAATATATATTAAACTTCTATACAATGTTTCGGATAAAATTTTGTGTATACATTCAGTGTGAATCCTAAAGAATTCTAGCTTTATTTCGTATTTAATTTTTATTCACGGTCATGTTATAACCATATTTGGCGAGCTTTCAATGTCAGAACATCGGACTCGTCTTTGTACAGCATCGGTTTGTTGTTATTGAAGTTGAGGAGCAAACATTTGATGGCTCTGTATAAGTGCATGACCTAGAAGATATTATCTGAAAGTATTTTCTTGGAATGTAAACTTTCGAAATAATGTCAATATCAAGCTGACATTGACAAACTTCATTTGGTCATTGCTCACTAGCTACGACTGGGCAATTGGTATTTAATTAAACATTTAGGTGAGGCGAAAGCGAAAGTAGATAATCAACAGATCAGATGCATGAACTAGTTGTATTAACCGAAATATGTCAAGCTGTAGTTCAAGTGAAAGGAAACAAATAAGACGTGATGATTAGGGATAACTAGATGAACATAAATTGATTAATTACGAATTCATACATTCACGTACCAATTTTATATATAAAAATATTTATACTTTTTGAGTAATAAATAAAACAACATAGAGAATTATTACAAACTGTTTTATACAAATAAAAATATTATGTACATATCTGCAATCGATCGACGACTAAATGTCTCGATAGAAATTTTAAATCGGTATAGAAAATTTCAACATTTAAATTCCATGGGAATTATATCCAAATATTCAAACGTTACTCATTTTTATGACGCCGTTAAGTCTCGTTCTGTCTCTATCACTTTTATTCAAAATGACTGTGACACCATGAGACAACGATATTTTAAAATTGAGCAGATATTTTTGCCATAAAAGTGACATGCAAACACAATTCACATGATGATTAGTGGCGACTGTGTTTCTATCCATGATCAGAATCAAAATGCAGATGCGATGTCACCCGTGAAAATAAAATGAAATGCCTCATTATTAGTAAAAACGGGGTCCAATTCTCGTCACTTAACATTTGAAACGCGACAATATTTTCACACTTGAGTTGTGTTTAGAGTTCTAAGCGTAGTCCTTCCTTGTAGTTGAAGATTTATCAGATTCTTCATCGTCCAGAGCGATCGCAATAGCCGCTAATTCCAGATCGTCAAACTTCAACATGATTGTAGTCTAGTTATAACAGTAGTTTTGCTCGGACGAGTATACTGCAGAACGAGGCCCGTATTTACAATTTCAGGCACGGGACCGGCTCGGTGACCGTGCACGGCCAACCATCGGCTCGGACCCGACTCGGTGTAGCGTGAGTCAACCTTTTCTCGGGAGGCCCATAGGAAGGAAGCTTCGTAAGAAGCGTTTTATATTTTACCTTATTTTTATTGTTAATTATTATGTAAATACCATACAAATAATAATGTAAGTGCTATAGAAGAGTGGAGTCCCCTAACACAAGTTTTTATACTTAAATGGAGACCCCATCTCCGGTTATAATTTATGTATGATCATTTACTGAATAAACTAGTTTTATTTATTATAATAATTAAACCAATAATAAAAAAATTCACTACTTTTTGTAATACTTTATTATAAATCTAAACAAAAAATAAAAACCGTTTCAGCAGACAAACCCAAATTAACTTAGCGATAGCTGAAGTTGTGGCGTACATTACTACATTGCAGTACTTTCGGTTCCAGTGATACCGGTTAGTTTTACAAAAGTTGCAAACATTTGCTACGAAGTGGCAAGTTTCGATTCGACTTATTTAGTCTTTATTTTGTATAATATTTTGATAAAGACTAGTTATCAATTTTATTAAATTATAATTTATTCAGAATCGAGTTGGGATTGAGCTGAATATTTAAATCATTTGACAAAATCCACTACACATCTTAATGTAATTATTGTTATTCATCACAAACTAATTTAGTTGATATGAAATAAATTTTCAATAAAATATTTATTTTGTGTAGTAAATTATATTTTTCACTTCATGAACTATGCTGGTAACACTTGGTATTTTACGAAAATCGTACCTTTGACATAGGGGCATGCCTTGCAATGCCGCCAACTTTAGTTTAATAATCAAAGACATTAATATATAATATGTTGCACAGTTTTAGATTATCATAATTAACTAGGTTATATTGTATAGGTACAGGTATTACCCAGAATATTATGATATTCGATTATATTATTAATGTAACGTACGGTATAATGCGTTACGACACATCATTTAGGAAACGTCAAACTTAAAAATTGATTCTGAGTAATAAGAAAATAATAGAAGTTTTATATTTTGCTTTGTTTGAAAAATTCGAGTTTTAAAGTGATAAAGAACTATGTTGTGAAATGTAGATAACTACATAGCTTTTTTGAATTTATATAAAAGTTTATTATACATAATGTGAGTATGGTTGTACAAAGTTATTACTGATTAATGTGAAACGTCAAAAAGAATTTCTTAGATTTGGTTGAGTATAAATGCTTTTCTATAATAATATATTAATCTATTCTCATTAATAATTAATAAAAAAAAGTCAAAAGATTTTAAAATAATCCATATAATAAGGAGAAATCTTAATGTTGATTCGCGTTTACAAATCGACTCATCGTTGTTGTGACAGCTGACAGTGACACTACATAATAATATTGCCAATTGGTGGACTTCTCTTTTGAGTCACTCTTTTGCAATTGCATTTTATCAATTAGTGCCTGCGTTTTTTTTTTGTATCCCATTGTTTTCTACCACTTTCTTCTTTCTACAGATTTTCTACCTTATTTTACTTGTACCGCCTCAGCTATCGATATACCGTGCACGGAAAGTTTCGCTTAGCTACATGACTTGGACTCGTTATTTTGGATTACGGTCGGCCTATCGATTGGATATTGACACAATGGATCGTTGTTTAAATTGTTGTATAGCAGCTATGTAGTCGCTGCAATACAATAATATTTAAGATATATATAATGCAAAAAGACTGCGAGCTGGTGCGCTTATGTTGTGTCTATAATATAGTCCCTTATTTCAACAATTCGTAAATTGTGGTTACAATTTAAAATGAATAAATAATCAAAGTATTATTTCAAAGCAACATCTTTATATAATTTGCAAGTTCATGATTTTTGATTTAACTAACATGCCCCCACTCCATAAATAGACGATACATTAAGGTACGTAAGGGTAATATTATGGTCACCGTAAGCTTTGCCGCCCTACAAAACCAAAACTACGAGAAAGACAAAGACAAAAACACAAAGTTGTATACTATAACTAATATATAAAGAAAAAAAAAGCAAACAAGTTTTGGCAATAATTACGAACACTTCGAAAAATCAACAAAACTACTAACACTACACCATACTAAAATCGACTAAATGTTTACTTTAGTGTCAACTGTTAAAATGGCGTCGATAAAGCAACGCCCTTTTTAAGGTCATACCTCGAAAATTTGGTGGTTTTTCTATTTAACATATTTTTTTTAAGTTTTATAATTACAAACCAAATTTTGGTATATGATTTTTGACTGTATGACCTTGGATTGCATAAAAGGCAAACACGATATCATGTAATTATCTCGATAGAAAAAAATTGCAAATTAGGCTCTAATTATTTACATTTTTCGATGACACCACAATATTCTTACGAATAGTTTGAAGGAATTATTTTTAAGGCATAGTAAATAATCATATCTAAGTTATCAAAAACCCGTTTTTTAATCCATAACGAAGTTTTGTTAAAATAAATAAAAATGTTATTTGGCGCTCACTTAGTTTTTTTCCGAGCGCTTCTCGGTATGGCTATCTCATAATTTGCGTACTATGAGGTCGTTGCATCACTTTCATTTTAACACTCCCTCAGTCATCCATTAGCTTCACCGACAAAGGAATAAGCCCCCAAAACTTCGATTAATTTTCAACGTATCCTCTTAACCCTTTATTATTTAATTAACTGATGAAGAGCTATCGTAACACAAAGCCATCTATGCAAAGAAGGCTGTAGTTTTTGAGTTATAAGAATGTGACCATATTAACCGGATGACCCTCCCTCAGTCTTACCTTCACGTACTATAGTATGTATTTAGAAATATTAAACATCAAAAAATTCTTAAAAAACTCTCTGAGAACTTCTTCAAAGCCTCAGAGTCGCACCCAAACCATTTAATTCGTGAGGCAGCTTCTTATGCAGCCCCACCCCCCTCTCGCTATCGTGTCCGCAGGCCGAGAAACTCTCTCTCGGACCCGCCTAATAAACTTTCAAACGACCTGAACTGTCTTCTGGCGGCTCAGGCCAACTCTAATTAAATAAAATTATTGTAATATCTGACATTAATTTGCCTTCGTAGGCACTCCCTCAGCGGCACTTAGCCGCCTGCGCCCTCTTTTCCCAAAAGAGGGTCGCTCATGATAAGGCACAATAGAGCTTAATCAGCCGGTTGCCTGTCCCTAAAGGCGGTTTTTAGGGGGTATCACTTAGGGTCCCCGGTAGGACAGTGAGTCCCCCATAACCACGATAGACCGGCTATCGTGGTATGCGTAATGCATTTTCCGCCTCCCTACGTACAGGGTAGCCCTTTAATTGCTTCGGGCGCAAAAAAAAAAAAAAAAAAACATCAAAAATTATTAGGAAAACGTTGTCGATAACCTTTTTTTATTAAATCGAGCAGACTTATGCTCTTAGATTGTGATTGTGAAAACTTGTGTCAATTTCTTTTTACGTGTAGTATAAACGTGTCGCGAGCTGTCAGAAACACTACACATAATAAAGTTATGTGTAACACAGATGGTTCTACTGTGGTAATGAACTACGCTCTCACAGAATATCAGAAATAGCACCTTCATGCTGCATGCAAATGTAAATGCAAAATTGCATTAAAACACATCCGTCTTCTTTATGTACGAGGGGCGTTCAATATATTCTCGATAAACATAATATTATGAAACATTTTATATTTTTCAATATAGTCTCCCATGTCATCAATACATTTACTTCTTCGTGAAAAAAGCGATTCCATCCCCTTGAAAACATATTCTTCGTCTTGGCCTGAAAAATGCTCATTTACAGCGGACTATAACAAATCGCTTTCGTATTCGTAGGTTTTTTTAAGTTTAGGAATAAAAATTAGTCAACAGATCAGGGTTGTATGGTGGGTGGTTGCTTTCCTCAAATCCGCAGTCTCGTACAGCAGCCTAGGAGAGCCACGTTATGGTGAACCAGTGCGTTTTTATGAAGAAGCAGCACCCTCTTGGTCTGCTTTCCTCTTCTCTTTTCTTTTATTTTCTCAAACGGCGTAAAGTGGCTAAGTATTTTGTATACTTGATCAATAGTATTGCTTTGGAATTCCAAAACTGTGGCCATGATTTTACCGGCCGATGGAGTGACTGAACTTCCTTGGGGGGGTCTGAACCTTTTTATGCCATTGCATAGACTCCTGTTTACTCAGGGTCATTGTGGTGAACCCACTTTTCATCTCCTGTAATTATTTTATCGAAAACACTTGGTCCGTCACCACACAGCTCTAAACTCCCTACAACTGTCAGCCCGCGCCTGCTTTTGAAGCGCAATAAGCATTCGCGGCACCCATATTGCATTGACTTTTGTGAGGTTGAGATAGTCACACAACCAACGGATAGGTTAGTCATTTCTGCTAAAATCTTAATTCTTCCTCGAGCGTCTTCTAAAACAAGCTTTTCATTAATTTTCACATTTTCTTCAGTAACCGCTGTGATTGGCCCACCCAGAAAGGGGTCATTTTTGATGCTTTCCCTGCCTCTTTTGAATTCTCTTGACCACTTCAGTACGGTTGACATTAACTGAGCAGAGTCTTGGTAAACAGCCACCATTGCTTTATGGATGTTTTTTGTTTCAGTTTTTCTTTGTTTAGCGCGGATTCTAATCACCGTACGGTGTCCGATTTTTTCAACATTGTGGTGTCAGGCATTCCCGTCGTCTGTTAATGAAGGTTACATAAGAAATAATGAAGTTATCATGACGAAGTTTCATATTTATACCCTCAGGTTGGGTAGCTGATGATTTTTTTTAAATTACCCACATTATAAGCAAATCACTCTAATACCGAGAATACATTGAACGCCCCTCGTGAGTTGTTATATAATAAACTAGATCCTGAACTGATGAAATAAAATCTTACACGATTATGGTTGATGGACAAGTCTATCTAATTCACTACTATAGCGGCAATGGCGATCAACCTTTTTAAATAATTATCCAATTTTTAAATAATAATTTTCATTAAAAGTTAATTTTCATTTATTATGCGAAGTTCATCTACGTTATCAAAGAGTGCCATTGTTGTGTAGGTATTTTATTGCGTGCCGTCATGCCTTCCCAGCCGCTATTTAAATGCAGTACCTACTCAGCAATAACTGATGGGTTTTTAAATCATAATTGTTCGTGAGGATATACTTGGATGTATTTTTCATCTGTGACAATTCGTTATAATTCACGTGGCTATATTTAATACTTTATTACCTTATTGTTTTTATTTCGTTTGTTGTTATTCATTTTTTTTATATAAGAGACTGCAAACAAGCATGCGGCTCATCTAATGGTAAGTGAATACCGACGACCAATAACTGCAACACCAGGGAAAATACAGGAACTTTGCCGGCCTTTTAAAAAGAGTGGGGTCTTTTCTTAAAGGTCCCTAAGGGTAAGTTCACACGCCGCGTTGTGTTGACGTAGAGACAGGTAACCATAGTGTACACACTACTGAATGGACTGGTGGTCTTATTTTATAAGAAAGAAATAAAAGATCTCATACGTAGACATTATCAGCACATCGACCATATTTTTCAACATGGTCGAGATAAGAAATGATAAGTAAATCAAGGAGAGATGGGATACAATTAGGAAAAAATTACTTTTAGAAAGGGGTGGAATATTTAATTTGGCTTCTTCAACCAGAGATTTAAACCGACGGGAGCAGACATTTTTTTTAAGTAGGCAGTTATTAAAGTAACACATTAAAGCACAGTGTGTGTGTGTGTGTGTGTGATGGAGTTAGCTCTTAAGGAGGCTATCCAAAATAGGAAAATAGTAAATTGAAGAAGTAGGGTTGTAAGAAACCCCAAGAAGTAGTTTGTTATGTGACAGGTGAACTTCTATAACCAAGTATTCCGCTTCGTTCTGATTTTGAGATTGAGGTGATAGACGAACAATAGAAAATGGAATATGAGAACCAAAATAAATAGCAAAAACATCACCGCCGAGAACAGTATGGTCATTAAGTATTAAGTGGAGTCCTAGAAGGGAATAGGAAATAGATAGAAAGGATACCGAAACTAAAATCACATGACACAACGCAGGCCAGCATATCGGGGTAATGAACCGGAATACTCTTTGCATTTATATGAACAGTATTGAAATAATAAAAAAAAACTATATAAAATGAAAGCCAAGAGTTTCTTTTAAAGATGGTCCTATGCTTTCAAAACGGTTGTAATGTTACTACTTAATATATCGGATGCTGAAGAGAAGGATAATGAACTTTGATTATGATAACTCTCACCTAAATACATGTTATCTTTACAAAAACCTATAAGTTAATTAAATAATAATAATAAGACAAAAAAAAGAAAAACCTTAAACCAAACCAAAGGCACAAAAACGAAACCTAAAACAACTATTTATTAAACTAGACCTGAACTGCAGACATTCACTACCTACCAGCGTTTGTACAAAAGGGATATGATAACATAAGTAATAGTAAATAAAAATAAATCAAGGAATAATAAGTAAGTATACCGGTAGCATAATTTTATAACATGTAGCACATGAAAATCTTAAGTTTAAATAAATGCTATACTGGCTTCAATAATACGCAATGAGATTAAAAATAGTGTTCTGTGAACAAAAAAGTATAAAAGTATTACGTCGTTTATTGTGGTCTCAAATATAGTTAATCTGTGGCACAAATGCCAACTTTACTTTTGGTACAAGGCGATGTAACGAAGTTTTCGATCTTATTAGAAGTTATGGCGCATCTGCACAATAATAGATGCAGGAGTCTATTTGCCACAGCATTATCATCTTCTTACATTTGCTTCTATAAAAATGCGTCATGTTTTAATTTTATTAACATTCAAAACCCCCTTTTTTATATATTTACAAAACAATATTCATAAAAGATATGGTATTGTTGAAGCATTGTTATCTTGGACGATAAACTTTATTTAAACACAACTATCTTCAACGCTACCGCAGAATTACTTTAATACCTGTAGAGGTTATTTCTGGCCTTGGAATTTAAACTAGTTTGTGCACATCTTGCAACTAAATAAGCAGTGCACAGGTGTTTATTTGTCGTTTCTTTAATATTTTGCAAACGATGACATTTCTAAACCATCGATGTAGATTGTAGACCCTTAGCAAAAGTAGAGTGTAATAAAAAATTCGCTATATAAAGGGTTGTAAGAAGATCGGAATATACGAACTCCAACCTATTGACATAATACAAAACCTGATAAAAAGTGTTTAAATAAATCCAAATTATCATATTAATACACATTTTTTTATAAAACTGAAGTGACGCACGAATTTTGGGCCACATGATGGTGCCTCAGCTAAGTGGCTATTGCAGGTCATGGACTCCTACAACCAAATTTAAACTAAGAAGGCTGAAGAATGCGTTGTCACCTCTGAGAACTAAGGTGGAACGCCTGTAACTACTAGCTCTCTATACATTTAACGCCGGAACACAGAAGTGCAAGCAGTGGCTATTCGGCGACAGAAATAGTCAAGAGGATGGTATTTACCCAGAAGGACTTCTAGACAGAAAAAAACTACCATCGGAGTACCTTAATAAATCGTGAAATGGTAATTTTATACTATCGCAGTCACCTCACACATATTTGTCTCTAGAAAATCGAAAAATCATCCGATTTCGACGATTTTTTTTAAAAATCTTCATTATTACGGCGAATTCATGAAAATAATTACAAGAATAAAACAAATGGAAACTTATATTGGTTTCAAGGCTTTAAATGTTCATGAAAATGCAGTATATAGAGCCAAAAAACGTGGTGACCGCGATAGTATAAAATTACCCGTGAAATTTCAAAATTTTCTCAATAATTATAGCAATAATTAAAGCAAGTTCTAGACGAAGCCAGCGCTGGCTTGCTATTGGCCTTGTATAAACAATTTTTCAAGACAAGCCAGCGATGGTTGCCGGCACTGGCGGGAATAGAGCTCCTGCCTATTTTTCATGCCAGTGACCTCCGCCCGCGTGCCCCGCAACCCCCGCGCCGGAATAAATAATTTGTAATATAAAAATTTAACTAGTGATATTGTAAAAATTCCTATATTTGATGTATGTAGGTATATGATAAAAATTATTTTTCAGTTACTTTAAAAAGTAAAATAATTTAAAACAACGATTTACAAGAATAATCTAGTAATGAAATGAATTCATTTGGCTTCATCTAAACAACACGGGCCAGGCCAGCGCTGGCTTGTCTGAGGACTGGCGCCAGCGTTACTGGCTTCGCCTAAGCCTTGCTTTCGCTCTACTTTCATGTCGGAAGGATCTGCTACTACTTTGTATAAATTAATAGCTTTTATTTTACCCCATAAGATAAAAAATAGCAATAGAAATGTTTTTTCCGCTCTTAAGGTGTTTTAACTATAAAAAACAAACTAAAAGCTTATGTTCTGTGAAAAATGTGCAGGGTAAATACGGAAAGATATCTACAAATTTTTGGACAATTTTTTTTTATTTCTACCAGTTAGTTATCAGCATAACATTGATGGAATAAGACGTAAGACGTCACATATTTACGTAACGGCATGTCAACATAGACACTTCTAGAAGAGTGCGAAGCGGTGAAAGTGCAAGAATCAGGCAAGAATGCAGACTATGCGCGACGGCGCCGGCGCCGCGTAGCCTCGACATCTTACGGAATCAACCCGCCTTCGATTACTTCTGTTCAAGCTATCGCCGATAATCAAGCAACATATATCGAACACAATGAATGCTTTAAGGAACTAATTAAATACACAACAGTAACGGTAAAGCCTACTTACAACTTACACACAATTTAAGCCGACAGCGATTCATTAAAGGGAACTTTGTGCGTATTGCAGTACTTTGGCTCTGGGTTTAATACATTTTGTAATTTCAACAAAATTTGATCTTTTACACGGAATATACAACCGATTATTGAACTCTTGTTGACCTTTAATACGAATTTAACAGCTAAATTTACCACTTAAACTGTGTTCTGTAAAACTATTAAATTGCTTAAAGTTTAATGTCCTACCAATCACAAAAGCAAAAGCAACTGCTTAGAGTATACATAAGCATTGCATAGCTCACATTTATTCACAGTCTGCAGTCTGTGAACACGTACAAGATCGCCCCCGTCACTATATCAGATTTGATAGACCACAAATCCTCGCTAAAGAACACCGATACCTTCCAAAGATGATTCGCGAGGCTATTGAAATTAAGAAACATCCTAATTTCAATAGAAAAGATGGCTTGGTGCTACAATCTGATTGCGTTCCTATAATTAATAAAATTAAATCCCAACCCAAATATACAACTGCAAGACTTCCAGATACTATAAATTCATAGTGCGTAGATCGGAACTAAAATTAATAATTTCAATCGATGGTGATCGCGGTTAACTATGACATCTGGACGTTGAACACCTCACCCCCCCCCCCCGTTACCCTGAGCACTGAGAAGTGCTCGAAACATCGAGAATATAAAATAAGTTAATACACGCGATATAATCCGTAAAAATTAGTTTTATTTAAGTGTATAATGTTCGCGTAAACATTAATCAATCATTAAACAATAAACAATCATTATATTATTATCAAAATAATAATAATGCGTATAAAAATGTATTAACTTTACACAATTTTTCCTTGCTGAACTTAGGCCTTTTTTATAGAATTAGTTATTCTATAAAAAAGGCCTAAAGACAAACGAGCACACAGTCCACCTGATGGTAAGTGGATGCTGTGGCCCATAGACTGAGATAGAATGCCTCGTTTCCAGCAAAAAGGTTCTCCGATTCTCTACACTCACCATACGAAACACAGCAGCATTAAACTGCTATTTTACGCTGGTATTCTATGAGAGCTAGGTCCTAACCCCATTCGAGCCGACCCATTCGTGCTGAAACCACAATATAGCTGCAGCACGGCTCTACCACGTAAACAGATTGTCTCATAAGAGGGATATTTGCCATAGTTGCCACGCTTGGCAGGCAAACCCAATTTTTTATATTTTAGTTGTTATTAAGAATACGCTACTCCCCATCTCCTGATTTTATTTTCTCCTATGCCTCTTACCACGACATACCGAGACGATATGGTCACACAACGACGACACGGTAAATGAAATGCCAGTAAAAGTGACGTGTGACTTTCGTTACTCCCCGTACGACACAAATAATATTCTGTGAGAGCGCGATTCTACTCCAAGCGAGTCGACACTTTGTGCTCGTTTCTTACCTGGCAATTATTGCAAAAATGCACAGTAGTAGGTAAGCGATTTCAATAGATATATTATTAAGTCACGGTTTGTACCTTTAGTCCAAAAAAGTGTTAATGAATAAATAAATAAATAAATAAAGCGATGAACCACTTGTGCTGTCAAATATGCAGTTATTTTGCAATATACGCCCAAATTTACAAAGAAGGTTCAGAATAAGTAATATAGGCGAATGGTAATTAAAGTTTAATTAAAAAACAATCTCAAATATTCTGTTCTGTTGATTGTCAATCATAAACATCTAACGCCTACTATTTTATTACGCACGCAAACATTCATAATGGTCGCTCGGTCGGCAAAAACGTTATGAATTGAATCGCATACAAAGGAACGCGCGTACGCGTAGTTGTTGCTCATAAACCACATTCAATTTGGGGTAATTTCAAATAAAATTAGTAGCCTTATTTACTCGTATTTTTAAAAAGTGCAGTAATGGTATATCATTTTTTTATGTTTAAACTTAAATATAAAATTTGTCTACTCTTTAAAAAAGTAGCGGTGTATATAAAAACGTATCTTCAATGATGAATTTACAAATTCACAACTTTACACTGCTGGACCTTCTACACCTTCCCCGTTTTTAGGGAGGATTTGCCTTCATCATCACGCTTGGCAGGTGGATTGCCGATCCTATATACCATAGTTTCTTTCTTGCAACTTTGACGCTACTCTCTGTCGCTGGTATGGGTATATTACGTATGATTGTATCGCCTTCCATCAGAATCAAATCTTTTGGCGTTTACCAGACGCCTACTAATGGATGGCAATGTTTAGGTCAACTCATCAGCTTTTTATCATAAACTATATATATAATCGGAATCTCGGAAACGGCTCCAACGATTTTCATAAAATTTTGTGTGCAGGGAGTTTCGGGGGCAATAAATAGATCTAGCTAGGATTTATTTTTAGAAAATGTCCTTTTGTCCGTGTTTTTAGGCAATGAAAAACTGCTACAATATCGTTAGAATAAGAAGGTAAATTTTGACAGTTTATTAATGATTACAAATAGCTTAATTGGTATATTGGGCGGTAACAAAATCGTAAAACCATGGTTCGAGCCCAGGGCGACCGACCGACTGACTTTTTAAATTTTTTTTTTCAAGTTCCTTTCTTTTTTGAGAAAATCTATTTTTCGAGCCCTTTTTTTAGTATTTTTTAAAAACACGAAAATTTTAATTAAACTAATTGCACTCATGATTTTTTATTCAAATAACCAGTTCAGTTTTTTCTATTATGTCGCTAAGATCAAAAAATATTATTCGTATTTCATCAGTATGTAATTTGTATCTAAATATAATTTCCAAAACACACGAATTAAAAAAAACCGAGCGAAAAATACCGTGCAAAGCTCGGTCAACCGGGTACCATATATATATACTGTCGGTCTCTCTGGGAATCGCTGAACCGATTGTAATAAAATTTTACGAACAAATATAAAGCAATGTCAGGAGTTATCTAGGTTATATTTTAACCGAAACATTAAATATTATTACAAAAATGAATTATTGATGAAATAAATGGTCTTTGATTAGCACAAATCTAAATAACGCCACAAGCAAATCAAGGCGGGTTGCTAGTATATTATAAAGTTGATGAGTTGTAACCAAACATCTATATACACGCGTAAGGTAAGGGAAAAAATTGGAAGAGCCGACCGCAAATACTATAGACAGTGCTTGAATAAATACATTGTACCAGAGTGGTCAGCCACCGCAAAGTCTACATCACCTGAGGATGCCTCATGTAGGGGCGAAACAAGTGTCGTATTATCGTCGATGGTGTGTCTTTCCTAGAGTAGTGGTGTTGGGAGTAGTGGTGTTAGGATTAGTGGTGACGAGATTTGTGCACGCAATTGAGGAAGGGCAGGAGGTCCTCTTTTAACTAGTTAAGACAGATCATTTTATTTTATTGAGCGGACGGTTGCGAAGTAATTCTTAACATCTTAAATATAATAGATTTCCGCAAAGTAACGCCTGATTCTATTGTTTATGTATTATTATTATTATCATTTTCTTATTTTTTAATATGTTGTAATTGTAGAAGGTAACTTTAATTATTATTATCCTTTATTTCCTTTTCTTTTCTTGTAAATAATTGTATTTCTATAATTGATGGTGCATAATAATATACTATAATTTTAAGAGCGTACTCGCCGACAAACTGATTGCAGTTTCGCGAGAGAATTGTAATAATTCTGTACCTATCTTTGTGTGAATAAATCAATTTAATCTTATCTCTGTTGCTAGAATGATGGCAATATTACGTTTTATACGTGGTAGGGCCATGCTGCAGTTATATTAGTAGTATAGTTGTAGCATAAATGGGTAGGCTCGACCGGGGAAGGACCACGTTCTCACAGAACATCAGCGTAATATAGTAGCTTAATGCTACTGTGTTTCGTATGGTGAGTGTAGAGAACTGGCGACCCTTTTTATACCGGAAACAAGGCATTCTTTCAACGCATCTGCATTTTTATTCGTAATCCAGGATAGATGTAGATGTCTATGGGCCACAGCTACCACTTACCATCAGGTGGACTGTGTGCTCGTTTGTTACTCTGATCCTATAAAATAATGGAACATCGATCACTGGTTTCGCGTAACACGGGTTTAGGTAACAGCATGATGATGCTGCATTTCATTTGGTGGGATAGTAAAAATTTATATTTAGGTCTGTAGATTAGAGATTACTCAACTACAGGTGGTATGTATGCTCCTTTGTCAGATAAGGAATATATCGAGTTTCTGGGAGAGAACTCATTTATCTAAAGTATTCTTTAGATAAATGAGTTCTCTCTTATACTTCTAAAGTATCCAATATCTGATATACATAAACAAGCCGAATAAAATTGATAGGCATCATAAAATAAACCAAAAAAAAGTTCATTTATGTAAACAAAATAACGACACAGATAAAAATTAGCTTAAATTAGATCTCTTATATTTACGCGAACACTACTTATACATTGAATAAAACTACTTATACGGAATTTATCGCGTTTAATTTACTTATTTTTAATATCCGACATGTCATGGACGGTACGTTACTGTGCTTTACAACACACATGGTCCCACGTGACTTTATTTATTATTAAACGTAAAATCCGTAAAAGTAATTTTAGTCAATGGCTGAAATATTACACAATTATAATTTAACAGATATTAGACTATTAGGTACATTATGTTTTTTACATAAGATTCAAAAATACAATATTTATTGAACAATAAAAAATCTAAAAATAAAACTTAGATGTAAGTACGTTGATATATGAACAAGCAAAGGCTTTAAAGTTTTGATTACAGTTTAGTTTCATGAACATAAGTCGTCTATCTCGTAAACGGAACTAATTTGTAATACGACGAGTATGTACGCTATCTCATTTGTGGAATTAACTCTGACTACTTACTTATTTAACGTTGTACTAGCTATATACATCGCCAATTTATTTTATTACAATTTCTAAGATAGATACTTAAATATAAAAATACTAGAAAATATTAAACGTTCAATAGACTTGAGGGTAAATGTTGCTGAAAGGAGCTAGCAATATTGCAAGCATGAAATTACTTGCGAAATTAGTTGTTAATGATATTCCTTACGGCTTGTCACCCCTTAAGAATTCTTCGTTACCAGTAAAAAAGGCCTCCAGTTCCTTTCACTTACCATTCGAAACACAGCAGTATTTTACTTTTGTATTCTGTACAGGCGTAGTCCTCCTCAGGTCTAGCCGACCCATTCGTGTTGCAACTATAATATGGTGTAACGTGGCTCTACCACTTTAACCATCTCATTTGCTAAGTTAGGTCAGGGTTTCCGGTTCTCGTCAGTAATACGAAACATAGTAACTTTACACCTTACAACACATTTACAATGATATTCTTGGAAAGTTATCCTTCCTTAGAGCCGACTTTTCGTGAATTTTGCAGCCCTAGTAAACGAAGTAGGAATTTTTTGAAACTTAACCACACACCAAAAATCAGACGTAAAAATAAATAATATAATGCTATAAATTATCTAGTTTCTCATGCAGAAGAATTAGGCAAAGTTTAGGCAGGAGATGGGCTTCATGTCTAAGCTTTTAAGTAATAAAATTGATTTTCCATCACTGTTCACAAAGTAAAAATTCAGAATCTTATACGGTTATAATAGTTAGTTATAGTTTAGCGCGCGTTTATTGCTTACATTGACGAACTGAATAATGGACGTATATATTCTCGCTAGTACTATTGTCAGTGTATAATTATAATTAAAACTAATTCCCCTAGATTCCAACATATACAAGTATGTTTAGATTCAATAAATATTATTATTTGGGATATCTATATAGTTTTCTCATCTGGTTGGGTTCTATAAATATATAATTATAAATTAAAATAAAAAAATAAATATACATAAATATCAATAAAATAAAATAAATACAAAAATACATAAATAAATAAAAGCCCAACCCGATGGAAGCCCTCGGCAGGGGAGACCAAACGGCCGAGGGTTAGGAGGAAAGGGAAAGAAACCGGCGGACGATGAGGGGCGGTATCGAGGAGCACCGCCTTTTGCATTTGACCATTGCATTGATCATTTTCGAGCACGGTTTCCGGCAAGTACTTGTAATACGGCAATTTCCGGTCCACGAGACCGTATTTCAGCCTTTTTGCCTGTGCAAGTACTCAGAGTTAGAAAGCGCCGAAAAACCGGAGATGACATGCCTAAGTGACTCACCGGGATGGCGACAAGCTCGACAGACGTCGACGGTGCCATCCTTTAGGATGTATCTCCGATAGCTGTTGGTCTTAGTAACCTGATCCTGTATTGCACAGACAAAACCATCAGTTTCCCCGAAGAGGTCACCGAAACGTAGCCAGTTGAGGGAGGCGACTGTATCTACGTGGGGTTCATGTAGAGCCCTGTAGTACTTACCTACCGTGGAGTTCCTTCTCCTTCCATACGGTCTCCCGGTCGGAAATGCTCTGTACTGCCGGGTCCTGCCATTGCTCGTTGGCTAAGGATAGAGGGGTAAGTCCTTTATCACTAGAAATGACGTCATTATAGAATGGATCACCCGATTTCGCCAGGAAGTAATGACGGAGGCTGCACACTTCGCGATTATGCATGGTGAGCGCGCTCAGGAAGCCACGCCCACCATGTTTTCGCGGCAAGTGCAGCCTCATCACCGACGATCTCGGATGATGCATCCTATGGGACGTCATTGTAGTGCGGACTTTTCTATCCAGGGCGTTAAGTTCAGTCTGACTCCACCTGAGTATGCCAAAGGTATACATGAGGACAGGCATGACCCAGCCGTTATTTGCGTGTCTTATTCACACCGGACAAAAGGCTATTAAGCAATTTGGTCAAGCGTGCATAAAACACGTCACAAACTGACTGTTTCATACCAGCCTCATCGATACCGATGTTCTGTGACATACCCAGGTATCGGTATGTTTCAGCCTCGGAAAGGGTCCTTAAGTTGACGGGTAGATAAGTCTATGCCCTCAGAGTTAGCAACCCTTCCCCTTTCAACATGGAGAACCGCACACTTATCCGTCCCCAGCTCCATTCTGATAGAATAGCTAAATTCACAAGTGATGTTTAGCAATTCCATAACATGGGAGCGACTGGAGGCGAATAATTTGAGGTCATCCATATAGAAAAGGTTATTATTATTGTTATTATTTTTGGGTGGTATCAATATAGTTTTCTCATCTGGTTGGGTTCTATAAATATATAATTATAAATGGAAATGAAAAGATAAATGTACATAAATATCAATAACATAAAATAAATATAAAAATACATAAATAAATAAAAGCTCAACCAGATGGAGGTCCTCGGCAGGGGAGACCAAACGGCCGAGGGTTAGGAGGAAAGGGAAAGAAACCGGCGGACGATGAGGGGCGGTATCGAGGAGCACCGCCTTCTGCATTTGAGCCTGGAGCGGTCCGCCACGTAGTCCCAGCCGCCTCAGATGACCCGAGAGGCTGACTGGGATTAGCCCATTTGCAGAGACGACTACAGTTTATAGATATTAGATTACAATTTTTATTATTATGTTCCTGCAAATATTCCCTTTGAAAACGGTAGTGTTTACTTTTATGACTTGGTACAATTAGCGTAATATAGTGTGTGAATTAAATAATTAGATTAAATTATTAGAATTATTCATTATAACTAGCGTTGATTAACCAAATAAATAAATAAAATTACCATTTATTTATTCTTCCACCTGTCAATTACACTCCCAGTACTCGTAATATGTAATAAGACAATTGTTTTATTAATTACTTACTAAATTGTCTTATTATTACTATTTCTGTGAATACAGTGCTAAACATAGACCTCCTCAATAGATTCCCCATAGACGGCGATTATTCACCATAGTTGCCACGCTTGGTAGGTGGGATGTTATCAAGTAGATGATGGTGTTCATCTACAGTATCATTTACCTTAAATTAATAACCATTTCAAGACATTTGTGTACAAGGTATTCAAAACAAAGGCCCAATCAAAAATTATCTATAATAATATACTTTAAAAAGAAAAACACAATATTTTTAATGTCGTCGGAACAGGTTGGAACTATATTACATTGTGTTGTGTTTTTTTCACCAAGGACGATCGAAACGCAATTACGTGAACAATACGCTTGTTACATACGATTGCAGCTGCTATAACAAATTTAATTCGCTGTGGTCTGTGGTTAGGCGAAATACACGCTGAGAAGAAAAATAAGTAAAGTAACCAAACAAATTCAATTTACATCAGGACTCAGGACTTCTAAAATTTATCGGACTAGTTGATTGCAATGATTTTCTAGTATTGTTCTGAAATAATAAAGATTCAAATAAATAGCTGGTCAATAAAACATATAAAATAGTTATAATTACTAATTGGTCGTTCTAAAATAGTAGACTATCTATTAGTTCATCGTATATTTGAAATTGCAGTATATTATAGAAAAAAAAAACGAAACATTTAAAATCACAACCACGCACTGTACAGTACTAAGGACGACACACACAGTATGGAAGAGTCATACAAGACGCTTCCTTGCTAAATAATGAAAGAATTTGCCCTGTGGGACGTTTATAGGCTGTTACTTCTACAACTAAATATTCGTATTACTTTTATATAACGTACAAATATCATAACTCACGGTTCGGATTAATATATTTTTTTATAGAATAAGGATGACAAACGAGCACACAGCCCATATTTTCGTGTATTTTACTAGTGACAAACTAAATGCCTAGCTTCATTATTTTACCAACTTTTGTTAAATAATAAAGATATGGCTTGTGGAAAGAATAACTGCTGTTAATCTTAGCACTCCCCTCACGCGACAATGCTTGAATAAAAATATTACTACCTACTTATATTATCCCTCGCCAATGTATCTTAATTTCTCTTTCCTGCTCCATCTTCATACCCTGAATACGATCTATCTATAACCTGTTCATTGAAAACGTTCCAATGAGCATAAACACGATACCTCTGCTGTAAGTTGGTAAGGGGTATCCAGGTAATTCTTAAGAATCACGTCAAGTTTACAATGTTCTTTCAATATCATTGAAGTAACACAGTACTAAATTTCGAATAGAACAAATCTGTGGAAGATACTCTCATCAACTAGATAAGAAATAATGATCTTCAAACGGTTCAACAGATTTTCTTTAATCGTAGCTAAGAACACTTCAATCAAGTAACCTTTCAAAAAAGAAAAATTAAATAAAAATCGGTCCATCCATTTGGAAGCTACAATGCTACAGACAGACGCACTGTTACACCTTAAACTTAAAAAAACACATCGAAGCATCGTTATTAAATAGCAATAAACAGCACACATATTTATTTGTTTATTCTTTATTACATTGCCTAACTGCCATGAGGTCCTGGGTTCGAATCCCGGGTCGGGCCAAAAAATCAATTATTGAGTTTTTCTGTCAAGAAATTCTCAGTAGCTGCCCGGAGTCAGGAAGTTGGCGGTGTCTCACCCCCGTGCCTCGGAAAGCACGTAAAGCCGTTGGTCCTGCGCCTGATCTCTCTCCGGTCGTGTCGGTTTACCGTCCCATCGGGTTATGGAGAGTGAGGGAATAGAGAGTGCACCTGTGCTTGCGCATACACTTGGGCACTATAATCCTGTCCTGCGCCGATGGCTAGCCTCCGTTGTGGCAGGCCGCCGTATCCGAAATTCGGTCTGGAGGACATTATTATTATTATTATTATTATTGCATTGCCTATTACAATAGAATACAAAGGGCGGATTTGATTCTATGAGGCATTCTCTACATCAACACAACCATCAAGATTTAATAGAATAGATATTGGGCGAAAATAATTGCAAAACTTGGGAAGAGGAACTTTTGTGAGCAGCTTTATTAGGTTACTGATCTGAATCAAGAAAAAACTTTTTAATGTAGGAAATTGCTAGAAGAATGTGCTCAAATAGGTTTAGTCTGAATTGCTAAAATTTTATTTTACGTGTTAGAGCCATGCTGCAGTGCCAATCCTATATTGTGGTTGCAGCACGAATGGGTCGGCTTGCCCTTTGTGTTTCGTATGGTGAGTGTAGAGAACCGGAAACCCTTTTTACTGGAAACGAGGCGTTTCATCTCAATCCTCAGGGCTGGCAACGCATCTGCATTTTGATTCTTAATTGAATATAAATGTAGCTATGTCTATGGGCCACAGCATCCATTTACCATCAGGTGGACTGCGTGCTCGTTTGCCACCCTTATTCTATAAAAAAGAACATCCTGAGAAACAGGAAGAAAGTTAAAAATAGTTGTTAGGAGTTCGTGTAAGTTTAGAGTTTTTGAGTGAGCAGTAGAAAAAATTACTAAGAACTATGATACTAAAGAAATTTTTTTCGGAACAAGGAAAAGTCTGTCGCGCTGCCCCAATACGTTTTCACAAATTTTAAAATGAGCATAACATCACCTGAGCTCACACGGCTCTATGATTGCTTCATTTCAGTGCGATTACATTAATTGACCCTAAAACCTGAATTATTATGATGGAAATATAAAATATGGGTAAAATTCATTGTTTTATTAAAAAACAATATGTCCTTCTTTTTAAAAGGTACAAGGTGGTCGTGATATATATAATTGAAATGTCTTATTATCATCTTATTTATTTTTGATAAAAAATAAATAATTAATACGATAATCGTATAAATTAAAAAAAATATAGTTCGATTATGTATATAGAGACTTCCATATTTTATTAGCCTGCCCAATAAGTAATTTAATTAAAAAATTATGAATAAAACCTGGTTGATTTAATTATTTCAATAGCTTACTTTACTCAGTTTAGTATACTCAAATTGAGCATTATTCATATACTTATTTATTAATTTATTTGCCATTACTTTCCATTTATTTTGAAGTGGCAATTGGCCGGCCATATAGCTCGAAGAACCGACAACCGTTGAGGAAGAAGGGTTCTCGAGTGGCAGCCTCGTACCGGTAGGCAAAGTGTAAGGCGACACCCCACTAGGTGGAGTGACGACCTGGTAAGGGTGGCTCAGGACCGTGCTTTGTGACATACCTTGGGGGAGGCCTATGTTCAGCAGTGGACTTGTAATGATGATGATGATGATGACTTTACATTACGTTAAATTGATACGTCAAAATTACAATTACAATTATATAAGATTTAGTTAGATAATTAAAATTACAAATTAAAATACATCTCATTTACATTACATTATTTTATATGTCAAGCAAGTCAGAAAATGAACATTTCATGTATTCTTCTATATTGTAAAAAGCGTGATTCAAAAAGAATGTTTATATCACTTGTCGAAACGCATTTAGTGGAAGTCTTGTTATTTCTAATGGCAATTTATTGTACATTTTAATTTTTATTACAAAACCTTGCTTGAACACTTTAACTAATCTGGTTCTTGGAACAACTAATCTTTCGCGATTTCTTGAATTGTAGTTGTGTACGTGCTTCTTTATTGGTAGTTCACTTTTTTCCTGGTGCACTTCTACAAGCGATCTATAAATATATAACGACGCAATAGTCAAGATTTTCGCTTTTTGGAAATAGGCCCTAGCTGATATCAATCTTTGCAATCCATGTATAATTGTAATCGACCTTTTTTGACAAATCAATACTCTTTCAATTTGTGGAGCATTTCCCCATATCGTAATCGCGTAGTTAATATTTGAGTGACAATATGCAAAATATACGGATGTAATTTTCCTGTCAATAATGGGCTTAAGCTTAACTAAAGCGTAATTAGCACTGGCTAACTTTTTACAAACCTTATCTATACGGGTTTCATAACTTAAAGTGGAATCGAGAGTACACCCTAAAAATTTGACTTCATTCTTTGTGACTTTATTTTGTTTTTTTGCTTGCATAATTAATTATGATACCTTTTCTGCATTCAAAATTATTCCGTTTGCTTCAAACCAATTTCTAAGCATATTTAAAATTTCATCTGTCTTCTTGGATACTTGGAATGCGTTTTATCTCTAACATCTGTGTATCATCCGCAAATAGTGTAACTATCGTTCAGTCAGGTAAATTATTTGCAAGGTCGTTCACGTATACTAAAAACAGCAATGGTCCCAGGATAGAGCCCTGCGGTACGCCAATGTAACTATGTTGTGAATCAGACTTAGTATTATTTAAATTAACTATTTGCATTCGGTTGTTAAGATAAGACTGCATTATACTCAATTCTTTATTTTATAGCTCTGGCATTGTAAATGTTACCCAATTGATCACTTGGTCATAATAAATTTATTGCTGCAAATAGAAATCAACGTTTCCAAAATAAAAGTGTGTCTCTTCCGGAAAAAGCAGCTAACTTACCTTGGCTTTCCGACCATTCATACCATTGAAATAGGCCGATCGACTTGGTGGAGGTTGAGGTTTGCTAGAACCTGAATTATATGCAGGTCATTGAACCCAGAGCCAAAGCAAGTGCAAGAAAATAAGGTGTCCTTGCAAAGATACTTTGCTTCATTCAAGCCTATTAAATTCCACTGCTGAACATACCCTCCCCCCTTTAGACTGTCTCATAATGGAATAATTTGCTAGTATTTGTTTTTCCGTGAATCTAAGACAAATGGCAAATGGGTCTCTTCACACTATTGTGGGACTAAATTAAACTTTACTTTAATGTAGCGTGAGAATATAATTAATGCTGTAGAAATGCGGTCATTAAGAAGTACGTTACGACTGACTTGGGAAATTGTGTAATAACAGAAAAGTGTGGGTTGCAAGAAAACGTTGCGACTAGGATTAAAAATGGAATGCTTCAGTGGTTTGGACACGTTAGTAGAATGAATGAGGAAAGGGTGACAAAGTCGATCTGCAGAAAGGAACGGCAGCGTCAGCAAGAGGGCGTACCTTCTAGACAGAAGCTAAAACAACCAAATGGACCAAATATTGAAGATGGGCCAAATTAAAGACACCTTAACCTCTGGGTCCAATTGTGAATCTAAATCATCCAGGATCCAGCCATTTAAAAAAAGTTCACTGGCAAACACACGTACTGAAGAAATATATATATATATATATATATATATATATATATATATATATATATACTTTTTATAAAAGATAAGAGAATTTGCTAATAATTAACTGGGTAATAATTTCTTTTATGTTTGATATGAGCATGCTTTAAGATCTCTATTATATCATCGTTTAATTTTCGTTTAAGTCCACTGCAAATTTACTTTTTACATAAAACATACCACGGTCCGTGTTTGCTACTAAATAAAGTCAGGGTTATAAAATGTTGTGGCTCTACTCGAATTTACTCAAACTCTATAACTACAATTTCTCTTCAGAAGTTTCATCAAATAATGTAAATATTCTGTTCATCATTGTTTTACAAACAAAGCAAGTGAAAGTATTATTTCTGTTCTATATGCATCACGAAGATATTTTTTTACTTATATTTTTATTTTAATACAAACATTAACTAACATTCCATACCGCGTTAATTTTTACTTTACCGATTTAGTAAACAGTACTTATATGTTAGTTAATTCAGTTCATGATTTCGTTTCGCTGAATCCTGTTCGTTATTTATCGGGATACAGGTAAGGAAATAAATTTTGCACAAAAAACCCTATTTTTTATATAAGCAAGGTAATTAAGACGGCTTTTTATATAAGTAAAATAATTTAAACGAAGATAAGGAGAAAAAGTTAGCACATGGAGAGAAAAAAACCATTTTTTATCTTTTTTATATAAGTATAAAAAATATGAATATAAAATATTTTTTATAGGAGAAGGGTAACAAACGAGCACACAGCTCACCTGATGGTAAAAGGTGCTTTTGCTTCTAGACATCTATAACCATCCTCAATTATGAATCAAAATGCTTGCTTTGTTGTGTTGCTTGTTGTGAACCCCTGAGGACTAAAATGGAATAAACCGTTTCCAGTGAAACGGGTCTCCGGTTCTCTACACTCACCATGCGAAACACATACACTGCTATTTTACGTTGGTATGAGGTGATGTGGCTCATAGGAATCGTTCATCTATCCTTAATAAAAAAAAATGCAGATGTGATCACTCCTCAGGAATGTAATGAAGTGCCGCGTTTTGAGTATTATGGTTCTATTTTACTCTGCTATTTTGTGGGAGATTCGTTCCCCCAGTTGAGCCGCTTCATGTATGCCGCAAGCATAATACGAGGTTATAGTATTTTAAAAAAGAAAAGAAAGAGACATGTGATCACGATGACTTAACGACAGGCTAGCGATGACATAAAGGTTATTTATTTTACTTCGATGGAGGAAAGAAAGCTTCAAGAATAAGTATCTCTAATAAACTCTTTAAGTTAATGAGACTGTAGCTAAGTTAATAATAATATAAAATTTATACAATTGACCTTATTCGTAATTTCAAGTTAACCATATTTATTACAATACAAATTTAATTTGCAATTTATCCGTAACAAGCTCGAAAAAAAAAACATTCAGAATAGCCATTTATTAGTTAATACAAGAGCCTACTTTAAATCGTTCCCTGGTCAAAGTTAAAGTCAAAAGGAATCGTTATTCCTTTTGACTTTACTACTAGACTAGACTTTACGAGTAGCAGCAATGCCGCCGTACTGAATTGCAATCGATATCCTTTGCACAAGAAAAGATCCAGAACGAGAACGAGCACCATATCCCCTTTGTCTGAATTGTGTGCCACGTCTGGCACGTCTGCCTTTTTGCCTCGCAAAATTGAAAACGTCTCAGCTGAGCAAACATCAGTTGTTTCTACCGGTAAAGAAATAAAGACGCGGTTTGATTCGAAATTATCATATTTTCACACACTAAGACACACAATCACACACACTCACGTATTTACTGGTGAACACATAGCCCGAATTTAATTGAAATTGATTTCATTACATTCGAATGAAACTGCTTTTTCACTTAGTGGACGTACTTGAAATTGTAGATTTTGTGGAAACTGCGATCTTTTTCTATCGCGCCAAAATGTGTCAATCGCATTTTGGCCGCCATAATTCACTAAGAGAAATCTTTAAGTTTATTCTTTAAGACAAAAAAATCATATTTAAAGCGTGAAGTTGGCGCCCACATCACCTTAAGTTTAAGTGCTTAAATTTAGAGTATCAAACTTTGTAATTTTTATGTAATAATTAGATATTTTTATCAATAATACAATATGGATAACTGACTGATGAGTGAGGACTGATGCTGATGATTTCATGTGTGTTTGTAATGTTACATAAATACCAAACATGCATAATGTTGATACCTGTTTCAAATTCGTAGAAATCGTAATGATAAAGTTTGAACTCGTACAAAGGGTATTTTAATAAAAAAATATATAAACTTGAACCATGACAAAAAATATACAAGACTATTAATCAAAGATTTGTATGGCAACAATATAAAGATATATAAAAGCAAGTCAAAATGCATATTAGGAATATATATTAGCAATGTACTAGTAATAAGCGTTATCACATTTATATTGACGGCCAGTCAACGCAGTTGCTAAGAGCTTGTATGCGCCGCTACGTGGCCGCGGGTTTGAATCTCGCTCGGAACACGTCTATATGACCTAAAAATAATTGTTTCGGGTCTGGATGTTTGTCCATGAGAAATTTATGTAAGTATCTAAAACGCCTTCAGGATTCAGGAAAAAATCCTAGTGGTTCGTTTTTTCTTTCAGATCGGTATTAGTACTAAGTTTGCACCTATTTGATCCCGACATGTGTACTATTATATATTGAATAATTTACAAATTTAAAAAGACTGCCTTTTTTATTGCAATGATACATTTTGATAAAGCGTCATTTAAGATGTCCGATGCTTTTAGTTAACTTGAAATCAAAAACAATATTCTAAATTATAAAGTGAATAAATTTAGAATTTACATCAATACCTCACGTGCGTTTTAGCGGCGTTCCTATAGTCTTTGCCAATACTGTCAAAAATTTAGGTGTTATATTTGATCACCATTTATCATGGTCTACTCATATCGCTGGGGTTACTCGTAAGTTCCACTTTACCCTGGATTCTCTTAAATGTCTACAAAGTCTACAAAGTTAAAATAAAAGCTAAAATATCACTCATGCTCACTCCTATCCTACCTCTCCTTGATTACGTTTATGCCAGTTAGTTCTACAAAGGAGCGTCTTAATAAACTTGAGTGCTTGCAAAATCAGTGTATCCATTTCATATCTCAAGACATTTGACTGAATGGCTCTCAGTTCAAATTCGGAGGAACACTCGATTGTTATGTCTCCTCTATAACATCCTGCACAATACCTCCATAACCTCTATAAGAAATTGTGTAATAAGAAAGAAGAGTGTGGTTTGCAAGATGATGTTGTGACCAGGATTAAGAAAGGAATGCTTCGGCGGTTTGGTCATGTGGAAAGAATGAATGAGGAAAGAGTGACAAAGAAAATAAATGGTGCAGAAGTGAATGGCAGAGTCGGAAAGGGACGTCCTAGGCGAAAATTTATCGACCAAATTGGCGATTTATTGAAAACGGGCCAAATTAGGAGTACCCTTAACCGACGAGCATGTATGCGTAGGTGTATGGATGTGAAGGAGGCAAGACAGGTGCGTCAGGATCGTGCCAAATGGAAGTCTGTAGTCTCTGCCTACCCCTCTGGGTGACAGGCGTGAGTGTTTATGTATATGTACGTTTATGTATAACCTCTATAACGTCTTCTTCCACATACCTCAAAAGCCGATTTCCCTTCACTCATCCTCCACATGAACCATACAGATCCTTTGTTAAAAAACTCTTCTTAACTTTCCCGTCTATAAATCCGGTTTTTACTCCTACTCCTTTTCTGTTCACGCGGTTAGGATATGGAACTCACCACCGATTAATATAAGAAGTTTCAAAACTTAATTGGCATTTAAGGAATGTGTTAGAGATAATTTTATGCATTCTGTTAATTATTATATATTATTTTATTATATTAGTTTATATATATTACACGTAAGTAATCATACGTATTATTTTATTTTTATTTATAACATTATTTAGTATAATTTACGTAACATTTTGTATGTTATTTATTCATAAGTAGTAGTAATGTATGCATTAAGTTAGCCTTTTTAATATGTTTTCCTTTATGGGTCTACTGGAAGATATTTCAGCAAATTATGGAATAAGTAGAACCTTTCTACAAACTTACTATAAGACTTTCCGTATCTCGTGTGTATATAAATAAAATAAAAAATTCAATAATGTTAACAGTAAATTTGTAAAACTAGAGAATATTGTTTACTAATTTACAAAACTATATTTAATTCATATTTAATGAAATAATCGAGTCTTGTGTTAAGGAAATATTAACGGCTCGCTAAGCAAGAGCAAAAGAAATATTCATAATTAGCAGTATTATTTAGAACTACCTTCATAAAGAATCGCGTCAACAACAATTGAATTTTTAATCACTGCTAGATCAAAATTACTTTAAAATAATAAAAACTCACCAAATACTTTAAAATGGAGCTTCATGTTTATTGCTTGTTTTCAGTATACACGTAAAACACTTAAACACGCACGAAGGTTCTACAGCGCGCATGCGCCTAGTGTGCGAGGAACGCGCGCGCTTGTCTTCCTTCGACTGGCGATTTCGCTACGGCGCGCCGACCTAGACATCCGCAGCCCGCAGCACAACACCCGATGAAAGCCTCACCTTGTGTTCCACTTCAACATCCTATCGTTATTCGTCCGTGATCATCGAGAATTGCCTAGTTCGTTTATGGAATGGCGTCGTATCTAAGGTAAGGCCAATTAGTAATAACAGAAATCGAAAATAAAACAATTTACGCATTAGCGCAATGACTGGCGGATTTCATGTTATTATTTTTAATGTTTGCCCGCCTCTCTGGTCCAGTGGTCGTTACATCGACTCTCATGATTGGATAAAAAATCTGGTTGTGTAAAAAAATCGGTTTTGTCAAGAAATTCTTAGAGCATCCTGTAGTCAGGATATCGGAGGTGTTTTCGGTCGGTCCGCCCGGAAGACATTATTTGTATAATGTTTTTTTAGGGATTTTGTGCATCATTATTTTACCTCTTGAGTACATGGACTTCTCTAATTCAATGTTCATTTCATTCGGCGCCCGTCACCAGTTACACTAGGTACTTATTTAACATCGAGTGTAAAAATGAAATTATTATGTCGGCACCTATCAGAGTCCTAAAAAACTTCCGGAATTACCCTAACACGAATTGAGACGGTACGATGAATGCTTAAGAGAACAATTCTTTTCAAAAGCAATTGAGAATGTGGTACAAACTATTTGAAATTAAAAAAAAGTAAATGGCTGGTAATGCTGGAAATCCTTAAAATAATAACCGAATTACCTTTTGTTAAAAAAAAATTATAACTGATAACATCTTCTTTAATATTACATAACAGTCCACTTCTGGACATGGGTCTCTATACAGTAAGGAGCGATAATACCAACAGACCTCTCACACCTTTGCCTCTGCTCCTCAGTCTAAGTATTTTTGCAATTGTATATACCACTAGAGCTGCCACACCTTCGCCTCTGCTCCTCAGTCTGGGCTATTTTCACTTGGTATTATATTACGAGATGGTCTATTAGAGGCCATAGGTTTTTTCTGTCTTTCCCAATGTGCCTATTAGGGCCCAACGAGACTAAACAGGTTAATGTATTTTCTTACAACGCTACCATATGATAAATTACATCATTTTGTATATTATAATGACAATTAAGTTAGATAAATGGTATATTAGGAAAAATATCAATATTTTAATTGTCAAAGCAATTTAGAGTTTATTCGACACTAGATTTGAATAAGGTTTTAGGATTTGAAGAATTTATAATTGAATGAAATGACACCACGTTCGCTTTCCGAGCAGCGGGACGTGTTTAATACGATTATACAAGGTTATTTTGGAATATGCTCAAATTTGCAGAGGAAGTTCAGAATAACTAATATAGGAAAAATAATTCAAAAAATAGTCTCAAACATTCTATCCTTTTTATCTTTTAAATTCAGAATTTGTGGTAATGCATTTTTTTATAGAACAAGGGTGACAAACGAGCCCACAGTTCAGCTGATGATAAAAGGATGCTGTGTAAGTATATTTAACCCCGATTAAGAATGAAAATGTAGATGCGTTGTCACCCCTGAGGACTAAGATCGAATGTCTCGATTCCAGTAAAACGGGTCACTGGTTCTCTACATTCGCGAGCGTGGTCCTTCCCGGATCGAGCCAACCAATTCATGCTACCACTACAGCTGTAATATATATCTTATCTATCTATTTAACTGATAGTTATTCATAAATATCTAACGCCCACTATTTTATTACGCATGCAGAAATTCGTAATAGGTTGCTCGGTCGGCAAAAATGTTGTGTATTAAATCTCATACAGAGGAGTGCGCGAACGCGTAGTTGTTGCCAATAAACCACATTCAATTTGGGATAATTTCTAATAAAAGTATGCCCTATTTACTCGTATTTTCAAAAACTGCAATAACGGTATATCATTATTTATGAACTGCAATGTAAATATAAAATTTTGATACTTTTTGAAAAATAACCCTGCATATAGAGACGTGCACTATGGCGTACGGAAAAATCATTCGCACCGGACACAATACGGTACGGACAAAATATTCGTACTGCCTTACTGCTAACGCAACTTCTCTCAGCTGTCAATTCAGTTCTTCTCAAACTCTTTATCAGCTACAAAAAACACCACGGTAGGTACTTTAGCCTCTCCCGTTGTAAGGAGGACTTGAAATAATATTTAGTTACGCTTAACAGGCGGGATCGACGATCGGAGTGCCGGAAGTCTCGCACCATTGATGCTGCTGGCTATCGCCGTACTGTGTATTTTTGTCTGTTGCATAAACGACATGGTTATACTGCCATCTATAGGGAAGCCATAAAATTTTACTTGCATTTCTCAAAGCCTTACGAAACCCACTGGATGAAATGAGGTGATAGATTATTTTAGGCCACCACTACACATCATAATCCTTTTACAGGTTCCCCTTTGCTAATTTTGGCACAGAACACTAAGAGCGACTGTCGACGCGTATGCGCGATGTTTTATTAGAAGATAACCTTCGTCCTATTCTTCGTCTATACTCTGATAATCCGATAGGACGGCAATCCGATACTTCCAGAGAGAGCTTAGGCGAAAGATCAAAGGATTTATATGCTTACCGCCAACTACCCGACTTCGGGCTGCTACTGAGAATTTCGTAACAGAAAACACCCAATTTTGGCCCAACCCGAGGTTCGAGCCCGAAATCAAGAAGGCATTAGAAGCAAAACAAATAACTGTTTCTCTTTCAAGCGACTTACTCGACTCTATAAGCAATTCTCATAGGTCTAATAAAATGCAAAGTACTACTAGAGTCAATACTAACGATTTCATTGAAATACCCGAGATATTTCCGGACCGATACGACCTGGGGACCTTCAAGAAAAGAACTTACTTCTTTCTAAAGGGCCGGTAACGCACCTGCAATTCCCCTGGTGTTGCGGTTGTTCATGGGCTGCGGTAATCACTTAACATCAGGTGAACCTTATGCTCGTTTGCCCCCTCTTTTATAAAAAAAATACGCGTGACTCCCCTCTCTTAAGTATGCCCCCCTCCTCCAATAAACACACACTATGAATTTTACTTATGACAAAAATTTTGAATAATGAATAAGTTTATCAACTCATCAAACGTTCGATGAAGAAGCTGGAGAATTATCATTATCAGAAGAAGCGTTATGACGTTAAGAGGCGTTGATAAGTGATAACAGACAATCTCCTTAAGACACATCGAAAACGTGGCTCCGGGCTATCGCCGTACTGATCCGAGTGAATACATAATTTCTATGAAAACTTAAAAAACATCACCATAAGGTCAAAAATTGCGTAACGCCCGCGACGATTAAGACCGCTTAGAAATTATCAGAATCTTAAATATTTTTAAAAAATTATTGATTTAAGTAATCAAAATAATGAGCAAGTAGATTACGAATATTGATGTTATAAATATATTTGAGTGATTCCCAAGCATAGAGATTAAGTAATTTCATTGTAATTTCAACTATAGTGATTTTTATAGGTGTTTTCGCAAATAATTATGCCGAGTCAAAATTATACAATCGTGTTTTTGAACAAGCAAATTCAAGATAAAGACATGAATTTACTTATATCAAAATTCCACTTTCGTTAGTGATGTTATAGTCCTATACTATTCGATGAAAGGAGGTGCATTTTTTCGCGGTATCGCTTTAACTAGTGAGAGGAGGGAGAGTGTAATAAGATAAAAAAGCTACTTTATGGTTCCTCAATGAGGGCCCATAATCTTACCAGATGTCGCTAGGTTAGGACTAAGGTGAACTTTTGTTACGTAGTTGCTCACACAGTGTCATTATCATTGAACAGTTGTTTTTCGGTTTCTTGTGCATGTACATAACACAATGCCACAGGGCTGTATTCTTTAATATTTTCACATTTTCAAAATTTTTAATTCATCTATTTTTAGGCATATAAGTAGTTTGATTTATCCGTTTCTAGTAACTAATATAGCCCAACAGATTATTGAGCTGAAGTGGCAAGTGGCGCCCATATATAGCTCGTACATTAGAACCGACAACCGAAAGGGAAAAAAGGATCTCAAGTGGCAACCCCGTATCGATAATTCCCTTCTGCCGCTATGAAATCATTTTTAAGCGGTACCGTATTGGTGACAGAAAAAATCGTTGACGCCCTCATTGGTGTTCTTAAAGGTAGCATACGTACATGCTATTTTCTTCGGCTGTTTCTACCCTAGAACTTTGCATTATCTTCTTCTTCTTCTTCATAATCAGCTTATTAAAATCCACTGTTGAGCTTGGTCCTCCCATGTTATCAAAGTTTCAGTAAGATTTTAGCAGTGACTGAACGTTTGTCTATGGCGCTGCAGGTTAAATCTTCATTCACACAAATTCATGAAAAAAGTGTTTCGTGTATAGCCTTAAATCATCTCTAGTATATACACAGTAATCTATGTCTCCGGTGTTTGTCCATGAGCGATTTATGTATGTAAAACTATACAGAAAAAATACCAAGTGTAGGGATGACTTTTAATAATAAGTAAGGTGTCTTCTTATAGACTTTAATATTAATTATATTTATTATCTGTCTTAAGTACCAAAATCTTTTATTAGGTCATTCAAAAAATATCTTTTGCAAAATAGGCGTAACAAACGAGTACACAATTCGTCCAATGGTAATTAGATGTTGAGCCCTATATACCTACATCTATCGTCTATTGAAAATCAAAATGCAAGTACGTTGTCAGTTGTCACTCCGGGGACTAAAATTCAATATATTTTGTGCGTAAACTTCTATTTTTGGAGTAATATCCTTCAATAAGCCTTAATGGCAAAGTACCTTATACGTGGTAGAGCCGTGCTGCAGCTATTAAACTGTAGCACTAATGGGTCGGCTGACCGGAGAAATATATGTGGTACAGCCATGTTGAAGTTATTTAAATCTTGCACGAATGGGTCAGCTCGATCGGAGAAGTATATCTGGTAAAGCCATGCTGAAGTTATTTAAATGTGGCATGAATGGGTCGGTTCGATCGAAAAAGTATATGTAGTAGAATCATGCTAAAGTTAATCAAATGTAGCACAAAAACATGGGCTCGACTGGGGAAGTATGTATGGTAGAGCTATGCTCCAGTGATTCAAATGAAGCACGAATGGGTGGGCTTGACTGGGGAAGTATATATGGTAGAATCATGCTGAAGTTATTTAAATGTAGCACGAATGAGTCGACACGACCGGAAAAGTTTATATTGTAGAGCCATGCTGAAGTTATTTAAATGTAGCACGAATGGGTCGGATTGACTGGGGAACTACATGTGGTACAGCCTTGCTGAAGTTATGTATACGTAGCATAAATGGTTCCGTTCGACCGGGGAAGTATATATGATAGAAGCACGCAGAAGTTATTCAAATGTAGCACGAATGGGTCGGTTCGACCGGAGAAGAATATATGGTAGAGCCATGCAGAAGTTATTTAAATGAAACACAAATATGTCGACTCAACCGGGGAAATATATGCGGCAGAGCCATGCAGAAGTTATTAAAATGTACCACGAATGTGTCGACTCTACGTGCAGAATTTATTAAAATGTAGCACAAATGTGTCGACTCTACGTAGTAATTATGCGTTACAGCCATGTTGAAGTTATTTAAATATTGCATGAATGTGTCGACTCCACCGGGGAAGTATATGCGATAGAGCCATGCAGAAGTTATTAAAATGTAGCACAAATGTGTCGACTCCACCGGGGAAGTATATGCGATAGAGCCATGCCGAAGTTATTAAAATGTAGCACAAATGTGTCGACTCCACCGGGGAAGTATATGCGATAGAGCCATGCGGAAGTTATTAGAATGTAGCACAAATGTGTCGACTCCACCGGGGAAGTGTATGCGATAGAGCCATGCAGAAGTTATTAAAATGTAGCACAAATGTGTCGACTCCACCGGGGAAGTATATTTGTTAGAGCCATGCAGAAGTTAATTAAATGTAGCACAAATGGGCCGGCTCGACTAGGGAAGGACCTCTCACAGAATACCAGCGTAAAATACTAGCCTAACGCTGCTGTTTCGTATGTTGAGATCCCTTCTTCCTGGAGACTACGCATTCCATCTTAGTCCTCAGAGATGATCAGCTTCTACATTCTGATTTCTTAATCAAGGATGGATTTTTTTACAGGATAGGGTGACAAACGAGCACACAGTCCTCCTGATGGTAAGTGGTCGCTGTGGCTCATAGACATCTACATCTATCTTTGATTACGAATCAAAATGCAGACGCGTTGTCACCCGTGAGGACTAAGATGGAAAGCCTCGTTTCCCGTAAAAAGGGTCTCCGGTTCTCTATACTCACCATACGAAACACAGCAGCACTATGCTACTATTTTATGCTGTTATTCTGTGAGATAATGGTCCGTCCCCGGTCGAGCCGACCCATTCGTGCTACAACTATACTACTAATATAACTGCAGCATGGCTCTGCTACGTATAAAAATGGTAGATTGTAGACGTCTATCGGCAACATCAACCACTTAACATCGGGTGGACTGTGTGCTCCTTAGTCACCCTTATTTAAAAAAAAAACTGTAAGTCGTAGGACTGCACGTCTAAAGTGAGAACTTTGTTGTTTCACAAACTTGTAAACATTATATTTGTATATATGTGTCTGAGCGTGACGGTCACGCAAGTTCAGTGCTTTGTTCCCAATCCCAAAAGTGCACAATGTGCCTAAAAAGTTTTTACTTCAAAAATATATGATACAAGTTAAAATCTATCCTCACAATAGCATTTGTTACAAGCACAAATCCTAGCAAGCCTAAATTTTTAAATTGTATCCGTACTGATGTGCTACAATATAATATTATGTTGTTGAAAGAACGCCACATTACCTCTAAGTGGTTGGTATTTTGTTATTTTTTCTGTGTAGTATCCCACACAGAAAAGATATCGGTATCTATATTTTTATCGATATGATGGTTCATAAGCTACGCTAGGATTCGATAGGTGGCGCTGTGGTCATTATTACAAATTTTTAATCAACATGTCAGTGGCGTAGCGTGAGTTTTTGCCTCTCGGGCCAACCGGAAAGTCGTCACTGAGCGACCTTGAGCGTCCTCATACGACCAGCAGTGTAGGACCGTTTCAGATCCATAAGTCATCACTGGCAAAAGGCACTGGTTGTACAATCTAGTTTTCAGGTTTTGAGGTATACCTGATGAGAAGATATGTCGTAATTTTCCGAAAGCTGCCTAGCCGAGTTGAATCCGTTATTGACTATACCGTCGGCGAATTGAAAATGAGTGATGTACTCGTCATTGCCGTTAATACCGTATTATTTCCAGCCCAGTAGCTTGAAAAGTCTTCCAATGCAGAGGTGAAGTTTCAGTGATAGTACTTCACCCTGTCTTACACCTCTCTGCAGTTGGATAGGTTTCGTAGTCTGATTCTGTACTCGGATAGCCATCGTAGCCCTACTGTACAAATACTTCAGCACTTCGATATACCGATTTCGACGGAATCAAAGGCTTTTTTACAGCCCACATACGCAAGGCAAAGTGGCAGATTGTACTCTTCGAATCTGCCGCAGGGTATGTAAGTGGTCTATGGTATTAAAACCTTTTCGGAAACCGGCTTGTTCGAAAGCGGTTCTTTGAAAGCGGTCTGTAGTTCTTCAAGAGAGCGTTGTTGCCTTTCTTGAAGAGCAAGACCACCCCATTTCTGCTCCACGCCTCTGGAGTAGTGCCACCATAAAGGACGGAAGTGAAGAGCTTCTGAAGGACTTTAAGTATCGGATTTTCACCCGCTTTCAAAAGCTCCGCTGTAATTCCATCCTCGCCTGGGGCCATGCCCTATTTAAGGCGCTGGAGAGCCATTCTATTCTCGCTCATATTGACGTCCGGGAAATCATCGGAATAGTGTCGGATAAGACTTGCTTTTGGATCATTACTTACACTTGCGTGTGGCTCCAACGATGAAGTGTACAGCTGCCCATAGAACTTCTCAATCTCAATCTAAGTTTCCGGTGTCCCAGAAACGATGCTGCCACATTCGGTCTTCAGCTTTGACAGCTGGCTCTTTTTGGAAGACAGATCCCTGGCAAACTTTAGAGCCCTGGTTCAACTCGATTGCTTCTTCAATACGAGTAGTATTGAAGTTACGTAAGTTGAGATTAAGAGAGAGTTTGTGTTCTTCTGCGGCGGGTCTTGCAGAACTTAGCTTCTACCGCATGAACCGTTTCCACGAGCTTGTCATTTATATCGCCCACTTCATTGCAGTCTTCTAGACACTGAAAATGGTTTTGTAACTCGAGTTGAAAGGTTTCGGGACTTTGGATTAGAGCACGAGGGGGCCGGAGCGTTGCTTCATTAGACGAGACCTCTCCAACTTAACGTTTAGGTTCAGTGTGCCTCTAAACATACCGTGATTGCTGACGGTTTTCATCCTTGCACACAATACAACAGTTGCCGTCTAGTCGTCATAGTGGAATCAATCTCATTTTTTGTCGAACCGTCAAAGCTCGACCAGGTCCACTTTCTGTGGGGCCGCTTCTGGAAGAAAGAGTTTATCATAAAGAGTTCCTCTTTCTCCATGAAGTCAGCCAGCCGGCCCCTTGGGTTCCGTAGCCCTACCCATATCCCAAATTTCCCTACATTTAGCTCACCGTTCTTTCTTGGGCCTAGTTTTGCGTTTAAGTCTCCCATTAACACCGTATAGTGGGTTTTGGAGGAATGCAGGGCTCTAGAAATATCCACATACATTTCCTCCAACCTCCTCATCGGGATGTGCCGATGTTGGCGCGTAAATCTGTATGACCTTCAGCGAATACAGTTTGGTGATTCTGAGTACAAGGTACGCAACCCTGGTCGACAGACTCTCAATTTTTACAACGTTGATAACGAGAGACTTGTGGACGATAAATCCAACACCTCCTTGGGACTGATGGTCGCCTTCCCGGTGATAGAACAAGTAGCCGGATTCGAGAATCACCGTGTGCTCCCCCTCTCATCGGACCTCGGATAATCCTTTATTATTCCAGGGCAACCTATCTTTCTCTTCTTCCAACTCCAGACTCCTCTCGTCGTCGAGCGTGCGTTGTGTTACCAGGCCGAGTCGTCTTAGGTGGCAACCGAACATCCACCAGAGATTCTTTACACCCCCTGCCCCGCCATTACGATGGTCGTCAAATTCACCAGAAATAACGGGGCCGCCCGGGACTGGGAGCCGTCTCTTCGTAACTCTCATCATGAGGAGTATATTTCCATAGTTGCCACGCTTGGCGAACGGATTGGCAACCGCAGAATTTTTGTTGTACAATTGCTATTATCAGGAAGATTCTGCTGCTCATTTTTTGCCTGTTTCCCTCTGTCGCCCTTTACCACACCCACGGGAAGATATGGGATAGTGGATATTCTTAAGCGCCACTACACGGCGGCCACTACTCTCAGCGTGGTAGACCTTAAAACGAGGTAATCCGCAGTAGAAGCAGAGTAACTGATATAGCCCAACGGATTAGTAAGTTGTAGTAGAATGGACCGGCCAGCCATATAACTTGAACAAACGACAACTGATGGGGAAGAAAGGTTCTCAAATTGCGGCTTCGTACCGGCAGGCGAAGTGTAGGGCGTCCCCCCACTAGATTAAGTGCCGACCTGCTAAGACATGCAGGACGATGGATGCAGTGGCTCGGGATCGTGATTTGTGGCATTTATTGGGGGAGGTCCATGTCAAGAATGGACTTGTGAAAGGCTGTAATTATGATGATTTTGTTTGATTGAATAACTGAGTACTCGCTGTCGCTTGTTGGTTCGTTCGTGTGCGGGAAAACTCGGCGCCGCACCGGGCGGTTGTCGCTAGCACTTCGGCAGCATTCGACTTCATTTCGTCTCATATAGAACATACTCATATCCACAATATAATATTCGTGGTTTAGTCAAAAAGAGAAACCACAAACTCTAGACCCGATGGATGATGCTATTGACGAGTTATTAATTTTACACTAAAAATTTTAGGCCCTTATTTTATAAATAATAAAAAAGAAACAAAAACACCATGTCTGTTTGACAGTAAAATAAAGTTTTATTAGATACCTAATCACAATAAAAATTACAATAATAACAGTGAGCAAGGATTAATTTCAAATGTGTAATATGCACACAGAATTATAACTTCATAAGCTTAGTTTTGAGGTTATTAAAAGAAATTTCAAACAAAACAATAATACAATCACAGCTACTGTGGTTTCATGTTTTTAACATAATAAAAACAAATTTCACTATTTGACTATTTAATACAAAGCTAGTATTAGAAGACGAAATTTTCTATTCTAAAGGGCCGTCCATTAATCACGTGATGTTTTATAGCATTTTAACCCCCCCCCCTCCCTCTTGGTGACACGTGTTGAGGTTTAAGACTAACCCCCCCCCCCCCACTCAAAATCACGTGTATTTTTTAATGTCCAGACAGAAAGGTTGCAGGTTGTTTTTGACTGGCATAAAAATAATATTAAAGGAATTGTGTAATCGTGCGAAAAACATATAATGTACATGAACATATATAATGTATCTACATTGTCCTCGGACCACGGATTAACAAGACTTTATTCAACACTAAAAACTGAATAAGCATCTTGCAAGTCAGTTGTAAGCACTGTGCTTTATTGAAGATCAGCGTCGGTTTCATCAAGCCACTCGGCGTCACCATTTTCGCGCACTACACAGAGAATCTCTCTCGATCTACCGATCGATCGTCGCGTGAGGATGCGTGAAGGACCAACATTGTGCATCCCTAGACTATAATTGTTCGGATTAGGTTCATGCATGTGACATGAATTTACATGTACAGGCGAGTCAAGGTCACATTACACGCCGCTTTTCGGTTTAGAAATCGCGCGTTTGACGAAAAAATAAGTACACGTGATATTCTTACTGCACCCCCCGTCCCCCATTGTGATATTTCGTGATTTTTGTCAACCCCCCCCACTATATAACCTCACGCGATTAATGGATAGAGGCATTTTCAGCCACAAGTGTATTGTCTGGGTCCAAGTGATTAACAATTTTATGGGTGTATCAATGTTAAAAAAAAAAAAACAAATTGACATATTTACGTTTCGTTATATGCAATTTTTAGTGATATTTATTTTTATTGTAATGAATTCAAAAGTCTTAAGCTTACCCCTGACAAACTTCCGAATTAAAATCAACATTATTAAAATCAAGTTATCTATAGTAAGTATCGTCTATAGCCGATGCGAATCTCACATCAATATCCACTATCCTATATCGTCCTTTTGGTGTCGTAAGAAGTGATAAAGAAAAACTGAAACAGGAGATAGGTAGCAGCACCTTCTTTACAACAACTCAAGATAATAATAAAACTGTAGTTGCCAACCCGCCTGCCAAGCGTGGCAACTATGGCAAACATGAGGCTATTTATGGGGGAGGTCTAGCTCAGCAGCGGAATTTCATAGGTTGTAATGAATTACCTAACATACATTCAGTATGTTAGGTAATCCAATGTGTTAAAGGTCTAAATGTGATATATTCTATCCACAGAAGTAGATAGAAGAGTAATAAGACAATAGAATAGTTAATAAGACAATAGAAATGAATTAGCGCTCGATTACTTCCAAAACTGATGTCGCCACCTGCAGCCGTATTATAAACATACGCAATGCACAATGATATCTAATGTTTCACATTACAATGCTTAGCGAATTTGTCAACGTCGCGTACGTCGCGTATTACGGTAGAGCAAAAGCAGCAATGGTAATGGTCAATGCAAAGTCATAAATGAAAGTTTACAAAGGTAAATATCATAGTAAAGTAGTCATCTCGATGTAATTTAGTTGAAACAATGATAATTAGTAAGTAATTAACTTCCCGATGAAACTTTACGCCTTTATTAGTTAAATTACGTCCTTGATGAGTGTTTACTACTTTTTTTTATTATTATGCTACAGTTCACCATCATAATAACATAAATTCACATACGATGTTCCCCGCGCAACTAAATCACAAAATGGTGAATCATGTTCGTCAACACATAATAGCGGCGACAAGGTCACGCGTCTATGCGACTTCTTTTGTCTTATTATTACGATTTCTGTGATTCTATCAACAAACCTGCTTTAAATTCTGATCGGTTGCCCTAATATTTGTAGGACAAACAGAAGAAGGATAGCAAGTAAATGGCTCTGTATTTCGGTAAAGAATGGGCTATAATATTATAAATATTACACTTTATATTTGGTAGAGCTATGCTGCATTATTGCATGATGCATATTATGGTTGTAGCACGACAAGGTCGGCTCAAGCGAGGAATGGCCACGCACTCACAGAATATTTATTGCTGCTGTATTTTGTATGGTTAGTGTTGAGAACCGAAGACCTTTTTTACTGATAACTTTTAGATGTAGATGTCTTTGGTTCACAGCTTGCACTTGACAGCAGATAGACTGTGTACTTGTTTGTCAACGTTTTTCTTATAACTAATTTTATGTTATATGTATGTTTAATTTTTTTATTGCATTATTTCATCAGAAGAACACAGCCTTTTTTGGAGTTATTATATTATGATCGGGTGTATGTAAAACAATTAATAGTTTTAACAATATAAATTAACTAAGTTTTTCATATTAGTTATTTTAATAGAAATACCCAAGATGTAAACAACACACAAATTATTGGTTTTTAGGTATTGTAATTATAATAAGGTCTCAAACAAAATTGTGTTTCTCAAACCTCATCGTTCACACAAGTGTTGCATCAGATTGACAATGGTATATACAGTACTGTTACAGTTAGTGCCCTACAAGTAATACTACAATTTGTTAATCGGAAATGTAATTTACACATTTCCAGTTCACAAATGGTAGTATTACTTGTAGGGTTGTACACTAACCACAAACAAACTCTGGAGAAAAATACTAACATTCGCACTTACAAAAAACGAAAGTTTAGCAATACTTAAAATCTTTGCATAGTGTTACCAGTGGATTTGAAACCATCGACACCTATATAATATATTATTATACATACATGATTATAAGGTAAATAAATCATAAAACCATAGAACAACATATTATGTAAAAATAATAAGATTTGTGGGTAATCGTAACATCGTTGTAAGCTATAAAAGGTACTGCTGTGTCTTCGTATCTTCGCTTATGCTCTCCTATCCCTCCGATATACGGTCCGGACATAGTAAGTACGATCCCACTTCTGAAGGTTTAATTAGTAGATGTGAAGTAAAACAGATTACACCGTAGCACTTTTTATTTTTGGGCGTAATTATTGATGACAAGTTAAATTGGTTAGCACATATCGCTGCTGTTAGTAATAAATTAAGGAAGCTCATATAAGTATGTGTTTAAAAACTTAAGAGATGTTTTAGATAATGAGGCTATAATGAAAGTATATAAAGCCCTTGCAGAATGTGTTATGACTTACTGCATTAGTTCTTGGGGTGGGGCAGCTAAAACACACCTTATCGAACTCGAACGTGCACAACGTGCTTTATTGAAAGTTATTAAAGGCCTACCTTTTAGACACCCGACTGAGGACTTATACAAAATATGTGGCGTACTTACCATACGAAAGTTATATATCTTCCATTCTATTCGTAAATATCACAAAAGTACTGCTTCTCAAATACAAATAAGTGATAAGAGGACGGTCCGCTATCCCTTGCCTGCCTACAAGAGCAACTTCGCTAGAAGACACTTTAACTATTCTGCTACATTACTGTACAACAAATTAAATACAATTTTTAAAACCGCTCATCAAGTAATCATAATATTAAGTCAATTTTACTAAAGTGGTTAAGTAATTTTGACTATGACGCTACTGAGAATCTTATCGTTTCCACTAAATAATTCTTATACAATATTACGACGTTTACACGCACATACACACACGCACACACACACACACACACACACACACACGCACGACGCACGCACGCACGCACGCACGCACGCACGCACGCACGCACGCACGCACGCACGCACGCACGCACGCACGCACGCACGCACGCACGCACGCACGCACGCACGCACGCACGCACGCACGCACGCACGCACGCACGCACGCAGCACGCACGCACGCGCGCACGCGCACACACACACACACACACACACACACACACACACACACACACTTTTTATTTACCTTATTTACCTTATTTCTCTCTCATTATACTTTGTTAAGCTATATGTTATTTTTGATGTCATTCTAATTAATTTTTTATACCGTTTGCTATATTAGTTTGTCACATTACAACTATATGTCACTGAAACGGGGAAGATGCTGTAGCCTGTAACACAGTTTTCAACTACCACGGGCTACAGAGCTTCAATATGATTTGTTTGTAAAAGTTATGTGAGAAACAATAAATTCATTATTATGTGGGGTATCTATATAGTTTTCTCATCTGGTTGGGTTCTATAAATATATAATTATAAATGAAAATGAAAAGATAAATATACATAAATATCAATAACATAAAATAAATATAAAAGTACATAAATAAGTAAAAGCCCAACCAGATGGAGGCCCTCGGCAGGGGAGACCAAACGGCCGAGGGTTAGGGGGAAAGGGAAAGAAACCGGCGGACGATGCGGGCGGTATCGAGGAGCACCGCCTTCTGCATTTGAACCTGGAGCGGTCCGCCACGTAGTCCCAGCCGCCTCAGATGACCCGAGAGGCTGACTGGGATTAGCCCGTTTGCAGAGACGACTACAGGAATAATTTCGGTCGGCAGACCACCCCACATGTCGGTCACCTCGTGAGCCAGGTCCAGATATTTTGTTTGCTTACCTGTTTCGGCTTTCACGAGGTTCTCGTCATACGGAATGGTAATGTCGACCAAAAATATCCTTGACTGTGCCCGGTCCATCAGCACAATATCAGGCTTATTCGCAAGAATAGTCCTGTCTGTGATGATGGCCCGGTCCCAATAGAGCCTGGCGCGATCATTTTCGAGCACAATTATTATTATTATTATTATTATTCACTCGATCAACGAATCACAGTAATTATATATTATTCTTTACTTAATGTAAATGATCACAGATTCTAGCAGAGCAACTAACTTGTAGGCAGGAAACTCACAACTGAACTCTCACTAAGACACAGCAGTACCTTTTATAGCTTATAACGATGTTACGATTACCCACAAATCTTATTATTTTTACGTAATATGTTGTTCTATGGTTTTATGATTTATTAACCTTATAATCATGTATGTATAATAATATATTACATAGGTGTCGATGGTTTCAAATCCATTGGTAACATTAGTGTTATTCAATTTTTTCAAAGAAAACAATCAGTCACTAATGCTAATTATGACTAGTCATTTAAGTAAGTTGCCAAAACTAACCTGTGCTTGTTGCTTGTTGGGAATTAAAATTAAATGACGATGTACATATTTATAGATTGATTAATATTTATCTAACTAAAACTAACTTTTTAGCCGTTTTACAACCGACTAATCGTAAATAATCCATAAGCTCTTCAGTCTTCTCTCTGCTTATTGACACTTTTTTCTTATATAACTTGTAAGGTACTACTGACCCCTTAAAAATAATAGGTATGTAGTTAATATCGCCAGGTTTCGGATAATTCTCATCAACACTATCAATATCAGGATCTAATCTTGAATATGGTGTAACATCCAACTTGGGAAGACAGTCCTGTATCGGAAACCACTTGTATGTTTCAGGACATAACAAATCAGACGGATGGAAGTTTCCCTTGTATCTCATTTTTTGGCATGAATGTATATAAAATCCTAAATAGTAATACTTGAGTTCAGGACACAGAGAATGCAAATATCTCGTAAAGGCAATCTCCCTAAAAATACAAAAACTAATTAATGCTGTAATTTTAAAAGTACAGTAATAAACAAAAGCAAATTAATATTACCTGAGCGCACCATACGTTCCCAAAGTTAAATTAATATATTCAGGATCGTAAAAGAAATACACTGATGATACACACTTCGGTAATATATCAATGACCCCGACGGCTACTATTTTTCCATCTAGCCAATATTGTTGATGAAATGAGCCATAACCAGAGGGAGGGCCAACTTCACTATACTCCTCCTGAAATCCATTTAGAATTGTACACAACAACTTTATCATCAATGAGTGGCAAATCCCCAACAAATTAAAATTAGTTTTTAAAATATATTACATGTTGGTGAAATGATGGGTGATTGTTATTGGGAAACATTCCTATAAATGACCAAATACTTAATTCATTAACATTGAATAACATAAGCCATGCTGCAGTTATATTAGAAGTATAGTTGTAGCACTAATAGGTCGTCTTGACCGGGGAAGGACCACGCTCTCAAAGAATACCAGCGTGAAATAGTAGCTTAATGCTGCTGTATTTCGTATGCAGTGGCGAAGCTAGAGCTCCAAGCTAGGGCAAGCCCAAGATATAAATTGATAAAAATATAGATTGTTGTTTCTAGCAGTTTTATAAAAATACACCAATCTTGATCTGTCTCCACGCTTCAGTTTCATATTCAGTGCTGTCAAGGACGTGTTTAACAAAGCACACAGAAGGCATACCACTGCTAGATAGATTGTATTACATATCAGCAATTGCATAGCTTCGGTGGCTTTGAAGAAAGCCGTTTGGATTTGTTTAAGCGAAAGAAAAAAAATATTTACATCCAATACAATACATGAACAAAAGTAAAACACGAAAAATGTACAAACAAACTATTGTTACGAGCTTAGGGTTCGTGACAATAAAAATTGCCGATAGAATTACCTAAATTAACACTTTAATTTTTTTTACACCAATTAAAACTTAAAACACTAATAATTAATCACACTGATTCACTTTATTTCGCTCCGAAGCTTCGCTAGTCTCGCCAATCTCAATACTTCCCCGATCGCATATTGCAGCGCCTATAAATACACATTATCACCGAAACATCCAGAATATTCAAGTAAATACGCGCACCAATCGACAAGGCAACGAAAGTTCGAGTGTCGGCTTCTAGAAGCTTAGTTCTTCGTTTCGATACTAGATGGCGCTGTCGGTTAAAAGATTATTGATGTCATTTTCTGGAAAGTTCCCCCCGCTCTCGTCCCCGACACTTACGCTACGCTTACTTATGGCGCTAGTGCCGGGTACATGACGTCAACTTAGGCGCGCAACACTGCCCCCTCCTAAGACATGCTCGTCCCGAGCATTATCGGCCCCATAATAACGCGCCAAGCGATCCACATGGACGATCTTAGGAGTCCCTCTTGCGCCTTTCTGTATCCGGTAGGTTACATCGTTGATACTGGTTACAATCCGGTACGGGCCGTCCCATTTAGCTTGAAGCTTAGGAGATTTCCCTTTGATGCCGACCGGATTGTGCAACCACACTAGTGAACCTTCGTCGAACCCTTTATTGTTCATTTTGCGGTCATACCGGGTTTTCATCTTCTCAGACATTTGCTGGCCCGATTGTCTGACGTGCTCATAAATGTCATTCATTTTGTTCCGCAAGTCATTTGCATAATCGGTTATACTGCGTGGGGTATCAGGTGGTATCCCGGTGATCAGCACTGAGCATCCTCACGGATACCACTTCCTTACTCTCTTGCCTAGTACAATGTTTCCAATCTTCAGGACAAGGTCTTCTTGACAATGCATCTGCGTTGCCATGAGATTTCCCGCTGCGATGTCTGATAGTAAAGTCGTATCCCGGCTGCTGCTGGACGGTGATGTTAGCCGCACTTCCCTTCTGAGATCGTTCACCTTCCCTTTCTAGGGTTCACTTAGGGTAGCTGGATCGAAGATGACCCCCTTCCCCACAGCCATAGCATCTAGGGCTGTATCCTTTATTGTGGTCGTACAGACTGGTATGCTTTTCGAACCATCTTCTCCACCTCAAGAGCCCACTGCTGCAGGTTTTCGTTGCTGCGTTGCACGCGACCTTTAAGCTGCGCGCGAAAGACGTGTTCCAGGTGAGCGTCGCCATATCTCGCCTCCAACGCCTCAAGGAGCTGCTCGTAGGTCACTTTCTTACCGAGAGCTTCCAACACATTTAAGGCTTGGTCGCGCAGGCCTAGGGTGAGTGCAGTCATGGCTTGGCTTTTATTCCAGCCGTTCGCCTCCATGACGGCCTCGAACTGGATTTTGTAAGCTGACCAAGAAAAAGTCCCGTCGAACGGTGGCACTTTGAATCCACGTAGCGAAGGTGTTGTAGCAACTGCGGGAGCTGCAATTCCATCTCCAAGTTTGAGTTCATCCAGCGTTTTCTTAACTTGGTTGATTTGGGTCTCAGCTTACGACAGGCGGCTATCATGTCGAGCAACCTTATCCTTCACCTCCCTTATCTCTTTCCCGAAGGTAGCGTGAAGGTCCTTCAAAAGCATCTGCTCTTCCCTATCGCGTTTGAGCTGCTCTTCTAAGCGACGGGCCTGTTATTCCTGCTGCTCTTTCAACTGACGGGCCTGTTCCTCCTGTCGGCGGGCCTGCTTCTGCAGCATCACCATCAGAGAACCTAAGTCAGGTGCTGCAGATGCAGGAGCTACTGACGAACCGGCCTCCGTTGCCGGCGGCTGGCCCTCCGACGTCTGCGGCGTTGCACCACCAAATCGTCTCTGGTCCGTCTCATGCTGGCGTTGACTGTGGGTACGGACACCCTCCGCTTCCTCCTTAAGTAAAATCGGCATGATTTTATCTCACTTCTGACACCAATTGTTACGAGCTTAGGGTTCGTGACAATAAAAATTGCCGATAGAATTACCTAAATTAACACTTTAATTTTCTTTACGCCAATTAAAACTTAAAATACTAATGATTAATCACAGTGATTCACTTTATTTCGCTCCGAAGCTTCGCTAGTCTCGCCAAACTCAATACTTCCCCGATCGCATCTTGCAGCGCCTATAAATACACATTATCACCGAAACATCCAGAATATTCAAGTAAATACGCGCACCAATCGACAAGGCAACGAAAGTTCGAGTATCGGCTTCTAGAAGCTTAGTTCTTCGTTTCGATACTAGATGGCGCTGTCGGTTAAAAGATTATTGATTGTTCCCCCCGCTCTCGTCCCCGACACTTACGCTACGCTTACTTATGACGCTAGTGCCGGGTACATGACGTCAACTTAGGCGCGCAACACTATGTACAAAATTAAAAAAAAAATATTTACATTCTAATGGATAAGAGATAAGATAAGTGGAATCGTCTCGCTTTCTTATGGAAAGATTTAATTACGTCCACGTAAAATGTTGGTGAACGTTTTAATTGTACCAATAACTGTTTTTAATTGCGATAATTGATAAGTCTGAAACTCTTAACCTTGTGTATTATGTCAACAAAGTTTAAAGATTTTCTCTCCGATTATCACTTTAACACACTTCAATTCATCACAAGGAACACTATTATCCACCATTTTCATTAAAAATCTTTAAAAAAGCATAAATTTTGAACTCGTAATATTAAATCGCTTAAGATAAGCACACAGAGTAAATAAACATTGAAACGTGAAATGAACTTGCATAAATATACATAAATTTATTCCCAAAAGCCTGGCTTTAAATCTCTATACTAATTGCTATATATACCAATCGTAGTTATATTTCATTATAGAATATTTTGCCATAGGTTAGAAAGAGAGCGATCGTCTTCTCGAAAGCCCCGTAAAAAGCCCACGCGAGCGAGGAAGACAACTATTAGCTCTATTAAAACTAATTTTTTATGACAGCAGCAGTATCGCTAAGGCAATACGAGGTCATCGGTCGACATGTGTCGAACAGTGGAGTGCGCGGGAAATTTGAAATAGCTTGAAACATTTTACGAGTTATTTTATTAGTTGATATTATTGATTGATTCAGGTTTAATAAGGCAAGCCCGGCTTTTATGGAAGCTTCGCCACTGTTCGTATGGTGAGTATAGAGAACCGGAGACCCGTTTTACTGGAAACAAGGCATTCCATCTTAGTCCTCATGGGAGACAACGCATCTGCATTTTGATTCGTAATCGAGGGTAGATGTAGATGTCTACGGGCCACAGCAACCACTTACCATCAGGTGGACTGTATGTTCATTTGTCATATTATCGTATAAAATAAAAATAAATAAATACATAAATGAATTTTACAGTCCAATACAATATGGCTGGTACAATTAAGCAGCAAACTGACCTTAGACTTCAGGTGTACAGAGAGAATACAAAACACTATTTTTGCTATTCAATTTTCTTTGAGTGAATGCAAAAAATATCATATTGCCTTTATTAGTAACAAACAAAAATATCAAAAATGTGTGTCAAAAATTACCAATAATGGGCTTTGAACTAAAAAGTCCCTAAACTTTGGTTCTGTACACTTTTCTGGTGTATCACCATGGATTGTCATCTGATACTTTACATACACTTCATGTGTCTCCTTAGCTGTTGCTAACCACTCTGGACTTGGAGGAGTTGTTCTCACCAACTTAACCTGTGAAAATTTAAATACATTAAATGTACAGTAAAGGTCATAAATAAAAAAAAACTTTTCCAATTCGTTTAACACAATGAATACCTCAAGTTTGTGTTTAACATTGTCTGGTAGTTCATTTATCAAATCTTCAAGTTGTTTTTCCTTGTTTTTGTTCATACTTGTTAACATAGTTATGTCAATACCCTTGTCTCTAAGTTTTTCTAATCTTCTCTCACGCCTCAAAACCTTTGCTTTTCTACAAGGTGTTTTTTGTAGGTCTACACCAGCATCTGTACAACATCAACGATATTTTTTAGTTTATGCCTAACTATTCAAATGTGCTAGTCAAATGTGGTAAGGCATATGAGTGTACTACCTTTTCCTGCAGAAAAAATATTTGACGAACCAGGTATAACATCACTTGTAGGACTTGTAAATGACTCATCACCTGTTAATTTAATAAAATAAATAACAAAGTATGATCAAAATTTGTTTGAAGTTGTGCAAGCAAGTAAATAAATAATTTTAAACAAAATATGTAGATAATTTATTTAACAGTGGTAGAGCCATGCGGCAGCTTTGCTGTTGCACGTATGGGCCGGCTCAAACTGGGGTGGTACCACGACCTTACAGAATACCAGCATGAAGTGGAAGCTCTGCTTCTGCGTTTCGTCTAGTGAGTGCAGGTGGCCGAAGGCCCAATTATCACCACCTTCCCTGTTGGACCTTCTGCTGACCTCTCATCCGGACGGATATCAGATATCCGTCGACGCCCCTTTAGGCTCCTCGGACTATTGTCATGTTCGGAGTGTGGTGCCACTCACGCTGAAATCGCGGTTGCATTCTGCAGGCTGCCGCAGTGTTTGACACTATAGGTCAGCCGATTGGGATAGCATGCGGTCTTTCTTTGCATCCTACCCTTGGGGGCGGGTTTGCTTCTCGCCGACGATCCCAACGTTGTTGCGGATTCTGTCGCTGATGTGATACTTCAGGGTATGGAACTTTTATTCCTTCCTCTGTTGTGCCTGTTGGAGGCAAATCTCAGCCATGGTTTGGTCGCTCCTGTAAAATAGCATCATGCTATAAGCAGGAGTGCTACTAAGCCTGGGCTGACGCATCAACGTCCCGGGATGTAAACACCAGCGCTCTGAAAAATAAGTATAATTCCGCCTCCAGGTCCTTCAAAAGAGTCATTACCAAGACAAAGTCAGAACACATAGGCAGAATTGGCGAGAAACTAGTTCGCCTTCCTTCTGGAACCCGTGCATTTTGGTCGCCAAGGCTGTCCAGGAGAATTTCTGTCAGCCATCTCTTCCATCTCTGCACAGGGAGGACGACTCACTGGCCCATACCGCAAAGGAGAAAGCCGATCTGCTAGGCTCTTTCTTTGCGTCCAACTCGACTCTCGATGATGGGGGGAGTACGCCGCCGACCATCCCGCAGTGTGAGTGCTCCATGTCGGAGGTGCAGTTCACACAGCGCTCGGTTCGCAAATCATTCCTCTCCCTACACATCCACAAGTCGAGTGAGTGGGCCTGGCGGAATCCCCCCAATTGTGCTAAGGACGTGTGCTCCAGAGTTGGCACCGGTTTTAACGCGTTTTTTCCGGTACTCCTACTCCCTAGGCGTAGTCCCAAAATCATGGAAAACGGCTTTCGTCCACCCAATCCCTAAAAAAGGCGACCGCTCAGACCCGTCCAACTACAGGCCTATCAACATCACCCACTTGTTCTCCAAAACATCACCAACTGATTAGTAATCGCCAATACGGTTTTCGTCGTGATCGATCAGCTGGTGATCTTCTGGTTTAACAACTCATAGATGGGGTTAGTTTGGACATTGCGAAAGCCTTCGATCGGGTTTGGCACAAAGCGCTTCTTTCGAAGCTCCCTTCCTTTGGACTTCCCAAGAAATTGTATAATTGGATCACCAGCTTTCTTGCAGATCGGAGCACCAAGGTCGTTGTCGACAGTGCAAGCTCCGATTACAAGCCTATTAATGCTGGTGTTCCATAAGGCTGTGTGCTATCGCCAACGCTGTTTCTTCTGCATATCAATGATATGTTGCAAACCCGTAACATTCATTGCTATATAGATGACAGCACTGGTGATGCGCTGTACACTGGCCGTGCCAATATTTCTCGGGAAAACGTCTCCGAGTACTGGGACAAACTTGTGTCTGAAGTCGACTCTTTGCTGAACAAAGTCTCGGATTGGAGGCGACTAAATCTAGTCCAGTTTAACCCTCAGAAGACACAAGTTTGTGCGTTAATCGCTAAAAAGAACCCCTTTGTCATATCTCCTCAGTTTCAAGGCACTCCCCTTGTTGCCTCAGCCAGTATCGGAATCCTCGGCGTCGACATATCGAGTGACGTGCAGTTTCGTGGTCACTTGAAAGAGAAGGCCAAACTGGCCTCTAAAAAGCTTGGCGTTCTCAGCAGAGCGGGACAGTATTTCATGCCGGCACACCGCCTGCAACTTTACAAGGTGCAGGTTCGGCCGCACATGGAATAATGTTCCTATCTCTGGGCTGGGGCTCCCCAGTGCCAGCTCCTTCCACTTGGCTGCATCCAGCGTAGAGCGGCTCGAATCGTCGACGACCGAATGCTTTCCGATCGGCTCGATTCACTGTTGCTGCGAAGAGATGGCGCATCTCTTTGCATTTTCTTTCGCATATATCAGGGAGAGTGCTCTGAGGAATTGTTCGGATTAATCCCAGCCGCAAAATTTCGTGAACGCACTACGCGGCAAACGTCCTAATACCATCCACACCATTTGGATGCTTGGCGGTCCACCACTGTACGCTTCACAAGGAGTTTTCTTCCGCGTATGACCTCTCTGTGGAATAATTTACCACCAGCAATTTTTCCGGACCAATACGACCTGAGGACCTTCAAGAAAAGAGCTTACTCCTTTCTAAAGGGCCGGCAACGCACCTGCAATTCCCCTGATGTTGCGGTTGATCATGGGCTGAGGTAGTCACTTAACATCAGGTGAGCCGTATGCTCGTTTGTTCTATAAAAAAATCTCTTACATAGATTTACTAAACTCACTTTAATGGAGGTCATTGCCCAAAAAAAAACTCCTATGGAATAAAATTATTTTTACAGATTTTACTGTGTTAATTGTACTTATTTTTAATTCCCAATTTATTGGGTGCTTATCAAGCACCCATGGTCACGGGAGACGAAGTAAGCTGGAAGGCTCCCCAAACGAAAGTCGAAAGTTAATAATAAGTACAATTAAAAACAATAAAATCTGTAAAAGTTGACAAGTATAATAACCATCTAACAAGCTGGGTGTACTCCAAAGCCAGGTTAGAGCTTGCAGAATAACCTGAGTAAAAATACCAAGTATGTATTCACTAATGCAGCTGCCAAGAATGATGATCATAGGAAAGTCACCTCCTTTTGGTGGAAATCTACACCTACAATGGACTTTTATAGGCTGACAGATAAATAGAATTTTGGTTGTAGTAAGGCTTTCATCATCATCATTACAGCCCTTCACAAGTCCACTTCTGAACATAGGCCTCCGCCAAGTAATGCCACAAAGCACAGTCCTGAGCCACCTGCATCTATCGACTTCCTGCATGTTTTACTAGGTTGCCACTCCATCTAGTGGGGGGGTCACCCTACACTACGCCTACCGATACGAGGCTGCCACTCAAGAACCTTTTTTCCCCTAAGGCTAGTTAGTAGTAAGACTTTGCATGTAGGTATATATTTTGTATTGGTGGAATATGCTAACTTCTACAGATGCCAACTTCTCACCTTGGTGGACTGCATCATCTCTCTTATTGATATTAGATAATTCTGCAGAATTGATATCAACAATATCTTTTATATTTATAACTTTTGGATCTCTCTTAGTTTTGACAAATTGTTCAGCTCCCTCTTCTAAATTCTCCACTATGTGTTCATTAGTCTGACTTGTCGACATTTTTCTGTTTCTGTCACTCTCTGATTGTTGTGCAAATCCTGCCAAATACTTATTTATTCTCTTCAATATTTTTTTCTGTGATTTAGTTGCCTTAAATTCAAGTGCCTTACATCTATAAAGTAAATAAATATCACAAGACATTAATCAAGTCTCTACCTAGGACATCTATTATATTATAAAAGCTTACCATGATATATTTACATATACATATGTATTACTAAAATTAAATATATAGGCAAACATATCAAATACACAGTTATACAATATATATATATATATATATATATATATATATATATATATATATATATATATATATATATGAATTCTTAAAGGCAACATACTTAATATTGAGTTGCAATCATACTCTTAATCTTATGTATATCTCATATATATCTCTTAATAATTCCATTATGGAATTGAATTGTGGTATTATTTCTAATTATACATTTAAAACATTCATTTAATTTTACAACATAAATATACTTTTGCACTAATACTATTCCATAGGTACTAAGTAGGTTTTTATATAAGATTGCAATAATTGACACTTATCTAATAAAAATCTTATTGGTATTTCTTTAGTAATCTGCCGCATGAATTTATGGTCGCCGAGTGGGGGAGGGGGCTGGGGTAGCTGGGGTAGGGCAGACAAGACTACGAGGAGTCGAGGTGTGCTAATTTGGTTTTAGAACCGATTCTACCAATTTTATCTATAAAGTCTAGTTGCTCTTAACTCTGCTACTAGAGTGGTTAATGAAATAATGTAATGTGAATTGTTATAATATTTTTTCTGAAAAACCTCTTGACTGCTCTCCACTGCAACTCAATTTGTTGTATATAAGTCCCATCTCCAGCCACAAATGGATTGTCTGGGACCGAGTGATTAACTTTCTTATGAGTGTATCTGTGTTAAAAAAACAAATTGACATATTTGCGTTTCGTTATATGTAATTTAAAGTGAAATTTATTTTTATCGTAATTAATTCAAAAGGCATTTCCCAAATCCAAAAACAGTGTAAATGGTTCGAGCTTAACCCTGACAATCCTCATAAATTGAAAACATAATTAAAAAATCAAGTGTCTGTAATATAAATAGGAAAACACTATTTTTAGTGAAATTTGTTTTTATTGTAATTAATTCAAAATGCATTTCTGACATCTAAAAACGAGAAGAAGAGATTTTAGATTGACCCTAACAAGCCTCCTAGACTAAAAACATTATCAAAATCAAGTACCGGATGTCTAGCCAACCGATATAACCTCAAAACTTTAACTATCGATATCTCGAAAAATAAAGATTTCCGGCATAAAAAGCAGCTAGATGGTAATCAATAGCATCATTGCCTGTCAACTAAAGCTAAAATAATCAGTTAAATCGTGCAGCAGATAACTAAAACTGACCCATCTTATTTATTATTCATAACTGCTGAGATACTTGTAATCATTAAGATTTAGTAATTTTAAGTTCATGAAATTTTGTTGAACTGTATACATGATGACATTTACTGTACTAAAATCTGTATAATTGTATTAAATATTTCCATATTGCAATAAATATAAACTCTTGTCTATGTTCATATATTAATGTACTCAATGGTTTAAATATTAATGCTCATCACAGAAAATGGGCACTAATAGGACGAAAAAACATTTCCATAATGATCAGGTTCAAAAATCGAATTTCAATAAAGGAAAACTTATTCAATTATCCAATTTGGCAATTATTTTAAAAATAATGAACAGCGAGTTTAAATTTGAACTTTTTTTGAAAATAATAATAAAAAAAACCTTATTGTGTATGAAGGACAGCAAGTAACATCCAATGTTGGCTTATAGCAATATTTTCCTGACCGTCTCCAACCTCGGTCTATTAGGTCTTGGTAATCACTTACAGTCATCGTGTGTGCCCATAGACCTAGAATAAAATTTATTGTAAATAAGTAATTTTTTAAAAGTATATGGAACACTAAAATCATTCGTTTGTTAAAATGCAAAAGAAAAATTAAGTCATACCATGGCTGTAACTCGTATCAGATTTCTTACAATAACCACACTTATAACGCTCGTGCTCTGCATAATACTCAATGATGCTGCAAGACATCATTATGATTTACACTTTTAATGAAGAAAAAAATATTTTTAAACACCGCCTTTTTATGCTATTATCATAAAACAGTGCAAAATGCAAATGCAAATTCAACAAAATCTCGCCGTGTTGATTGACAATGACATTGACACTTATGCTTTGTTGTTGTTGTTTTTATTATTCGCTTGAGAGAGCAGGCAAAGAAATACTAGGCCATACAGCCTTGTCTTTTTTTTAAATTTGAATATATAGAATTTTGAAGTGTAAAGGCCGGAACCAAGTCTTATTTTTCTTCTTTCCATCTCTTTAAAAACCATAAAGGCCGAAGCCAAGTCTTCTTTATATTATAATTTTTATAAGTTTCAATCCATATAGATTTATCAGTCCAGTTTCAAGGTTTTTTTATTTTCTTCACAATATGCTGATGCGTAACATTGTGAAGCCCTTGAGAGATTTTGACGACAGCTATTTTGACAACCCAGCGGACAGTTGATGACGACAGCCACTCAAGTTCATAAGGCGCCTAAGCGATTAAAATAACTTGAGGTTTATATCGACATCAAAGCACTTTTTCGTTGTTTTCTCTAATAGTTCACACGCGCAGACAATTAATTCACAAAATCACATCACTTTTACGACTTAAAATCCACTTCAAACCATTATTCAAGCGACAAAACAGGAGCGACAGTCCGTCGTCGTACAAGTTCCCGCCAAAACTCACAGTTATGCTTTGCTTTGACATAATTGACATTGTTGTTTTATTATTGATAAAGGAATATATGCACATACAGGTTAGTCTGTTTTTATTTAAGATAAAGGGATATATGCACGTACAGGTTAGTCTGACGTTCATAAAATTCTTCAAAATACGCTGATACGTGACATTGTAAAGTTTTTGGGAGATTTTAATATTCAAGGCTACTTCCTATACGGATTAAATAACTTGTGATTTATGTCGGATTCTTTTAGAGCAATAACGTAATATATTATGTATTCATAGGTTCATGTTTCTGTGGTAATATAAGCCCCTTCTTCATTTAACAATGTATCTCTTGATTGAATTCTGACATTGTGAAATCAGCCGAGGATCGGAAAAGCAAACACGGACTTTTAAATACTTCAAAAGTGGAAATGAAAATTAAGTGATTAATGTTACTTTTCTGTTCTCAATAACTCAAGATATATAATTGGTTTACTCATAGAATTTGGGATTTAAGTGTTTAAAAGATTTATTTCAGACATGCAAAATTGCAAGTGTGTAGGTCTAATAAAATAAAACCTTTTAATAGAAAAGTCACAGCGGAGGCAGCGACACTGTAAACGATTTACACGTAGAGCGCGGTTGTTAAGCACAAAGCATAGCTGTACTAAAACCGATAAGTTGACGTCCATTGGAGTTTGTGAAATCTTAGGTAGAGCCCTTACCTAAGATCACAGGAAGGTGCTCTGCCCGGGGAGCGGCCAACGCTCCGTGCGATAGTCCGGAGCTGTTCTATATATACCGTTTATGATTCGGAATCTTGATAGCGCGATTTAGGCTTCGATGTGTTTCGCTTGTGGCGCGACGACAGCGCCGCCACATGGTTAATCATGGAGTTGCGGAAACCACACCGAGACAATCTAATTTAATCGTTAGAGTAGTATGTTTTCAAATGACGATACGTTTCTTACCTGATAGAGCCATGCTGCAGTTATGTTATGGTTGTAGCACGAAATGGTCAGTTCGACCAAGGTAGGACAGCGTTCTCACAGAATCATCATCACCATCATCATTACAGCCCTTCACAAGTCCATTGCTGAACATAGGCCTCCCCCAAGTAATGCCATAAAGCACGGTCCTAAGCCACCTGCATCCATCGATTTCTGTAGGTCTTACCAGGTCATCACTCCATCTAGTGGGAGGTTGTCCTACACTACGCCTACCGGTACGAGGCTGCCACTCGAGAACATTTTTTACCCAACGGTTGTCGGTTCTTCGAGCTATATGGCCGGCCCATTGCCACTTCAGCTTACTAATCCGTTGGGCTATGTCGGTCACTCTGGTTCTACTATCTATCTATATATATCCTCATTTCTGAGTCTATCACGCAGAGAAACTCCGAGCATAGCTCTCTCCATAGCTCGCTGAGCGACCTTGAGCGTCCTCATACTGCCACCAGTGAAGGACCACGTCTCAGATCCGTAAGTCATCACTGGCAACACGCACTGGTTGTACAATCTAGTTTTTAGAGATTGAGGTATACCTGACGAGAAGATATGTCGTAATTTCCCGAACGCTGCCCAGCCGAGTTGAATCCGTCGATTGACCTCTCGGTCGAAGTTGGACTTACCTAGTCGGACTATTTGTCCCAGGTAAACGTACTCGTCCACAACTTCGAGCATAGTGCTCCCAACAACTACCGGCATAGGTGTGACATGGACATTAAACATGATCTTTGTTTTGTCCATGTTCATCTTAAGACCTATCCGTTGGGAGGCACTATTGAGGTCATTGAGCATAGTGCTTAAGTCCTCCAGCGATTCTGCCATAAGGACTATATCGTCGGCAAATCGAAGGTGAGTTATGTACTCGCCATTGATGTTAATACCGTATCATTTCCAGTCCAGTAGCTTGAAAACGTCTTCCAATGCAGCGGTGAAGAGTTTCGGGTATATAACGTCACCCTGTCTTACACCTCTCTGCAGTTGGATAGGTTTCGAGCTCTGGTTCTGTACTCGGATAGCCATCGTAGCCCTACTGTACAAACACTTCAGCACTTCGATATACCGACAGTCAACTTGGCGCCGCTGAAGGGACTGTAGCACCGCCCAAATTCCGACAGAATCAAAGGCTTTCTCATAGTCCACATACGCCAGGCAAAGTGGCAGATTGTACTCTTCGGTCTTCTGTACAATCTGCCGCAGGGTATGTATGTGGTCTATGGTACTGAAGCCTTTTCGGAAACCGGTTTGTTCGGGAGGCTGGAAGTCGTTGAATCTGCGTGCGAGAAGATTCGTAATGACTCTCGAAAACAGCGCGTAGACGCAGCTCAAGGGAAGGGGCTGGAAGGGAAATCGGTCTGTAGCTCTTCAAGAGATCGTTGTCACCTTTCTTCAAGAACAAGACCACCGCACTTCTGCTCCACGCCTCCGTAGTAGTGCCACCATGGAAGACGGAATTGAACAGCTTCTAAAGGACTTTAAGTACTGGTGTTCCACCCGCTTTCAGAATTTCCGCTGTAATTCCATCCTCGCCTGGGGCTCTGTCGTTTTTAAAGTGCTGGAGAGCCATTCTAACTTCGCTCAGACTGACGTGACACACTTGCGTGTGGCTCTAACGATGATGTGTACAGCTGAACACATCATCGTAGTGAACACATCGCGTAGAACCTCTCAATCTTACTCTAAATCTCAGGTGTCCCGGAAACGATGCTGCCACACTCAGTCTTCAGCTTTAACAGTTGCCTCTTTCGGGCAGACAGGTCTCTGGCAAAAACTTTGGAGCCCTGGTTCCGCTCAATCGCTTCTTCAATACGAGCTGTATTGAAGTTGCGTAATTTCTGCCGCATGCATTTGGAGATCTGTCCGTTCAGTTGTCCGTATGCTGTCAAATCTGCTGACGACTGCAGCCACATCTCCCGTCTAACAGCCACTAAATTAAGAGTGTGATCGTAAAGTTTTCGTGTTCTTCTGCGACAGGTCTTGCAGAACTTAGCTCCGACCACATGGAAATATTCCACGTGCTTGTCATTCATATCGTCCACTGCATTGCAATCTTCTAGGCACTGAAAGCGGTTACGTGACTCGAGCTGAAAGGTCTCGGGATTCTGGATCAGAGCACGAGGGGGACGGAGCGTTGACTTCATTAAACGAGACCTCTCCAACTTAACGTTTAGGTTCAGTGTGCCTCTAACCATTCGGTGATCGCTGCCAGTTTTCACCCTTGCGATTACTGAGACATCACTGAACAGTTGGCGTCTGGTCGTCATAATGAAGTCAATCTCATTTTTTGTCGAACCGTCGGGGCTAGACCAGGTCCACTTTCTGTGGGGCCGCTTCTGGAAGAAAGATTTCATCATAAAAAGTCCCTCTTTCACCATAAAGTCGGCCTGCTGCTGGCCCCTTGGGTTCCGTTGCCCTATCCCAAATTTCCCTGCCTTCAGCTCACCGTTCTTTCTTGTTGTCTCCCATTAACACCGTATAGTGAGTTTTGGAGGAATGCATGGCTCTAGAAATATCCTCATACATTTCCTCCACCTCCTCATCGGGATGTTCCTACGTTGGCGCGTAAACCTGTATGACCTTCAGCGAATACAGTTTGGTTATTCTGAGGATAAGGTGGGCAACCCTCGTCGATACACTGCCAATCTTTAAAACGTTGTTAACGAGAGACTTGTGGACGATAAATCCAACACCTCCTTGGGACAGATGGTCGCCCTTCCGGTGATAGAACAAGTTTCTGGATTCGAGAACCACCGTGTCCTCCCCCTCTCTTCGGACCTCGCATAATCTTATAACATTCCGGCGCAACTTGTCTATCTCTTCTTCCAGCTCCAGGATCTTTTCGTCAGTCCTCAGGATGCGTACGTAGCCGATATTACACAGTTTTCAATTTAATTACTTCAATGGTATTGATAGATCTAAATACATTTCAATGCGATTGCGCAACCTCATTGAAAGCTAAGATTTACCGAACCCTTTCAATGCAATTGTGGCAATATTGGTCATTTTTCAATGCGGTTGAAACGTGTATACATGAGAGAGGACGCACTCGCACCTATTTCGTTATATTTATTTCGAAAATGAGGTGCTTGAGGTTCCTTCAATTATCCTATTCAAAATCCACGGGCGCACCCACCAACACCGAAATTTTCCTTTTTATTTTATTTAACTCATTTATTAAATAGTTGCAGATTAACGAAATTCTCGCACGTGCGAGTTGGTGCGAATATGAAACGAATATTTCGCGCGCCGCACGACAGCGAAGCGTATGCACGCGCACCTATTTCGCTATATTTGTTTCGAAAATGAAGTCCTTGAGGCTCCTTTAATTATCCTTCTCGAAATCCACGGGCGCACCCACAGTCGCAGATTAACGAAATTCCCGCACATATGAGTTGACGCGACATCGCAATGGCTGTGAATATTGAATGCCAATTAAATGATATACATGTATATTGGTAAAGTTGTTCAATGTGCAATATCCAATGCTTTTCAATGAAATTGTTTCAATTTGATTGAACCGTGTAATATCGCCTTAATTGGTAAGTTTTATAATGCATATTTGGTTTTTTGACAATTCTATAAAAGGTCAACGACTCCTTTAGCAAAATTAAAAGCAATCTAAATAATTAAAATAAATATAAATGTAACATTGAAGTAATATGTACTTACGTACTAGAACAGCTATATTTAACAAAGTATGTGCGCTATTCTGTCGCACGCGCAGTAAAGAACAGTGCATGCACGGGTGGTTTTTATCATAGAATAAACGTAGAGGTAGAATTAGGGAATGCAATCCAGCACTCAAAATATAATCTTGCAAATCCGTAAGATTGAGACCATCAGTCCCGCGGATCCGCAAGATTTGCAGGATTTTACCTTTGACCTGACTTTTACCTTTTTAGCCGGCGTTAAATTATTTGGTTGTGAATGCTGCTGAGAAGAGCTTGTACTGGCGGTTTCATGGCGGTTTCGCAAGTGTACTTGCAAGCCTTAGTAGATCGAGCGCTTATTTTGATGATTAGACTACGTTTACACTTAGCAGAAAAGCCATTTTCCGATATTAAGAAGTGCTGTTATACAAATTTATTACTGTCGTATTCCTTATAAATTACTTTAGCATTCAAGTTCCCAATTCCAACTTTACTTATAGCCAGTTATTAATTAATTAATTTTATTTAGATAGAATGTTGCTATACAAATATAAAAATAAATCGTTTAAATTTATTTCAATTTAAATCGCATGTCACAAACTACGCACTAATACGTACACTACGTCACGAACGAACTCACGAGTCAAAACTGAAATAGTGCAAGCATTAGTATCAACAGATATTTTGGGGAATCCCCGTACAGAGAGAAATTCCCATTCACTCGTCACTCGACTCACACACATACGTACTTCAATTTGGGGATCCGACTATTGTCGTTCATTCGTGCCGTACATGATGCTATGCGAATTTAGGCCGGAAAAATAAAATCTTGCAAATCCTGCGGATCCCACACGTGCTATCCCGCATTTGTAATCCCGCTAATTTATTGCGGGATTACGGATCCGCGGGATTGCATTCCCTAGGTAGAATGTTCAGTATACAATAATAGATTGTATTCTTAGTTGCTAAATTTTGTCGAGTATAATTTTTAATTTAACTTTAAAGTGTCTCATTTATTTTGTATATTATGTATATGTGCTAATTTAATATAATATTACATAATATTATATCCCAATTACATTTTAATTATATTTTTATCTGAATATTTTAAAAGGTAACTATGTCAAATATAAAAACATAGGTACTAAGTGTATATTTAACAAAACTTATTAATATAACATTTAAATGACAAATTTATTTATTTAGATGAAAATAGGAGTCGTTCATAAATGCTGGGCACGCGAGAGTTAAAAATGGACGAATTTATTCCACTTTGCTTGGACGTGAAAACCTAAAAATAAATAAAAGAATAATGAGCGAATTCAAATATAAGAAATTTTGACTAATTATGATTACGTATATTTGTTTCCACAAAAAAATTGTGCATAATTAATCGTCCTATACTTAAATAATAAATACCCAAATAAATGTCACATCTAAACAAATTAATTTCATAATCTATAAATATATAACCCATGACCGAGATGGCGTCTTAGGAATAATTCGTTTTATTATTAATTTATAATACTTCTTATAATAATTAAAGATCTTATTCACCGATGAATAGTTATTCCTTGGTATTTGCAAACATTTCTTGAATTATTTGTTCAATATCTAAAAACACACCATGGCATATTTTATCAGGAGATTTTTTTATATAATTAACACAACACGTGTCAACTCACAAGCGCCTAGCGAGTGACTGAGTAAAGTGCGGCGATAACGCCGCAATTGAATGCGACAGCGTAATTAAATGCAGTGTTGCTTCTAGTACGTTATACATAATAGCACAATGAAATGTAACCGTTTTATTTGACATTTGAATTTATTTGATTTGACAATGTCACTGATAGACATTATGAAAAGTAAAAATAAGAGATAACTTCCATTAAGATTTTCTCACGTTTAATCACTGACCTCTATATACACAAGCGTTTAATACATATAATTTTTACTATGAAAGTTGCACCAGCCTGGCAAACATCATTTATGGCATCTACATAAGTGATGCAACAGACTTCTGCTTCTACATCCTCAACTGCGAAGTTCTGCACGCTTTTTGACATCCGTTTCTGCTACTGTTTCGGCAACATTTATAACGGAAATTTGATAGGAACTTTGATAATATTTATCAGCTCTTCCAATCAGCGTCACCAGTAAGCAATTATTTAACGAGGCAATTCTTATAAATGAAAAAAACCGAAACAGATTTCTAGGTGTAAAAGCGGCCAAACTACTTTCCATAAAATATAATTTACCGCTACTTAATTAAAGGTTAATTTTAATAAAAATATATTTGTCATAAATTGTACTTTTTACATAGTATTTACACTTCCGCTTCTGCATCAGTTTCCGTTTCTGTTTCTGCTAAAATTTACTTTTGACGTCTGTTTCTATTTCTGCATACTTTATGACATACTTAGGTGTCTATTACAATAAAAATGGTTCTAAGTAATGCTTATACGAGGGCGGCACTAAAAATTTCGGGAATCAAGGAAGTGACACAACATTAATATTTAAAAATGTATTTATTGCTTTTCGAAGTATTCTCCGCGAAATTTGACACATTTTTCCATACGATGGAACCAATGATTGAAGCAATCATTCCACTCGGAAGTTGGGGTCTCCAAAATGGCCGTTTTGTAGGCGTCCACAGCTTCTTCAGGTGATGAAAATCTCTGTTCACGCAATTTATTCTTTATTTTAGGGAAAGTATAGAAATCATTAGGGCTTAGGTCGGGGCTGTACGGCGGATGGTTTAATAATTCTATATCTTCTTGCTCTAAAAACTCTTTTGTTCTATGTGCGGTATGAGAACTTGCGTTGTCGTGATGGAGGATGATGCGGCGGATGCAGTTCTCTTTACGGAGTTCAGAAACGACCTGTGGCAAACAAATGCTAGCATACCATTCTGCATTAACCGTTCTTTGTCCCTCAAGAGGAATAGTCGTAACATGGCCGGTTTTGGAGACAAAGTGGCCACCATTTTTTTTGCAACACTCCGTGAACACTCAATTTTTGTTGGCTTTAACTCATTTTCGAACACCCAAACTCGTGACTGGTTTTTTGTTTCGGGTTCGTACGCGTATATCCAGGATTCGTCAGCCGATACGATGTTGTATACAGCATTTGAGGATCCTGCGTGGAATCTTTCGAGAGTTCTGACGCTCCAAGTAACGCGAGCTGCTTTTTGCTCTTCACAGAGCGAATGCGGTATCCATCGGGAAAACAACTTTTTTTACACCTAATTGTTCATGCAAGATTATTTGTATTTAACTCATGCCGATTTCTAAAGTTGCCTGAATTTCGCGGTATGTCACATGTCGATCTTCCTCAATCAGCTTACGCACAGCATCAACGTTTTCTTGGGTGACTGCAGTTTTTGGACGACCTTGACGGGGATCATCACTGAGCTTGACACGTCTACGTTGAAATTCAGCAAACCAGCGATAAATTGTGGTTTTGGATGGGGCTTCATCACTGTTTTTGTGTTAAACCACTTCGAAAGTCATAATAAATCATCGCACTTGAATTTTATCGAGTCAATTCCATATTCTCAACGACTAAACAAGTTTGACAAAACCTTGTGACAAGACCTAGAATCTTTTTTTAAATAAATAAATGGTATTCGATTTTTGAAACCAAGGAGTTTTCAATTAAAAAGATTTTTATATGACAGGAACAGTGGAAATATTCTATTCCCGATACTTTTAGTGCAGCCTAGTAATACGTAACTTTTTCTATGTTATACCGTTGATTTAATTTTTTTTAAATTGTTAAATATGTGAATTCCAACAATTCTAAAACCATGCTTGCTGCAACGCACTGGTAACGTCGTGAATTTTTAATAAATGTATCCAATGTGAAGTATTCGCGTGAATATGAGCAACAATTTTAGTATTATAATGATTTTACAGAACTAATATCAGATATTCATAGATTCGACATTAGTTTATAGGTCCGAATGTGACGCGAAGTTTGTGTGCTAAAAACTTCTTTTATTTTGTGATTGAGTAACGTGATACCTAGAAGTTAAAAATATAAATAATACATTATCATTGTGATTCTAATCTAATATTTAAAAAAATATTCATTTGATACACTCACAAAGAATCATCTTCTTCTACTTCTGTTATATTCGACATAACAGAGGGTCTTACAGCGGCATGAATCTTACGATGTGGCCTTAAATGAAAATTATTAATAAATGTTTTTTCGACGTTTTTAATCAATGTCAACATAAAACAATAGCTTTAGAGTTTTACTTCTATATTTATAACAGAAAATTAAGTGAGACTACCTGTTTTGAACTGAATTCCACGATTGCATATGAGTCTGACCAAAAATTAAAAAAAATATGCCGCATAGCAATAACACAGTTGCATGAAAGCACCAAATATTCTTCCAAACATATATGGTATTCTGCAGTAAACATATATAAATAAGTAAATATTGCAAAAAAATTGCATATAAATTTAAAAATTGATAAAACAATTTACTTTAAATCTATTGGTCACTTCTCCCACACACAAGGAAACAATGATGCCAGAGGTATTACCAATAATCTTGATCACTGTATTGACAGAGTTGACGTACATTGGCGTGAGTTCCTAACAAAAGTTTATATAAATTACTTAAAATGCTTTATGACCTTTAAATTAAAAATAAAAAGGTATTATTAATATGTTACTAACATAACAAATATCAAATGTTAGATCCATCCCCGCAGCTGTAAGCGCTACAGCGATAGTAAGAATAGTAGGGTCCGGAATTGCACGAAACAACCATAAAGATGATACTAAAGTTCCAGGAATAACGTGAGCTAAAATAATAACATTTAAATTATAAATTTTCTAAGTATATTATTACGTGAAATAAAACTATATTAAAATATAAGAATGCTAATCATTCACTGTTTTCCTATACTTACACACAAATATGAAGTATTTTGTAATATATTTAATTCTTTTGATTTTGTCATTTTGCTTGTACCAGTAAAATATTTGAATAACGATTGTTCCTAATATTAATCGTAAAAGAAAGGGCAGTGCCGTCAGTGCTGAAGCCTTAAAATAGAAAAAAAGTATTGTAGTATAATAATAAAAAATAATTTTATAAAAGAACTAATTTCATTACTAACTTCATATATCGAATATCCAAGCACCTGCGTATAATAAAGGGGACCATGTATACAGAGCGCTATTATTATCCAAGCGTATCCAAAATTTAAAATACACAATGCCCAGAACGCTGTCGATTTTATGATCAATTTCCACGGAGCTCGAGTGTTTGTCAACTGAAAATTAACAACAAAAGGACTGTAGGTGCGAACTAATTAAAACTCGGTTTTGTTTGTTCGCCAACTTCCGTACAATTTTTTTACGTTCGTGCGTACAACCTTGTCTATGTCTACCGTAAAGCAGCAGTGCATCATCTATTACCTATATTCCATTCAGAATAATGCTACTGTTAATGCACCTGCTGTCTTCTGGTCGTAGCCAGCCCACAACTCAAATTTCTTTTTTTAAAAATGAGCATGTAATTTCAATGATTACTTTCTAAAGGAATATAGAATATATTTATAGTTTAAAATTATAATAATATATTAAATACTTATTAGTAACTAATAAGTAGGCAATAACTTAGCATTATGTTACCACATTAAAGTATTTAGCAGATTATTATTAACTGATATCTTTTTTGTTTATGTAATTTGACATTTGCTGAGATAATTTATAAATTGTCATAAATAATAAGCTAAAAATTTATAATAACTTGATCTTATTAGATGATCTAAAATAAGTTATCATCATCAATATATTTATCCATACATTGTCATGCAGACTATGAACAATTATTTGTATGCTAAAAAACACTTGTTCCTTGCGGGATTCAAACCCGCAATCCCACAATGCTGCAACCGAACGCTTGACCACGGTGCTACCGTGCCTTTATTAGAAATTATTAGATTTTTCTATAAAAAGAAGTCATAATTCAACTGATTGTATTTTTTTTACAAAATTAAGTTGAAAAACAAACTTACATTCCACCTGGGCTACCGCCCATGGCCATTGCTACTGTGGCCGTGGAAGGAAAAGGGGAGACCTCCCGCCGGGCAAGGTGTTCTGCCCGGGGAGCGGCCAACACTCCGTGTGATAGTTCGGAGATGTTCTACATATGCTGTTTATGATTCGGAATGTTGATAGCGTGATTTAGGCTTCGGTATGTTTCGCTTGCGGCGCGACGACAGCGCCGCCACTTAAGCAGTCAAACAAAGAAGCGTTGCCACCTGCGAGGACTAAAATGGAATGCCTCATAATCTGTGATTATACTGACTTTCTATACCCTCCAGATCTGAACACACAAGTAGACTCTCCTGCTAAGCGGCACAATTAGGTAAAAGAGTAGTATACAGTCGGAATTCTACGTAGAAACAATAGCCCTACTTAGTAAAAAGTGCGGGTGAAACGAAACCAAGTTCAATATTTACAGTGAATGTAGAGAATCGGAGATCCTTTTAACTGGAAACGAGGTATTTATTCCATCTTTTCTCTATCGAGGTATTTATTCTTAATCGAGGATAAAATGTAAATTGTATTTAGATACAAATTACATACTGATGAATCTTTTTTCTATCGAGGTATTTATTTTTAATCGAGGATAAAATGTAAATTGTATTTAGATACGAATTACATACTGATGAATCTTTTTTCTATCGAGGTATTTATTTTTAATCAAGGATAAAATATAGATGCCTAATGGTTACAGCATCCATTCTATAAGTTAGTCTTACTATCTTTCTTACCCTTCAAACCAAACACATTAGTGGGTGATGCAGATATGCGAGAGAATATCGAATGTGTTAGTTATCTAATATACATATCTACGTACTCTAACTATTAGATCACACGCATTCTATAGGATCGAAGGTAGACCTTCATAAACTATCTTGCACATCTTACACATAGGACATATTATATGTACAAGATAAAATATCATACTCATTTGTATCTAAAAATTACTGCTTCAATCATTCGTATTAGATCTTCAGACACTTAGAAATTTTAATGGTATTTATCTCATCATCATCATCATAATCCTATACAACAGTCACGGATCGTTAAAGACTCCCAGAGAGAAAGAAAGATCTTAATAAATTACCATAGGTACTTTCTCTGTGCACAAATTTATAAATAAAGTATGAGACTGAGATGAGTCACAAATGTAAAAAATATATATGAAGACTTACTTTAATCGTGAACACAGTGCCAATTGCGTTTATTAAATATTCTAGCTCCTCGTTAGATATACACGGATGTTTCCTTGGAGAATCGCTGACAGCAAGTACCCACAAAGTTGCCCATAAAATTTGCACAGCCCCGCAAATATAAAACCCTACCGGCCATCGAGAATAGAAGTGAACAGCGGCACAAATCAGAAATGTACAACAAGTTCCAGTCGTAATTCCTTTGGAAGAAAAATCGCTTTTACTTATATATTAGAAAAGTAATTGTTAGGATCAAGTGTTACTTTCAAATCGAATCGGATTGTTTTATCGCCAATGAAACCGCGTTTTTAGTTAGAAGAATACGGGAGTGTCACAACAGCATACTGATAATAGTACCTATTATGAGGGATACCTATACCTATCTATACCTTTTACCTATACCTATTATGAGGGATTTTGTATGGAGGATGATCAATTAAGTTTTTTTACTTGGTCAGTATCAACATAAATTATTAAATAAATAAAATAAGAAAGGCATTTTATTTATTTACACATTGCACATGCGTTATACATTTATTTACATTGTAGCTATTATTTTATTTGTATACATATTTCCATTTTATTGTTCAGTTTATATGCTATATATTATAACAAAACGTTATCTTTTTATCTGAGGTTATTACTAACATACACAAATATTTTTGTTTCGTATCTAATAATAGAAAAATTTGTAACATAACATTAATTAATAATCATGAAAGCTGTCAGTGCGTTCCTGAAATATAAGAGTTACACCGAGACATTTTATCTCAGTCCTCAGGGAGGACAAGGCCGTAAACCGTGTAGCCTTCTTTGTAAGTATAAAGTTGGATATGAGCCTTTCCGTTTTAAGTAATGATTAAGAGAAATAATCGTCACACTTTGCAGTCGTAACGACGTTTGAAGACACAAAAATCTTGCACCTTAAACGCCGCTGCCTGTCGCTGGTCTGGGTATTTTACGTGGGATGTAAACAATATTTTAATACATACGGCGATATTGTAATAAACATATCACACCATCTAAATACTTCAATATATATTAGAATAGTTCGGTTAGTAGTATAAGAAGTGTTTTCCTTCTCCTTCCACGGGCTAATGCTTTTGGTGTAAAATACAATAAAAGTAAAGTTACAGCCTATATACGTCCCACTGCTGGGCACAGGCCTCCCCTCATTTCTGAGAGGGTTTTAGGGCAAAGTAGTGTCCGCCAGGCTGCCCCAATGCGTGTTGGCGAACTTCAAATTACTTCGAAATTATTTTTTTTATTCCTCAGACATGAGGGTTTCCTTACTATGTTTTCCTTCACCGCCGAGCACGTGGTAAATAAGCACTTAAAATTGCAATTAACAATTTCATTGGTGCCGGCGGAAATTGAACCCGGGATACACGCGTTCTGTTATATTTACAGCGAGCGTTAACCATCTGAGCTACCGCGGCTCTCGGTAAAATACGATACCGTAAATATTATTATATTACGTAAAGTTAAACGTAAAAGGCTAACCACAGTACGCCCACATAAAATGATTCCTTTCAATTGGCGGCACCCAATATCGCAGCACTTGAACCATACTTGGCAACATAGCGCCCTAAAAGAACAAAATTATTCAAACTTATTTAAATTTGTTAATAATATATAAAAGTTTATGAAGATGTTAGATAAGTATTTGTTACTCCGTTACTGTTACATCCTATTAAAATCCACTGCAGAACAGAGGCCTCTCTCATACATTGCCTCATAAGGGGATATTTTCCATAGTTGCCACGCTTGTTAAGCGGGTTGTTAACCGTAGTTTTTTTTTTAATTTTTTGTCGTTATTAGGAAGACGCAGCCCATCTCCTGATTTGTTTCCCTCTATCGCCTTTTACGACACCCACGGGATGATTTAGGGTGATGGATATTCTATATGATATATATTGTGATCTTTCCAAGGCCTTCGACTGTGTTCACTATTAGACATTAATCAGAAGGCTACAGTACTATGGTGTCAAGAATACAGTGCTTAAACTAGTTATTTCATGTTTAAGTAATAGAGTGCAGAAAGTTATTATCGATGGTAAAAGTTCTTACGGATGGCCCGTACAAATGGGAGTCCCTCAGGGCTCAATTCTTGGCCTATTCCTATTTTTAGTGTATATTAATGACTTACCTTCCCTTGCAGGGGATAATAAACTGATGATACTTCCTTGATTTTTAAACTTAAACGTCAAAATCATTTAAATGTGACGAAGTGAATAATGCTATATCGAAATTAGTGCATTGGTTTAACGTTAATAATCTATATTTACACGGCAATAACACTAAATGTACTAAAACAACTACAAATGTTAATAATCCGAGTACCAATGTGTTTTTAAATGGGAAAGAATTGAGTCTTGTTGAATCCTCTGTTTTTCCTGGGATCACTCTCGTCGCTAAGCTTCAGTGGGACTCCCATATATCTAAACTAGCAAGCAGACTAAGCTCTGCAGCTTATGCTGTAAAAGATTTGAGATCTCACTAGTGTCGAGACAGCTAGATTAGTTTATTTCAGTTATTTCCATAGCATAGTCATATGGGATTTTGCTATGAGAGAATGCGGCTGATTTAGAAACTTTTTTGTTTTGCAGAAGAGGGCCATAAGAGCGATTTACAACCTTAAACCGAGGAGAGTCTCTTAGAGAATTTTTTTATACAATTTTTAATAAAACAGTTTTAATGTAGTCATTTAAAATTTTCTCAAGTCTGATTATATATTATTTGATTGTAAAAACTGTTAATTGTCAAGTCTGTATTGAATATAGTTGTCGATATTTTAAGATTAAAAAATAAACTACCTTTTAAGTGTAATATTGATCATAATTTAAAGAAATAAATATCAGTATATCTATGAAAATTTGATGTATGTTCACAAAAACAAAGGTAGTTTTAATTTAGTAAACACTTGGAACATACACAAGCTAGTAATATCTATACCAGTTTTTCGACTTCACAAAGTCAGTAATTCATTCTTGAGGCAATGTGTACGTTATTACAATAAAGTCCCAGAAAATATACAAGGTCTCTTTATTACCAAGTTTAAATATTTAATTAAACAAAAACTGTATAAAAAGGGCTATTATGATTTAAATGATGTATTTATATGGATGGTTGATAATAACCCCTGGGAATGAGGTGATCGCTTCCAAGCTGTTTCTAAAATAGATTTTCTAAATATTTTGTGACATTGTAAAATTTATTTAAAAAAAGTCCCGCTGGGTTTTTTGCTGGTCCTTCCCGGGGCAAAGGTTTTTTTCGAACCAGTGATAAAGTAAAAAATTGACTTCCAATAACAATTACTTGTAATCTATATTGAATAAAAAATATTTTATTCTAATGTATTCTATTCAATTCATCCACCGACACTACACTCAATTGTATGTTGCAAAGCTTCACGCATAATCGCCTAACGGATTTGCATAAATTTTTAAACAAGATTAGATGTCGTAGTGCTTTTTTCTTAAATATAAAAGTTACAGCGGCAAAATGACCACAAAGTCAATTTTAATTTCAAGAGAGTGGCGCTACGGGTAGAATCTAATATACTTTAAAGGCACAGATTAAGTAATAGCTACTTAAGATCTCAACTTATAGTAATGATTATAGTGTTTTAGCCTGTTTTAATCACAACTCGCTGACACAGCTTTTTCTTTCAGAACTATAACGTCTAGTGGATAGCGTAAGAAGCGATTTGAATTGCCAAAAAAGTCTCATGTCCAATAGATGGTGGCAGTATCACCATCAAGTATAATTTTGGAAGAAAAATTACCTAGACCGCAACAGGCGAGGTTTGTAACTCTTTTCTTTTCTTCCATTGTTATTAACGAACAATAAAGCAGATTATATTTCTGAACATTGAGCTAATTACAACCTCAAATAATGTGCAATAAAAACAATGAGTATGAATGATTTTTACTATAACGTAGTTAGAAAGTTGAATTTATGTATATATTTTGTTTTATTTTATTTTATTTAAGTAGGTTTTAGGGATATAAATCGAATATCGTAAGGAATATGTATCTATTACTTAACTAAATATTAAGTTCATTGCTATACTGACCGCGCAGAATCCTTTTATAACACGCACTACAAACAACGCCCAGAAGTCGTAGTAAGCCGATGCAGGAGTCAGGCAGTTCAAAATACCAGACACCATACCAGCAATACCTACTACCCAAGTTGGCCCCAATCTGAAGAGATTTATCGAAATGAATTAAAATTAAATTTATTTTTTGCAGAAAAATGGTGATAAACTTTTAAATGTCTTAAGTGTTCACATATTTTGTCGGCAAATGTCTTTCCGTCGACGTCAATGTCTGTTAAATTTAAATTGTTTTTTTTTTTATGTAGCATACTAAATTTTAAAACATTTTATTGAATATCAATAACGATTAAGAGAGAGACAAATTTCAGATATATTATTATCTTCATCACCATCATCATCATTACAACCTACCACCAGTTCCCTGCTAAATAATGTCACAAAACACGGTCCTAAGCCACTTGTCCTCGTATTCATCGAATGGTAAGACGAGCAGTTTCTTACCTCTCTATCTAGTGGATTACTACCCTAAACTTCGTTTACCGGTACAAGGTTCCACTTGAAAACCTTTCTTACCTTTCGATTGCCGATTTTTCGAGCTTTATGGGGAGCCCATCGCCAGAATAACCCCTTGGGCTACGTCGGTAACAATGGTTCTACTGCGAATATCTTTATTTTTAAATTATATCTTGCTTAAAATCTCTGAGCATAACCTTCACCATAGATTGCTGAGCAACCACGTGGTAGAGCTCTACCACGTATAAGGGGTAGATCCAAGCTGCAGCTATATCATGGTTGTAGCACGAATGCGTTAGCACGACCGGAGAAGAACTACGCTCTCACTGAATACCAGCGAGGTATAGCAGCTTAATTCCGCTGTGTTTCGTATAGTGAGTATAAAGAACCAGAGACCACTAACTGAAAAGGAGGCATTCCACATTGGTCCTAAGAGTAAAAATGTATCTGGATCCTACTACACAAACACTTCAGTACATCGTTCCTAAGATATTTAATGCTTTGTTCTCTTTCAAATTATAAGGGATCGAACCAGGAACTAGTTCGACCTCTATTGCTCTAAATTTGGCTGAGGACCGTAAGTCAATTCAACACCGCTAGAGAGACTACAACACAGTCGGTCTACAACTTAGATATGCGCTATATGTATATTACTTGGTCCATGCTTAGACTTAGAGATGTGTCTTCAGGAAAGAGCCACCTCTCTTTCCTGAAGACAGATCTCTAGCAAAGACTTTCGAGCCTACTATATGATATACGAGACATTAAAGTTACATAAATCTCGCCGCATGCATTTGGAGATCTGTCAGTTCAATTACGTCGAACCTACACGCTGTCATAATTGTTGAATACAGCAGTATATATATGTATATATATATATTCTGTGACTACAGTTTCAATTCCCGTTTAACAGCTATGTGATTACAGGTGTTATTTGAGAGTCCTTTTTAACCCATGAAGCAAACAAAGGAGTAATGTAGGCTTAACGCGTGTTTCTGCATATCCATGTCTGTCTGTGGCATCGTGCGCCCAAACAGATGAACCAATTTTGTTTTTTTTTAATGTGAATTGCTCGTGAGTGTCGAAATCGTGATTGAAGAAAATCTGTTCAGATATTTAAGAAATATTAGCTATTTTCCAGTTGATGCGGGAAAAAGAGCAACTTCCACAGGACTAATCGAATTTAAATTCGATATCCTTGTTACTTCAATGATATTGCAAGAATATGGTAAACCTTGACCTTGTGCGGAGGCACGCTACGTGGAATCTGGGAATCTGCAGCTTACCCAACTCCTCACCAACTTACAGCTGAGGTATCCGAAATAGTATCGTTTGTGGCGAATTAGTGTATGAATGTGTGTAAGTGAATGAAGGAATTATAAGATTTTATTTATTTTATATGGCTGTTTTTTCTTTCACGGTTTTTAACATTTTTAATTTAAGTTTTATATATGATATTATTTTAGATTAATTTAAAATCAGGTGTTTTCACTTTTCAGTAAGGGCTAAAATAGCTATGAAACCTATTAATTAGGAGGCTATTTGAACGCTATCATTAAAAAAAACTTTTATAATTTCGTTTCCAAGATAACAAGCCTAAGCTTCCTAACATTAAATATTTTGATTTAGCATTGGTTCAGTGGCATAACTTTTTTTCTCTTTATTTACGTCACTTACCTGTCACCAATATTGTGAAAAATAGGGAAACAAACGCAATACCCTATGTGGTAAGCGGAGAATAACTGCGCCATTTTAATATCATTCCAATGCATTACATCGAGGATCGTCTATTTGAAAGAAAGTCCTTGATAAAGAATCCGTGTGTTTCAAAATCAATAAATATTCAAGGAAAGTTTAAACACTAAACTTACCCCTTTCCTTGTATCGTATAGAAGCTTTTCGTTAGTTTCATTAAAGTTTAATAATTTTTTAAGTACCTCCCTGTTTGAAATATACACCATGTCAATTATATGAACGCTAAGATTGTATCGGACGATATATATCAAGAAGTAACCTAAAAATATCATAATTCCAACCTTCAAATACTAATAAATATTACAATAAATCGACTTTACTGTTACCGTAATTTTAAATAGTGTCATGCACTTACTATCACACGGACTCTGATTTTGAACATCGTTGAAAAGTCAAGGATAATTTCCAAAGTCTTCATTGAGTGGCATGACCTTAGTGATTCGCTGAAATGGTTCTAAGGTTATAATTTAAGTTGTCATAGATCATAAATCTGTACAGATTGTATTAAAATTTTCGAATACCAATCGGTAAACTAAAAAAAAAGTACAATGCAGTTGGACATAATATTTAATCTTTACATAACATCACATCATTTTGTATTCAAATTCTGTTTTACTTTATTAACTAACTTACATGACCATCGTTTTAAAATAGTTTAAAAAATAAATTATTGATCACACCCTCTTTTGAACAAGTGTCTTGTAAAGGACGCACATAAGCGAGGGGTTCACATACAGAGCAAATACCGCGATGCCGACGTCGGTAGTACTAGGTATAGGCAGTACTAAACTTCACTCTTGAGACGGTGAGCAACATCATTGTTTCCCAAACAATCAATTTAATCTAATTTACGAACAAAATTTTACATTGAACTCGAAAAACGAGTGTTTCTTTTCCAAAATTGTAATATTAATAAATTGTGTAACCGTTTTAGGAATACAGATTCACTGACTTAAACGCCGAATATATGCATTCAAAGGAAATTAGAATTCGAAATACACACAAATCTTTTTCATACTATAAAACGACAATTTGTAGGTAAGTAAAAATTTAATAATTAAGTCAGAACTCATAAAAATGACAAAGACGTTAAAACAGTTTTACATATTAATAGTTAAATTAACATCAGTCTGCAGAACCTATGATTTGAATATTGCTCTGCTTTCTACATCTCCGTTGTTTTAATAAATAGTTTAATTGTAATGGACGGAAATACTGAGAAAATCCTAGCTATTAACTTTATTAGACTAATATTTTACTGCGGCTCTCTACACGCTATCTGATGAAATCTGATATCTATATGATAAAAATGAAATAATTTATAAATTCAAACAGTTTTTTGGTAATAATAATCACAGTCATAATTACACACTTTGCAATAATAAATTCTATAAATTACGCAATATTCATAATGGTTTATTAAATAATATTCACGCGATCACAAGTCAATATACTAACATTTAAATATTAATTTGTTTTAAACTAACTACTTATCATTCGTCAGGTATTCCTCTTGGCATTTAAAAAGTGGTCGAAAGCATATATCTGTAATTTACTAACAAAATTAAACAATACAAAATTTTCGATATTTGCCTTTTGGTTTAAATTAATGATATATTTTGCTACGACACTTTTGTTTTACTCATTTGCTATCTTCCATCGACGAAGAAGAATTTACGACGAAACGCTCAAAGAAGTGTCTTTACTTTGGAATTTATCGTTTTTGATTGTCATTTCACTCATCTCTTTGTGTTCATTCTGCTTATTTTTATCACTATCATCGTTGTCTACAAAGTTCCAGGGCTGTATATTGCCAGTACCGAATAAAACGAAGAAAACTGCCGCTAAAATGTAAACTGATGCTCCCACAAAAAATACTGGCCTCCAATGGTCAAAAGTATTCTAAAAGAAAATATAATTATTTAATTTTTTACACATTATATTTCATAAATGAAACTACGTTATAAAATATTTACCCCATTTCGTGTAAAATACGCTGTTATCATAGGTGTGATAAATCCAGCCGTACTTCCAACAAAATTAGCAATTCCGTATAAAGTTCCCGCATAGTTTGGTGCTAAATCTTGATGATTTTGTAGATTCGTTAGCGTTGCGGCTCCATTCATACCCATTGACATCGTAATCATTGTTACGGATAATGCTGTTGAGCAGCCAGTGTAAACCAAAAGAATAAGCAGCACCCCAGGTAAAATGTGTGAGAACAAACAGAAGAATTTCCTTATAGTACTTGTGGTCATTAATTTCTTTGATAATATACAGTCGCCAATTGCTCCGAATATAGTGGCAAAGATCAGTCTTGCAAGGTAAGGCAAAGCCGATATAATTCCAGCGGAAGATAATTCAAAACCAAGTACACTTGATACAAACTTCGGTCCAACAGTCATTATAAAGTACAAACCCCACATATTGCCGTAATGAAGAACTGTCATGGCTAAGAATGGAATTGACGTAATAATGCTCTTAAACGGCGGTAAACCCTGAAAAAAGGTAGTGTTTTATGATTTAAATATGTATAATGATTTTGATGAGGATGACGATGACGATGATAACGTCGCCAAGTTATCATTAGAAGTAATTATCAGTACAGGAATGTTAATGTCCTAGTTATTAGGTGAAACATCGCTTTTAAAATTCTTCCATATGATTATCACGCGCTGTGCGCAAGAGAAAATATGATCGTGAAGAAACCTGCATAAGGTTTCTTCACGATCATATTTTCCCTTGGGAGAATTTTTTTTCAGGACATATACATGCATCTACTCCCATTGAAGCTCCAATATTACATATCCCCAATAATGGACAAAACATGTTTGATGAATAATGAGTGTCTCTCCGAATTCACTCCAATCTTTTTACATTGTAAATATTAAGTTAATAATAACTCGACCACAGCGCCCCTACTGGCTAGTTTTCCTGGCATTAAACCAATACAACTCATTTAGTTTCATGAATATAAAATTTGTTAAAAACTTGGCTACAGCACCACCATCGGACCCTACCAAAACAAATATTATGCAATATAGAAATGAACTCAATCGGTGAAGTCGTTCATAAGTTACACGATCAGTAACCTTTTTATAGAATACGGGTGACACACGAACACAGGTGGACTGTGTGTATGGAAAGTGTATATTGTAGCCCACAGACATTTACCTTAGTCCAAAATCAAAATGGAAATGCGTTGTAACCCCTGAGGTCTAAGATGAAATGCCTCATTCCCAGTGAAAAGAGTCCGGTTCTCTACACTTACCATACAAAACACAACACGCTTATATTATGTGAAGGTGTGGTCCTTCCCTGTTCGTGCTGACCCATTCGTGCTACAACCACAATATCGCTGTAGTATGCCTCTATCGCGTATAAAATAATAATGCATAATAAGTATATTACTTATGGTAATAAAAAAAAATGCATTAAAGGTGAAGAATTGATCATATCAATTTATGTAACAGTTTTGATACAACATATAATGAAAGTTATAACATCTATTTGAACGTTTTTACATGGTGTATTCTTCATTGTACAACCTCTTAGTAGAATCGTTTACGACCAGCGATTTTTCCGGACTGATACGACTTAAGAACCTTTAAGATAAGAGCTTACTCCTTTCTAAAAGGCCGGCAACGCACCTGCATGAATTCTCTTGGTATTTCATTTGTTCATTGCCGGCGGTAGTCACTTACCATCAGGTGAGCCGCATGCTCGTTTGCCCACTCTTCTATAAAGAAGATTTGTTATTATCATATTGTCATGAATTTCTTATTATCATATTGTCAGCACCATTAATAAAAAACAATCTAAAAGTGATGTACAAATAACACACACAAATAGTACCTTACCTTTGAATTTTTAACATTGTTTCCGAGAGCGTCTAAGATATACTTCCTCTCTTGCTCTGATATGCGTGGATGCTCTGCTGGCGTATCTGCTACTAAGTACCACCAAAATGCACACCAAACAAACGTTATGGCAGCTGGGACATAAAAGGCGTACGACCACCCATACTTCTCCAGAAGGGGTCCAGTTAACGACCATGTCAGTACTGTGCCCAACGTGCCGCCCATCATAGCGCTCATAAATTTCCCTTTTTCTGCTGGTGGCGCCCATCTAGCCACTAATGAGTGAAGTGCCGGATATATGAAACCCTAAAATCAAAAGATATTGAAAATTTACAAGTATTATTCTTCTTCTTTTTATTTTTAGTATGAAAAAAATTATTGTTATTATTATTAGGTTTAAAAAAATCTACAGCTGGGCTTGTACCATTTCCATTGTAGGAGGCATTTTCCTCAATTGTCACGCTTGTCGGGCGATTTGCGGTCGATCACATTTGCGGTCGTTCACATTTGCGGTTGATCACATTTGCGGTCGATCACATTTGCGGTCGATCACATTTTCAGACGTCTCGCACCTCTGACGCTGCTCTGCGTGGCTGATTTATATATATTTTACGTGTGGCGTTAAAAGGTATCGCATCAGGTCAGTCGGAAGCTATAATATCTTTCAAGTATTTCCCATGTCCGACTGTCTCGCCTTATCTTAACTAAAGTATAAGTCTAATTCATCTAAATGAAATAAACACCATAAATACATAGAAAATATTTGTTGTTATTGTGTATTAAATTAACCCAAGGAAACGTTCGCCGTGGTATATCAAGGGCTAAGCGCTATCTGTAAAGTTCAAAGTACGTGAGCAACCCGGGTTCGATTTCCGCAGGCGTCAAAAAATTGTTAATTGCAATTTCAAGTGCTGACTTACCACGTGCTTGGTGGTGAAGGAAAACATCGTGGGGAAACCTCTATGCCTGAGAAATAAGAAAAAATAATATTTCGACGACATGTGAAGTTCGCCAAACGCATTGGGACATTTCTTTACTCTATAACCCTCTCAAATGAGAGAAGGCCTGTGCCCAGCCGTTAGACGTACGAAGGCTCTTATTTTTAATTTAACTTTGTAAGGATTCGTCAGCAATTGTATGTATACTATTTCTGTTCGATTTTAAATTTGAAAGTTGAAGAATGCGGATTAAGAATGGGTGAGTTAACCTTTTGTACGCCGATGATCAAGTTATTTTTGCATCGTCGGCGGCCGAGTTGCAAATAATGGTTACATTAATGAACAGGTTATTAAAAGAAAGGGGTATGAAAGTGAACGCAAGTAAGATGAAAGTTATGATTTTTGAAAGAGAAGAAAGTAAAACGATATATGAAATAGGAATAGAAGTAGGGTTAATCAAGCAAGTAGATGAGTTTGTATATTTGGGATGCGTATTTAGCAGGGATGGGTGATATGATAAGGATATAGACGAGTGAACGCAGAAAATAAAGTAAATGGGGCTCTACACTTTGTTGTGGAAAGCCAGAATGTGTCAAAAAGCTAACAATCCACATAGACGGCCTCTTGATTCTTCTGACCATCTTTTAGGTGGTACGCGGCTCCTTTTCTACCCAAGGTAGGCATAACCCGGCACGTATAGCAATTCACAAAGCTGTGTTAGTTCCTAATTTAACTTATGGTAGTGAAAGTTGGGTGTGGTAGAAGAAACACGAGAGTAGAATAAACGCAGTAGAAATGCGATCTTTAAGGAGTGTGTTAAGGCTGAACCTGAGTGACAGGGTGAGAAATTGTATGATAAGAGAAGAGTGTGGTTTGCAAGATGGTGTTGTGACCAGGATTAAGAAAGGAATGCTTCGGTGGTTTGGTCATGTGAAAAGAATAAATGAGGAAGAGTGACAAAGCAAATTTATGATGCAGAAGTGAACGGCAGAGTCGGAAAGGGACGTCCTAGGCGAAAGTTTATCGATCAAATAGGCGATATATTGAAATAGTTGTATCAAAAATCAAACAGGATCGTGCCAAATGGAAGTCTCTGTCTACCCCTCTGGGTAATAGGCGTGATTGTTTATGTATATTTTATATTTACGAATAATTAAATTTACGATAAATGTAATTATTTTATGACTAAATAAAATCAAAAAAATTACATAAGACTCAATGATTAAGTGCAGCTGCATACTAAATAGCAAATACGGACTTAAATTCTAGACAAAAAATTAATAAGAGAGGTGAAGTAAAAAGTAATGACAGTAATAAAAACGCAAATTTTGCGAAGTTAATTTTTTATTCACCTTGTTGCAATTCATCGTTAAAGGAAAGTGTGAATTTGTTAAATAGTTCAGAATTATGAGAATTTATCAACCTTTTAAGTCCCGTTGCTGATGTCATAAGATTGGTTGGTATCATTGAAAGGGTAGTACATAGACACCGTCACCATTCGGAATATATTTTTACTTTTTTCTGTTGAACGACAGCATCAAATAACAGTTTTTACTTTTAAAAATTAAACTTTAAAATGGTAGGATTCTCAAAAAACTGTTAAAATTAGAAAAAAATAGATTCCTAAAGCTACTGGCAGGAAAGGTAAAAGCGTTATTATTAATAATATTTTTATGGAATAAGCGTGTCAAACGCGCACACAGTCAACTTGATGGTAAGTGGATGCTGTGAGCCATACCTAGAAATCCACATCTATTCTCGATTATGTATTAAGATGCAGTAACGTTGTCACTCGTGAGGACTAAGATGAAATGCCTCTTTGCTAGTAAAATGTGTCACCGAATCTTTGCACTCACCATACAAAACACGGCAGCATTAAGCTGCTATTTTACGCTGGTATTCTTTGAGAGCGTGGTCATGCCTAGGTCGAGCCGACTCATTCGTGCTACCAATCATAATATTGCTGCAGCTTGGCTTGCACGTAAATGCAGAAATAATGGGGAAAAAACTTAAAGTAGGTAAACTTAAACCTAATAACGGTAACAAAACAATTTATGATGAGAGATTATGGTATTAAATTATAAAGAATATTGTTCTCGTGCAATGAACAATGCTCGTATCCATTTGTATACCACTAAATGACGTTGCAAACAATTGATGCGTCACATCAATAAACCACTCTGGATATTTGCCATTCAATTTTTTATGTTTCGGACTAAAAGTTATCATGCAGTGCTTCCGAACACTGTGTTCCAAACAAAATGTACTCACATGAGTAGATAAAGTCTACTCACGTGGTACAGTGGTATTGCATGAGTTACTGCCAGTCGGTACCACCAGAGCCAAAAATTACGGTCCGTATTTGTCTTCTACATTATAGCACATGAGTCTCATGTGATTACAGTCTCTATATTATTTAGAACTTAATAAAAAATCTTTAGTAAGAGTATGAAGATTATATCTATTTTCTGAACTTTGCAATGATCATGTACGTAAGATTTTGAACCGACTTCAAAAAAGGCGGAAGCTATCATTTGTCGGAATATTTTTTTAAATATATTCAGCGATAGTTCTTTACCGCGTTGTCTGATTTAAAATATTGTCTTTTTGTTAGAAAATTGAGGTACCCAAGGGTGGCCCTATTGTTCTTTTATAGAATAAGGGTGAAACACTAGCATACAGTTCATCTGATGGTAAGTGGATGCTGTGGCCTATACACATCTATATTTATTTTCCATTAAGAAAATGCAGATGTGTTGTTACCCCTGAGGACTAAGATGGAATGCCTTGTTTCCATTGAAAAAGGCCTCCGGCACTCTACACCCACCACGCGTATTTTACGCTGGTATCTATGATAGCGCGGGCCTACCCCGGTCAAACCGACCCATTCATGCTTTAACCATAATGCAGCATGGTTATAGCTGCAACCACTTGTAAATTAATCAAAATAGGATGACTGGATCCATGATAAATTTTATTATTAACCTCTTCAATTTTCATAGGCTTCTCGACTGCACGATATATGGGCAAAACTTTGATTATATACTTGGGGCGAAACTTGGAGACGTGTCACTTAGTGGTCACAAAATAAAAAGAAATTATATCAATGAAACAAGTTTTTTTTTTTTTTAAATCTTACCCCAGCAAATCCTAGTAAGAAGCGTGTGACTATGAGGGCCACATAATCCCATCTCGCAGCAATCGGAGCCAAAGCTGTCAACACCGCACTTGAAATAGTTGAGATAAATACTACGTATCTTGGACCCCAACGCTCAGCAGCCGTACCCCCCACCAGAGACGTAATGATGTAGCTCCAAAAATAAGCACCGAGGATCGTAGCCTGTTGTTCCGTTGACCAATCGAATTTTGTGTCACCAGAATCCTAGAAACATTTGTTTTAGATTTTTTTTATTTTTTTATTTTCTATACATGAATAATAACTGATGATTTGTGTATATCTACATATATACAAGTCAACGTACAACTAAGGAGTATCTGATTTTTTTCTTTTTATATTATGCGTAATTTATTTATAATTATCTTTAGAGTAAACTACAACTTTAAAAAAGGCCATTAAGGATAAAAAAACATTCAATTCAAAATGTTGATAGTGACTGTCTACAATTTATTGAGCATAAAAGTAGTTACTAAAATAGGTTGAGGTTGGAATATATAACTTGCAAAACCAGTTGAAAACCCCCATAACATAAAATTCTATTCTATTCTCATAATTATTTGTTTTATACACACTACCATAATATACTCATAATTATTTGTTTTACACACTACCATATAGTTTGTATACATTTTTTTATTTGTGAACCTATTTCCCTTTTAGATAATTAGCTCCTAGTGAATTTCTTACGGTGACATCATCCAGGACTTGAGAGTAGGGAGAGAGGTTCTAAAATATTTATTTCCACGGCTTTTATATTTTTCGCTTTTGTGTTAACACAGTGGCAGTTACACGTCTCTACTTTCTAATATATAATTTTTTACTTTAATTACTTTATAATTTTCACGGTAGGTGTAAAATTTAATAGCTGACTGTTCATAAAATTGCTTTATGTTGATTGTACTTTTCCTTCCCTTTAAGTGGTAATCAGTTTACCGATAATATTAATGACATTGGCATGTAAGCAACACACTGGCCTCTGACAACTTAGAATAATTTGCCGACATCACCGCGTTCTTATAACAAGACATCTTGCACCTTACGTAAGAAAAAGTACTACTTTGCAACTTCTTGCATAAATAAACTTGGCAACAATCACGACTCCCCAATTTCATTGTGTAATTAATTCTATTAACTTATACATATAAATAAATAATAAATATATTTGACAGTTCGTAAGCGAGTAACTGGGGATCGATCCCCGCCGGCACCAATGAAATTTTTAATTGCAATATTATGTGCTGATTTACCACGTGCTCGGCGGTTAAACAAACATCGTAAGGAAACCTTGCAAATCTGAGAAATAAGAATAAAATATATTTCCAAGACATGTGAAATTCGCCAACACGCTTTGTAACACCAGCGCGGCGGACATTTCTTTGCGCTAAACCCTCTCAGAAATGAATGGAAGCCTGCGCCCAGCAGTGGGACGTATATAGGCTGTAACTTTCTTAACTATACATATAAATAAGCTCAGGGCGTTATTTCCAAGATATAAATAAGCTTTTTTAAATTTTTGTCTGTTCCGCCCGGGCTAGTCTTGCAATGGGTGAATCTAATGTTATTAACAGTTTACGAACAGATGGAGAGCAATGCCAAGAAGTACTAGGCTATATTTTATGCAAAAAATATACATTTTTAACATTATGTACAATTTTTTATAGGATAGGATGACAAACGAGCACACAGTCCACCTGATGGTAAGTGGTTGCTGTGGCCCATAGACATCTACATCTATCCTCGATTACAAATCAAAATGCAGATGCGTTGGCATCCGTGAGGACTTAGGTGGAATGCCTCGTTTCCAGTAAAGGCTGTTGATTAATTATATTTAAAAAAAATGGTTGACCCTGCAGGCCATCCCTGGAACTTCCCGCTAATTTTAAATGCAAAGCGCTCCAAATTTCACCAAATTATTTTGCAAAATCTCGAAGTTATGTTAAAAAAAACGTTTTTTTTTGCAAATTGTTTCTCCTTCGATATCTCACGAACGAATGAACCGATTTTTATTTTCCAAACGGCATTCGACGTCATGTTTTGAGGTTAAAAGCTGTATTGATCGGTAAACCCGTTTAAAAGTTATTTAAAAAAAACCCGTTTAAAAGTTTTTCAAAATTTTTATTTTTGAGATTTCTCAAAATCATCGTAACTCGTCCGAATTAGTTCATATTATCACCAAATGTATTACACATTGAGATCTTTAGAATGCCGCAAACCGCATCTGAGTCGATCAAGACGTTCAAACGTTCACACACACACACACACAGACACACACACACACACAAACACACACACACACACACACACACACACACACACACACACACACACACACACACACACACACACACACACACACACACACACACACACACACGCAAGCACGCACGCACGCACGCACGCACGCAGCCCCGCAAGCACGTACGCAGCCACGCACGCACGCACGCACGCACGCACACACACACACACACACGTCGAGACGCACGCACGCACGCACGCACGAAAAAAAATGGTTTTGATTGTCATCAATCGAAATAACGTCATATTAATGAAACCTAATACTGTGAATAAGAACATTGACGGAATAAAAAGCGGTTTAATTAACGTAATCTCGCCTGTTCATTAAAAAGGTTAAAATGAGTAAATTACAGAAACCGAACTCTACCTGAATATTTAATTATAGCATTTGAAAGAATAATTTTGAAACGAATATTAAAATAACTAAAAGTTTAATATAAAAAGTAGTCTAATGAAGAACTCAAACAAAAGGTTTTAGAAAATCTTTGTGTTGAGGTTCCCATAGATAATACAGTATAAATTCAAGGCTGATTCACTAACATACACTGCCAAATAAAGACAAAAAAATTAAAGCAAATACAGACAATATTTTTTGTATCAGTGCGATAACCAAAACCGGATTACGACCGTTGCCTTTTATGTGAATTTTGCCATACCTTTTTAGCTGCTCTTGAAGTAATTTTTTGTGTTAATTTGTATCATAACTGAAATCTTTAAACGAATCAGATATTAGAGTGATCACAGATTAAAGCGTGGCTTCTGAGATGGTTTTGACCAACAACATTAACTCAAAACTATTTAAGCATATGCATGTTCGAAGTCAGATATCCGCTTATACACATTATACTTACTTATATACGTAAATACACAAATTATTTTTCCCTTATTTACAATAAAATGTTATAATAAATTACAAAATAAAACAGTAATTTGAAAATTACCTTCAAAAGTACATAAGAAAAAAAACATAATTGTATAATTTACCCTGTTTAGTGTAAGAGAATCTGTCACCCAATTTCGCCTCTTGAGTATCGTAAGAGACTAGCAAAAGGTCAATAGTAAAAATCTATTGATTTCCTAAGGACCTTTAAAAGTACATTAAAGAAACATAATTGTATAATTTACCCTGTTCAATGTAAGAGAATCTGTCACCCAATTTCGCCTCTTGAGTATCGTAAGAGACTAGCAAAAGGTCAATGGTAAAAATCTATTGATTTCCTAAGGACCTTTAAAAGTACATTAAAGAAACACAATTGTATAATTTACCCTGTTCAATGTAAGAGAATCTATCACCCAATTTCCCCTCTTGAGTATCGTAAGAGGCGACTAGGAAAAGGTCAGGCAAAAATCTTATGGCTTCCGAAGGATGGTGATATACGGAACAAACTATCTTGTATACGCCAGACGTAAAACATCCAGATTGGCGATGGTCATCAGCTTCAAAATTATGACACCTTTCATAATGCAATCGTCAGTCCACCTGACAAGCGTGAACATTAAGGCCAATACTCCTTAAAACGGGCCCAAGGCCCAAGTCCATGTAAACTTATACGGGTTGATGATGAAGAAGAAGAAGAAGCATAATAGTACCTGTCTCGGAGCCTCTCTAATTTCTGCAATATCGGCGTTATGAATACTCTTATTGACCATCACATCATCCTGTGGACCGCATTGGGAACGAACCCTGTTACAAAAATTTCAAACATATAATAATTTTTTGTAGTATTGTACACTATACTTAACAAATATGATACCCAGTTTCATCATCATAAGTTTTTCACAAATCCACTGCTGCTGTAGGTACTACACTAAACACAGTCCTGAGCCACCTGCGTGTATCGATTTTCTAATTTTCTTACTAGATCCACACTCCATCTAGTGGTAGGCCGGTACGAGGCTGCCACTCAGATACTTTAGTCCCTATCTGTTATCAATTCTTCGAGCTATATGGCCCGCTCATTGGTTATTCGTTGAACTATGTCAGTTACTCAGGACCACACCACAAATCGGTTACGTCGTGAACCAGGTCCAAATATCTTAACAACTTATGTCTTTTAACTTTCATGTGGTTTTCATAACTTATATGGAATGGTAATGGTAAATTATTATTTCAAATGATGAGAATTTTGAACACCTTAAGTTGAAACCGGGTACAGAATGAAATTAAGTAAAGTAGTCTTTTCCTTTTACTTAGCCGCTGCAAGGTACTCGTAATAAACCTTAGTTACTATAACAAAATTTGTTAGATGAGTCAGCAGAACCTAAAGGTATGAGTATACGAGGCGGCACTGAAAATTTCGGGAATCAAGGAAGTGACACAACATTACTATTTAAAAATGTATTTATTGCTTTTCGAAGTATTCTCCGCGAAATTTGACACATTTTTCCATACGATGGAACCAATCATTGAAGGAACCATTCCATTCGGAAGTTGGGGTCTCCAAAATGGCCGTTTTGTAGGCGTCCACAGCTTCTTCAGGTGATGAAAATCTCTGTCCACGCAATTTATTCTTTATTTTAGGGAAAGTATAGAAATCATTAGGGCTTAGGTCGGGGCTGTACGGCGGATGGTCTAATAATTCTGTTTTCTTGCTCTAAAAACTCTTTTGTTCTATGTGCGGTGTGAGAACTCGCATTGTCGTGATGGAGGATGATGCGGCGGTTGCAGTTCTCTTTACGGAGTTCAGAAACGACCTGTGGCAAACAAATGCTAGCATACCATTCTGCATTAACCGTTCTTTGTCCTTCAAGAGGAATAGTCGTAACATGAACGGTTTTGGAGACAAACGTGGCCACCATTTTTTTACAACACTCCGTGGACGAACAATTGTTGTTGGCTTTAACTCATTTTCGAACACCCAAACTCGTGACTGGTTTTATGTTTTGGGTTCGTAAGCGTATATCCAGGATTCGTCACCTGATACAATGTTATATATAGCATTTGAGGATCCTGCGTGGAATCTTTCAAGAGTTCTGACGCACCAAGTAACGCGAGCCGCTTTTTGCTCTTCACAGAGCGAATGCGGTATCCATCGGGAAAACAACTTTTTTTACACCTAATTGTTCATGCAAGATTATTTGTATTTGACTCATGCCAATGTCTAAAGTTGCCTAAATTTCGGGGTATGTCACATGTCGATCTTATTCAATCAGATTACGCTCAGCATCAACGTTTTCTTGGGTGACTGCAGTTTTTGGACGACCTTGACGGGGATCATCACTGAGCTTGACACGTCCACGTTGAAATTCAACAAATTAGCGATAAATTGTGGTTTTGGGTGGGGTTTCATCACCAAATGCAGAAATCATCCACTCAACACACTATTTTTGTGTTAAACCACTTCGAAAGTCATAATAAATCATCGCTCTTGAATTTTCTCGAGTCAATTCCATTTTCTCAACGACTAAACAAGTTTGACAAAACATTGTGACAAGACTGAGAAGCTTTTTTTTAAATAAATAAATGGTATTCGATTTTCAAAACCAAGGAGTTTTCAATTAAAAAGATTTTAATATGACAGGAAAAGTGGAAATATTCCATTCCCGATACTTTTAGTGCAGCCTAGTACGACCTTACACAACAAAACAATCCATCATTATACACATATTATGATGGTAAAAGCAATGGTCCAAAAGTCTAGTTTAGTGTCATCCACCCCATCTTTATCTAGATCATTAAAATATTTCTACATAACACGAAAAACGAAAAACTAATGTACATTGGATAAAACTAGTGTAAATTTAAATATTTAAGTAATGTCTGCCGTTTCGAGCATACAAATCTAGAAAAACGATTTGTTTTCCTCATTTGCTTAGTACAAAGTAAATCTACAAAAAAAGAGGAATGGCATCATAACTAAACATATATGAAGCTTTAGTTTAAATGATGAAATATTTTTAAAATATCACGATAAGATTTTTTTTTTTAAATAAAGTTTGTACTTACGAGACATTTCTAGATGGTGATGGCACCATGGCGATTAGATTCAGGCTCATATTTACTCGGAGCATGTATGCAATCCAGCAACTTGTAAAAATCATTAACCACACATTTAGTCTCGCGGGGACCACGTCTGAAATAACAAGCAAATTATTACCTACATGTATTCATAAACTCTCACACCCGGATAACAGGAGTAGGCAGAAACTATGGACCTCTCTTCGCTTTTTAAACCCCAACGAAAACTACGGATGTTATATGTGTGTAGTGTGTAGCTTTGTGTATATCTGTAGCATCGTAGCTCCTGAACGTATTAACCGATTTTAATTAAGTTTTTTTTTATTTTTTTTTTCGTTTGAATGGTATCTTAATCGACAGGGTTTTTTAGCTATGTTTCCAGAAAATCGTCTGAAGATCAGCTCTTTTTGTTTTGGGTTTTTTTTTAATTTTTATTTTAGTTATTCACATCCTATGCACTCGATGGTTAGGGGTGCTCTTAATTTAATCCGTCTTCAATATATAATCAATTCACCGATAAACTTCCGTCTAGGGACAAAGGGCGTCCCTTGTCGAATCTGTCACCATTAACTTGCTTTGTCACACTTTCCTCATTCATTCTATTATTGTTTACCTAACACAGCAATGGGCGCAGGCGGTCGAGTCCAAGGAGGAAGCCTTGGTGGTTAATTAGGACATAGCGAAAGCCTTCGATCGGATTTGGCACAAATCGTTTCTACCATCTTATGGGCATCCCGAGAAATTGTGCAATTGGATCACCAGTTTTCTCGCTGATCGGAGCAACACGGTAGACGGTGCATGCTCCGATTACAAGCCTATCGATGCTGGTATTCCACAAGGCTGTGTGCTGTTTCTTCTGCATATCAATGATATGTTGCAAACCCGTAATATTCATTACTATGCGGACGACAGCACAGGTGATGCTTTTTATATCGGCTTTATGCGTTTCATCTAGTACCGGAACAAACTTGTGTCTGAAGTCGAGTCATTGTTAAACAAACTCTCACATTGGAGACGACTAAATTTAATTCAGTTTAACCCACAGAAGACTCAGGTTTGCGCGTTTATCGATAAAAAAAACCTTTTTACTGGAAACGAGGCATTCCATCTTAGTCCTCACGGGTGACAACGCATCTGCATTTTGATTTGTAGTCGAGGATAGATGTAGATGTCTATGGGCCGCAGCAACCACTTACCATCAAGTGGACTATGTGCTCGTTTGTCACCTTATCCTATAAAAAAGTAATATTTACTCTCTGCCCTGCATTTACATGGCATATTATCAATGAAATCTAATAAGAGGGACAGAAGGCACAACAACCATATAATAGTTATTTGCTAGAAAAGAAAACACATAGGCACGGCGCAAGAGGAGGCAGAGGTAAAAGTGATAAATTACTGCTCTGTCTTCTGCACAGCCTATAAATGTGACGATGACAGTAAATGAACTATGAAATATTTACAATGATGATGAGCATAGGTGATAGCTTTTATGTGGTAAAGCCATGCTGAGACTGTATTATGGTTGTAGTACGAATGGGTTGGCTAGACCGGGGAAGGACCACTCTCTCACAGAATACCAGCGTTAAATCGCAACTCAGTGCTGCTGTGTTTCTTATGGTCAATGTAGAGAACCGGATTCCCTTTTTACTAGAAATAAGGCATTCCATCTTATTTGGTGTGATAATAATATTAAATATTATCATATACTTGAGACTACCGCGTTGGTCTAGTGGTTGTAGTAGTGCGACTGCTGATCATGAGGTCCTGGGTTCGAATCCCAGGTCATGCCAAAAAAATTAATTACGAGTATTGAGTTTTTCCGTCAAGAAATTCTCAGTAGTTGCCCAGAGTGAGGAAGTTGGCGGTGTCTCACCCCCGTGCCTCTGAAAGCACGTAAAGCCGTTGGTCCTGCGCCTGATCTCTCTCCGGTCGTGTCGGATTACCGTCCCATCGGTTTATAAGAGTGAGAGAATAGAGAGTACACCTGTGCTAGCGCTTACACAACACACTTGGGCACTATAATCCTGTCCTGCGCCGATGGCTAGTCTCCGTTGAGGCAGGCCGCCGTGGCCGAAATTCGGTCTGGTGGACATTATTATTATACTTGAGAGATGAGACTATTTTGCTACAATTTTATTATCTTGTAATTTTATTATTGTGTTGTCTTTAGAATCTGTACCACTTTAGCTGTGTAAATAAACATTTTTTTTCATTTACAATCTACAGATTCTATCAAGTGTGAACCGCAGAAATAACACACCCACTCCTAGTAAATTGAACGTTGTGGATAGTCAAAAATTACGAAGTTATAAATTAGAAATTTTTTAACTGCATCAAAATGTACCATGGTAGAAGGTGACTGAAGTTGATCCGAACAATTCCTGTAGTTATTTCGTTTAAATGTTTAATATATATATATATTAAACATTTAAACGAAAATTCCATACGAAAGTCATCATCACGCTGTATATATAGGTCATCAACCTTGTATAATGCTGATAAATGAAAATACCGAGACAGGTGCTCAGCAAAAAAGGCAGAAATGCCATCCATATGAAGACAAACTTGCGCCTTGAGCAAAAGCTAGGCTAGGTAAACATAACCTTTTAGCCACTGATTAGGCGTTGATTTCCAAAGTTAAGTTAGTCGATATCCCAAAGATAAAATTATAAGATATGGTGGAACCTTATTAAAGCTCCGAATAGCAAGAAAATTGTTGATCCGTTGCATAATTTTTTGATAAGCTTTGTACCAAAGTAATTTATTTTGAAAACTAAGAAGGTGCTCGCAATAAGCCTGTATTTGAACAGGTCTGTTCAGCAGCCTTTTTGAAACATCAGATACACTAAACTGGTTTCCAGAAGTTCAGTACGATAGCTTTGATGACTGGATCGAGTGGATCGAAGACGTTAAAAACCAATACTCACTCCGGAGTCTTTAACTCTATTGCAATGATTTCTTATATTTACGCGAACACTACACAAAGATAAAAACTACTTTTACGGATTTTGTCGCGTTTAATTCTAAATGATTTTTAATTCCTGACGTTTCAGGTGTTTTCCAGCACCTGCGTAGGACTGAGGTGACTGACGTCCCGATGTCAAAGTTAGCCCAGAGTACCTTTAGCTTTTTAATTATTATTTCCGTCCGATCTACGCAGAATGAACTTACTGTATCTTAAAGTCTTGCAGTGGTATACTTAGAATTAGTTCTAATTTTATTAATTAAAGGGTCCCAAACAGGTGGTAGTACCCAGCCTCCTTCTCTATTGAAATTAGAATGTTTTTTTAATTTGATTAGCCTCACGTATCATCCTTGGTAGATAATAATAGAGGAAATAGATTTTTTTATTATTTTACTTACAAAATATTACGCGTTTTTATCCCGTATGTTACAGTTTTTGAGATGGAATTTTTAAAAATTCTAAAAACTGTATTTCTTAGTCTTCAACCTTAGTCCCAAATAACATATAAACAATATAAAAAGTATTTGTACCTATTTTCATATACAAAAATCATTTAATACATTTTCTCTATACAAATATGAAACCGTAAAATAAAAAATAGCACCCTATTCCATTTTCAAAGGGCTTGAATTTTCCAAAATCCTTTTTCAGTGGATGCCTACATAATAGGAGGGACCTGTCTCAACTAAAAGTGATAGCAGTAATGAACATTGTTTAAACTTACTGTAAGTGTAATTCTTGTTTAATTAATTTAATATTTTAAGATTTACTTTTTAAGTAAATGCTGTAGTTTCGGAATTTTGAATTATTTCATCATCATCATCATCATCATTACAGCCCTTTACAAGTCCACTGCTGAAAATAGGCCTCCCCCAAGGTATGCCACAAAGCACGGTCCTGAGCCACCTGCATCCATCGACTTCCTGTATGTCTTACCAGGTCGTCACTCCATCTAGTGGGGGGTCGCCCTACACTTCGTTATTTAACTGATAATTTAATTTGAGATCTATAAATAGAGCTATTGATATTTGCTTACTCTGCTTCTTGTATATTCTGTCTTTGTTTTCTTTTTCTATTTACACTTAATAGTAAAATGAATACACGCAACGCCATAACGTGCCAAATGGAGAACCAATTTCAAATTCCAGCACCTTTCCAGCGCTTCAAGAACTTAAGGCGTCAAAGGGGCAGTGTGAGTAGTTGCTTAGATGACAATAACAAGGAAATAATAAATATAATTGCCAAAAATAATCAGTTAAAAAGTGATATCGTAAAGTAGCATAAAGAATATACAAATTTTTGAAAAGAAAGGCATTACTTTGAGGGAACAGTCGAGGAGTTTGACGGTCACGGTTAAGCGAAGTTCACGAGCAGATTGTGCAATTAAAACAATACTTATATAACTTAAAAGCATCCCAAACTCAGAGTCTGTTCAATGAGCTAAGAGAATATGAATCTTTTAAAACATTGCAACCCTCCACAACAATCGATTTGACTGATGATTTTGTCACATGCAGAAAGGACTTCTACTTTCAGTAGAAAAAAATTAAAGAAATACATAAAAATTAATAAATTTGTTGGAAAAATGCTAAAGTTTATTAAAACTAAAATTAATACTAAAGATTACAAAAATGTATAAAAATATTTAGCACTTAAAAACTCGAGGAAAATTAAAACTACGTCCTGCCGTCCTGTGGCTTGGGCTGTGCTGTGCGTCTTAATATAATATTTTATCATACTACTACCACTACCTAACTTTTTTTTTTGGAAAATAATACGCTTTATTATTTTATTCCAAAGTATTTTCGCCTGCTTTAATAAATGTAACCTGTGGAGAAAATAAAAAAACATTTTTTTTCTCCACAGGTAGGGGCTTGTTTAGAAAAATCCCAAAATGCGTATTTAAACACAAACTTTAAAACCCTATTTCATCCTCATATGGGTTTTTCAAAATCACTTCTTAGTGGATGCCAATATAATAATATTTATATCCATAAATAAAGTTATGTGTAAAACTCCAATATTAATATATTTATAATGATCGATATGTCGAAAATCCACTATTTTAAAAATATCAACAGTTTTAGTGTAAACTGATCAGTTAGAATGGTCAGTCACGGTAATATTATCTATACAGTATTGTAACTCGGCCGTATCTTTCAAATAAATGCCTACAGCCGTGCGGCACGTAAACATGTGATAGGGTTACCTGCCTCCAGCATTTTTACATTTGCCTACTTTGTGTTTACATTTAGTTTTATGATTGTAAATATACTTATTATATAAACAAATAAAATAGGTACTTTGTGAATTGAATAGGAAGTGTTCAATAAAAATGCGTGTCGTTTTTTGATTGGTAGATTTAATTAAAAAACCATGTTTATGTTTGAATAACAAATCGGTTAAATAAATTTGCGACCGAAAAATATTTGCACCTCGTCTGAGACTTACGAAATGCTTTATTATTAGATTTTTAAATATAAATAATCCGCTTTCTAATATAAAGCTAAAAATAATATAAATTAAAAATTGTTTTGGGAAACATGGACAACGTGGAGAAAAGGAATATCTATTAATTGGTTATAGATACCTGCAGCTACTTTACAATTTATATGTTTGTTTTTAAATGAAGTTCAGATTTATTATTTCTTTATTTCTATTCTATTATTTATTTCCTCCATTTTTTATATATTTCACAAAATCATCACTGCGGCACAGTCTCAACTGTCTGCATGCCGAGCGCATGCCGAGATCGAGGCGCGTAGGCATAGCTCTCGCTTCGTCCGTTTGTATGAAGTTGGAATACTGTATAGATAAAATTACCGTGGGTCAGTTGAACTGACCGTGTGTGGCGACCATTACGATATGGATTGATTGTTTGGGGAAATTCCGTTTATGCGGACAAAGTATTTAAAATCCAAAAAAAGTGTATAAGAGCGTTATGTGGTTTTTAATTTTATGAAAACATGTACATCATTATTTAAAAAAACTAAAAATTCTACCGTTGCCTTATCTGTACATACTAGAAATAAGTAATTTTGAGAAAAAGCATCCAAACATATTTCCATCACACAATGAAGTGTTGGGAAAAGAAGATAGCCGAATTATAGGTAAATTATATACACCACAACAAAGGCTTATTAAGCCTTTGTTGTGGTGTTATTGTATAGATATAAGTAATATGTATAGCAAAAGTTGTTTTTGTATGGCAATTAAAATATCCAATAAGCTACCAGAAAATATAAAACTATTAAATATTAACAAATTTAAAAGGACTTTAACTTAGTGGCTTCTTGACCGTTGCTTTAACTCCGTAAAAGATATTCTGACATATGAAATTGGGTAGGTATGAAAGTGACACTATATGTATATTGATTCTATAAGTATTTTTTCCCAAATCTATGATTTATGAATAACTTTGCTTTGAACAAGTTACAATAGAGATGGAAATATTATTTCTTACCTCTCGTATATATTTACGTCTGTTAATATTAAAAATGTCAATGTTTTACTAATTTAAAATGTATGCAATCACTATTCGGAATAATTGAAGCCTTAGTATAAGTTATATTTCACAATTTGTTAATTATGTGCCGTAATTATTGTTATTGGATTGACATAATATTATTATACTAGCTTGCCAAGCAGACGTTGTTCTGCCCTTTTCAACAACAATTTGTCATGTCTTATTAAAAATCCTTAAATTCGCAAAAAAATTGTGGGCAAAAAAACTATCATATCTCTCAAGTTGGACCAAACTGCACACGGTGTGCAAATTTGAATAAAATCGGTTAAGTAGTTTAGGAGTCCATCACGGACAAACACCGTGACACGTAATTTATATATATTAAGATTGAGATCTTATCGCTGACATTGTAAAAAAACTAAGAATTGATAATTGTGCTGTTTCTAGCCGGTAAGACATGTAAATGATCCTAAAAGTTATAAGTTATAATGCAACAACTTATTGAACCAGGACTCTGAAATAAATAAATAAAAGAATGCGAACACTTAATTGATAAATGTTATTATCATACTCGTATATTATGCGACTTCCTCATGGATAAATTCTGAATAATTCATGCCTGCTACTAGAAAAATACTTCTTTTCTTGCATATTTATCACTAAGTACTTATAAGCGTTTTTATAACTGCTTCATGAAACTGATATATATTTATGTAAATTTTTTACAAATATCATATTTCAATAAATTTAATAAATTTATACAAAACTAATTTAAAATTATTATAAACTAGCCTTTATCCTTCGTCCGCGTTGCACTTAAACATAAAAAACTTACAATCCTACAATAATTCTTTGATTTGCTGCGACATTGTTAATTGTTAAAGAATGGTTCAATCCCAGAATTGTAGCCAAACTTCCGTGATACTATACTCGATAATATCTTTCATTTTCCGGAGTGGTTGTTGGTAAAAAAAATTGTAAAAATCGTCTTATACTTATGCACATTGTTTATAACAACGAATTTTTTATAAACAATAAAAAACCGTTACTCATCAACCGCGAGCCGTTAGAACTGACGGCTGCTAACTTCACTTAATAAGGTTACAAACATTGTACCTGTTCTTACAATTTTACATTTTGTAAACAATTAGAATTAATACTCTTTCATTTTTTTTGTTTTTATTTTTTTTGTTTTTTTTTTTTGGGGGGGCGGCGGTGGTGGGGGGGTGTTTGTTGGGTTTTGGCGGGAAGTTATTTGTCGATGCCTCTCAATTCTTACTTAAATGAATGTCGGCTGAATGATATAGACTCAATAATTAATGACAACAATAAGTGTGATAGTGTTTTTACTTTGGTTACTACTACTGCAGTTTAATTATCAAAAAACTACTTTAAGCTTTTTTAATTATCTCAAAAACTATGGTAAACAATTTTGCATAAAAATTTTAAGAGATAGAAGATAAAGTGTAAGGATCTTTTTTGAAAGCCAAGAAAGTTTTGACCGAAACATTTTATATCTCTTAAAGTTTATGAAATATTCATCAAAAGCAATTTATTTTATCAGTTATCCGATTTTACAAAACCCTTCACCTTTTCTGATGAAATATGTCCTAGATACTCCTTGTATTGGTCATCTATCTGTTTGTGAAGTTTCATCATTATAAGTTCAGTCATTCCGAAGTTTAGCCCGGACATACAAGCAAACAAATTTTGATAACAGTTATTTAGCAGCAGTATAAGGTTATAAGGCAAAATTTAAATGTTTATTTATGTCTTAATAGAGTCCAAATCATTTGAGTCGTTTACTACCGGCGATTTTTCCAGACCAATACGACTTAAGACGACACATCGAAAAGGCTATCGCCGTACTGATCGGAGTGAATACATAATTTCAATAAAAACTTGAAAAAACGTCATAAGGTCTAAAATAGCGTAGCGCCCGCGACGATTAAAAGCGCTTAAAAATTGTCAGAATCTTAAAATATATTTTTTTTTTAAATTATTGATTTAAGTAATCAAAATAATGAGCAAGTAAATTATGAATATTGATGTTATGAATACATTTGAGTGATTCCCAACCATATAGATTAAGTAATTTCGTTGTAATTTCAACTATAGTGATTTTTTTGAGGTATTTTCGCAAATAATTATGATCGAGCCAAAATTATACAATCGTGTTTTTGAACAATCAAATTCAAGATAAAGACATGAATTTACCTATATCAAAATTCCACTTTAGTTAGTGGTGTCCTAGTCCTATACTATTCGATGAAAGGAGATGCATTTTTTCACGGTGTCGCCTTAAGAATCTTCAAAAAAGAGCTTACTCTTATTTTTACTCAGATCAGACACTTTTCTCCCGCTTCCGATATATCCTTATGAAGGGTAAATTGTCTTGCAATCAGAATTGCGTCATTTACTTTTAACTCTTTACATTTCATAGTCAATTCTCATTCAAAGAATTACGTTCATGAATAGGAGTAGAAATATAATCGTGGTATAAGAGAATCCACTACTCTATATCGTTACAGTGGTGTCCTAAGATGCGACAGAGGGAAACTAAATTAGATGTGCAGCAGCACTTTCCTGACAACAGCTCAAAATAATTAAAAAACGAGTGAGATTACGACCACACGACTAAAGAAAAACTTCTTTAGCTCCATCTGTATGTTATATATAATTCACAAAACATGAACTTTTAAATGAATTTACAATTTTATTCACATTAAACGTAGAATATTTAATGTATTGAACAAAATATTAAATCACAAAATTGTTCAAAACGAAATAAAATTACGAAGAATAACTGGCTATGTGAGAAAGAGAGAAAAAGATGCGCACACTTTTCGTAACGGTTTCGTCACGTGTTCGCCAAGAAATTTTACTTCAAAAGCCGCGGTTGTCAAACTGCCTACCTAGCGTGGTAACCACAAACTAATAAGAATATTTTTGCCCCCTTTTTTTTTTTTGGGATTTTTGGTGCCTAATTTTTTTGGGTTGGGGGCAAAATCCATGGGGGGGGGGGGGTTGGTTTTGTTTCTAACGTAGTGGTAACTACTGAAAATATCTTGTCTATTAGCTGTCTATTGGGCATATACGCCTACGTTTGCAATAGACTAGACTTTTAATAGGCTGAAACGTTGTCGATGATGAGTTCTATCATCTTCTGGAGCCCTTAATATTTATTATATATTTACCCAATGATTACTGGTCATGTCATGTGTCTTAGATGGAGGGTAAATGACAAACGTTGACAGTTTGTCCTGATAATTTGTCCGATCACGATTGGCCATACGAGTATCATACGGAAGCAAACATCGTAGTGTGATCAATAATAACAGTTACAGTAGGCTGAGGTTAATGCCGCGAACATTTTTGCGTTATATAAATTAGGTATAAGTTAACATTGTATTAAAAATCTGTTTCGGTTAAACACGCTATTAGCGCCGCTAGCGGTGAATAATGAAACTATTGTTCAATATGAACATTTTATAAAATAGCAATGTATTGTTTAATTATTAATATCGTCAAACAATTTGGTCCATATCATAATATAGTCAACTGTTTGTTGATCAACTGTATGCGTTAAATTTCATGAAATGCCACTATTGTTAAAAATGATTAACTCCTTTATGATATGATCAATTCTACGATATGGCCACGATATATATATATATTAAATATCTCTTTAATTAACATAACATAAGGATAATGAGAATTTTGTGATAATCGTGGCCAGATCGTAGATGCCTCTTCTGCCCTAGGCTAGATTTAAATCCTCCTGTCTTATGATCGCCACACACCGTCAGTTCAACTAATCAGTTCAAACTAAAACTATTTATATTTTTTTAAATATTGGATTTTCGATATATCGATAAATAAACTTCTATATAAAACTCTGATATTGATATATTTATAATTATCAATATATCGAAAATTCAATATTTTAAAAAATATCAACAGTTTTAGTTTGAACTGATCAGTTGGAATGATCAGTTGAACTGACCGTGTGGCGTCCATAACACATCTCCCGATTTTAAATGGCTGTCCTAGTCACTCTGTTTTTACGATTACTGTAGTTTAGTTACCAATATCTTTCGATATTTTTATACATTGGTTATGTAATCTATAAGTTTTAGATGCGAACCAAAGTAATTCAAATTTTAATAATTAAATACAGTTAAAAACTTTTTATTATCTAATAAATACGATATAGGGCTTTTTGTTATAGTCTTCAATATCTTTCCATTAATTTAATGAAGAAAAAGATGTGATTAATTATAGAGAATTTAGGACGAAAAGTTGCTTCTACTAATGGCTGTACGTATGTATTATTATGTAAATTCTGTACTATAATGTAAATAAGACGTATTTCGCACGGTAGAACGGCGAAATAAGGTCGTGTGTGCCATCACTTCACCCAAAATACTACAAAGTATAATGTAAGTCTTTGTCTTTATCTACTACCAAAACTATAAACTATACTGTGCGAGCCTCGGCCAAATCAGTAGGAAATTATCAATTAAATAAAGTAAAATAACATTACAAAATTTATATTTACCTCTCACAAATAATTTTTTTACTGTGTTTTGGCCACAAATCTTATAACTTTGGTCTTTAATAAATTCTTCCCTTATCATGACATAGAAGCTTAGTAGCCATGACTTGGTGACCCAAGTTTTCTTAAAATGAGTCCTTGTGGCTAGGCAGTGATGGATAGCCGTCCCGAGGTGGCTGCATCAAGTAGGCTTGACAGGTTCACCTATGTAGGCGAAGCGAATTGGTAAACTAGGGGTGACACACTCCTCCCCTCCGCAGCTGAAGTTGAGTAGTAGGGGGCGAGGAGTGTTGGTATGACAACGCGCCACTTGTCCTATCAATACCGATCCGTTATGGCAGCGTCAAGGACACGACGCAGCATAACTATAGAAAAGTGCCCGGGGTGAAGCAAAAAAGTAGAAAAATCTTTCGTCGCAGGTAAGTCTTTCCGTCCGATCACAATCTGGGCGTATTCAAAGCAAAAGTGAATAGGCTTTTGTTACGCTAAGACAGTACTATACTATCTACCATCTAAGATTACACTTACCACCAGGTGGGATTGTGTATTTCCATCGACATTTATCACCAGTTCTCGGATTAAATGCTGTCTGCTAACATCTTAGATAAATATTTGCAACGTAACTTATGATTTGTACGTCATACTACTCATGTCACATGTATTTAAGTTATATGAAATCTTACAGTAATTACATACATACGTATGAAATGCTGTTATAATGTAAGTGCATATTATGTAAGTCGCCCGACCGCACCTAACAGTCATAATAATAACTATAATTGTTATTGTTTATGTAAAAATGTAATAAAGACCTATTTTAAAAGCACTTACTTTCTGTTCTGGAATAACATAGGATTTGTATCTAATAAAATTAATTATAAAACGTGGTCGTTCATTGTAACTGGGCGGTAGAGATCACAGCAAATAGCTAGGCCTCTCTAATCACCACACTTGCGGGCGGGTTGGCAATCGCATCACCAATATTTTTTACACCTTGACGCTACTCTTCTATCGTCAAGCTGGGTATTTACTGTTTAAGGTATATTGTACTCGACGTCGTCATTTCGCCATATATTGACACCCACAATATTTTTTACCATTTGTTAAAGAGTTGTGTGATGATACGTTGTACGAGTTGCGAGTTAGAGATAATAGATGCTCTATCGCCGCTACCACTCGATATTACGCAAAAGTGAAGAATGACCAATGTGGCTTTAACAGATATTATGCGTGAACATATTGAAGTGAGCATTGCAAAATAAAAAGGTACTTTTTAGGTAAATTACCATAAATTCATAGTCTTTGGCATGTCTTTGTGCAGGGATAATTCAATTTTATATGATAAAGTCCGTTCTATAACGGCGGTGCGCACGACTTTGGCTTCTCGTCTACTCCTGCATAAAATGTTGAATATAGGTAGCAAAAAATTTTGAAACGAAACTATATACTTTTTTAAATTATACAATGGACACGGTAACAACGGTAAATTTCTGAAAATGATAAGGATATCTATATGATATTTTTATGATACTTGCGCAAATGACAACGGAGGTCTGGGCGACAGCAACCCACGTTACACCATGGTTACTTGTCCCAATACGCACTTAGCCAATTTTTGATCAAGAGCATCACAGCCTTTCACAAGTCACAAGTCAACTGCTGAACATGTCAATAAATCTGAAGCAAACCGTTTGTATTCGGTACTGAATAACGGGTGCGCCATTTAGTACCGAGTAACGAAACGTTACACACAAATGCATTTCGGTACTCGCATTTTTCATAGTATGGGTTGGGTACGTACACTGTTTCAGCTCACGCAAATACCGTTGATGTGTGCATTGAAATATTTGCTTATTCTCAAAGTTATTTAATTAGAAAGAGTGATGTTTGTTTATTATGTAAAGTATAATTTGGAAATTTGTCGTCGTTTAAGTTTTTTTTAATGTTTATTAAGGATTTGTGTGTAGACAAAGTTTTAGATAGGAACAGAAGCAAGGTAAGAAAGTATTTTTTATAAATTAGAAATAAGAATGTTTTCTACAAATTATGAATGTTGCGATGCCGCGACGTCATACTGTAGGTACGCGTACGCAATACGACTTGATTCGATGCTCTAACAAACAATAACATAGCATGTTATGAGCTTATGAGGTATCAGAAGTAACGAATAACGTAACGATACGAAAGCAACGACAACCATTGTTATAGTAACGCTTTTTTTCGTTACTTTTACAGCTCTAAGTCAAGTGACAGTATCTTAATGGTTAAGGTGCACACTGCAAAGGGAAGTCGTTGGTTCGAATACCGTTCGACTGCTGTCGTGAACTACTCCTAACACAATCATTTTAAATGGTTAACGATAGTATTATTAATAATTTTAATACTGTTCATGTATTTTTATTTATTTATTTCACAATTTATGTACACACAAGTTAGGGAGAGGACACATCATGATAAAAAGTTTGTACAAAGGCTCTACTTATCTCACAATGAAATTTCTTCCAGTAGGCCGGTTTCAAACACATATGATTACTAAATGATTATAAGGTATGCACTTTGTTATTATACAACACATATGGGTATAAATTAAATATATACGTCAGCTATAATACATATATATATATATATATATATATATATATATATATATATATATGTACAATATATATATACAAATACATAAATATATTCATATAATTTTCTATATAATTCTTTTGTCATATGCATATATTTGTAACAGTATAGTAAATATCAGAGATTTGAGAGTTACACAGAAGACAGCGATAAATAATATTCTTTCACTCGTTTTTTGAACAACGTCACTGTTTTGATTTCTCTGCTTGTACGGAGAATGAAAGGGAATATGAATGAGTATTAAAGGATGGGAATTTTAAGAGAGTTTTAAGGTGAGATCTACAAACTGTATCTGGGGATTTAAGAAAGGTAAATCGATTTCGTAGGTATGTAGGGAAATTTGGGCTATGTAGGATGTTAAAAAGGAGACAAAGGATACGAGTGTTCCTGCGAAATCGGATCGGGAGCCACTTGAGTTCCCTTCTAAATTTAGAGACGTGGTCAAACTTCTTGAGTCCGAAAATATACCGAATGCAAAGGTTTTGTAATCGCTCAAGTTTGTTTAATTGCTCCTCTGTGGCATCCAAAAAACAGACATCAGCGTAATCTAAGATAGGCAAAATAAGGGTTTGAACAAGAGAGATTTTCGTTGATAAGGGTAAAAAACTTTGAAGACGTTTTAATGAGTGGAAAGCATAATAAACTTTTCTACCTAAGTCCGTTATGTGAACCCCATGACAACCTATTGTCAACCTTTTTCAAATTTAGTTGCCCTGGGGGGGTTTTTCTTTTTTGGCTTGTATGTTATGTGGACCACGACTGATTCTCTTCAAATCATCATTCAGTGCTTCTATCGCCAATTTAGCTTCAGATGCCACAAAATGACGGTAAAGCTGCAAATCGTCTGCATAAAGATGGAAGTTGGAGGATATTATTTTTGTTATAGAATTGATAAAAACGGTGAAGAGCAAAAGAGACTAGACGCCACCCTGGGGTACACCCGTTATAAGATTACACCGGTTGGAATAAGTGTCATTGGAACGGATACATTGTGAGCGACCCCGAAGATAGGAATCAAACCAGAGAATGGCCGAAGGTGAAACATTAATAGACTGGAGAATTTTTAAGAGGATATCAAAGTCAACAGAATTAAAGGCACTGCTGAAATCTAATAAAACGAGTACGGTTAATTGTTTTTTGATCTATGGCTCTACGGATATCATCAGTTACCAGAAGAAGAGCAGTTGTTGTACTATGACCGGGCCGGAATCCAGATTGAAATATACTTAAAATATTGTTAGAATTAAGGTAAGAAGACAATTGATTGTGAACAATATGTTCAAGTACTTTAGAGAGGAATGGTAATATAGATATAGGTCGAAATTCGGAATGTAATGTAGGGTTAGCAACCTTGGCCATTGGAATAATTTATGCTAACTTCCACGAGTGTGGAAAACAGGAGAAAGATAATGAAAAATTAAATATGTGAGTAAGAACTGGGAGAATACAAGGTAAAATCATAGTTATCATTGTGGAATAAATTTTTTCATTTCCCGTTACAGTAGAAGATATGCACTGATCGTTTTACTTTATCTTCTGACACTGATACAAATTCAAACTGGCTGGAATGTTGCAATGGGCATCTGGATAATTCTAGCAGGGTCTTAGCTGTTATAAATGAAGATAAGGAAACAGGTGGTAGAGAAAAATATTGATTGAGAATATCTATATCAAGATTTCCAGTCCCAAGCGCAGGGTGTTTGCCAATGCCGACTGTTTTAAGAAAACTCCAGGCTTTTGCTGAATCGCAATTTGAAAGTGAGTCATAAAAGTAGCGCCCTTTAGCATCTCTACACAAACGATTGCAGCGGTTGCGCAGACTCTTAAACTTTATTAGATTTCTTTCCAAGGGACAATGTTTATATCTACTTCTGGCTTTATCCCTACGCGCCATAAGCTCTTTTATCTCAGTTGTAATCCACCGCGCATGACAAAGTTTTATTTTTATACGTTTGACAGGTGCATGGCAATCATACAATCTAAGAATTAAAGCGGTAAAACTGTTAACCATATCATCAATATTATTACAATCTTTTATGGAAGACCAATCTACTTTACTTGCATCACGTCTTATGACTTCCAAGTCAATACCCTTATAGCTACGAAGAAATCGAAAATGTGATTTGCACTTAAGTGGACGAACACGGTACGATATGTAAATGAGGTCATGGTACGAAAAAGAAGCTGTTATTTGTCCATGATTTGCAATGTCATTTAAAGATGAAACAATGATAAGGTCAAGTAAAGACGGAGTGCAGTGTGGAAAATGATGGGTGGCAAAGAGGGGTAAAATTTGTAGGTTATGTAAGGACACAATTGACTTCAGGTTAAGTGCACGTGAATCGTCCTTCAGTAAGCACGTATTGCAATCTCCCATCACGATTACATGACTATATATAGGACAGAAGTCTGTAAGTAAATTTTCAAATACATCAAAATAATTAATTTGCATGTTAGGGTTGTATATCACACCAAAAAGGATTTTTGTATGATGAAGTGTAACTTCAAGAAAAAGGTACTCAGCAGATTCAGAATAAGTTGATGGGGGAAGCAGAGATATGTTTGTATGGGATTTCAGAATTTCGCAAGTAAATAGCTACACCACCTCCTCCTTTATCAGTCCTATCATTACGTATCAAAATGTAACCAGGAAGTGAAAACTGAAAAGAAGGGAGAGAAGGCTTGAAAAAAGTTTCAGATATAAGAAGTGCGTCGATTAGATTACTGCTAATGGATGCAAGAAGGTCAGGATAGTGGGAAGGAACACTTTGTGCGTTGATATGGGCAACGTTAAAATTATTGGGATAGGGAGAAAAAATAGCAGAAATATGATCATGCAGTCCAAGATGTTCCGATGACTCGGCATCCGCGCTTAAGAAACTGGTAGAAGATGAATTACACGAGAAAAAACTAGCATCAAAATCAGATGGACTTTCCATAATTATGACAATAAAAATAAAAAGTAAAAACTATAAAATTATAATAAAAATAACTTAATAATATATAAAGCAATATCCTAAAATAAAAATAAATAAATTTTAAAGAGAAAATATACCTAACTTATAATTAAAAAATAAAACGTAAATAAATATAAAAACAACTCAGCTCAACTCACTAGCGTAATGGAATTATTTTAACTAAGTCTATGTATACATATTATATTAAAACTAGAAGAAGAAAAACAAAAATACTAATTGCAATACAAAATTAAGAAAGTAAAAGCGGAACATTATTTTAAACAGCGTATAAATAAATATTACAAATAAAATCTTTAAAAAGGAGGTAAGTAGTAAAATCTTAATAAGTTAGTTTTGTTTGCGTTCATTGCAATAAAACAATTTCTCGCCAGGGAGTAGTATGTATCTTGATAACATTGTTTGTGCATTGTTTGTGACGTGTTTTTTTAAAGTTCTCCCTCAAGTATTGCCACAAATCATGGCTCTCAACCACTTGCATCCATCGTCCATTCATGTAGTGGTAGTGGATGGCCACTATACACTTCGCTTGCTGATATATGGACCATTGCAAATTCAACTTACTGATTACTTTAGTACTGCTGCCGATATCATAGTTACGTATTCAAAGGCGCAAAGAACCTCCATGCATAGCCCTATAGCTTAAAAATGTACAACCAGTGAAAAATATGGAATTGAAACGTGGTCATCTTTGCTGGTCATTTGAGGTAGCTCTTGATGTAACCAAGCACAAAAAAATTCTTTTACCTAAAATATTTGAAGTAATAGTGTACAGTATACGTTAGTATAGCGTTATAAAATACCTATTTGCTAAACATTCTAGCAATTTCACACAGCACAACTAAACAAACTTTAGTATCGAAATCTTTTCATCAATATTATTAGTATAACAAATTAAATGATTGAGCTTTGAATTTAACACATATGTTATAGATATTTAACGGTCCAGGTAACTGACTTATACTGATTTTCAGTTTATGAGTTTGACTTCTCGCCAAGTCAATCCTATAATAAATGAAAATAATTTCTAAACTAAATTTATTACTAGGTTCAAATCCAAATATCTTCAATAGATCTATCCGTGATATTCTGAAATAATCGGTCACATCTATTTTATGTTTCTACTTACTTTTGTTCTAGCTTTAAATCTGTAACAGGCCTTTTGTAAGCTGCTGGGTGCGTAATTGTAAAACCACTGTTTATTAAATTATTTATAACTTTAGTTGATGTAACTCATAATAATGTACTTCATATACACATGTTTTGGCCTACAGTTCAGTACTTAATCATTTAATTTAGGAAACTTTTATCTCCACAACTGTAAACTGTATTGTGTTAAGAAATAAAATAAAACCTTTAAGGTCTGAACTCTGGATGTAATGTGGCTGCGTCTCAGACCGGTATTTTTGCATTAGTGTTACGACGGGTACGGATACTTAGATTCAGACGAGTTGAAGTTTTTCTAAGAACACGGAGGTACTCAATTCGAATGTTTTTTTATGTGTGTTACCTCTTGAGGTATAATGTACTACGTAGTACATTATACTTCAATGGTGTTACCTCAGAACTTATTTGTAGGTGAACCGATTTTGATAATTCTTTTTTCGTCTCGTATAAATTTGGTCAAAGTCTGATTAGTAGATTTAGGTTATTCTTAATAATGCGTATTTGATTGACTTCGACTTCATTGATGAAGTTCCCATTTTAAGTCAGTTGTACACATTTTTTAACTTTACCACTTGTATACTCTTCTTTGTGTCATGTGTATGAATAAACTTATAATGTATCAACTACTCAGATTATTGCTAGTAACGAAAACTTAGATAAACGTTTTTCAGCTTAAGTGCACGCACTTGGTAACAATCTTTAGGTTGTGATCTTATTAATAAACATACCTCAAGTTGCGTCTTAGGTCCGTATTAATAAACATTCCTCGAATACTTAGACCATTCAACAATGGTCTAAGCTCGAATACGAACTCAAGTGCGTAATCATTTAATACGCTCTCATTACGATATCAGCATCTAATTAATAAACACATAAAAACAACACGCTAAAAAGGTCAATGATTACGTGCGTTGTATCCATTCCCGCACCTTATGAGTGCGTATTAAAACGTATTTCTTTCATCGATTGTGATGACGGGTCATTTTTAGTTACGCTTATATTTTCCTATAACAGCGCTGATTAGTAGCATAATTAATTTTCCGTTTCTCATCTAACAGTTCCGTGTGGAGGACTAAAATGCTTTTAAATGGAGAACTTTTTATAACGGCTAGATAGCATAGTGCCTAAGCTAAGCATTTGGCTGCGGCGCGACGTTGCGAACCACGAGAGAATTATCTAGATACGTATTAATTAAAGTAAATAACACAAAAATAATTCGCGATTAACTGTAATAAACAAAAAAGTGCATAGGTTAATACATACTATGGATATTCAGATATCTTTACACAAACAACCCAGCAAATAATTTTCTTATCAATAATTAAGTCAGCCACGGCGGTCTGGCTCATCGGAGGCTAGCCATCGGCGCAGGACAGAATTATAGTGCCCAAGTGTATGCGCGAGCACAGGTGCACTCTCTATTCCCTCACTCTCATAATCCGATAGAACGGTAAACCGACACGACCGGAGAGAGATCAGGCGCAGGACCAACGACTTTACGTGCTTTCCGAGGCACGGGGGTGAGACACCGCCAATTTCCTGACTCCGGGCAGCTACTGAGAATTTCTTGACAGAAAAACTCAATAATTGATTTTTTGGCCCGACCCGGGATTCGAACCCAGGACCTCATGATCAGCAGTCGCACTACTACAACCACTAGACCAACGAGGCAGTTCTTATCAATATAGGTACTATCATAGTACGTGCAAACGTGCCCATCTTATTTTGCAAATATAACTAGATTTAAGAGTGATTCTTGCGTACACAACGACAATAAAAGAACTAATAACCTCACAATGGTACTTTTAAGTAACGAATGAAAACCATGTGAGGTGTAAAACAAACGCTGGAGCGCAGGAAACCCTCCGCCGCCTCTTAGATAATTACGCACATTTCACAGAATGTGACATTTTTGCTCTGTCAACTACAAAGTTTTAAAAGAATGATAACCAAGTTGCTAACTGACTATAATGATTGATAAATTATTTACTAATTAGCATAATTTCCTAGACTGTCATAAGTTGCGCAGTTGTATTAAACATAAGATTAAGCATATAATATTACTTTGTGTGCACTGGTGTAAGTTACACATTAAGTACTAGTATAAAATATACGTCTTGTATTACATTATCTGTATTTGTATTTTGCCCCAAATAATACAATAAAAGAGCGAGCCTTGATGTGAACTTTTTTTATTGGATACAGCATTTTTTGCTTAGAGTTAGGGGTTTGTGTTAAGTTGATATTTTTTGTTAAAGGTGTCCATGGACTGACCTTAACGCTTATATATTTAAATCATATTTTATATCATAACTTTTGTGTGCGAAATTGTACATCGTATGGCGGACTTAATGCCAACCCTGATGGAGAAAAAACGAAAACAGTAATAAGAAGGACAAGTTATTAATAAATGATGATAAAGCGTTAGTTGTCCACAGCAAAACATTGGACGATACTTGTCACTTAACTAGGTACTTACTATTTTACTAGTTAATAGAACTCCTTCCCTATCTGGGTGGGTATCTAGGAGTCCGCTTAGTACAGGTCGTAAGAATATATAGAACCAGTATTGTAAGATAATTACAGACGTGAGCCATGCCAACTTACATTGCATATTTACATACGCAAATAAATGCATGTAACTCTTTTATTACGGTGTTAGTGCATATTTTCGCCTTTTTTCCCAATCGTACATATTTCGTTACACATTACCTGCTCAGATCACGGGTTTCATCGCCTTGCAAAAGAGATAAAGTTTTTAAAAGCACCATCGCGTGTGCTCTCTTACAAAGAACAATTGTCAAATATAACATTGCCGTCGGAACCACAGAATCAATAATAGTCCGCAACGAACTGTTGAAGATGGCGTTGCTGGCAAAACGTATCGCTAGCAACGCAGTGACGATAGTAGATATAGGTACGATAAATATTAATAGCAAGGAATTAAGTGCTAATTAAGTGCATCAAGTATAGGCAATGACAGGCACTCCTAATAAAAATAAAGTCGTTATTCAGGTATAGAATTAATTTGATAATTAAGTGCTTTCAAAAACATAACTCACTTTTTCACACAAGAATAGACATAGTTACTTCTGCAAAGGCTTCGGCGCTGCGGGAAGTGCAGCCCCTTCACCCTTGCGTAGCAAATCACAGGCATCTGTGCGAGCAGTAGCGACTGAGGCTGGTCGCCGTTGGCGACCTAAAGAAGCTGCGGCGGTCAGCTTTTTTGTGCTACAGCTTGATTTGCTACAGCGGGCGGGTACTGATCTCCCTCCGCGACTACGGCTTTACAATAACACTCTAGGCAGGGTAGACAAGATTAAGAGGAGTCGCGGCGTTTTGATTCTGTTTTAGTACAGATTCGACCTATCTTATCTGTAATATATAACTTATAAAGAACAAAAAATGTCGTTTACACCTTATAGTAAGGTAATGGTGGACCTGGACCCGATAATTCCCAGAATATTACCGTCATCTACATCCGATAACCGATGGGGAAGAAAGGTTCTCGAGTGGCAGCCTCGTACCGGTAGGCGTAGTGTAGGGCACCCCCCACTAGATGGAGTGATGACCTGGTAAGACATGCAGGAAGTCGATGGATGCAGGTGGCTCAGGACCGTGCTTTGTGGCATTACTTGAGAGAGGCCTATGTTCAGCAGTGGACTTGTGAAGGGCTGTAATGATGATGATGATGTTATATATATATATATATATATATATATATATATATATATATATATATATATATATATATATAGGGGTCTTATATATATATATATATATGTGTGTGTGTGTGTGTGTGTGTAGTTTTGCCAGCCACGCAAACTTCAACAGTTTGTTGCTGTAAAAATTTTAGCACTAACTTGGCACGTAATAAGCATGGCAAAAAATTTAAATAAAAAATCCAAATTCCTAATGCTTTTCTGATGAGACACAACTCGTGGATTGACACAACGTTGGAGGACAACAATTTTTAAATATTATTTTTAATACATAACAAAAATTGATGTAAACAGAAAACAATTATTAATAAGTTTATAAGTATAGTAGTGATGCAACGGAAGTGTCATTTCGGAAGCAGAAACGGAAACAGATGTTAAATTTTTTTTTGCAGAAACGGAAATAGAAACGAATGCAGAAACAGAAATAATACTTATTAAAAAAATTACAAATAAAACTTTTAATTAAGTAGCGGTAAGTTATATTTTATGAAAGTAGTTCGGCCGCTTTAACACCTAACAATCTGTTCCAGTATTCTTCATATATAAGTCCACCTCCGATAAATAATTGCTCACTGGCGATGCTGCGTACCATCTATACACCAAAGCTAAATAGGCACTGAAATTTGGTCGTCGTACGTAAATATACTTTAAATCCAAAATACTCATTAGTTTCTTTAAAAATAATTAATATAAACTTCAAGTAAAAAATAAATAATATAAACTTCACGCAAACATAACTGCTACCTAATTCATTTGCAAATCTAAGTTGTAACAAAGGCATTTATTAAAAACTATTTTTAACTGGAGAAAACACGTTTTAACTAAAATCTGGTTTTAACTATAACATAGGAATACATTTTATAAATAAATAGGTATACAATTCCTTGACTGACCATTTGTTTTTTTTAGTTTGCGATGAAAGTTTTACAGTTTCAACTAACTTCTCAAACTCTGCACTCTTCGGCGTTTAACATGGCTCTTTAAAGCGGTAGTTGTGCAGCCTTTTCGCGAGTATATTTTGTCACATAATTTACATCTGGCTGCTAAATCATCTATCTCAAAATAATAGTTTCAAACAGGACTTGTTTTTGTCTTCATGATTGCACTTAAATTACACATACGACATAAATTTCTAATTAACTAAAAATACAATAAATCTATTTATGTGGATACGTCACTGAGTTCCGTTCAAAATTCCGTTATAAAACTTGCGGAAACAGAAGCAGAAACAGATGTTAAAAACCATGCAGAACATCCGCAGTTGCGGAAACAGAAACAGAGTTCTGTTGCATCACTAAAGTATAGTATTGAAACATGTGTACTGTGCATAGTGATTGCAATCCGGATTCTTCGAAATTCGAAAATAACTGAAAAATCCGGATTTTCCAGATTTTTATAAATCCGGTTTTTAAGATTCATATCCGGTTTTATCGGATTTTAGTAAAATTGAGTTTAATGGTTACTATTTTACATTTATCCACAAATATTCATTTTAACTAATGAATAGGTAGGTGTTACTCCTACCTACTCTAATACGCTAATACGTTCAGTTTATGAATGTGTTTTGTTGTTTATTTTCATCATCACCACCTTCATTACAGTCCTTCACAAGTCCACTGCAGAACATTACTCTCCCCCAAGGAATGCCACAAAGCACGGTCCTGAACCACCTGCATCCATAGACTTCCTCATGTCTTACCAGGTCGTCACTCCATCTAGTGTGGGGTCGCCCTACACTACGCCTACCGGTACGAAGCTGCCACTTGAGAACCATTTTTCCCCATCGGTTGTCGGTTCTTCGAGCTATATGGCCGGTCCATTGCTAATTCAACTTACTAATCCGTTGGGCTATGTCGGTCACTCTGGTTTTAGTGCGGATATCCTCATTTCTAAGTTTATCACAAAGAGAAACCCCAAGCATAGCCCTTTCCATAGCTTGCTGAGTGACCTTGAGTATCCTTATACGGCCAGCAGTGAAGGACCATGTTTCAGGTCCATAAGTAACCACTGGCAACACGCACTGGTTGTACAGTCTTGTTTTTAGGTTTTGAGGTATACCTGACGAGAAGATGTGTTGTAATTTCCCGAACGCTGCCTAGCCGAGTTGAATCCGTCGATTAACCTCTCGGTCAAAGTTGGACTTACCTAGTCGGACTATTTATCCCAGGTAAACTCACTCGTCAACAACTACGAGCTTAGTGATCCCAACAACTACCGGCATAGGTGTGACATGGACAACATGATCTTTGTTTTGTCCCTGTTCATCTTAAGACCTATCTGTTGGGAGACACTATTGAGTTCATTGAGCATAGTGCTTAGGTCCTACAGCTATTCTGGCATAAGGACTATATCGTCGGCAAATCGAAGGTGAGTGATGTACTTGCCATTGATGTTAATACCGTATCCTTTACAGTCCTGTAGTTTAAAAACGTCTTCCCATTGGAAGCTGCATTCAGCGGTGAAGACTTTCGGGGATATAACGTCACCCTGTCTTACACCTCTCTGCTGTTAGATAGGTTTCGAACTCTGGTTCGGTACTCGGATAGCCATCGTAGCTCTATTGTACAAAACTTCAGCACTTCGATATACCGACAGTCAACTTGGCACCGCTGAAGGGACAGTAGCACCGCCCAAATTTCGACAGAATCAAAGACTTTCTCATAGTTCACATACGCCAGGCAAAGTAGGATATGTATGTGGTCTATGGTACTGAAGCCTTTTTGAAACTGGCTTGCTCGGGAGGCTGGAAGTCGTCGAGTCTGCGTGCGAGAGCATTCGTAATGACTCTCGAAAACAGCACGTAGACGCGGCTCAGAAGGGAAATTGGTCTGTAGTTCTTCAAGAGAGCATTGTCACCTCTCTTGAAGAACAAGGCCACCGCACTTCTGCTCCACACCTCCGTAGTGCCACCATGGAGGTAGGAATTAAAGAGCTTCTGAAGGACTTCAAATACCGGTTTTCCATCCGCTTTCAGATGCTTCGCTGTAATTCCAATCTCACCTGGGACCCTGCCGTTTTTAAGGTGCTGGAGAGCCATTCTAATCTCGATCAGACTGACGTCCAGGATATTATTGGAATATTGTCGAATAAGACTTGCTCTTGGATCGTTACTCACACTTGCGTGTGGCTCCAACGGTAATTGAGAGGTTCTATGGGCAACTGTATACCAGTTGCCCATAGAACCTCTCAGTCTCAAACAAAATCTCAGGTGTCCCGGAAACGATGCTGCCACATTCAGTCTTCAGCCTTGACAGTTGGCTCTTTCTGGCAGACTGCTGTGTCTGACTCTAGCAAAGACTTTGGAGCCCTTGTTCCGCTGGATCACTTCTTCAATACAAGCTGTATTAAAGTTTCGTAAGTCCCGCCGCATGCATTTGGAGATCTGTCTGTTCAGTTGCCTGTATGCTGTCAAATCTGCTGACGACTGCAGCTTCATCTCCCGTCTAACATCCATGAGATTAAGAGTGTGATCGGAGTTTTTGTGTTCTTCTGCGGCGGGTCTTGCAGAAATTATCTCCGACTGCATAGACAGTTTCCACGAGCTGGTGATTCATATTGTCCCCTGCATTGCAATCTTCTAGGCACTGAAAACGGTTTTGTAACTCCAACTGAAAGTTTTCGGGATTTTGGATTAGAGCACGAGGAGACTGAGTGTTGACTTCATTAGACGAGACCTCTCCAACTTAACGTTTAGGTTCAGTGTGCCTCTAACGTTCGGTGACCGCTGCCAAATTTCACCCTTGCGATCACTGAGACATTTCTGAACAGTTGCCGTCTAGTCGTTATAATGAAGTCAATCTAATTTTTTCTCGAACCCTCGGTGTTCGACCAGGTCCGCTTCTAAAAGAAAAGAGTTCATCATAAAGAATCCCTCTTTCTCCATGAAGTCGGCCAGCTGCTGGCCCCTTGGGTTCCGTTGCCTTATCCCAAATTTCCCTACCTTCAGCTCACCGATTTTTCTTGTGCTTAGCTTTGCGTTGAAGTCTCCCATTAACACCGTATAGTGGGTTTTGAAGGAATGCATGGTTTTAGAAATATCCTCATGCATTTCCTCCACCTCCTCATCGGGATGTGCCGACGTTGGTGCGTAAGCCTGTATGACCTTCAGCGAATACCGTTTGGTGATTCTGAGTATAAGGTACGCAACCCTCGTCTACACACTCCCAATCTTTATAAAGTTGTTAATGAGAGACTTGTGGACGATAAATCCAACACCTTGGGACAGATGGTCATCCCCTCGGTGATAGAACGAGTTGTCGAATTCTAGGATCACCGTGTCCTCCCCTCTCTTCGGACCTCGTATAATCCTATATAATAATATTCCAACACAACTTGTCTGTCTCTTCTTCCAGCTCCAGGATCTTCTCGTCAGTCCTCAGTGTGCGTGCGTTGTAATTTATCAGGTCGAGTCGTTTTAGGTGGCAACTGAACCTCCACTGGAGATTCTTTGCACCTCCTGCCCTGCCGTTACCATGGTCTGGGGGTCGTCTATTTGCGTCGTTGCTCATGGGGAGTATATTCCCATAGTTGCCACGCTTAGCGAGCGGGTTGATAACTGTAGGTATTTGTTACTTTTGTCAGAAAGATTCTGCTGCCCATCTTGTGCCTGATTCCCTCTGTGGCCTTTTACGACACCCACGGGAAGTAATGGGGTAGTGGATATTCTTAACCACAACTACACGGTTTTTGTTTATTTTGGTTGATTTTATTCCGTCGTGTCCGAATAAATACAGATTTTAAATGATTTATGCTGTTTTATTTCAGTTCTATGAAATCATCCTAAAACTTCGAAAATCCGGATTATCCGGATTTTAGTCATAAGAAAATTCAAAAATTCGGATTTCAAAAAAATCCGGATTTTGCAATCTCTAACTGTGCACATGAGTAATTTATGTACTCATGTGGTTTAAATAACTGCATATTATTATAATTATGCCTATTTCGATCGAATGTAGTTCCTAAACTATCGTCGTACATATCTAGTCACACACCGAGGTGACTCCATAAAAACTCTTGCCTGCAAATTATCACACGAAATATTGAAATGTTGATAACCCAAAGTCCATTCCAGCGAAGCCGCGGGAAAAGTACTGATAATATAAATATGATCCTTCTAAAATATACAAAATTTAAGTTTACTATATTGAGGAAATGAATGTACACAAACACGATGGGCACGATGCTTGTAACTCATTGTCAGGGCGTTTAATAGAGTGACCTCGGCAATACAAGTCCTCGTTTAGGTATAACATTTTTATTTAACCAATCGTAAAATTGCTTTTGTAAAAAATATTGTTAGGTTAAAGTTGTTTTGAATTTAAATATTTAAATATCGCCAGATTTTTTTTAATATGTAAATTACGACAAAATATGTAAATTTAATAAAACTTTTAATATAAATAACATTGAAGTATATACAATACTAAAAAACTAAAACCAATAACTTAGCAGTTTGCGATCATATCCTAGATGGTCCCAACCATTACATCAGATTTGATATACCACAAATCCTCGCGAAAGAACATTGATTCCTACCAAGGATGATACGTGAGGCTATTGAAACTAAAAAACATCCTAATTTCAATAGAGAATGCGGCTGGGTACTACCACCTGCTTGGGACACTATAATTAATAAAATTAAAACTAAACCCAAGCATACCACTGCCAGACTTCAAAACACAGTTAGTTAATTCTGCGTAGATCGGACCAAAGACAATAATTAAAAAGCTGAAGGTACTCCGGGTTAACTTTGACATCGGGACGTCAGTCACCTCAGTCCCCCGTGACCATGGGTGCTGGAAAGCACCCGAAACGTCGGGTATTAAAAATACAATAAATAAACGCGATAAAATCCGTAAAAGTAGTTTTAATCAATGTGTAGTGTTCGCGTAAATATAAGAAATCATTAACTAATAACTTAGTTATCATACAGTCCTACTCCTCGTAATATCGTACCAAGAACGCTGGCTGCGTTTGCTCGCTGAATATAGCTGTATATAGCTATACTTAGCCTTTGAGCGAAAAAAGAACCAGCCCTCTTATCACCGGCTGCGACGACCAGTCGCGGATACAGTTCCTTTAGAACTTCACCGCACGTGGACACCACGGACCGATAGTCTCAACAGAAAACAGACTCATACTTGCGCTACTCACTCAATGTAGCTGGCTTTGATGCTGCCCCGGCTTTAAACGAAGTAACCCTGAGATAAGGGGCCGCCAAAATGTCTATGCAAGTAGCATCCCACACTAGGGATTTACCTCTCTCCTGGGACGAATGTCATACCTTCGGGTCTCCTGCCATTGTCTCTAGATATTCCACAAGGATCTAAAACCGAGGGAACATTTATAGAGGCAAGAGCTCTTCGGATATCACCTATCAAAACACCGTGCCCTGCAAACCTACCAGCACTTTTCTTACATGAGAGTCCGTGGAGCCCAAACTCGTCGGCGCTGCTACCACAGGGGCACTGATGGGGTTGAAAAATCGCCGGATTTCTGTAGCGATGCGCAAGCTTTCCCCATCAAATAATGTACCGAGATTACTTGATGGTGAAGCGTGTAACCAATGACCAGATTCAAGTCTTTCTTAGTCGAAACAGCTAGAAGGTGTGTCTGATTTTGATCACTATGGAAATTATGAAACAAATCCGTACCAACGGAATATCTCACTGTTTTGGTTGGTTAAATTCTAGTGGAACATTCTCGCCGGGACAGGGCGTTTGCCATGTGTGCCTTGCCTCCGCAGCAAAGCACAGGTCTACTTTATCATAATTCACTGACACTATACACGGAAGCAAGGAAAGCAGACAATGCGACGCCAGAAAGATTTCTCACACCAATACCACCAAATATTATAGTTAAAGTAGCTTGAGTCCAAGCTGCTGTATTTAAAGTTAAATTTAGATTTTTTTCTATAGCTTTTTAAGATTATTATCAATATCTTTTAAAATGTCTGAATATTTCCAGACAGGTTTCGAGTGTAGTAAGTATGTAAGTATGCAATGAGGGCGTTTAAGGTAAATATAATTAAAATAACTCAATGAACTCGAGTGAGGTTATATAACGGTATATAACGGTATCACTTATTGAAACTTCATATCCAATACATGCAGTTTGCGATACATCGATCATTATAAATATATTAATATCGGAGTTTCATATATAAGTTTATTTATGGATATATCGAAAATCTGATATTTAAAAAAAATCAACAGTTTTAGTTTGAACCGATCAGTTGGAATGATCAGTTGAATTGACCGTGTGTGGCCACCATTACACGGCCGCTACACGGTATTGTTCTTTTTATACACATCATACCTGTCTACTGCAGTGAGCTGCTATGAACAGCTCAAAAGGTAGTAACTTAATTAAGTTTTTTATAAACTGAAATGACAAACGAACTAACAGTCCACTTCTTCTTCACTTCTTTTTTGATGGTAAGTAGCTGCTGTAATTCAGGGACACCTGCACGTGTGACGTAGAATATGTCTTAATGCCTACATAAATAATAATAATAATAATGTCCTCCAGACCGAATTTCGGCCACGGCGGCCTGCCTCAACGGAGGCTAGCCATCGGCGCAGGACAGGATTATAGTGCCCAAGTGTATGCGCAAGCACAGGTGCACTCTCTATTCCCTCACTCTCGTAATCCGATGGAACGGTAAACCGACACGACCGGGAGAGAGATCAGGCGCAGGACCAACGGCTTTACGTGCTTTCCGAGGCACGGGGTGAGACACCGCCTATATAAATAACTGTTACAAGAAAACGGTTACTTATTATGCTTTCTTAAACCATCGCCATTGGCAACATTCATTTGATAAGAAATACGATTAAATTTTCATTTAATTTAATATCAATGAAACCTTTGTACTTAATATTACGTAATCAAGCAAATATGTAGAAGAAAGTAATAAAAGAAGAAAACAAATCAATTGTACTTGTGCGCCAAGATAAAAATCCAATAAAATCACGTACTTATGGCGCGCGGTTGTGCATTCTTTTATCGTCAGCGTTCTTGAGCGTCAACATTAGGCAGTATTTAATAACATGGAGAGGCTTCATCCTACAGCCATGTTGACGTTAGTACGTCGGTGCAAAATACAAGTGTAACGGTCGAGTTTCACAAACACATAACACAATGCTCTTTGAAAACTTTATACATGTTTGCATCTTCTTCTAAACAAGGATTATTATTGTGTGCATACTGAGACCGCGTTTCAAAGCAGAATTTTAAAAATATTCCTTTTCGCGGCATACATATATATTTAATATTTATACACTGCCTCTTTCGTCTAGTAGTCGTAAAAAAGATTATGAGCTCCCGGCTCCCGGGGTCGAATCCTGGGTAGAGTTTTGTCCCGAAATTCTCAGTAGCAGCCCGGAGTCGAGAAGTTGGCGGTGTTTCACCCCCGTGCCACGGAAAACACGTGAAGCCGTTGATCCCGCAGCTGATCTCTCTCCGGTCGTGTCGGATTACCGTCCCTTAGACCTGTCTATGAGACTAGACTATGAGAATGAGGGAATATAGAGTGCGCCTGCGCTTGCGTATACACTCGGATACAATAATCCTGTCCTGCGCAGATGGCTAGTCTCAGTTAAGACTGACCGCCGTGACCGAAATTCGGTCTGGAGGACATTAGTTATAGACCAAGGCGCCATTTTATTCATAGAAGAAGAGACTTAAAAATTTATAATATCATGATTAACAAAATGTTTTTTGGTACAAAATTCAACTTTCAAACGAATTTTGTCATCCAGTGGCGGCTGAATCCAAACTTGTTGTTACTTAAACCATTATACGGGCAATATCCTTTTTAACAGACTTCAAGAAGAGGAGGTACTTAATTCGACTGTATTTTTTTATCTGTCTTACCTCAGAACTTTTTTTCTAGGTGAACTGATTTTGATGGCTCTTATTTATATTAAAGCTGGTGCTTCTCATGTGATTCCATATAAATTTCATCAAGATCTGACCAGTAGTTTTTGAGTTATCCTTAATAATGCGTATTTAATTGACTTCAACTACATTGATAGTGGTCTCATTTTATTTATACTTAAATCGGTTAAATATTTTTTTTAAATTTTACCACTCATTGTAATGGTATTATCGAAATTTGTTGTAACCACAGAATTACTATTTCTGTGTTTGTAATGATTTCGATGACACTTAAAATATACCTATGTTCAATATTTTGTACTTAGGTAATTTTTTATAGAATAAAGGGCGACAAACGAGCACACAGTCCACCTGACGGTAAGTGGATGTTGAGACCCATAGACATTTACATTTATCCTCGATTAAGAATCAAAATGCAGATGCGTTGTCACCCGTGAAGACTAAGATGGAATGCCTCGTTTCCAGTAAAAAGGGTCTCCGGTTCTCTACACTCACCATACGAAACACAGCAGCATTAAGCTGCTATTCTGTGAGAGCGTGGTCCTTCTCCGGTCGAGCTGACCCATTTCTGCTTGACAACCATAATATAGCTGCAGCTTGGCTCTACCACGTGTAATATTTTACTTTAAGTACAATCATTTATAGATAGAATAGAGAAAATTATATTTTTTCTAACGCCGAGCAAAGCTTGGTCGCCCGAATACTAATGAATAATAATATCCCCAATAAAGATTTATAACCTAAAAGGGCAGTGTTGCCACCAAAAAATAAAATATAAGCTGGTAGTAAGCGAGTCAAAGAAAGAGAAAGAGAGTTACTAATTAAGCTGATGAGTTACCAATGAGCTGGTGCTAAAAGTTAGCATCCCAGTCCTTTTGACTGTGTAACATCTGTACACCAAGATTACGCTAGCTCAGCACCAGACTTCGCATCACAGAGCTGAGGAGATATACATATTATATTGCAAAGGCCACTGCAGCTATAGGAGAGTGTGCTGTAATACGCATCATTCCAATTTATTCAAAAAAGATATTATTTCAATTAAGAAGGCTACAATTCCCGCTAAAACGTGAATTTCTATGAGCATTAATAAGTATATGATATAATAATTAAGAGTTAACATGACAGGTATTCACAAGGGAACTTTGTGTTTTTGACGTAGTAAGCTTTCATGATGAGCTAGCGAAAAATAAGAAATCATACAATGTGGTGTACGTGGTTTACCGGCTAATCCTCCATTATCAGTAGTGTGGGTAACATTTAAAAGCTTCAATTCGGCCAGTTTTTAGGCCAGTTGATATTTTACTCTTCCAAAGTTAAAGCGCTTGGTTATAAGCAACCTACTATAGGTGTTCATTGAACGGTATGTTATAAGTGTCACTTCTAACCTGTAGCAACAAAAAAAATCCGAGTACTACGCGGATGAAGTCGCGGGCAAAAGCTATTAGACATTAATTAAAGTAAAAGAAAAATCACAGCCTACATAAACGTCCCACTACTGAGCACAGATCACCTGAGAACGCAAATGAGAAGTGGCACGAGAAGAGTTCATCGCTCTGCTCCATTACATTAGACTGACTTAGCATTGTGTTATTTACTTTACTTATCTACTTAAATTAGCCATTTATGCATTTAATTTAAATCCTTATCAGCATGAATATCTGTTGTATCTGGATGTAGAAAAACCGATAAAAGAGAAAAAACCTTAAAAGGATGTGTTAATGGATTCTAAAAAAAACATTGCCAATAAAAACCTACTTACCTCTAGTAAATATTGGAATAAAACTAGATGGACACACAAAAAACTAAACTTTAAATACCTACCTGTATGAATTAATAAATCTGGCATGTTTATCAATTTTAAGTGGTGTCAGCTTAAGAGAATTAACCCTATATACTATGGATGTTGAAATGAATCAACTATGTACTATAGGAAATGACAGGGAGATGTCAAGTAATCTGGCTTTCTTGACTGGAAGCTGGAAGACTCATGACAGTATAAGTATACCATCTTATACACTGGATGTAAATATGTATAGGTATACTAATACTTCAAGCTTGGAAGTCGTTTGGTACCACCATTGTCAAAACCGTCTCCCAAACTTGATGATTACTTTAATACCTACTCCGTTCCGTCCATATCTAGTTGTCAGGGTCTCATTAATAAAAACGCTATAAAACATGTTAGTTTTCGTAAATTTATACACTCATTAGTCATGCATATTTCTTAACATTCGCATTCGCACACGCATTGTCAAAATTTGTGCGAATATTTTTCAAATACGATTATGTCATAAGCTTAATATTTTGATACAATGTTATTTAAATTCGATGAAATTATTATAAAATAAGACAGAAAGCAGTAGTTTCTAATGAAACTCATTGTAAACGTTCCCTTATTATCTCTTTTTTTTAAATAATTTATAATTGATAAATGAGCCGTGGTAGATTAGATGGTTAATGCTCGGTGTAAGTTTCACAGTACGCGAACAAACCGGGTTCGATCCCCGCCGGCACCAATGAAATTGTTAATTGCAATTTTAATTGCTAATTTACCACGTGCTCGACGGTGATGGTGGCGCAATGAGTTTTACTCCGACTCCAAATTTATTTCGGGCTTTTAACAGTGTAAATATAAAATTTATTAATAACTTGACCACAGTACCAACTGTCGGATCTTAATAAAGCTATGAACCATTGTCTGGATAAAACAAAAACCTATCCTGAGTAAATATGACCTCAATTAGTAACATCATTTAAAAAGTTACGAGATAACCAATAGCCAAAAAATTATTAACTATTTTATATATAAGGAGAGAAAGTGAGAAAGGACGATAGAAAGCGACGTCGCCGTGGTGTAGTGGCTGCTAAGCCATGAGTTGCGGCACTGAGAGGCGCAGGTTCGAATTTCACATTTCAGTATTTGTTTGACTTACAAAAATTCGTTCCGAATCTAGATGTTTGTCCTTGTGCAATTTATGTTTGTAAACTGCCTCTATGATACAGGAAAATATTCTAGCGTTAATCTTTATTTAAAAAAACGTAACGTAAAAACATGTGTCCAATTCACACGCGGTAGAAGTGAAACCTCCAGGAAACTAAATCTTGAAAGAATGAGACGAGTACAGAGTATCAAAAGTAGAATAATTGTAGGGTTTATTTATTATATGATTGTTACCAACCGCTAGGGGATTGAGCGGTTAAAGAAGTTTTCACTTCAAAAATTGAAATGCGGATTTACAATCGGAGTACCGCAAGACGTCTCGCACCTTTCACACTGTTCACTGTTGCCCGTACGGGTATTTAATTTGTGGGATATGCGAGAAAAATAAAGAGGTCACCCAATGGATTGCTGGGTCGATGAAATACAAAAAATTCCGGGGGAAAATGGGCTAAATAAACTAAGCCCAAATCGAAAAAACCACTGGCAAAAATTGAAGAAGGCCATTTGAATTTATATTTAGCCTTTTATATTTACATTTTTAAAGCCCGAAATAAATTTGGAGTCGGCGTAAAACTCATCGCGCTACCTACCGGATGTGAAAATAAAAATGTAATGGTAATAATTATTTAAAAAAATAAGATAAGAAACTTTGAAAGTTTGATTAGAAACTATTGCCTTTTTGTCTTATTTTATATTAATTTCATCAAATTGAAATAACTTAACATCAAAATATTAAGCTAGTGTCATAATCGCATTTAAAAAAATATTCGCACAAATTTTGATAACGCGAAGACGAATGTCAAGAAATATGCACGACTAATAAGTGTCACCAAACTAATGCGTTCTTGGTTGTATGTGGAGTCCCCAAGGAATTGACTTATAAGTTGGGAACTAACAACCGTACGAGAGGCTCCAGTGTCTATGGTCAGTTTACACGGCATTCCGTTGATCTTGCCCTTGATGATTAGGCATCATGCGTTTGTAAGTTCGAGATACTTGGGGCTCTTTTAACATTAGCCAGCACCCGTCCCGTAGTCCTGGCTTTTACTCGTTTCCCTACTGCTGCTAGGTGGTGCTTTTAGCCACACTACCCTCCCGAGGTCGATCAGTTTCCCTTTTTACAGTTTGCTTAAGGCAGCTGGATCGAAGATGGCCCCTTTCCTCACAGCCGTAGCACCTAGGACTGTATCCTTTATTGCGGTCGCGAACTGTAGCTATTACAACCTCCCTGACGCGATAGGAACGATGATCCTGCCGCACGGCTACCACCTCCAGAGCATAGGCCAAGGCGTCCTTCAGCGTCTTGTGTTACACGAGCCTCATAATAGCTCTGACTTCGAAGTCGTGGATGCCGTCGTTGAAAGTCTGCACCCTTCAATGAGCGCAGGTACAGATCGGTATGCTTTTTCAAACTCCTCAAGGGCCCACTGCTGCAAGTTTTCATAGCTGCGTTGCACGCATTATTTAAGCTGCACACGAAAAACGTGTTCCATGTGAGCGTCGCCATATCTCGCTTCTAATGCCTCAAGGAGCTGATCGTAAGTCCCTTCCTTACCAATAGCTACCAGGACAGTTAAGGCCTGGTCGTGCAGGCCTAGTGTGAGAGCAGTCATGGCCTGACTTTATTCCAGCCATTCGCCTTCATTACAGCCTAGAACTTGATTTTATAGGCCAACCAGGAAGAAGTCCCGTCGAACGGCTGCATTTGAATCCACGTAGCGAAGGTGTTGCAGCTACTACGGGAGCTGTAATACCATCCCCACGTTTGAGGTCGTCCAGCATTATCTTTACATCAGCCATCACGTTGTCAACCTGATTGTTCACTTGATCGATTCGGGTTTCAGCTTCTGACAGGCGGTTGTCATGTTCAGCAACTTTATCCTTCACCTCCCTTATCTTTTTCCTGAAGGTAGCGTGATGGTCCTTCATGAGGAGCATCTGCTCTTCCTTATCGCGTTTGAGCTGCTCTTCCAAACGACGGGCCTGTTCCTCCTGTTGCTCTTCCTACTGACGGGCCTGTTCCACCTGCGGTGCTACAGCTGCTCTTCCAACCAACGGGCTTGTTCCTCCTGTCAGCGAGGCTGCTCATGCAGCATCATCATCAAAGCACCTAGTTCAGGTGCTTTTTTGCTACCGGGTCAATATTTGCGGCAAAATTCCAAAGGCAATAAATTAATATCAAGAAAAAGTAATGTCGTCGATCAAATAATGTCAATACATAATTATTCAATATCCATTACGTTTGAACGTGTCATCGAACTATATTACTAGCGTAAATTAATAGCTCAATGCAACGTCATAGTTCTTTTTGCGTGGCTGAGAGACCTAGTCCCAATACCAATACGAACTAGTCTGACGGCTTTAAGCTGGTTTTAACGACATTTTAGTTTTTAAGTTTTCTTTATCTTGCAGTCAGGACTATTTTTAAATGAGAGAGACTATAATAACAGTTATTTCTGCATTAATTTAATAAATTATATTATTCTAATTAGTACAAACTGGATTTTTTGCGCGTCTAGAAAGGGAAACGCTCAGATTTTAGATTAATGTTTTTGTTGATTAGCGAAGTTGAAAAACTGGTGTGAATAATTATATTTTTTTTACGAATGTTATTTTTTTGATGATGAGATGAAATTTGAGACGTCTATTTGAAATGATTTTATGTAAAATTTTAAGCTTTGATAATTATAAACATTGGTTATTTATGAAACACAGGTCATTTATATAGAAAATAGTTTTTATATATACATATTTATTATTGGAAACTTTAATGATTAACAAAATTAATAACTGTAAATCAAAAGATTTATTTTTCGACCTAATTTGCAGGTAGGTTTTTGTTACGCTTTTAGGGTTCCGTAGTTACACAATTAAGCTTCGCACACACCTAATCCGTCATCGGCCGAATTCTTCTCGGACAACGACGGCCGAACTCGATACGATCGAATCAAACAGGAGCTAAACATAAAAAATGAATTTATTTGAATTTGTTCGAAATACTTTAGTTACCACAACACGATAGCTAGGTAAACTGATATTTTTATGCATAAAGTAAAAGCTGTCGTTAGTATGATGAGCGTGATTATTTAAATCGCGATTTCATTACTTTTCGAAATTAAGAAAGTACTTAATTTACTTAACATAAATAGTTCTCGTTATCAGCCCGTAACAGCAACATATTGTATGTGGACCTTATAAACTGAAACGATATCTGATACTATTGACCTTAATATTTTAGGATGGTAAATACATTTTTATCAAAGGTTGTCAACTAAGCTACGTAGTACTATTATTTATTCTGTGACGAAGCCTTTGGTGTGTACAAAATATAACATATAAAATAACAACATATACTCTCACACCCGTCTCGCAGAGGGATAGGCAGTGACTAGACTACTTGGCGCGGATCTTATATACCTCTACGTCTCGTTACTTACCTAACACATCCATTTAACTACGTCTACATGCTTGTCGACTAAGGGTAGGTACTCTTGATCCATCGTCAATAAATCGCTAATCTAGTAGAAAATTTCCGTCTCGGGCATCCCTTTAAGTCTGCTAGTGACTTCCGCAGAATAAATTTGCTTTTTCAGTCTTTCCAGATCTATTGTTTCCACGTGTCCACCTAAGCATTCCTTCTTTATCCTGATCACAATATTTTGCAAATCACACTTTTCTGTTATCACACAATTTCTTACTCTTTCATTCACCCTAACATACTACTTAATGATCGCATTTATGCAGCATTCATTTTACTCTTATGCTTCTTCTGCCACATCCAACTTTCACCCCTATAAATTAAGGTAGAATCTAACGCAGCATTGTGTTTTACCATACGAGCTTTTTTTGACATATTTTGTCTTACACAATTGAGTGGAAAGACGTTTTCACTCTGTGCCCTGCATTTTATTAAAAATAAAAAAATAAATTTCAACATCAAAAAAAAAATTTAAATGACTTTATGCTTCTAACAAAGACTGAAGTGAAATGTATAAATTAATAAATTTAAAAAAATACGAGGGTAGCATTGTGTAAAATGTAAAATGAAAGCAAAATTGAATTTAATTGATATTGAATGTTATTAAACATAACGGATTCGTTTTATATTAATATAGGATTAAAGAAAAATTTGACTAAATTATGTATCAGTAAGTATTAACTATAAATTGATTAGAATAAAAAATATATATCCAAATACTTACCAAAAAGTTTAATATTAATCACTGCCATTTTTATTTATATATTTTTATAACAGTTAAGGTAAACTTTATCACTGATTTTAATGGTAATTATAAGATATTTATATCGCGCTCATTTTGAAATCAATCAGCACGCGTGGATTGTTAGTGACTGAATGCTGAGTATAAAACCACTGCGACTACACGACACTACAGCCTCTGCAACCAGTAGCGGACGTTATAACGTCAACAACTATTATGCTACATCTAGACCTCGGTTTCACACATGTCCGAACATAGGCAGTAAAACGATAGAAAATTAGTATGCGAATGCCTGCTCGTATGCATGTTTTTGTCATTCTGTATTTTCAGTTTCACATTTCCATCAGTTTCAGTCATTAATTTATTTTAGTTTTATATTTAATGTAAGTAAAAAATAGGCTACCTAAATATAATTTAAAGAGGATGTTCGACGTAGAGACGGAAAAACGAAAGTTACGAATATTCTACCGCTTATGAATAATTCATTTGAAATGTGTAATCTTTTTGCGACATTTCTAGCCTTGGAATATTCGCGCGTTTATACAGTTTGGCCATTGTGTGAACGTAAGTTATAAAAGACATAAAGAATTCTATCTAATTGTAGTCACAAAACTTCCGACGATTCGATCATTATTATTTGAACAACAACATTTTTTTACTGGAATTTACAAATTCAACTACATTTGCAAAGCAATCATTATTGCAGCACTTGTGTTTAAAAACATTATTCTTTATAATGTACCATCTTCCCCATTAGTCATACTAGTTTAGTTAGACAAATGTGTACGAAGTGCAAATGTGTACGTGAGTTGTATTATATTATTATGTTGTTTCACCGACATCAGCTTTATTTTATGCCAGTGCCAACATTTTTGTCTCGAGTTTTTTTTTATAGGAGAAGGATGACAAACGAGCACACAGTTCACCTGATGGTAAGTGGTTGCTGTGGCATAGACATCTTCTATATCTATCCTCGATTACGAATCAAAATGCAAATGCGTTGTCACCCGTGAAGGCTAAGATGGAATGCCTCCTTTCCAGTAAAAAGGGTCTCCGATTCTCTACACTCACCATACGAAACACAGAAGCGTTAAGCTGCTATTTTACGGTGATATTCTGTGAGAGCGTGGTCCTTCCCCGGTCGAGCCGATCCATTCGTACTACTAATATAGATGCAGCATGGCTTTACCACGTGAAAAGTCGAGTGTCAGTCATGTCACCGTGTATCCTTACCATAATTATATGTTTTTACATAGACTTATGGTCGCCACACACGGTCAGTTCAACCGATCATTTCAAACTAGGACTGTTGATATTTTTTAAAATATTGGATTTTCGATATATCGATAAATTAACTTATATATAAAATTCCGATATTGATATATTTACAATTATTGATATATCGAAAGTCAGATATTTAAAAAAAATATTAACAGTTTAATGGACCCCACACACGGTCAGTGAAAGGCATCAGTTGAACTGATATCAGTTCAAACGGATTTAAGCCAAAGAAATTTCCACACACACGTTCAGTTCAACTGATCATTCCAACTGATCAGTTCAAAATAGGACTGTGATAATTTTTTAATATAATATTCGTGTTTTTGATATAACGATAATTATAAATATATTAATAGTGGAGTTTTATATATCGAAAGATATATCGTAAGTCATTTAGTTTAGTTCATTTATTATATTTATTAAGCAAATTAAATTATAAATGTATGAAAATGTTAGATTATAGTTCATATTAATTATTGCTTAAATTAAATAAGACGATTATGTGTATCAATATTTTTCCACAAGAGTTTTAAAAAATACTCGCTGTTTTATATGTTCAGCTGTTTAATATGTTTAAAAGCACAGGTTCTACAGATGTAGCTGAAGAAATCAAATATTTAACAGCTATTTCTGATAGAAAGGGAGTAAAGTAAACAGTCGATGACGACAGAAACTCAAGTTAAGACGCCTAACCAAACAAAATAACTTGAGGTTTATATTGACATCGAAGTACTTGTTTCGTCGTTTTCTCTATTAGTTCATATGCGCAGACACTTAATACAAATAATCAAATCAGTTTTACGTATTAAAATCTACTTCAAACTATTATTTAAACGATAAAAAGAAGCAAAAATCCGTCGACGGTCAAGTTCCCGCCAAAACACACAGTAAAGTAGTTATAAGTTTCGCAGGTTATAGTAATTTTAATACCACAGAGATATACAATATGTAACGTAATTAACGCACACCCTCAGACACCCCAATTAGTATATTATGTTATAACCATAATATATACACTGAATTTTTAGTTAAACATTTTTATGCACTAATTATTTATCAAATTAGTTATACTAATTCCGGAAGAATGTTGTGGTCACAGTACAAATCCACGAATGCAAAGACTTTAACGGCTTGAAATAAAGTTCATTTTGCTTTATTTTTAATGAATGAGAGAATTATAATAATATCTACAAAAAAATTAAAAGTCTTATTGCCTTAAGTTACGGTCCATTTCAGTTTGTTTTGACTGTGCAGATTTAGTGTGACTGTAATTTACGTAGTTTTAATTATTTTTGGGATAAAAAATTACCTATATTAAAAATGATAGAAATCGATTCAGTAAACGATTCTGAACAAACTACTTTCTCAAAGTGCGTTAATTATGTTACATGTTGTATACTATACAAAATTATATTTCTTTTTAAGATAATAAGAAAATAATTAAACTGGGGAAAAGTTAAAAGCATAAAATAAAGGACAGTAGATTAAGTAGTACTAGATTAAATGATTTACGAAAAAAAAATTACTTTTTATTGAAAAAATATCGACTGTCGATATTCATATTTCAACGCTTATCCCACCGCGCCACCATCGTCATGGCTGTTACATCGAGCGAACGCGCTAAGGCTGGTGCTACACTAACGGGAAACGTCAATGCCCATAAACGCAGCAATTATTGCTTTAAATTTAACGCGATAAAGTGAGTGGCTACACTTGAACGCTTAACGTCATTAAATGTCAATGCCATTGAACGGCGTTAAGGTTTCTTGAAGACTTTTTATATTTGCTAAAATAGTTCTATAAAAACCCATTAGACTTTCTTTCGTCCTTCTAATTCTTCGATAGTTGTTTTAAAAGATAATAATTGGATAATTCGTTGCAAGGCATAATTTTGCGATGTACGATTCTTAAAACTTTTGAGACTCGGATCCCACAAACATGGCTCTGTTTGCAGAATCTCAAGAAACGTAATAACTTTTTTTATTATTATCCTCCATCATAGCCGTACGTGCGACCCTGTTGTGCTCATCGTGCACACGCACAGTGAAACAAACGTAGTGTGGCTGCTTCAACGCGTTATTTCGTGCGTTAATCTTTTTAATGTACCGCTACTCGAGTTATCGGCAAACGGCATTGTTAATGTCATTTTCAAAGTCACGCGTTAAGTCGTGGCCATACCTACATTTAACGTCGATCAACGCGATAATTAACGGAATTTCTTGTTAATGTGGCCCCAGCATATGATTGTACAAAAATGATAAAATAGACAAGTCTGGAATTAATAAAATAATTATTTGATTTGTTTGATAATTAAATATGTTGAGTTTTATAACATTATAATTATTTCGTATTGTATTAAGTTAGATAACACATATAGATACACTATATTTAGTTTAGTTTTCTTTATTTTTCTTGTTTGTTTTCTCCCCCCTTTGTGGGGGGCATAAATTTTAATTTTTAGTTAAGAAGTGTCGCAGATAAAATTGCGTGACTCCTATAAATTTAAAAATAATTAAAATATAAAAATAGTGCCAGCACTGGTATCTTATACACACCTTCAAATCGCACCATCAGAAAGGCGAGATCATAACTGTCACCTAGGTCTCCATGAGCCCTTTCAAATGAGGTCAAACACGATGATCCTATCTAGTGCTGTCACTGAGATCCTATGCTCGCCTTCAGAGTCCACCATCGTCATATAGGTAGGTGCTATCATCACAGGCAGCTAGGTATTTGAATGAGTCTAAAAACGATGGTTCTACGTAGTGGATTAACTGAGATCCTTTACCCAGATATTGAGTCCACCATCAGGAATGTGAGATTATTACAGTTACCTGGGTATTTATGAGCCCTTTCACATGAGTCCAAAGATTGTGGTTCTATGAGTGCCGTCACTAAGATCCTAAACTTTCCTTCGGATTCCACCATAAGGAAGGTGAAATCATCACAGTCATCTAGGTCTTTATGAGTACTTTTCAAATGAGTCCAAGCACAATAATTCTATGAAGTAACGTCACTGAGATATTTTAAACCCACCTTCGGCTTCCATCATCAGCTAGACGATATCATCACAGTCATCTAGGTCTTCATGAACCTTTCTGAAAATGAGTTTAAAAAACACGATGGTTCCACTTAGCATCACTAAAGCCCCATTTACATTCAGCTCCTGCCACTGCTCCTCGCGCTGCCGGCAATACTTCCCTAAATACTGCCGTAGCAGGATCGCGGTAAGTGTGTGTTCACACTCTGCCCTACCACTCACATCGCTTTCGGCTTTCGACTATGGCGGACGTCGAAATAATTACAGCGTCCGCGCTGTGTCTTCTTGCAATACAAAATTATGTTAATAATTTAAAAAGATATCAAGTTCAAAAGAAGATAGATATATAGATAGAAAATTTATTAGCTTAAAAACGTGGTACATAAGATGATCATGATATTTTATATATTATGATATTTTATATATAACTTTCACTTACTTTTATTTGTATGTATTATTGTATTTTTTTTTTTATTATTATTTTGTATGCCCCCCCTCTATTTGTAACTTTTGTTTGCATCATTCCTCTACGCAAAGGTTGTCTGGAAGAAATCACTTTCAGTGATAAGACCGCCTATTGTACATACTTTAATTAGTTTTAACTATATTGATGTTTCTGTATTGTGGTGTACAAAAAAGAATAAATAAATAAATGATCAATGACGTGGAACTGACATGTTTTGCCATAATTGGCATGCAAAAATGATATGAAATACAGCTAATTACACAAACCCAATGTTATATTTTAAAATTATTGCATTGCCTAAAAGTTAGGTGCAAACATTCTTTTTGAATTAAAATATTATGTATTAATGAAATACTTATACAGATCCACTCTATTTGAATTCTTATACAATAAATTGTTCCTAAATTATTAATTGAATTATTACATTATTGTTACATAAATAATATTAAATATTATATGAGATTAGTTAAGCTATTATTATTTTAATAATTACACTACAGTATAAAATAATTCATAATTTTAATTGCAATAAAATTATAATTTAAAAATCTCAGGCTATTATGCAAATATTACCATTTAACTTATTTTACATTTTAATAAATAAATAGTCAATATGAGTTACTAATCGTTTTTAGAAATAAAATGTCAATGTTCATTAATTCCTTAAACTAAATTTTATATTAAAATAATAAATTTGACGAATTTATAATTAATTATGTACATAGGTACAATGTTATCTCAAAAAGAAAATTCGTATTCGTAGAAGATGATGAATTGTAGTTTTTATCGTTGAAATCCCATATAGTTTTTTCTGATTCCAGCAGTTCTAAAAACTTTATTGTATTTTCATTATTCCGCTCGAAAGGCATTTTGGTAGATCGTACTTATTTAATAACAAGACGGCACGCACGTCCGTTCATCCAGGCGCTTAGCGCGAAGTGAGCGATGGAGCTGAATGTGAACACTCACTGCCGCTCGCGCTGCCGTCCTTTGACTTCCGCACGAAAAACCGACATTTGAGCGATCGTCGGGCAGTGGCAGCGGCAGCGGCAGTGTCAGCGCGAGTAGCCTGTTTACATACTGCCCTGCCCACTGCCCTGCTCACTTCCCTGCTCAACAGGGCTGAATGTAAATGGGGCATAAGATCCTTTATCCACCTTCTGAGTCAAACATAAGTAAGGTGACATCATCACAGTCATCTTAGTCTTCATCCTCTGCCAAACGATATTCTCTAAACATATAAAATAATAAGAAATGTAAATAGCATAGAAATAATGTAAGTAGCTACTAAGAAAGTAGATACTTACCAATAATTAAAACGAACTGAAGCCAGCGGATTACGGTACGCCCGGAAGACTCCGTGGAGTGCAATCAGTTAAAAATTTCAACTTAAGATTTCACACTCACGATCAGTTTTTGGATCTATGTCAGTTCGACTGAGCAGTTTTAATTGACAGTACGCCCGAAAAAATCCGTTGGTTATCGTCAGTTTAAAAATGTCTACTTAACATTCCACACTCACGGTCAGCTTTTGGATGTACGTCAGTTCAACTGATAATTTTAACTGACCGTGTCTGGGGACCATTAGTTTGAACTGATCAGTTGGAAAAATCAGTTGAACTGACCGTGTGTAAATAAATAGAAAAGGATAGCAAATCTTATGATTTTGTAACCGATTTTGAATGACAGGTCGGCACAAGTCGGCACGCAAGAAATGACCTCCTAGATATTTTTTTTATTTTTTAGAGTATAATAGCTTTTATTATGAGTAAGTAATTGTTTTCCGAAATGGTTACTTGTTCTGTGAGTGACTGTGGTGTTATTAATAGAAATAATCCTGATAATTGGACATTTATTTTTGTTTATAGGTTAGGGTGACAAACGAGCACAGAGTCCACCTGATGGTAAGTGGTTGCTGTGGACCATAGACGTCTACATCTATCCTCGAATAAAAATGCAGATGCGTTGTCACCCATGACGACTAAGATGGAATGCCTCGTTACCAGTAAAAAGGGTCGCGTTTCCAGTAAAAACTTTCTCAGGTAAATTCTTAAAACGTCGTCTATAATAAGACGTGTCTATTTTTGATTAAAATTTATGTAATATACTGTTTAAAATATAAAATATTTTCAATTAATTTTGATATTTTGCAAAGAAAAAAGTTACTTTATTGATAATTTACATGAATTTCGTGAATACAATTTTATACAAAGTATATTACATGTACGCTAGGAATTGACTCAACTATATCAAAATTAATGTCGATATTTATCTTGAATGTTTATAATTAATCGATAGACTTTCCCACACAACAAGAAGAGGAATGAAAATGTATGATTGGTTTGCGTTCTAAAAATGTAATTATATTGTGTAATTTTATTTTGCCGTTTGTCAAACAGATTTCCTCCGGATTCTATAATTAGAAAAAAATGGTTAAGATTAAGTGGGTGGTTTAGTTGGAATCCAAAGAAGAACTCAACAATTTTCAACAAACATTTACTTGAGAAGTATAAAAGAAAAATAGAATAAATCCAATTTTATTAAAAGGAGCCATTATTACATTATTTGTACCAGTAAGTATAATAAGTAAGACTTCAAAAATTTTACTTCAAAAACTTCGGATTTTTGTACATTACAAAACTGTAGTACATTAAAGATCTTTATCGGAAGACATTTATCGGCTGAAAAAATGTATACTTTACTTAACCACCCGCAACTCATGGTCACACTATTACAATATTCATAGCATCACGCCAAATTCTTTAAACTACACGAATCATGGATAAAACAAGAGTTTTTTTTTACTTTATCAATTTTTTTTATAGAATAGGGGCAAACCGCCGCCCATGATTAACCGCAACACCAGGGAAATTGCAGGTGCGTTGCCGGCCCTTTAGAAAGTAATAACCTCTTTTCTTGAAGGTCACTAGGTCGTATCGGTCCGGAAAAATCGCCGGTGGTAAACTATTCCACGTAGAGGTCGTACGCGGAAGAAAACTCCTAGTGAAACGTACAGTGGTGGATCGCCAAGCATCCAGATGGTGTGGATGGTATCGGGAGGTTTGCCGCGTAGTGCGTTCATGAAATTTGGCAGCTGGGATTAATCCGAACAATTCCTCAGAGCACTCTCTGTGATAGATGCGATAAAATACGCAAAGAGATGCAACATCTCGTCGCAGCGCCAGTGAATCAAGCCGATCGGAAAGCACTTGGTCGTTGACGATTCGAGCCGGTCTGCGTTGGATGCGGTCAAGTGGAAGGAGCTGGTACTGGGGAGCCCCAGCCCAGAGATGGGAACAGTATTCCATGTGCGGCCGAACCTGCGCCTTGTAAAGTTGCAGGCGGTGTGCCGGCATGAAATTAAGCTTTTTAGAGGCCAATTTGGCCTTCTCTTCAAAGTGACCACGAAATTGCACGGCACTCGATATGTTGACGCCGAGGATTCCAATACTGGCCGAAGCAACAAGGGGAATGCCTTGAAACTAAGGAGATACGAGAAAGGGGTTCTTTTTAGCGGTTAACGCGCAAACTTGTGTCTTCTGAGGGTTAAACTGGACTATATTTAGTCGCCCCCAATCCGAGACTTTGTTCAGCAAAGACTTGACTTCAGACACAAGTTTGTCCCGGTATTCAGCGACGTTTTCCCGAGAAATATTGGCACGGCCGGTGTACAGAGCATCACCAGACCTGTCATCTGCATAGCAATGAATGTTACGGGTTTGCAACATATCATTGATATGCAGAAGAAACAGCGTTGGTGGTAGCACGCAGCCTTGTAAAACACCAGCATTAATAGGCTTGTAATCGGAGCATGCACCGTCTACAACGACTTTGATGCTCCGATCTGCAAGAAAGCTGGTGATACAATTGCACAATTTTTCGAACTTCGCACTTTTTTTAGACCAGAAGATCACCAGCTGATCGACCACGACGAAAACCGTATTGGCCATCACTAATCAGCTGGTGATTCTCAATGTACCTGAGCAGTTGTTGTCTTGAGCGGAATTTTGCCCCCCCCCCCCCCCAGAATACGCAGGGCAGCCCGAGCACCCACGCTCAGGAGTGGACTAACTTGGTCATGGAATGCTCATCGAGGGATTCTCTGGTGTAGATCTTTACTTAATTCCGCTACCATGTTAACGGGGGGGGGGGGGGATTGGGCTTCCGGCCACCTACACTCACCATACGAAACGCGGAAGTTGAGCTTCCACTTCACGCCGGTATTCTGTGAGGTCGTGGTACCACCCCGATTTGAGCCGGCCCATACGTGCAACAGCAAAGCTGCCGCGTAGCTCTACCACTGTTAAAACTGTTTGTGCTTGTCTTCTTATTTTGTGACTCGACTTTTTGGTTTTTTCTATATTCGTTGACGATATCTGCACAGGTGCAAAGTGGTAAAAAAACAAAAAAAAAAACTTATGGATGACTTTAAAGAGATATTAATTTTGATTGCATTATTGAAAATCAAATTACATTTAATCTAAACAACGACAGCTCAACTAGTTGTACTGAAAGTGATTAAATAAATTTATTTTTAATCTTGTTTCAATCTTAAATTTTTATAACTTTGCCTCTAGAAATAAGCAATAACAACAAATACGAAGAAACTGATAAATATTGTGTTTTAAACTATCCGATTCTAATTTATTCTGGTATTATTCAAACCAAACTGTAAATGATCACCAACTCTAAATAATCGATATCAACTTTTTTAATCGAATATTGTACATTTCCATTTTTTTGTTGGCATGCTTGGTGCAGGTGCATAAGTCTGACAGCTGTCAAAATGTATTTCTTAGATTTGATTGACTACAAAATCCAACAAAACGCAGGTAGGTGCTGCTTATTCTCGGGACCATGTCATATGAACATTTTTATATTATTTAAGAATACCATGTTAAAAATTCAATTAATTTTTGAAGTTATTCAGTTTCGTGCTCTAAACTAGTTTTTTAATCTTTTTTTAACAAACATTTTTCGACAGTCCTTGTAAGTAAAATGTACATCCCTAGCTAACGCACACAATGACAAATCAAAATTGGTCACGCGTTTTCGGGCTGTCAGGTCGTCTATACGCCATTAAGTCTATGTGTTTTACGAATTTTAGAATAAGCCTTTATAGGTTAGTAGTATGTATTAGGTACATAATAAACATAAACACTCACGCCTGTCACCCAGAGGGGTAGGCAGAGACTACAGACTTCCATTTAGCACGATCCTGACATACCTTTCTCGCCTCTTCCACATCCATATACCTACGCATACATGCTCGTCGGTTAAGGGTACACTTAATTTGGCCCATTTTTAGTATATCATTAGGTACATAATAATTCTAAATAATTTTGCTATAATCAAATCAAATATAAAAAATTATATTTTTCCCCGTATGGATGACAATAATACATATATATGTATATATATATATATATATATATATATATATATATATATATATATATATATATATATATATATCATAAAGTACGTGTCACGTTGTTTGTCCGCGGTGGACTCTTAAACTACTTAACGATTTAATCAACCGTGTGCAATTTGGTCCAACTTGAGAGATAGGATATTTTTACCCATGAGTGACCCTCAATTTTTTTTTTTGCGAATTTAAGGATTTTTAATGAAAGATAAAGGTCGTAAGGGCAGAACAACGTCTGCCTGGTACGCTATTTTATATATGTATATATATATATATATATATATATATATATATATATGTATACTAAAATTAAATTAAATTCTTCTAGCTAAATAAATAAGGAAGTATTTTAATTAATACTTTAATTTCTTGTGACTACATAGAATAAGTAAGTAAGATTATTTTTTATTTGAGATTGTTTTACTTTTAGCAAAAACTGGTCATGGTCAGTAAACAGTACTACATATTTACAATTAGAGTTCATATTTATATCTTGATTTAATTTTTCCAAATTGTGAATGCCTATTGTTATTATTATGCAAGCAATATCCTATTTTAGTGTGAACGAACAAAGATGTACCGAACTTCTCAAAAATTTTCATTAAGTCCCCATTCAAACTGTACTTCTAGGAGCTTTTTTCTGACGTCAAAAGAAGTCAAAGTGCGATTTCTGAGCACAAGCTTTCATTAAATCATGACAAAATATCTTTTATCATCCTTTCTTAGCCTCTCGTATACTCTTCAGTAGGTTGGTAACTTCTGTTTAGTATTTAAAACTAAGAAAACCGACAGATTTGGTAAACTAGCAATGTTAAGGCCACTTACTTGCAAATGTAACCATTATTAAGTAACAGCTGTGCCTACCGACTGGATGGCTAATGCCTCATTATCACTTTATAAAACAGAAGTGACAAACAAACTTACAATCCTCCTGATTGTAAGTGGCTACTGCAGTCAATGGACACCTATATACGTGGTAGAGCCACGCTGCAGCTATATTAGTTGTAGCACGAATGGGTTGGCTTGAACGGGGCAGGACCACGATTACACAGAATACCAGCGTAAAATAGCAGTTTAAGGCTGCTTTGTTTCGTGAGTGTAAAAAAAAATTGGAGACCCTTTCCACTGGAAACGAGGCATTCCTACATAGTCCTCAGAAGTCCTCAAATGCTTTTATCTGCATTTTGATTCTTAATCGTGGATAGATGTAGATTTCTATATGCCACAGCATCCACTTACCATCAGGTGGACTGTGTGCTCGTTTGTCACTCTTATTCTATAAAAAAAAACCTGCAGAAAACTTCAAACAAAAAAGTCTGCAGATGTGTTGTCACCTCTGAAAACTAAGATGAGAGGAATGTCTCATAATTAATCCTTGATTAGGAATTAATATTCAGAGGCGTCATACACCTGCGGATTAAGTTGAAATGCCTGCTCGTAATCACCAATAACAAGGTTTCCGGTGTCACTCATCATACGAAACAAAGCAGCATTGTACTGCTATTTCACACTGGTACGATCGTGCTGGTTGCCGGTAATTCGCTGGCTTCACCACCTAAAAATCTCCAATAATTCCGTACCAAATCGTAGAAAAGAACCTTTCCTTAATTACGTACATACAATAATATAAAAAAGCGAAATATTAGTGCGTGTTCTTCACCGATCGATAGCTTGGCTCTATCACACGGTATTACAGAAACGTATGCTTTTTGCAAAAATAATTAATTAGTAGAATCAGCCGTTGCTTTGGGGAAATTCATTACATTGAAATGGGTAATGGATATTCTTACACCGTCGATTCACGGTAAAACTGAAAAGCTAGGGATTTGATTGAAATAAATTAATTGATCAATGTTCTATCTACATTGAAGTTACATTTTAACCGACATCAAAAAGGAGGAGATGCTCAGTTCGACTGTATTTTTTTATATGTTACCTGTAAAAAAGAATCGTCAAAATCGGTTCACCTGGATAAAAGTTCTGGGGTAACTTAGCTCAGAACTTTTTTCTACGTGAAACGATTTTGATGACTCTTTTTTATTTGAAAACAGATGTTTCTTATGTAGACCTATATAAATTTGATCAAGATCTGACCAGTATTTTTCCATTAATGATGCCTATTTAACTGACTTCGACAACATTGATGATATTCCTATTTTATTTATATTGTATAGTCGGTTGAACATTTTTAATTTTACCCACTGAAGTAATATGTACTTACGTACTAGAACAGCTATCTCAAACAAAAAATGTGCGCTACTCTGTGTTCGCGCGGTTGTTTTCACCACTTTGACTTTGATGTGGAAACCTAAAAATAAAATAAAAGAATAATAAGCAGATTTAAACATGAAAAATTTTGCCAAATTATAATAACTTATATATGTTTCTACAAAAAAAAAATATGTATAATAATATATTCGTCCAAACTTAAGTACCCACAGAAATGTCGCATCTGAACATATTAATTTCGTAATCTATATTCCCCGAAACGAGATGGCGTCTTAGGAATAATTTGTTTTATTATTAATACATAATACTTTTTTATTGATTAAGTGTCTTATTAACTGATGAAAAGTAATTACTTGGTTTTTACTGACATTTCTTGAATTATTTGTGCAATATCTAAGTACACACGACGGCTTATTTTAATCAAAAGATGTTTTTTAAATCAACACAACACGTGAAAACTCTACAAGCGCCTAGCGAGTGACTGATTAGAGTGCGGTGTATGCACCGTAGTTGAGTGGAACAGAGTAGCTGAATGCAGTGTCGCCTCTAGTACGTAGTACATAGTAGCTCAATGATTTTACCACTTGTTTTGGTATCTACTCAAAATGTAGCCTTACTGTTTTATTAGGTTTATTCACGTCTATTTACTTTACTCACTTTTCTTTTTTTTTTTCTTTATGCTAGTGTCGTGGTTTAAGCTACACCCCGCCTTCGCACGGGTGATTTCGGAGTCTCAGCAATAGCGCTACCTACCGGGTCCTATTGAGTTTTTAAACCATTCATTTTTTTTTTCATTTTAAACCATTTTTATATCATTCACCCACTACTATTCACACTAAATACACACAAAAAATTCGTCAAACTATTTTAATCAAGAAGACGACTGAACCAATCCTGCATCTCAGATGCAAAGAGTGGTGATAAGCTACGAAAAATACTCATTACCTCAAAAGTTAGTAAGAATAATATGATAAACTTGAATAGAGGTGCGGATTGTTCAATATAGAACTGAAGATTATACTGTTACGAGCTTAGGGTTCGTGACAATAAAAACTGCAGATTGAATTACCAAAATTGACACTTTAATTACCGAACACCAATTAAAACTTAAAACACACTAATAATCAATCAAACTTAACAATTTAGTTCACTTTATTTCGCTTCTGAGTCTTCGCTTGTGTCGCCAATTCAATACTGTCCCGGTCGCGGGTCGCGGCCCTTAAGGCTTTTATATAGGGCCTCTTCCATTGAATCATTTAGAATGTTCAAGCAGAATGTCGAAAGTTCTAGCATCGAATTTTCTAGAAAGCTCTACTAGTTTTGCTACTCCATACTAGATGGCGCTAGTGAATTTTCAAGAAAGATCTCGCTCCTATTTCTGCTACTTGATACTAGATAGCGCCAAAAATAACCCGCCATGCACCGGGCATTAATCATGGCACGCAACAATACTATATCTATAGTATCTGCATATTATCTAGTAATTCTTATTAGTTTGTAACTTTGAGTATTCAACCAATTATACTCAAAGGTTTGTGACATTATCTAATGAGTGCGAATAGTTAATCTCCCGCTCAATAGATGTCGCTAGTTGACAATGAAGTGAAGTTTTTTTGTATGTATTTAATTACTCTCTAAGTTTTTTTGTTACACAATGTCATTTGATTCAGAAATTGGTTTTAAAAAAAGTTTATCAGTTACTAGAGTATTATACACAGAGTACCTTTGTTTAAACTGAGTATTAATATTAATACACAAAACAATGCCTCAATGGTTTTCTCTTTGGTTTTTTTGCACATTATTAACTCTTTTTTTAAATTTTCTACTTTTATGAATAACTGTGTATATAACTCATAGTGCGGGAAAAAACATTAAACTGTATATTTTTTGAACAAATTAACTTTCCCACTATGGAGTAGTACCTCTACCCCACTATGAAATCTGTCAAATATTACACCATAGATTACACCTAAAATACAGAGTACTTTTTATATGTATATTACACCTCATTTTTAAGTGGCGCCGACCTGGTGGCAGAAAAAGTTACGGATGCTTTGATATCATCAGTGCTGCCATTTCAGCATCTCTAGCGCTAGATCTAGTGCAATTCTGGGGTCTATAGCGGTTTTTTTAAAATATCTAAGCTCTAAAAAATATCTAGTAGAATCTGAAGGAAAATTTGATATTAGTTGGCAGGCCAGTGTAAAAAAACAATAGCGAGTCTATAGTTCCAGTATTCTCTGACCAAAATGTTGCTGATGTGTTTATTGTTTTATCTCCCTTTTGCATTGTGGTATTATGTAGCTGGTTTGCTTTTCATTATTTTAATCCTCTAAGCTTTAACTCCTGAGAGTTTCCTATTAGTCTTTTAGCTCAGTTTTGTTTGTATCGTGAAAATTTTAAATGGAAGTGTCACCGAGGAAGAGGGCTTATAGCCAGAAATATAGATCTGAGTGATGTGAGGTGATGGCGGCGATGATATAATGAAATTTTAGACTCGACTTGAGTCCTCCAGATACAAAAATGCGGCTAGGATGAATGCCTTTCGGGAATTAGTGGACTTAGCTTTCAGCGGGCTGTCTCTCCCAGATACAAACACCGAAGTAAAGCGGATTTTCGACATTATGAACATTGTCGAAAGTAAGCTACTAACTAAAGTAAGATATCAGCTTAAGCAGTTAACCCAAATATAATGATACGTCATCAATAAAAAAAATATTAAGCAAAGTTGACACACATAAAACTTACCTGAATATGTCCTCGACAAATTACTAAAACTGTGAAAAAAGAAATAGAAGCAGATTGAGGCCCATCATTGGCATCTGGAGGTGATAGTGACTCTAAAGGCATAGTGGAATTGTCTAATTTAGTTGATTTTAGTACCTAATATTACTTAAGAAATGAAGATGTTTTAAAATAATCGCATTTATTCTTATTTCCTTATGCATTTACAAGATACAACTTAGCGGAATTTAGTGGATTTTAGAAAACAGATTTTTTTAAAATATAGCGCAATTTTGATAAGGATTTAGTGCATCTTCTTTTCTTCATACGGCAACACTGACACTCATATCAGCTACCGTCAGCTACCTACGATCACACAAACGTTCAGAAGTTTGGACTGGGCATACCTACAAAATTAGCGTGACACAAAATACAAAAATCTGGCGCATAAAATGGCCGCCTTTTATAGGGTTGTAACTCTGCAATATGCGCAGCTGATATCGATATTTTAACTAATATGATTTTTTTTTTCTCATTTTATATAATTGGATTTGTTGCTTAATTTACTTTATTCCGTAGGTATTTACATAGATACAGGGCTGAATATTCAATCGTCAAATAACTAATCTGGCGAATAAATGTGACTGACTGATTTATGGCTTTTGTGTAGATAGAAATTTAATCCTTCTTTTGTGTTGAAAGTATTACTGGGATGGTGATCCCAGATCCCATATTATTAATGTAAAATAATAATGATTAGTTGAGTAAAAATGAAATAAATTGTTTTAAAAATCAATACTTAATTATTAATAATTTTTCTGCACATAATTTATCACAAATAGTAAGTTATACAAGCAAGTTGTATATCATATTTTATTTATTCATTCGGATTGTAATGAAAAATATTATCAAATTTCTAAAAATTCGAAAATCTGGCATGATCACGAAATATGATATGCAGGATAACATCCTGGATATCATATTTCATCCACCATTTCATGATCATGATAGATTTTTATATAAACTATTATTATTATTATTTGTTCATTTCTGAACAAAATTATTTTTTAATATATTTTCTAAAAGACAGTTTGTCACTGCTTCTTCTTGCATGGTATCTGAACCTTTTTCTGCCACAAATCCCGCAATATATTCTAATACAGCAATTGATAAGGTTTTTTAATAATTTAAATAACGACTCTAATAGGGGCATACTGAAGACCACTCCTGAAAATTTTTGTTTTTTTTCCCCCAACTAGTAGCGACAAACATACATATAATTAAAACATACATAAATAAAGATAATAACCCCTTGGAAGGGTGATCGCTACCAAGCTATTTCTAATTTGTCTTGTGTTGTTGATTGTAAACATGATTGTAAGCTATTATTAAAAAAAAATAGTCCCGCTGGATTTCTTGCTGGTTCTTCCCAGGACAGAGGTTTTTTTCGAACCAGTGGTAAATTAAAAAAGTGACTTTCAATAAGTATTTTTATAATCTACATTGAATAAAAAAGTTTCTATTTCTATTTCTATATACTGTTATTTTTTATAATTACAAAACTTCTTAGCAGGTTTTTATTGGCCAAATAAATTACAAAATTATGCATCTTACATAAAGTAATAATTAAAAAATACATCCCTATCATAACACTTGAAATAAACTGTAAGACACTTATTTGACATAATAAAATATAAATAGAAGAAAAACACCTACTATATAACAGTTTGACAGCAGATCTACCACAAAACTCAGCGCGACGCAGTCACGCATGGATGAGCTAATGACGTCACACGAAAGTGTTGTCAAAATAAGCAATTGACAAACTGTTGTTGTCTCCCTTTTATAATGAAGCTACTGCTTTGTTAAAAAGAAACAAAAGTATTTTTGACAAGTATGTGTCGATATTATAGATATTTGTATAACTATTGGGTGCGTTTGGCAGAAAAAAGCGCTAGCAAGCGCTTATAAGCGCTAAAATAGTTTTCGGCCAGGACACGATTGCTACTTCAGTAGCGCTGACACAATCCGCCATTTTGCTTATTTAATTTGTTTGTTTTGAAGTAGAGTTTATAAGTTGTTTTGTGCAATATTAGTTTTAAGTAATATAATGACATGAATAAACATGTATATGCTATTAAAAACTCATGATTGGTAAGTTTTTAATATGAATACTTTACAAACATATATTAAAATTAGGTTAGATTCCCCGGTTAAAACTAACATCGTGTCATGGAGGAAAATAGCTATTTACGATTTAACAGCGCTCACCGCTTACAATCGCCATTTTGCTTACAAGCGCTTGCAAGCGCTTTTTTCTGCCAAACGCACCCATTATTTCTATAGTAGAATACGCCGCCTCCATAGGTATTATATCTCTATGTCTCATTTAGTAAAATCATTTTAAAATTTTTAATTAAAATATTCCTATCTAAATGATGGCGGTATAAAAGAAGGGTGGCTGGGCGTAAATCTTTTATAGCTTTTATATTATTCTTGCGCGTTTTTTCTCCCAAACGCACCCTTAGAAGTTGTTCCAAAGTTCACCTGTCAGATCAAAAATCAGATGTCAAAATCAAAAACAATTTGACAAGGAAAATCAACATCAAACAGCTACTGAACAAGGTGTTCGTGTTCATGTGCAAGTTTTTGTACAAAAGAATTGTTTATTTGTTTTATAATCAAACATAAATTAATAAACAGTGCTACGCTGCTTGTAAAAAATATATTTATAGCATAATATACGGACTTACATTGATATAATTTATATCGTTGTTTGTATATTTGCTCGGGCACAAGTTTCTCGTTAATATAAGTAATAGATTTAGTATTTATGCATCGTCTTTTGATAAATTTTAATGTACTAGTATAATTTTAAAATGTTATTCAGATATCTTGCCCAATCGACATTTAAAAGATCTTTTCACGTATCAACAAAATTAAATCAAGCAATGGGAATCGATGGTAACAACATCTTAGCTGAAAGCTTAAAAAAACAGGTAGGACCATTTTGTCATTAGATCTTCAGTTCTTTTTTTACATCGTTTTTTCGCTTAATGACATAAACACTGAATAAATTACTATTATTTCCCCTGTTTTGATAATGCAATCAGACTTATACCTTTAATTAACAGGGCGTGGAATATGTGTTTGGTATAGTGGGTATACCGGTGATTGAAACATCTTTAGCATTTCAAGCTGCTGGATTGAAATATGTAGGAATGCGTAATGAACAAGCAGCATGTTATGCAGCGCAAGCAATTGGTTATCTTACTGGTAAGTTCTTTGTACTTGATAACCAGCATTCTGAATCCACTAATGAATTGATCCATACTAAAAATGCATCAAATAACACTTTTCTTAAAATATCCATTCTTAGTTACTGCACTTATAAGGCCGGTTATAATATATAGAACCAATACTTCAGCACTGGTTACTAACTGGTACTGGTGCTGTTGCCATGTTCGGACCATTTTGGAGGATTGGTTTAGTCTAATTTACTTTCATCAGTTTCTAGAGCCTTATTAGTTAACATTGCAAAGGTATGTTTACCATAAGGGGGTAAGCTTAGCACTTTGCCCATAATTTATTTCCAAGGCGCTCCACTTAGCCCGATCTTCGGCTACACACATCCAGTTTCTACCAGCCACTTTGCGCAGATCGTCGCTGATACTCTTTAATATGTGCCAAAGAAATCTTTAATTTATAATAGATTATTTTCTACAACTTTACTTTAACTTTGGTATTTAAGCTCACTGAAGGGTTGTTAGTAAGTGTAGTGTTATCTATACATATGATACTTAATAATTATGTTCAGTGCAGTTGAAGACAGGTTTAATAACCAATATCTAGGATACATTGTCTATCTTGTTAATTAAGATAGAGATTTACACTTTCCTTATCCTTTTACTAAATTTAACTACTTATACTAATTTGTAAGCAAAAAATGGTCAATCATTTCATTTAAAATTGCCCTTAATAACATATAGCATATATAATGCCCTTAATAACATATATAAATCTAAAGAGATTAAATGAATTCAAACTTAATATTGAATTCAAGCTTAATTCTTTTTTTTGCCAGCATAAATATACTGGTCACAAGCCTTAAGTATTAGAAAAAAAAATTGAACCACTCTTGACAAGCAAATAATGCTGCAATACCAAACATCTTGCATTTGCATTGATATTTTACATCTGAACTAAATGCTGCTACTGCCATTTATTGGGAGGCACAAAATAGAATTAAATTTCCCTAAGTCACATCTTACATCTCCGGAAATAGGTTTTCTTATGCTGCTACCACAAAATGATAGGGGTTGGATATAATTTATATTTTATTTTAGGAAAGCCAGGTGTATGCTTGGCTGTCTCAGGGCCTGGTCTCCTTCACTGCATTGGAGGTATGGCCAATGCCCAAGTGAATTGTTGGCCATTACTTGTCATCGCCGGGTCTTGTCCAGAAGACCATGAAGGTATAGGAGGCTTTCAAGAATGGCTTCAGGTACAGTTGTATGTTAATTAATAATGTTATAAATATTAATTATAATATTATACTTATATACTAGGTCTTTACCTATGAAATTGGTGTTGTTTATAAAATATTTTTTATTTCTATTAATCAAAGTAATCACCCATGCAATTGATGCATCGCTGTCTATGGCTTCAGGTACAGTTGTATGTTAATTAATAATGTTATATAAAATATTTTTTATTTCTATTAATCAAAGTAATCACCCGTGCAATTGATGCATCGCTGTCTATGGCTTCAGGTACAGTTGTATGTTAATTAATAATGTTATAAATATTAATTATAATATTATACTTATATACTAGGTCTTTACCTATGAAATTGGTGTTGTTTATAAAATATTTTTTATTTCTATTAATCAAAGTAATCACCCATACAATTGATGCATCACTGTCTATGCGGTGGCAGTTTATTGATGCCCTTATTGAAGAAGTCAGCTGGACAGGACGCAACAAATTCTTCAAAGGCATTTTGTCCTGCCTTTGGGAAATTGAGTTTTTTTCCCGCCAAAAAGTTGTACAAAATTCTGGAAGAAGTAGAAGTCTAAGCACAGTATCTGGTGAGTACGGCTTATGATGGACAGCTTCCAATCCTAGCTCTTGTAACTTGTTTTAACATTACCAATATTGTTTTAACACTAATGTCGAAAGCTGCTGCTAATTCAGCCGCAGATTGAGCATAATTAGCTTCCACAATCGCCTTTAATTTGTCATTGTCGGCCAAGGCTTTGTACGACCACAGGGTTTATTTATCAAGTCGAAATGCCAGGAACGGAAGCGGGCAAACCAATTACAGGTGGTGCATTCATTTGTAGTATTCGCTCCGTAAACGTCGTTTGATATTGCGTGCTGCTTAAGCCGCGTTGCTGCCACGACGGTGCTCATATTCCGTAATTACTCGAATTTTTAACGTATCCATGATAACGAAAAAGATACAGATGCGATGAAAACATAACGCTAATAAATAAACAAATTACTAATTTTGGAAATGAATTCCATGTTTTAAAAAAAAAGTAATTTTAAATTAGAAATCTTAGCAAACAAAAATTATTTTAATTTTAAATGACCAGTACAGCGGAACGAAAATTTCATAGGTAAAGACCTATTAACAAAATAATAATTCTATAGTGACTTATACAAAAAAAAATATAGGGTTTTGAAAACCTTATGAAGTCTCTGACTCATAAGCTAGGTAAAAAACCTGTGTTACAGGAATCAAGTGTCCTATCCCAAAGGTTTAAAAAAAATAGTTTACTTCCTTATGCTAATTACTCATTATCATCATACTAAGGCTGTACGAAGCCATTCCCTTAAACGTAACACTTGGCAGGCAGATTGAAATTGCAGGACCAGATGTCTTGCACTTTTGATGCTGCTTCCCATCATGAGTATTTTACCTATAGACAATTTATTTCATATATTTTTGTCATATACTAAAGATAATTGAATATTACATCTCCTGTAGGTTGAACAAGATAAGTTATCAATAGTGATAATATAATTTTTGTTCAGCCCAAGTTGCAAAATATTTTGTATTATCAAATATTATGAAAAATAAATTTGTGATATCTACTTGTGTATATTAAAATGATAAGGTTACCTATTTATCTTTTCGTGTTGATATAAATATTTGTATGTGCATTCTGTGCATAAATTTTATGACATTAAAAATACTACTAAAATTAAAATGGCAGGAAGTTAAGCTAGTTATGTCAAGTCACCCAATTCAAACTATCAAAATACTTTAACAATAAATTTACTAAATCAGATCATGAATTGTTTTTGAGAAATATTTTACTGATATTCCAATCTTAAGAACAAAGTCCTAACTATTATTGAATCATATGTGTTTCGTAATGTAATTAAGTATAGTGAAGTCATACCTTTATTTAAATCTGATAGTATATTACCGTAACCGCCTATTACGACACTCACTGGATGATATAGGGTAGTAGATATTCTTAGAACGGCACTACACGGCTAGTCGGCTAGCAGCCTCGAGGGAAGCCAGGCTACCAAGCTGCTTAATAAATGTTGGTTCTCCCACAAATTTCACACCTATTTCGGTTCTGCAAACACAGTAAAAAATGATTTTTGTATAAAATGTCTGTTTTAAATGAATAATTAGCTTTATATAAATCACTTCGATTTTACACAGGGTCGCTCGATGACTGTGCTGTTGTTGATCTGATTAAACATATTTTCAATGCACACGAGAATTCACAGGATGCTTTGGGTATATTTTGTGACTTATCTAAAGCATTTGATTGTGTTCACCATGAAACATTAGCCAGGAATTATTAATGTTAAAAGTTCTTCCAGTTCGGTATTTAGGCTGCGCTGAAAAAAGAATCGGGTATTCTCATAATTTTGTTCGGGGGTATATTGCTCACCAGTGTCCGTCCCTAGGCCCGTCGCCCAACCAAATTTAATTGGCTTTCCTCAGGGTTAAATTCTCGGTCACTTTCGTTTTCTTTTCTATAATAATGACTTGTCTTATAGAGTAGGGAGTTAATTCATAGTTCATTAATATTCAAAGTTCAAACTGAAATGACAATTACTAAAATATGACAAAGTGAATAATGGTAATCTACATTGGTTTAATTTAATTTATAACAGCAAATTTATTGTTAATTAAGAAAAAATACTATTGTAATTTTAACACAACATCATATCAGCTCAGAACACCAGCGTAAAATAGCAGCTTATAGCTGCTGTGTTTCGTATGGTGAGTGTAGGGAACCGGAGACCCTTTTTACTGGAAACGAGGCAATCCATCTTAGTCCTCAGGGGTTACAACGCACCTGCATTTTGAATCGATTACGACAGCCGCGGGTAGATATGGGTTAGTGGATATTCTTAACCGCCGCTACATGGCAAGGTTGATTTTTGATTACTGCAGCTGTAAAAATTTATGCAAAGTAAGTATACACATATCTCAATTCTACCTTTCAACTTCTAAAATTACAGTTTAGTGGTCGTTTTTCATAGGAAGTGGTAGTCAGTTACCATCAGATTAACCGAATGCTCATTTATTACCTTTCTTCTATAAAAAGTAAAAATGCGTGATTTATGTCAATTATCTGGAAAAGGGTAGAAAATAAAATTTCTAAAATTGAAAAAGAAAACTTAAAATGCTTTTTATAAATAGCCAAGTGTGTATTTCATATTTTTGTTTGTTGCACACACTTTGTAAAGGTCAAGCTGAAAAAAGTCTTAAAATTTTAAATTTCTTAAATGTTACTAAACGACATTTTAGAGTTTTGGTAATAATGAATCAGTAATAATCATTATGTCCTTAATGTTTATAAATTATTCATAAAATATAAAACCCTTGTGAATAAAGTCACAGACACGCTTATTTCAATTGAACTCTTGAACTGCCCCTGCGAAACCTATCACAGATCTGCAGTAGAAACCTAAAACTGCTTCATAAAGATATTAATATTCAATTAGCAACCATCCGCTTAAATAAATACAATGATGTGCCTTACCTGGATTGAAGAGCACCTCCCGCCCTCCCTCAATTGCGTGCACTAATCCCGTCACCGCTAGTCCCAGCACCACTAGTCCCAGCACCACTACTCCCACCATCACTACTCCCGGCACCACTACTCCCAACACCACTACTCCCGGCACCACTACTCCCAACACCACTATTCCAGGAAAGACACACCATCGTAGATAATAAGACACGTGTTTCGCTTCTACACGAGGCATCTTCAGATGATGTAGACTCTACGGCGGCTGACCGCTAAGTCTCTTAGTGTGACCGCTGAAGGAGGGCGGGAGGTGCTCTTCAATCCAGGTAACACACATCATTGTATTTATTTAAGCGGACAGTTGCTAATTGAATATTAATATCTTTATTATAATGAATTTCCGCAAAGTAACGCCTAATTTTATCAATTATCTTAAAACTGCTTCGTCTCTTATGCGAAATTTTACAATTTTATCGTCATTTATGTAGGTTGAATCAAGTCGTATGTACTGCAAATATGCAGCAAGACCGCCGTCGCCACGCCTCATACCGCTTCATGTAGAAAAAGCAGTTCGTCTTGCATCGGCTGGACGTCCCGGAGTCTCCTACCTCGATATGCCTGCAACGCTACTCACGGTAAACCAATGTTTGTGCGTAATACATGTAGAAATTCTAGTTTGTTTGCTAGATCTCGTTGTGTTTTAAGACTGCATCCTAACCTGTCCCGATCTTACCGTATAAATGTTACATTGTGCACTTTTTATTGTTAAATCTTTGTCCTCAAGTGTGACTACACATCTAAATTTAGATTCTTCATCGAGTAAAAACGTAGGTGGACCATCAGAGGGACTGTGTACTCATTTGTCAATCTGACGCATAAAAAGGCCCCATCAGCTGTGATGAGTTAATTTACCTGCCTGCTTCCAGTTTACTATTCACTCAGCAGTAATCAATTATAGAGTATAATAATTATTATTGTAGCCTATCGCAGTCTACTGCTGAACATAGGCCCACGCCATAGATTACTTTATAGAATATTTTTCATAGTTGCCTTTCTCACAAACCAAATACGCAAGACAAATTAGTAATGTTATTTGCAGGACAAGAGCCTTTTCTAAGTTTGGAAGACGTCAGTCTGTTTGCGAGACAATTCGTAATGATTCTCGAATGTAACACGTAGATGCGGCTCAAAAGGAAAACTGTCTGTAGTTCTTCAGTAGAGCGTTTTTGCCTTTTTTGAAGAGTAAGAACACCGCACTCCTGATCCACGCCACAATGGCGGTCGGGTTTAAAAGCTTCTGAAAGACTGAGTGAAATTTTTCCATCCGTTTTCTGTTTTGTATTTATACTTCAACTTCACTTCAGTATAATTTCCTTGCGCTGGACCTTGAAGTTATTAAGGTACTAGAGAGCCTTCCTATTTAGGCTCAAACCGACGCCCAGAATTCCGGGATATTATTGGAATAGAGTCAAATAAGACTTGCTCTTGGATCTTAGTTGCACGGGCAGCAAGTGTAGCTGTCCGTGCAACCTCTCAATCTTCCTCTGAACCTTCGAAAAAATTCTATAATGTTTTTTTATTTTCTAGGCAGAGGCAGAGGAAGATAAGGTGCCTCTGGACTATTACAATGCTAGTCCTATCAAGCTTGCACATCCTGACCCAACTTTAGTGGATCAAGCAGTAGATTTGCTTTCCAAAGCCGAACGCCCTTTGATTATCATAGGCAAGGGTGCAGCATATGGCAGAGCGGAAGAGGCCGTGAGAAAGCTAGTAGAGAATACAAAAATACCATTCCTGCCTACTCCAATGGGTGAGTTGAAACAATAAAATCTCTTTAAAGCTATACTTAAAGTAATTCAAGGGAGAATTCATCTGATACTGGCAATTAAACATAATTACACAACCGATATTTCCAACATTGGTGCAGATTTTGTCCAAAAGTGTAATTTCTGTTTGAATTTTAGACCACAGTAACAACTACCCATACTAATGTTAAACACCCGCTGCCCGCGGTGTTATATTTATTAATTTAATTGATAGTTTCAAACAGTATTATACTAATGTTTTTTTTTTTTTTTTTTTTTTTGATTAGGGTGACAAACGAGCACACAGTCCACCTGATGGTAAGTGGTTGCTTCGGCCCATAGACATCTATATCCATCCTCCATTAAAAATCAAAATGCAGATGCGTTGTCACCCGTGAGGACTGAGATGGAATGCCTCGTTTCCAGTAAAAAGGGTCTCCGGTTCTCTACACTCACCATACGAAATACAGCAGCATTAAACAGCAGCAAAATTGTTAAAACAAAACACGGCAGGCCTACTGTAAGGCCCGTAAGTGCGACAGAGAGCGCAAAGTATAATACCACAGAACAAATAATTGTACTACGTACAGAAGTTTGACTCTTTTGATGTTGATTTCTTGTCTGCCATAATTATTATTAATAAGATAAATTGCGCACGCAAGCTAGATTAACCTTTATCGCTGCGCGCGAGTGTCCGTATTACTTTGCATCTTTTCCCATTCCCACATCACGGCTGTTTTACCGTGGTTACTTAGGGCTGTCATGAATATATTAAAAACATATTATTACACATGTAAGTGGGTACTTATTATTATTAAGCTTATAATATGTATTAATATATGCTCATTTATCTACTATTTATGCACACTTCTGTTTACGGATTTCCTTCACCAAGGCATAGAATAAATAATATGTAGTGCTACTCGTACGTTACCGAGGTTTGCCTGGAAGAGATCACTGTTAAGCGATGAGGCCACCTAATTGTACATAAATTTATATTTTGTGTGCAATAAATAGTATAAATAAATAAATAATGGTAAGGTACCTATAATATTCTGACTGATCGAATGAACATATTTTTGCTACTGTGCGAGTTCTGTGCCTAACGCATGCAACATGCAAGGTCACTCGTCGCGAATCGCGATTTAATAAATCGCTGGGAAGAAATAGGTGGGTAGTGTAAACTACAAATAAACCTAAAATACGATTCCTAAATGAAATATGATTGTATTCTAATAAGTTAAAAATCTTGTAAACAAAGTTTTTATTTTAGTGCTTTGTGATAACTTAAAATATTTTAATTACAAAAGACATGTAAGTTACCTACTTCAATTTACATACGTAAATTTCGTAAGTTACCTACGTAAATTTGAACTAAGTTTTGTAATAAAGTACTTAGGTAGGTATTACTTCTGTATTGAAATTACTACTAATATAATATATTAATTCTTTTTTGCTATAAGTATTTCCTTAGGTAACTTAAAAAATGATACATCTGAATCCTTTTGTTGGCTCATTATGCATCCATCCACGCAACAATTATTGTAGGTTCGAAGTTTTGCCATTATAATTTATCAAATAGATAGGTAATATTTTTAAATCACATAAAAAATATTTGAACTATTTTATCCTACAATTAAATACTATACAAAAATTATAACAAGTGTTTACAAAAAACTATTTACGTAAACAGCGTTAAAAATACATCAATCGCCTAGAACGCGCTAACCCCGACTGCGTATTACACCCTGGGTAAATCGCGATGTTAGGTAATTATTTCACGCAGGTAGCAAGAGTGACAAAGGCCTGGTAATACTGTCTGAAACTATCAATCAAAATAATAAATATAATATAGTGTCACAAGTGAAAACCTAAATAACTTACTCGTTTTGGCTTTTTTTTCTCGGTGGGAAATTTCTCGCACACCTTCCCAGTGCTTAAAGTATAAAATTCTGCGGTGTCTGACTGCGGTCCTCACGTTTATCGCTTAGCGGCAAATTCACTCACACTGGCGACCTGTCCTCGGAGGAGGACAATTCCAGTCCTATCCATTTTGCTCAAAGCCAAGCAAGCGCGCTATTCTACTCTACCTTTATCTCACGGGAGAATGGGAAAACGAGCACTTTGAAATACCGAGTACTTCAAACCCAGCGGCGCAAATTCTCTATTACTACATTGCCGAGAATGTTCTTGTAAACTCCAACACTGCTCTCACCTGCGACTCCATCCCAGCACAGATTATTAAGAATAATCCTGAGAGTACCTTCGTGGGTTTGTTAATACAGTCATCGATTACTCAATTAACTGTATAGTTCTATTTTTCTTTGCAATGTGCGTCAAATTACAAAAAGTATAAAAAATTATAATTATACCTCATTTTATAGAAAATTGAATGAACGAACTGGTTGAACTTACATGCAACTACTGTGAAAGTATATTCTTTTATAAATTTGCAACTTGCCTTGTGAATCAAAGATTTAAATCGTTAGATGCGCCTTTAGCTTGAAAAACTGTGCATCATTTTTGAATGTTCGCGTTTGCAAGAAGCTGACGCGCGCACACTATTGCGTGCGGTAACACGGCATTTCCGTCTGTCTATTTATAGATGTAAAGTAAAAGTAAAGTTACAGCCTATATACGTCCCACTGCTGGGCTCAGGCCTCCCCTCATTTCTGAGAGGGTTTAGGGCGAGGAAGTGTCCGCCGCGCTGCCTAAAATGCGTGTTGACGAACTTCACATGTCTTAGAAATATTTTTTTTCTTATTCCTCAGACATGCAGGTTTCCTCACGATGTTTTCCTTCACCGCCGAGCACGTGGTAAATCAGCACTTAAAATTGCAATTAACAATTTCATTGGTGCCGGCGGGGATCGAACCCGGGTTACTCGCGTTCTGTTATATTTACAGCGAGCGTTAACCACTGAGCTACCACGGCTCATTCATATTTATAGATGATCCCTTTGTAATCCGCTTCCTTGGTACATCCGAGTATCTAACTAAATTGGTTATTAGAAGAGTACTGAGACAGTAGTGTCATCTCTTATTATCTTACGGAAATTGTGTATACTACTTTCTCTGTTGCACAGTTTCCGTTTGCCCGTAATTATTTCATGGTATTTTCTGACATCGGAATAAAATAAATTCAATATTTAATAAAATATAGATACTTACGAGTGAAATGTTACACCTTGGTCTTTATTTCTGTATCTAGAATTATAATTACACTTTCGAAAGACATACGATGGCATTCTAAGAGTTTTTTTTGTTTTGGTGACATCAGCGCGTTAGTTCAAATAAAGCGTTAGTGCAATGGCAATGATTAGCCAACACTAGTACTCACCCTAGTGAATGAAGTCAATTGTCATAGATCACAGTGTAACACAAAATACTTATTAAAGTTTATTAATTAGTTAGGGAGCATTTAAGTAAATTCTCATAACTCAGCTTTCCATTGACGTCCGTCGAATTGGGGGTTGATATTTTTTACAGAAAGGTTACGTTATTAGCACACAAGCAAAGTCAACATGCGGAGACGCGTAGTATTTGAGAAAAAAATTATTGATAATCAATTATTTTTGCAATATTTATGTCAATCCCTATGTCAGATTATATCGAATTCTTGCCATTGAACGTTCCGTTTTACGTACGTTAAGTTTTCATACGTTCGGTAACATTTTATTTGCAGTTGTTTCAAAATAGGCCAGGTCTATGTACACTACCTCATTAAAAAGAGAAATATCTGTAGAATTCGGGAAAAATACAGATAATTCATTTAAATTTATCCTGTCGTGGTAAACAATTGATGTTTATCAATTATTTTTAGTGACTTTCAACATGGCGTCTTACCGATTTAGTTACTCTGTGCTTATAGACAATGACAATAAACCATAAAGCGACCATTGATCATAGAAAGAGAACTATCAATTGTCACAACAGTGTCAAACATGGAGGTTAGAGAACAGGAGAACGATCGCCGTAGAATATAGTGTCCCAGAAATAAAAACACCATAAGTGAGGCGCTGCGATAGCTAAGTTCGCTCAATAAAAGTCATTTTCAGTCTATTTTCCCGATCATATACTAAAACACTGCACATCCACGTCCAATAAAATATATCCCCATTTTTTAATGTTTCTCAAAAATTAAAAATTTTCTCACCAATGCCGCGAAGAAAACTTGTGCATTTTTCAACTAACTTCATTTACTTGTATTCATAAACAGCTAACTTCGCAGCCACTACTCACCGACGGCAGCGCCGCTATAAATTCTACAAATTTTCAAGGACAGGCGGGCTATGCTATATTATGGCTTTAGTACGTAGCGATCGTTCTCCTGTTCTCTATACACCTGTTATATATACAATGTCATTCAATAATTATAAACGTGCTTAGAGTCAGTGGCCATGCTCGGTCTAGGGCAAGCCCAAGATATGGTTTTGAAGTTTTTAGCAGTTTTATAAAAATACACTCATCTTGATCTGCCTCCACTCTTTAGTTTCATATTTAGTGCTATCGAGGACGTGTTTAACAAAGCGCACAGAAGGCATACTACTGCTAGATAGATTGTATGACATATCAGCAATTGCATACCTTCGGTCATGGTGTCAAATATACGTGAAATAAACATGTCAAACGTCACTAATCAATAAAAATGGCAGCTTACCGCCGTGACAGGTTTTTGTTGTGTGTTGCAATTTCAAGTGTAATTTCCTGTGCTTTATCAGCAAACAAAGTCTATATAAAATAATTGGACAGTTGAGAACCGCTTAAAAGGCTCCATACAATTTGAAACATCTAATTTACGTTTGTAGGTACTCATTTCAATATTTTTCATGCATATACATAAATTTAACAGTTTATATTTAAATAACATAATTATTTTCATTACTAGCTATTTAAATTAAAATGTCTAGTGTTTACCGGCTTTTGCAGGCTTGTGGAACGAAACGTAAAACTGATGCTTTCGAAGATTTAATTAAAGCAATACTATATGTGTATAAAATTTATTAATAAATTATTATTAATTATTACGACTCCCACGTGCTACGAATCTGTCCTGTCCTACCATTGAGTTATACAACACTAGAGGAGCAAACCACATTACCGCGCGTCGAAAAAAGTGTAACCACTATCCAAACGCGACGACGTAGCTTTGAAACTAATAACAATTTTAAGTAAACATATATCTATCTCACTTACACAAGTTGCGAAAACAATATCGTCGCTAAGATTAGATAAAGATAGACACACAAACATGCAATGGCGGGTTGGTGTGGCTTACTATGTGAAATTTTACCTAAAATACGCAATAAAAATAAGCTGCAGTTAATTGTTTTTATATTAAAAAAGTATATTTTAATTTAAAATCTTTATTACGTCCCCTTATGAAATAAAGGATACAAAGCTTATCAGATGAATAGAAGTAAACATAATGATGAAATAAAACGTATTTTATGGTACTAATAAATCAAACAATATAAAATAGGTAATAAATAATAATTAATATAAAATAGGTAATAAAATATATTTAATAGATAATTCATTAATAAACTAAAATAAGAATAATGAATTATTTTGTATGAAAGTTAAAACGTAGTTTTTATTATAATTTCCAAAATATTTAAAATCAGAGGTAACACATTAACTTAATCCACTAATTATATAGTCTCCCATTAATGTAGGATAGTCACAAATACGGAAAAGTGGCAACATTGAACCTAAATGGCAATATTCGATAATTTCATTTAATTATTTGAGGTTTTTTACGTTTATATGAAAACAAGAACTTAAAATTATGTGTTAAAAGTGATTCCGCTTGATTTATTACGTTTTTGTGACCTTGAATAGCATTCTTTCACTACGCATTTACCCATTTTTGTCGCGGCTCAACTCTGTCGGCGTCACATTGAACAATGAACAAACATTAGCTAGGCATATGGCTGTGGCCATATGTGCAGTGGCAACGCTTTGCCGCGGTTATTACTGATCTAGTGTTATATAAATCAATGTGTCCTACCCCTAGAGTGTTTTTATAGATCCGTAGGCGCGTCGGGAGAGCAGCCTCCGCCTTCTGTAACAAATCGTGGGCATTAATTGGACGAGCCGGAGTGGCTGAGGTTGGTTGCCTTGGCGACCAACCAAGCCGAAGCTGCGGAGGCGAGGATGGATGCCTGCGATTTGTTCAGCAGGCGGAGGCTGCTCTTCCCGCAGCGCCGGAGACGTTGCCGTCTCAAAATAGATACAGAAATCCCTCTGAATCAGTCCCCCTATTTTTTTCTGATGAAGGGGCTTCCACCCTTCCTTAAGGGGAACTCCCTTCCCCCATTGGGGTCCCCCTGGTTTTTTACACTTAATATTAATCCATAAAATAAAGAAAATTTCCTCAGAATTAAAAATGAAAAAACTCGAAGAGAGTGGGGGGAGCTCCGAAACTTTTCCCCTCCCACCCTCAATTCGACGGACGTCAATGGAAATTCGTACCAATTTAGGTCTCGTATAATCTTAATTCTCGTAATTTTGTAACGAGACTAATTATAATAAAATTAGTTGTATAATTCTTATAAATGAGGGGTATACAAAGGTGACATTTGATTAATGTTTATCCCATGTATTGGTCTGAGACTACACAGATTACAGAGTACTGCCCGAAATGATTCATTTGAATAATCGATCTGAATGATCTCTGGTACGTATGACGAATAAGTACTTGAATGATTCAGTCACTAGAAATGAATGAATGACACATGTCATTTAACAAGTAACTTGTAGTCTTTGGGATGCAACGAAGAAAATAAAAATAGACTATTAAATTTTTTTTAATTTCTTGACAGGTAAAGGGGTTGTACCTGACGAATCAAAACAGTGTGTCTCGTCGGCGCGTACTCAAGCTCTACTCAAAGCCGATGTGATCCTTCTATTGGGTGCCCGCCTTAATTGGATGTTGCATTTCGGACAACCACCTCGATACTCACCTGATGTTAAAGTTATACAAGTAAGTTGTGTGCAATACAATATCCAAAACTTTACTTGTTTTTGAATCTTATATTAATATAAAAATTTTATACTAAATTGTCTTTAATATAAATATATTGTCTTGATGATCACATGACCTGGCTACTATGCTGCGGGTTGTGGATTCGAATCATGCCAAACCCAACATTAGTAAAAAAAAATGTTTATTGGGTCTGGTTGAGTTGTACTTGTCCCCTTGTGACTGCTGGTCCTGGTAGTGTTTTACTTGTCCGCTTGTCACTGACACTTCACCTTGATGTAATAGTCTCATGCATAGGTAATAGATTTTAAATCATCCGTTTTGTTTTTTGTGTCGTGATCCACGGCCAATTTTCTTTGTCGTTAAAAAATTAAACAATTTGTTCAAATAATTAGTTTATTTATAATAATACATAAACCGACTAATTATCATTTTACCTATAAGATAATTTTTTTAAATAACCTTACGCCAACACTAGAAATGTAAATTACGTTGAAAATAATTAGCAAAATCGTTTTATACAAAATGCAATCAAATAAAAGGATATATTATGTCATATTATACTGCTCGGCTAGTCTGCATCCCGTTGTTGTCAACATACCACGTATTCTAATCAAACAGTTTGCTTCAACATGCATCTTGCGGCCATCATGTCTTTCCATTTGTAGGTGTCATCAAGTCAAATGTAAATAGGCTTTTTTGTTAAGCTAAGTCAGTGCGTTTTAAATAACCACCTTACAATCATGTGGTATATTAGCACAGTTTAAAGACAGTGGATAAACGAATGTACTTGTGCAAAGCAACGGTGGGGGCACTGCAGGGCAGGGGGCGGACCCATAGAATAATATAATACATACATAATAGAATGTAGGAGTGGGCGGAGCCCGTGTAACCACTAAAATGTCACTAAAAATTAAACCTAACTAAAAATTAAAAATATAAATTTGTAAGTAAGCTGTTGAAAATTTCAGACATTATTTACTCCACTCATTTATGCTGCACACAGATTGAATCATAGAATACTATAATACATACATAATAGAACGGGGGAGTGGGCGGAGCCCGTGTAGCCACTAAAATGTCACTAACATGTCAATTCACACGTATAACTGTCAACACGAGATGTGTTTTGACGTTACAATTGTTTCCAAATTTCGCATGCAAATTATTTAGAAAATGCCAAATTGCACACTGTTTACAAATAAATATGTATTAAAATTTAAACGATTTTTTAATGATAATCTTGAACATCAATCAAAAGTCTAAAATGTTTAAATTTACTCAGTCTGTCAACACAGCGAATCGGTTTGTAGTAGTGATAATATGACGTAATTGCTTATATGTATGTGTGCTCCCGGCGACGCTGACCCTAGTACAAAATAAGGTTGACAGCCATTCTATTGTGTATTATAGTATTCTATGGGCGGACCGACCTTGTACTGGTGCACTGCACCGACTCCGATAGACAATACGTGCGGTTGGTGCGAGTGTGTTTTATAATAGTACCTACTTATTTAAGTAATTTCAAGTGCAGTTTTCGAAAAATTTTATATCTAGAATGGTGAACTATTCGCCCCCCCACTGCCTCCCCCCTTGACGAGACCAGTTTGGACTAGACGTGCTTAGTTTTTTTTATAAATTTTTAAATATCTCATTTTGAGGTTATGTTTTCATAATGTTTTGACAATAGAGAGAGGAGAGAGTTGGAGGAGGGAAGTCCCACGCCACTCAACGTGGCGCAGTTAAGGGAGGCCCGGTCGAGGGAGCCCTGCAAGCGGGTCTCCTACTTCTGAGTTTATAAAAAATAACCAAGAAGGGGATAGCGGGGTCTATTCGATCGCTCACTAGACTCTGCCGCCCCTTTCCTGTCCTGTCCGAGTCGGGGTGCCCTAAGTCCCGAGCTCGTTTCGCTAGCTCTTACACTCAATAAAACACCAAAATATTAACTTTTATAATTACTTTAAATTTAAACCTACCACCATTTGTAAAAATGAATCGAAGTCGACGAAAAACAGGTATGAGGCAGATAAAAACGTTAGGAAGCACATTCACGTAAACTCGGAAGCAACGAAATGACTTAAAATATATCTGTCACTCTCAAAGCCTAGCGATTCATTTTACGCATTTGTGATGACTTTGACAGATGCAATGTCAAAAACGTTATAATTTAGTTAAATGTACGTTCCATTTCACGTTTAGTTAGTGATTTACCAATATTTTTAAAAAATAATTAAAAATACTTCGACGCTGCTCCGGCAGCAACAATCGCATGGGGGTGCTTCAGATAAACCCCTTTGACCCCCCCCCCCTTCAGTGACAGAATCCTCAAATTCAGGCGACGTACTTTCAAACCCAACCCCGTAACTAATATAAATAACACATTTAGACGATTAAAAACTCTTAAGAATTTAAGATTTAGATTTTGATTGAAATAGAATAATTCTATTTCGTTCGCTTGGGCTTGGGTGTAATAAAAATGCATTGATTTAAATTAATTTTATTACAATTATTATATAATATAAAAATTGTGTTATACAGGTTGTTAGTGTAAACACCGTTATCCTTGAAACCAGTGGTTGGTTTTCACTTATAGAACGTAAATTCAATGAAAAATAACAACATTTTTTTTAGTAAAATCTCAATTTTTCCTTAAAATTACAAAGGGTAGAAATTTTTGCCGGTCCTAAGCCAGGATGAAAGTATGAAAGTAAAGTTACATCACAGGTTATGTGTACCTATTGTGTTTTATTGGAATGTTGTGTAGGTAGCTAGGGCGGGCGGTGATCTTTACAGTGATTACGTCACTCGGGGGCATAGGGTATCCATGAATTTGCGGACGGTGTCGGACAGAAACTTTTTAAATTTTATGAAAGAAAATAGCATTTTTTTAAAAAAAATCGGATAAATATTTTTATGTTAAAGCCAACTACCTATGGTTTTAGTGACAACGGTGTTTACACTTACACCTTATATAATTGGAACGAAACCTATTTTAAATAGGTAACCACAGACCTATGTAATCGAATTTTCGTTAGGGAACCGAAAAATGATTAACATAAAAATAGATCATCAATATTTCTAATCTAACCACGCAGTGTGCAATTTGTCAAGAAAATGTTAATGATTGTGTATCGTATTATGGTTGCAAAGGCCACCACCTCTGCTACGGCAGCGCTGGCCTGGAAGAAAAAAACTATCGTAGATACAATCAAGACAAGAAATCGGCATGGAGGTGCGTTCATTGCTAGAATACAAAAATGAACCATCGATCAACGAAGTCATATTGAAAGAGATCCGTGACGTTAAAGGTAGGGTGTAACTATATACCGGAATTGCTGGAAGATGTCAAGACCATCAAATGCGAACTAGAAGAGCTAAAAGACGCTTGTAATGCAAACAACAAGCGACCGGACGAGTTCGACGTCAGAATTACAACGATGGAGGAAAACGTATCAGAGATCAATCATATCAAGAACAAGCTCGCTATAACGCACGTTGATCTTGATCGTATTCACAGAACAGTGTTTTCGGCGGAATAATATCGAGATCAAGGGTGTGCCTACCTATTTCAATTTCATGAAGCTCTCTGGAAAGCCATCGATTTTGACGTCCTCAAATCCCAAGTAGATTATATCGCCCGAGTTTTTTCGCATAACTCCAAACATAAACTAATAATTGTTCGATATATAACGATTTAACACAAAATATCGATGCTACACAAAATAGGATCTGATTGGAGCAGCTCGCGCTAAGGATGAATTATACGCTGAGGATATAGGACTCACGGGAAGCAAGAACACATTTTTGTAAACGATCACTTAACACCACACTTTGAATCATTGCTGACGAAGGCCCTCGCTAAAGAGAAAAACTACAGCTATGTGTGGGTGAAGTTCGTCAAAATTAATGTGCGCAAAAACGATACCAATCATACTTTTATTGACAAAAAAAGTGATTTAAACAAAATTGCCTAATCAACCTTAAGTTCTTTATTTTTATATAACTTAATTCTATTAACTTCGCAAGCTATTGTATTTTGCAATGATATAAAAATGCTTCGCAACTCTGACCTACGTGCCTTCCCTATTTTGCTAATGTTTGCTCAGCCTCGCACTTGCCAAACCGGTTATAAATTTGTGCTACTTAACATCTATTCACTCGACCGCTTATTGTTTACTTTATACCTGCATTTATTATTTGTGTTATTTTTTCGCTTGCACTCTCTCGCTCGTTAAACATTGTTTAATTATTTATATATCTTTTTTACGAATATTTATTTTGTGCTCTGTGCCTATAAATTTTTAATGCCTCTGCCATAACTTTGTGTTTTATATTGAGACTCGTTCTTCATTAAAAAAAATGGACGACGTAACTAAAATAATCTAAGCATTTATTATCAAAATGTCCGCGGGCTACGTTCGAAAACAACGGTATTTTTCCTTAATCTATGCATGAGCTATAATTCTCACAAAACGTGGTTACTTGATGGAGTTTTCGACTCAGAATTATTCGACGATAAATATATTGTGTGGAAGCGTGATCGCGATTATTGATTGACTCATCAAACACGATTACAACCAACATATTTTTCTGCACATTACAACCAACATATTTTTCTACCGCTGAAGACTTATGGGTGACAATAACATTACACAATAATAAAATTAATTGCTATATCATGGCTTCTCAATAATGACTATTTTGTACCAACGGAAAACAAAATCATTGACAAAAATTAGACTTGGTCCTATCAAACTTCACTCAAGTAGTCTCCAGCTGTAGTGATCCTCCTGTTCTCATTGATCTACACCACGGGGCACCGCTTAGGCCTGCTCCTTGTGCTAGGTTTCTGTACAACAAAGGCAACTATACATCAATTAATGCCGAGCTGCTCAAAATCGATTGGGCTAGCGAGTTTCACTCTTCTTGAGTGAAACTCACTAGATGAATACGCCGATCATTTCTACTCAACTTTCCATATTCTGAGGGATATATTTATTCCATCCAAAACTATTGTCAAACATCAATATCCATCGTTGGTACTCTCGAGCGTTAATTAAGGTGTTCAAGGAATAATACAAATATCATAAAAAAATTAAAATTTACAATAACCGCAGTGATCATGAATCTATGAAATTACTTCGTGTTAGGGCAAAAGCCTTAGAGAGTAAATGTTAAACTGACTACCTAGCATCTGTTAAGAACTCTATTACTAAGCACCCTAAACACTTCTGGAGTTTTACAAATTCACGCTCGAAGTCAAACGTTATGCCTACTCTTATTATATAACTTCTTGGATGATAACAATACACAGTCCACCATCCACCCTCTATTGCGGATATCTCCAAAATCTACGTCAAAGAACAAACTGTCCTTAATCTCTTGGTCAAACTTACCCGTGTAAATCTGCTGGCCCAGATTACCTGGGTGTATTTTTAATAAATTGCCCAAGGTCATTAGTAACGCCTGTAACTCTCCTATTTAATAAGTCTCTAGCAGAATGTACTGTCTCTGCTATCTGGAAATCAGCCTTCATCTAGGGTGATTTACAATATATTATTTAATTTATACACAAAAAGGGCTCTAGAGCTCACGTCAATAACTGCAGGCCTATTTCCAAGTTATGCATACTAAGTAAAGTCCTCGAAAAAATAGTGTATTCCCAAGTATATTTAGCTATTAGACAATCACTACATGACTTCCAGCATGGTTTCCTCCCCGGTAGATCTACTGTCACGAACCTTGTTTTAATTAATGACTTTCTTACTGGTTTCATGGATAAAGGCCATCAAATTGATGTCATCTATACTAATTACAGAAAGGCATTCGACCGGATTAACCATAGCCGCCTCATATACAAGCTTGTATGTGTTGGCATAAGCGGAGATTTACTTCGCTGGTTTTCCTCGTATATTGAGAGCAGAACACAAGCTGTAGTGGTAAATAACTACATTTCTAGCTGGGTCAAGATCCCTAGTGGTGTTCCTCAGGGCTCGTTACTAGCACCTTTACTCTTTGCTATCTTTGTCAATGATATCAACAACTGCCTGCGTAACTCTCGTCTTTATGTTTAGCAGATGACATGAAAATCTTTTCAAATATTTCTTCATTAAAAGACGCAGAAGCACTACAAAATGACTTAAGAAACCTACTTGATTATTGTTTCTATACCCATCTCGATCTCAACCCTACAAAATGCTCAGTTGTCACATTTAGCCGTAAATCCAATAAATTGCTGTATGATTACCAGATTCGAGGCCAATCGTTGTGCAGAGAGTGTTCCATACGCGTCTTAAAAGTTATACACGACTCGAAACTTCTGTCGATAAACATAGAAAATATCATTGGCCCGTCTTCCAAAGCCTTAGGGCTTGTAATGCGTTGCTCTAAAAACTTCAAACTAATTAAAATCTTGAAAATTTTGTACTATCGCTACGTAAGAAGTATTTTGGAATATGGATCACAGGTATGGAACCCCCAATATAATACATATATATCTCGAATTGAACGTATCTATCTAGATGAAATTCATTAAACACCTTTGCTACCGAGTAAACGACCACTGCAACTCTAACCTATATTACAACAAATGTAGAAAGTTCCATCTCTTACCACTCGAGATGCGAAGGTAAATAGCAAATATTACCTTTCTATTTAGATAGTGTTGGCGGGAAAAGAAAAGGAGAGATCTCCCGCCGAGGTTTCGATGTGTTTCCGTTTCCAATGTGCCACAAGAGTTTCAAGCGAGATAGACTGTCCAGATCTACTTGCGAAATTAAATATAAATACTCCAAAAAATGTTAGACGAAAGGTCCCACTATTCGCGGCCAAGACTAATTATAGGCAGAATAGTTATATGTATCGTGTGAGCAAGAATTTTAATACTGTATCCCAATTGCTTAACTTAGACCTATTCAACACAAGTTTCATTTCGGCGAGACAAGTTCTGAGTAAGCCTTTTTCCGACTCCAGCCGATGATGATTATTTTTTTGTTCTTGTTAATCTGTAACGTTTATTTAATTACAGCACGATGTTACCTAGTTAAGATTAAGTTGGTGCGACAGTGTCCTATTAACTGTCAATAACTCACCACATGCAAATACTTATATAGTGTTACTAATTGCGAAAACCCATAAATGGTGTCCTATTGCTTAATTGTTTTCTACCTACTCTGTTACTTGTTAACCTAGGAATTTCCGATTAAATAAATAAATAACATAATATGAGCTTTAATAAAATATAAGACGTGATAGTGATAATTAATTGCCAATGATAAGCTAGATTCTTTTTACCATTAGTAGGGAACCCAAAAAATTCCGAAAAAAAGGATAGAATATAATCGTTTTAATTTAATACAGATTACAAGAATACTTATTACAAGTCATTTAAGCTTTACCACTGGTTCGGAAAAAACCATTGTCCTGGGAAGAACCAATAAGAAATCCAGCGTGACTTTTTTTAAATAAAATTAATTTAAAATACATTATTTTAGAATTAGTGTGATGAAAACACTTAAAGACAGCTTGGTAGCGACCATCTCATTCTCAGGGATTATTATCAACCATGTATACTCTTTAGTAATATATCCTAATAGTCCTTACTAAACAATATTTGCTTGGTAAAAATTTTAAACTTTGATAGATAAGGCCTGCATATTTTCTGGGACTTTTTTGTGAAAGCGTATATATTGCTTCGTGGAGGAATTACTGACTCTTTTGAGTCGAGTAACTGTTATAATTAACTTGTGCTTGTTCCTAGTATTTACAGAATGTACATCAATATCTTTAATAAAACTATTTTGTTTTTGTGTACATACATAAAATTTTCGTAAATATACTGAGAGGCCAAATGCGCCTTGAGAAGAGCCTATAAGTTATCACTTTTATGTTTGAACCGTTAGAGTAAGTAATACCTTCCCATGCTGCAAGTGTAAATTTTTAATTATTTATGACAATAAATCATGAATAATTACTATAATTTACTCATTGTCATGACAAGCCATAATGTTAAAAACCTTTTTGTTGAATAATTTGTAAACAACTGTCTTTTACTTTCGAAGGTTCTTCTTTCGTTTCCTTCTTCCGTTGTGTATAAAATACAAAATACATTAATCTTTAGTATCAAAACGGACGCTGCAAGTTACACTCGATTTGGATGGAAGCCAATCATTTTCCTTTCTATTCTCTCTAATTATATTAAGTTTTTTCTCCATACTTCATTGCTTATTTGAACCTTATTATTGAATATTATTATAGAAACTTTAAAAAATATAAAGATTTATGTACTAACATTTTTTTATTTGCTATTGCTAATAGCAAATAAAATTTATCTACTAAGTTAAACATGGCATAAAAAAATTAAATCACAATTGCAGTACTCTGTGGTGGACTATGGTGGTAAAACACTTTTAAGAACCTTCTTAACCGTATTATAATCGGTCCAATTTTCAGGAAACGGTAACATAGTAAAAAACAAAATTCACGATTGCAGCGCAACACAGTGAATACCAAACCAAAAATGCATAAAACCGCATTATAAACGATCGGGTAATCCTTTAGGAAAATTTTAACAAAAAAAGTACACATAAAAGATCCTTAAGAGGGTGTTGGGCAAACATATAGTATCCGTGCAGATGTGGGTAAAAATAGCAATTTCCCAAATTTTGGGTAATTTTCCCTATAAATAATTAACAACACTGATCACGTGACTTGTGTTTTGTATTCCAAAAATAGCATTTTAATTTAAGACGTAAAATTCTCAAATAAGTGATTATAATTACTAACTTACCTATGTAGTTTGATTCCTTGATGGTTTTTGATAAAATCATTATGATTTTTGCAAAATATAACGACGCAAGACGGCAAATTAATTTTTGCTTTTACCTACAACAACTACTCGCGAACGACGTTTGTTGCGTAATGGCGGGCGCTAGACTCATTATTAGGTAGTGTGAATGTGTGTGTGACCCCTTGTACGTACAAGGGAGCTGACTTATTTTGGGTGCTTCGCCATAGAATAAATAATAGTACTACGTACAGAAGTTGCAGTCTTTTGATGCTTAATGCTTGCCGACGTTTAATAGTCTGCATAGTTATTACTAAATAGATAAGTCGCGCTCGCAAGCTAATTAAAACTTTATCGCTGCGCGAGAGTAAGTATTACTATGAATCTTTTCCCCTTCCTACGTTACGGTGGACTTTCTGTTGTTACAAAGGGATGTCAATAAAGAATTACAAAATACATTGCGAAATTTTAATTAAGTTACTTAGGTGAAATACCTATTCTGACTATGATCGACTGACCATATTTTCGCACCTATGTGAATTCTGCGATGCCTAACGAATGTAACTTACAAGGCCATTCGTCGGGAATCGCGATGCCCCTTGCTCGGAAGTAAAAGGTAGATAGTGTAAACAATAAATAAACTTGAAATACGATTCCTAACAGAAATGTAAGTATTCTACTTATTTAAAATTTTGTTGGTAAACAAAGTTTTAATTTCAGTTTTTGTGTTATTATAACTTAAAATATTTTAAATACAAAAGACAAGTATAGGTATTTAAGTAGATACTTGGATAGTAAAGTAAATTTCAACTAAATTTTGTAATAAAGTTCGTAGGTACTAGATAAATTATTACTTAATTCATTTTTGCTATAAGTACCTATCTATCAATAAAAGTTAAATAAATTCACGTTTCATAACTTCGTTTTTTTTTTTTTTTTTTTTTTTTTTTTTTAAAAAAAAATTTTTTTTTTTTTTTTTTTTTTTTTTTCTTCTATCAAATAACAAATAAAAGAAACAACCAGTCTTCTCTTCTAATATCAAACAAAAATCTTTTAGTAATAAAACAGTTCTTTTATAACAAACAAAGCAACGAGAAGTAAAAAAAAATGAAACTTATTATCTAAGTTGAGTTGACTACTAAACTGAGATATTATTATCAATTAAATAAAACTATATCTACTCAGTAGATCCATTAGATATTACAGATTAATTAACAAAATATATCAATTAGTCAGACTATTAGAAATTACAGATTAATTAACAAAATATACCAATCAAATGAAAAATTTGTTCAGTTCAAATCACGAGCCATTATTACGAATTATTTTGAAAGTAGCTCCTTAAGAAGCACAAAATGTCCAAAGAATCGTCTGCTAAACGGCTTCTTATTTTGTTGGCCAGATAACCAGCCGCTGAGAAGGCCCTTTCGGATTCAACGCTAGTTGGAACCACAGATCTCAGGCAGTTATCAACAAACCGTAAAAGTTCGCCTTTTGACCCCCCGGACTCGTATAAATTCATTTCCTTTTTGATTAATGCCTCCAGAGAATTCGTAGTTAGTTTTCTGTCTCTAGGTTCTTTGAACGCAGCAGTCAATGTTTCCTGAAGTTCTTCTTGCAATGAAATACTCTTGCGTATCTCAGAAAGAGATGAAAGCTGTTCATTATCGTCATCCTCAAATTCAGCTATATCATTAGCGGTGGCAGCTGATGTTGATGCGATCGACCAAGATGGATCTGAATTTGTCTCTGTCTGTGAATTAGTCAGATTGTATTGCGGATGCAAACGCTCTATAAGTGATTTAATTTCAGTTCGAATCACATTTTTCGGACGCAATTTAAATGTTTCGTCTTTCGCAAACTCTTCTTTATCTGCTTGGTATTTAGCTGGATCTCTAATATACAACAAGCATGCTGTCAAATTCGTCCGACGCTCAACAATGCGCTTTCTCAAGGAGCCAGCTAGTTTTTCTGCCAATGGAGTTTTTAGCTCTTCCAGTTTGCGAATCATAAACCTAAGTGTTGTTTCTGCGATAGCCAAGTCTGTATCTTGACGACATAACACCTCCACAGCCAGTTTTACAGGTTGAAATGCCTTGTCTAAGTTCGCTAAAACCGCATGTTCTTCCGCATTCAAACAGTAGTTCGGATCAGCTTCCAGGCTAAGGTCGATCAAAGCTTTGCTGACACATAGCTTGATTCTAATAAATGTAGAAATCATGTCTGCTAGGCTCGACCATCGAGTTTTACAATCAAGTTGTAACTTAATATCTTTTCCAAATTCTTGCTTTACGTATATTTGCAGAGTATCATTTTTAGTAGGTGATCTTTTAAAAAGTTTCACCAATTTCCTAACTTTCTCAATAATACCCGCATATTCTGCATCTAGGTATACTTCTGTTCTGGGCATAGAGCAATGAAAAACATCATCTTCTAAGCCTGAGCCTGTGCTAGAAATTTCGTCCATTTCTAAAGGAATCTCATCGTCGTTTTCCTCATTTTCAGATTCTATCACAGGTTCCTCAACATCAGTTTGTTTTTTATAAATAGTATCTATTATGCCAAGTTGAACACCATGGGCATAGCAGAGCTGATGTGAAAGTGATATCAATCGACCCAACTTTTTCATCACACTTGCCCCATCTGTAGTAATATTTATAATATCTGTTTCCAGAATAAGGCCAAATTCGATTAACTTTGTTTTCAAAATACTGACACCACTTTCAGCAGGCATACTTCCAAAGACGCGAATCAGCCCCAAGTTCCAAAACATAGTATTGCCGTTCAAAAATGTGTGTACGTTTACATTCATGTATCGCTTGTTCATAGAAGAAGTCCACTCATCACATGTTAGCGTAAATCTGTGATCATTCTCCTTCAGTTGAGCCAATTCACGCATTATTTTCATTTTCAATGTCATGCCATAATTCATAACTATAAGTTTAATTGTGTTTGGGGACATAGGCAGTTTGTGTCCAGAAGAATTGAAGAGATTTCTCATATCTGTGGAAGTACAGAAAACACGGAAAGGTAGTCCATCTTTGGCTACCATTCTTGATATTTTTTTCTCCATAGAAGTATCTTCAACCGGGAGGAAATGATCAGTAATTTTTTGCCTCTTCTTTCTTGCTGGTGGCACTGGTGCCGACGATCCTGGTGATTCTGGACTAACATTCGACGTAGATGCGGATGCTGTTACTAATTCCATGTTTTGATTAGTAGCCCCAGTATTTGATGATGGTGGCGGCAACGTCAACGGCGGGGGTGATATGACATTCTTCGTTTTCGTGTCAATTTTATGAATCGATATTAAATGCACATGTAAGCCACGCGGAGATCGATCTTTGGTTTTAAGAATCTTCTTACAAAGTTTGCACTTAGCACTCAATCCATTTTCCGCTCTCAAAAAGTATTTCCATACTTCCGACACACTCTCATAGTATTTATAAACTATATTCGCCAACATTGTTCGTTATTCCACTCGTAAATCACATAAGAAACTTTTTTTTTGCATAAATAATCAAAAAAATACTCGAATGCAATCAAACTCAATTACGTTAGCTAGCAACAAGGCAACAACCATTAGTAAACAAAATAAATGCGCGCTGATGACACTGTACGCCGGCTCAATTTTCGACCAATCGCACGCACGAACGAGTCTGAGAGACACCTCGTCCCGCGACCGAAACGCACCGAACGAAACCGACAGATCGCAACTCCGTCCGTGTCAGTCCGCGCTTCGAATAAGACGTTTTTATGCTCGAGTGAAATCTCGTTAAACTCGCGAGATCTCGCCTTTTTTTCGTCCGAGATCAATCTCGCTAAAAAAGGCCGAGATCTCGCGAAAACGAGATCTCGCGAGAACGAGATTGCATTCCCTACTACCAAGCTATTTCTAATTTGTTTTGTGTTGTTAATTGTAAGCTATTATTTGAAAAAAAATTGTCCCGCTGGGTTTCTTGCTGGTTCTCAGGACAGAGGTTTTTTTTGCGAACCAGTGGTAAATGAAAAAAATTGACTTTCAATAAGTATTGTTTATAATCTATATTGAATAAAAAAGTTTCTGTTTCCACTAAGTCTGTTTAAATGAATATCTTGTATTTTGTCATCTGGATGGATTGTTACTGCAATGAATATAAATGTAAACATATAAACAAAATTGAAATGTCTGTCTTGTTTGTATGTCTGTTGAGCTAATTGGGTTGTTTATATAATATTAACATATGAATGACCGTTTTCAATTAAATAAAACTAAATTTACGGATTTCATCGCTTTTGATTTGACTCATTTTAATTCCCGACGTGCCGAAACTCGGTTTAACTTTAACATCATAAAGTGTTTACCCCCCACCCATACTCGCCCCCCCCCCATGCCCATAGCTATAAAGCATCCAAATTCCAAACGTCGAGAATTAATACGAGGGGTGATCCAAAAGTAATGATAATCGGTTACTTCAGGTCCGCATAAAAATCAAAAAAAATATTTTTTGCTTGCTTATATACTCACTACGTCAGCCTAAAAAATCATATAAATAGATCACGATTTCCGGGAGATACATTCATTTGAATACGAACTGTCAAAGAGATAACATCAACAGGGAGAAAAACGAAATTAGAGCTGTCATCAAGTACCTCTGTTTGAAAAAAATGTCTTCAAAAGACATACACAGTGACTTAGTGGAAACATTGGGGGACTCTGCTCCTCCATATTCTACAGTTGCACGCTGGGCCAAGGAGTTTAAACTGGGCAGAACATCCACTGAAGATGAACATTTCGAAGGACGCCCATCCACGTCCCTCACTGAAGACAACGTGAAAAAAGTCGAAGATGTGTTGGCAGATCGAAGAGTGACCATCAGGCATGTAGCTGAGGTCACAGGGATCTCATATGGCAGCGTTCAAAGAATCCTTGCGAACGAGTTACATATGAAAAAGGTCTCTGCGCGTTGGGTACCCAGAATGTTAACCGACGAGCAAAAGAAAAATCGAGTTGACATTTCGAGGGTCAATCTCGAAAAGTTCCAAGCAGATCAAGAAAATTTTTTCTATGGATGAGACCTGGATTGATCCTGAAACGAAACAACAATCGATGACTTGGAAGCGAGCCTCCTCACCGACGCCAAAGAAATTCAAAGTTTCAAGTTCGGCGGGAAAGGTTATGGCATCTGTTTTTTGGGACACTCAAGGCATTATTATGGTGGAATATTTGGAAGAGGGAGCCACTATTACGGGCTCTTACTACGCAGACCAAATAAGAAGATTACGGGAGGCCATTAAGGAAAAAAAGACGCGGCAAACTGCGAGCTGGATTGCTGTTTCACCAAGACAACGATGGCTGCCATTTAAGAAACGGGATTCAAACTGCTCGAACACCCTCCCTATTCGCCAGATCTAGCTCCTAGTGACTTCTACCTCTTTCCTCGGCTCAAGGAACGCCACCGAGGCAAGAAATTCGAAGACGATAGCGAAGTAATGGCCGCTGTTGAAGCGTTTTGGGAGGGTCAAGACAAAGAATTTTTTTTCAAAGGGAATCCTGGGTTTAGAAAAAAGATTGACTAAATGTATTGATTTGTTAGGAGACTATGTAGAAAAATAAATTATTATTTTAACTTTAATTACCGTGTTTTATTTTCATTATCATTACTTTTGGGTCACCCCTCGTATAAACAAAACAAGTCAAATTAAACGCGATAAAATCCAAGGATTAATTAATTAATATCTTTATTCCAATTCCAATTAAAATTCAATTAAAATTTCTTAGAATTTTAATAAAGATATTAATAGTTATTTTGCAACCATCCGCGAAATTAAATAAGAAATGATGTGTCTTACCTAGTTTGAAGTACTTCAAACTAGGTAAGACACAACATTTAATTGAGCGGATAGTTGCAAAATAACTATTAATATCTTTATTATAATGGATTTCCGCAAAGTAACGGCTGATTCTATCAATTATCCTTGAAATTTGTTTTATTCAACGTGTAGCATTAAATGCATAATAATAGCATTTATGTCTTAATATTACTTCCTCAGGTGGACATATGTCCCGAAGAGTTACACAACTCAATCAAGTCGGAAGTGGCCATACATTCCGATATTAAACCTTTCGTCGAAGCGCTGACGCGGAAGCTGGCAGAGAAAAAAATTACCCTACAACCAGGAAAGAACAGCTGGTGGCAAGCATTACAAGAAAAACAGAAGAAAAATGCTGAGTTTGTCGAGGTAATTTATTTTTAATAATTAAAGATAATTGATTACTAATGAGACTTAGCTGTATAGGGGCTAGGCGTTAGATTTTAATTTCATCTAAAGCAGGAACATGTAAAAAAACAAAAAAATGTGCATTGAAAGGTGGTGAAAGAAAATATCACGAGAAAACCAACGTGCTAGATAAATTAAAAATACTATTTATAGTGCAGTAGTCGAAATCCGACGTTTGTATATCAAGCGAGCTGTATTTCACTTTCAACACATTAATATGCAAAACACATGTCGCACATAGGGTATCTAATATGCAAAATATAAAATTATCGCATATTTGCATTCACTACACTATTGACATTATTTACCTTGACACACACTATTTAAATAGAAACATTTAAAATCACATATTTATGAATGAGTAGACGTTTGTATTAAATGAACTTGAAATTCCGAAAGAAGGTAAAAGACAAGGTGAAAAATTGTAGTTTGCAAGATGGTTTTGTGACCAGGATTAAAAAAGGGATACTTCGGTGGTTGGGTCATGTAGAAAGAATGAACGACAAAGCTTTATTGGGGGACGAAGCTGCTCGTGTCCGTAGGAAATACTTGAAATCTAACTCCCTACGCGTGTCCCCTGGGTAGTACTAAACGAGCAGCACCAATTTCGGTGGTAGGTTTCGGCCGCTGGCTTTTTGGTTACCACCCACCAATACAAAGTCTTGTCGCCAAATGACGTTGTCCTGTTCCGGCATGATGCTTTGTGAAGCCATATGAAGAATGGGTCTGAACAGTAGTTTTGTGTGTGTGAACCGGTTGCGAAGCTTCAGTTGTTGCTGTGTCAGGTGCTTGGTTGTGGAGGGTAGCGGGATCCGAAGCACGGTGTTCCGCTGGCCGACCGCAGGTAGTTGGCCCAATTAGTGAATTAGCTACTCATGAAAGGCTGCCCCGCCAACTAGCGAAAAATCCAAGAGTGGCTTCACCGTGCCGGTATGCGACCGGGCGAGAGGACCCAATAGCGATCTCTGGAGGGGTTCGGGCGTCCCCGCAGTCTCCAGATCAAGTTCCTATGGGCGCAGTAGCACTGGTAGTATCGTTTGGTTGCCATGCAAAGCCTCATTCAACTGCCATTCTTCATTCATATTCACTTTTCACTTTAATATGTGTCAAAACAAAAAGAAAAGTATGGCTAAACAGCGGTTGCACGTCCTCTCATTAAAAGTGCACCTCACTAATATTCGAGGATCGCATTCTAAACTCTAATCTGAGCCGTGGTAGCTCAGATGGTTAACGCTCGCTGTAAATATAACAGAACGCGAGTAACCCGGGTGCGATCCCCGCCGGCACCAATGAAATTGTTAATTGCAATTTTAAGTGCTGATTTACCACGTGCTCGGCGGTAAAGGAAAACATCGTGAGGAAACCTGCATGTCTGAGGAATAAGAAAAAAAAATTATTTCGAAGACATGTTGGTGAATGATGAAGTTCGCCAACACGCATTAGGGCAGCGCGGCGGACACTTCCTTGACCTAAAACCCTCTCAGAAATGAGGGGAGGCCTGTGCCCAGCAGTGGGACGTATATAGGCTGTAACTTTACTTTTTTTTACTTTTGCTCTAATCTCAGCGCAATCCATCACCATTTGAGACTGAAAAGCCGCACCTACTTTTCTTGAAGGAGACCGAAATTGGATGTCCATTTAATGCGGCGTACCTTGACTATCCTGGATTTTTCTTGGAGCACAAATTCCATCTACGTGCCGGTGTCTGCGTGTACGTCCGCAATGACATCTGCTTACAGCGTCTCCGCTACCTTGAAGACCCCACTTTTTCGACAGTCAGGGTAATGGTAGAAACAGGTATTGAAAAAATCCTATATGCCTGTGTCTATCGATCGCACAGCGGTGACCAGGAGACAACACGATTATTTGATCACCTTAGTGAGGCTGCTGATGTGGCCCTTAGTCGGTATCCTACTGCACAGCTGGTCTTTCTGGGAGTCGTTAACGCCTGTCATCAAGACTGGCTGTTCCCTTACCAGAAGACCGACCATGCTGGAAGAGAAGCGTGGAATTTTGTCTTAACGCTAGGTCTTTCTCAGCTGGTAAAGGAAGCGACTAAGGTGCCCGATGTAGACGGTCACACAGCCAATTGCTTGGACCTTCTGCTGACTACCGAACCAGACAGGTATGAAGTACAGGTAACCTCCCCTTTAGGTACATCCAACCACTGTATGGTAAAATCTGTATCGTCATATTCTCCACCTGATTACGAGTCCCAAGGTTTTTGTTTTTGCGGTACAAGGCGGTTAAGATTGGGATGAGATGCGACACTTTTTTGCATCCTATCCTTGGCGAGATGTCTGTTTCTCTTCTGCGGATCCGTCGAGCTGCGCGGATTCGATAACCGATGTGTTGCGTCAAGCTATGGAGTATTTTATCCCCTTTTCTGACGCTCCCACCGGTAGCAAAGCCCGCCCATGGTTCAACGCTGAATGCGCTCAAGCTGATAAACGCAAGCATTTAGCGTACCTGTCCTGGGTTACCGCTCGAAACCGCAAAGCTCCGGATATCAGCTTCAAGAAGAGAACTTTCAACCAGGCCGCCAAGTCCTACAAAAAAGCATTACGGAAAGCTAGTCTCGATCGCATTAAACATATTGACGCAAAACTCTGCCAGACCATCCGACGCAAGAGCTTTTTGGTCTCTTGCCAAAGCGGTCGAGACAAACTTCTGTCGGCCTTCACTGCCTCCGCTGGTAAAACCGGATGGCACACTGGCGCATACGGCTAAAGAGAAAGCGGACTTGTTCGCATGTCTATTTGCCTATAATTCACGTCTGGACAGTGTCAACAACATTCCACCTAAATTACCTCACTGCGGGACCACTACGTCAGAAGTTCGTATCACAAATAAGGAGGTTCTCAAAACCTTACGGTGTCTAGACGTGAGTAAAGCTACTGAACCAGATGGTATACCAGCTATAGTACTAAAAGCTTGTGCACCTGAGTTGTCTCCTGTGTTGACACGCTTGTTCCGCCTCTCATTTAGGACTGAAATAGTGCCAAAATCCTGGAAGCTGGCCAAAATTTTTAGATCTGGTTAGATTTTCTATAATCGCCAAGCTTTGGTTCTTTGTCACTTCTCTGGATGTTTTAGTTTTGATATTATTTTTTATGTTCATTGTTCCGTAAATGGTCACTGTTAGACAGGGCTTCTGGGCCCATAGGCATCTCCATGGTGGGATGTACAAGTCGTTGGACGTCTCGTACCTTACACCCTATAGTTGTAGTTAGTCTAGGTATCATATTTTAAAGACCTGTTTAGTTATTTTATACTTTGTACAACATGAGAAAATCTGTCACCCTGTTTCGTTTCATACATGTCAGTATTGATCGGCTAAGGGAAATTATAACACACATTCACTAGGTGGCTTCAACCTCGTTAATCTATATATCTATGAACGCGACTCCTGATCGTATAATCCCGGGTGGAGCAACGCCAGGAGTGATCGAGGCTATTTTTAATAAATAGCCTTTGATTACATATTTTAAATATATACAACGTCGTATTAATAGATCCTATCCAGGCGCAGCCTAGTATAAAATATGATCGGATACTTGGAATTGCGAGTTCGTTTATCCAACGAGAACACTAATAAATTTTAAATTGTCTTATTGAGAGACGAATTTATACAGCATATACAATTATGTCTACTTAGTAATGAAATTAGTGTTGGTCTTTTCCTGAACATATTGCAGAATTTATAAATTACTTATTATTATTTAAAACAGGGAAGTTTAATTTGGTTTCAATTCAATACGTAATATGATTTTTTGTTTATGATTGTAGTTATTAAAAATTCACCAATAATATATTAAAGTATGAATATATTTTCTGTAACTGTACTTCGGGTGGAAAGGCGGAACAACAATCAAAAAGTGAATTCCGATTATCCACTCCGTCTAGGGTGGATAAACGAACACGTGTTTCCGAGTATCCACCCTAGGGTGGACAAATGAAATAACCCATCGCAGGTAGACGAAAATACGCATTTATTACATTAGATTACACCAACATTGATTCCGTAAGGGCTCGCCAGGAAAGAAAGGGAACCCAATACTTGCCCTGCATTCTTTTTGACTACATGATACTACGAGTTAGCTTACTATATATATTGAATTTTTTTTAGGCCCAGGCAAATGATAAGACTGTACCTCTCAATTACTACGCAGTTTTTAAAACGGTACAAGCGAACATTCCAAAGGACTCTATAATTGTAAGCGAGGGAGCCAACACTATGGACATTGGTCGCGGCATACTGCTTAATAATGAACCTAGACATCGTCTTGATGCGGGCACTTTTGGTACTATGGGTGTAAGTATGAGTTATTAATATTTAGGCTTACTGACAACAGCTACATGTCTAATAGAGGGTCTCATTTTACGGTAAACTATTACCACCAGTCTGCTAATAATGCTTAATTCAAACTCCTTATTGCTTCATACTACTAATCATTTACGTTTTACTCACAAATTTTATCAAAAAAGGTTTTAGAAAAGAAAATAAATCTTCTAACATTTACCGAAGTGTGGTAGCCCAGATACTGTAGTTATAAACGTCTTAACGTTAAAACTATATTTGCTGCATTGATATTTGTCCGGCACGATGTAAGCTGTGATAAATATATATATATATACATTCGATGGGCAAAAATATTACTTTACATTTAACGTTTTAGCTTATTATCAGGATAATAAAATGTATCCTATTAAGAATCTAATTCACTATCATGACTTTCATATTATCTTAAAAATAATTATATGATTATCACTTAAAAAACGAGAAATCAAAAGTCAAAGTTTTTCCCGGCGATTAAATCTTAACTTTTTTATCATTTTAAAAATCCAATCTATTAAGAATTGAATTGAGTATTTCATGTACGCGCATATTTATTCCAAGTATAAAGTATTTATATCGAGAATTATCAACTATCGAGCGTCAAAACCGTGTCTAAAATACAATAATTTGGGCCAACCTGGTCTTAAAACACTTCTATAGTATAATTAATAAGATAATAAGAGCTGTTTTTAAAAATATCATATAAATGAAAACAATCAGGTGAAACTTAATAATGCTTTAAGACTAAACGTTATTACAAACCTGATTGAATCATAGAATACTATAATACATACATAATAGAACGGGGGAGTGGGAGGAGCCCGTGTAGCCACTAAAATGTCACTAACATGTCAATTCATACGTATAACTGTCAACACGAGATGTGTTTTGACGTTACAATCGTTTCCAAATATCGCATGCAAATTATTTAGAATATGTCAAATTGCACATTATTTACAAATAAACATGTATTAAAAATTAAACGATTTATTTTAATGAATATCTTGAACATTAAACAGAAGTCTAAAATTTTTAAATTTACTCAGTCTGTCAACACAGCGAATCGGGTTTGTATTATTGATAATACGACGTAATTGCTTATATATGTGTGCTCCCAGCTACGCCGACCCTCGTACAAAATAAGGTTGACAGCCATTCTATTGTGTATTTTAGTATTCTATGGATTGAAACATATATAAATTGGTATAGTTGCCATGCCAAACTGGGTGGGCGCATTGGCAACCGCCGTTCTTTTAATTATTATTGCTTTGTTATCAGAAAAATGCTGCTGCCGTCTGTTTCTCTCTATCGCCTCTTAAGGCACCGACAGGATGATATGATGTAGTGGATTCTCCTACGCCGCACTACACAGCAGCAGTACATAAATGTTTTAACCATACAAATAAATATAATTGAACTGTCTGTTTGTGATGTCAAAATAACAGCTTTTTACTAAATGCTGGTTTCCGCACAAAAACAAAATTAAAACCGTAAGTCGAAAGCGAAAGGCGAAGTCGCGGGGAACAGCTAGTCTCCTTAAATATAGAAACGCAGAAGCACTTACTGAATCTAATTGATGAAATGTATGAGATATATTTATGGACACACAGGTTCACACGCAATATACAGAACCATAATTTTAAATATACAATCCTAAAAACGTATTTTCGTTAATGGCGGGCATGGGTGTTGCTGTCATTTTTTTCACAAGGTTACGCCTTCTTGAGAGCAATGCCAACAGTGCACTTGTTCGACTTAATTAGAAAACGTCGCTATTACTCTAATTTTACTAATAATTTAAAAACAACTGTTATTATGTAGGTGGGTCCTGGATTTGCGATAGCCGCTGCAATGTGGTGTCGCGACTACGCTCCAAACAAGCGAGTTGTTTGTGTGGAAGGAGATTCTGCTTTTGGATTTTCAGGTTTGTAAGTTTTGACACACATGAGTAATATTTACACCACAAAACTTAATGGGTGCGTTTGGCAGAAAAAAGCGCTAGCAAGCGCTTGTAAGCAAAATGGCGATCGTAAGCGGTAAGCGCTGTCAAATCGTAAGTAGCTATTTTACTCTAGGACACGAAGTTAGTTTTAACCGGGGAACGTAACCTAATTTAAATATATGTTTGTAAAGTATTCATATTAAAAACTTACCAATCATGAATTTTTAATAACATGTATAGTATATGTCTATTCATGTCATTATATTACTTAAAACTAATATTGCACAAAACAACTTATAAACTCTACTTCAAAACAAACAAATTAAATAAGCAAAATGGCGGATTGTGTCAGCGCTACTGAAGTTAGCAAATGTGTCCTGGCCGAAAACTGTTTAGTTTCGCCATTTTGCTTACAAGCGCTTTTTTCTGCCAAACGCACCCAATGTGTCTCTCTTTATGAAATATAAAGAGAGTATAATATATTATAACAATTATCATTGCACATTTGTAGATGGTTTCAGATTTGTTGAAGTATTTTTATACAACTATATTAAATGTTAAAAATTAGTTCTTATTCCGTCTTACTCTGTGAGTTTCTATTCTTTATGATCAGTCTGTTTAGAATTGTCGTTTAGTGGCGGTGTAAGAATCACCACTGCCCCATAGCATCCCGTGGGCGTCGCAAGAGACGACAGAGGCGTCTTCATAATAATGACTAAAAATAAAAAATCTTGTTGCTTAGCGTGGCAACTATAGTAGATATCCTCGGTATGAGGCAATCCATGGAGGAAGTCTGTGTTCTGCACTGGACTTTGCACGCTGCAACGGTAACGGTGTTATCAGTCTGTAACATTCAGTGGACATTAGCCTATTGTAGGAAGGATTTGTCATGACTATTACACTTGCGAACGGACTAGGCGATATTAAAACCAATGGGTTGTACCTGCGCTGTTGCCAGTCTGAGTATTGTACGTCTTCTTTTCTTTTTTCTTTTTATTTTTTTAAAAGAATATTAACAATGCTATAAACATTACTAATATTCCCCTTAACCACTCGTGGTAAGCTTAAATTGCTTGTGTTACGAGTGGTTCACGCCAGTAGTTGAATGGCGGATTCGAACCCACGACCTTTTTGTTCGCGGTCCGCGCCCTGCCATTAGGCTACTGTCGCTTAAATCTAGCATATACATATATGCATAAGCATATACAAGATGGTATATAGCCATCTATCAGAAGCAACGAGGATTTTTCTTAAGGGACGAAATGGGTGATGGGTTTTTGTACACCACCACCATTTAGTTTGTTTAGTCAGAATAATCTACAATTTAGAAAAAAACGTGTGTGCAAGTTCACACGCGGTAAAAGGGAAACCTTCAGAAAAGGAGACCAATATAATAGGTAACAGTGTATACTGTATTCTGGACATTATTAATTTGTATAATTGTATCAAAACATGCTGTTCAATTGTATAATATTTGTAAAATCTTTTTCATATCATGTTTTAAGCAAATAAATATATTATTATTATCTCATTCTCTCGCTGGCTAAATCCTGTAAATGTATATGTGTGTCTCTTTTTAGTGTCTTTGCGTCTGCCATAGGGCGACCCTGTGCCATGTTGCTTAGAACGATTTTTGTTTTTTCAATTGCAAGTAATTGTTATTTTTACACGGGACAAGTTTTCTTTTATATGTTATGATAAAATACGATTAAAAAAAGTCCTATGACTTACGAGAAACTTAAAATTTTCGGAGTTATGAATTTTTGAAGGTTTGAAAAATCACAAATTCGTATACTTTTGATTGACCCATTAAAAATACTATATGTATTTTTAAAACGATAAAGTATAAAAGATCTTTTTTTTTAATATTTCTTGGTGAAATACGAATAAAAAAGTTCTAATAATTTTTACGATAAAGTTAATATTTTATTATTTGAGAATTTTTTTTTTTTTTTTTTATAGGATAGGGTGACAAACGAGCACACAGTCCACCTGATGGTAAGTGGTTGCTGCGGCCCATAGACATCTACATCTATCTTCCATTACAAATCAAAATGCAGATGCGTTGTCACCCGTGATGACTGAGATGGAATGCCTCATTTCTAGTAAAAAGGGTCTCCGGTTCTCTACACTCACCATACGAAATACAGCAGCATTAAGCTACTATTTCACGCTGATATTCTGTGAGAGCGTGGTCCTTCCCCGGTCGAGCCGACCCATTCGTGCTACAACTATACTACTAATATAATTGCAGCATGGCTCTACCACGTATAAGAAAATTCGAAATCCCAAATTCGGATACTTTTGACTCATTAATTAAATTATAAAGTTAAAAAGATATAAAGAAATGTATAAAAATACCAGTTTCTCGACTCCACAGGATCAGTAATTCATTCTTGGGGTAATGTAATGGGTATACATACGCTACTACAACAAAGTCCGAGAAAATTTACAAGGTCTCTCTATCACCAAGTTAAAATATTTTATTAAACAAAAACTGTATAAAAAAATTTCAGTCATGTGTCACAGGATCCTTCAGTATGCTGCGGAATGCCACAGGATCCTTCGGCGTGCCGAAGTATGATATAATATAAATGAATACATGGTTGTTAATAATTAATCACTCCTGGGAATGAGGTGATCGCTTTTGAGCTGTTTCTAAAATAAAAATTTTAAATAGTTTGTACAAACTTAGTTTAGTTTAGTTTAAGACGGGCTGTTTTCCGCAACTCCACATCTAAGCGCGTATTTTGCGTGTGGGCACGAATAATATGGTTAATATGTAGGTATAATATGATGTTGCAAGCAACTTCGGGGAGCGATCCCAACGTGCCGAGATGTTTAGCCCTGTATGAAGCGACTTCTGGATAAGTCAGCAACACGTGAGCCGCCGTTTCTTCCTCTCCCATGCATGCCCTGCACAGGGGGCTGCACAGGCAGTAACACCTATGGTGAACAAATGTTTGTTAAAAGAGCCATGTCCTGTGATAGTACTTGTTACTATCCTGATCTGTGGCTTGTTCAGTCTCATTAGAACCTTGGTTAGACGACTGTTTATTTCAGGTAGGGCCTCCCTAGCTTGTCTACAGTCTACTAAATTTTTCCAAAGCTGAGCGTGTAAATTATTGAAGTATCTACGTACCAGTGAATGAACATAGCCAAAGGGGATTGGTATTATTGGTTCCAGCCCTATAGTTGCCAGGGCCGATCCTCTTCTGGCCAGTTCATCTGCTGCATCGTTGCCTCTAAATCCACTGTGTCCTTTGATCCATTGCAGAGTCACATTGTTGTGCTTACATACCTCATTCAATCGTTGATGGAACTCGTATATCAGTCCCGAGTTCGTCACATTGCAACTCAGAGCTTGTATAGTACCGCCATACTGTCGGTCAGTATTCTGATGGAGAATTCTTTCACCTTCCTAGCATCTATTGCTATGGCCGCTTGGATGATACCCATGCATTCAGCCTGGAAGACTGTGTTGTGGGTACCCAGCGGTGTGCATATGTGGATTAAGGGTCTTCAGAGAAAGCCCCAGACCCCACATCTTCATTTGTCTTAGAGCCATCTTTGAAAACTTTGAGCTCTCTTGGACCCAATCCTTCCAGATGGTCAGTTTCCTTCAATTGTATCCTGTACTTCTTATCGAATACAAATTGTTTTGGGATCCTATCATACTTGGCTTGTAAGATGGGAATTTTTGAGTAAATTCTATCGATTATGTCTGTATGGGGGACTCTGACTTAAAAGATTTAGGGTCTTGAGTCTAATGGCAGCTAAATTTGCTTCTTGTTGTATATGTAGATGAAGCGGTGTTAGTTCCAGCATAGCCTCCAAAGCTGCTGTTGGTGTAGTCCTTATGCAGCCCATGACAGCCATACAAGCTAATCTCTGGTAACGCTGAAGCTTTTGTATAGTGGTAGCTTCATTGGTTTTGGTCCACCATACCAGAGAGCCGTATCATACGGCTCCGTCCGGTTTCCGACCACTGCGGCCCATGATCACATACGGCCCGTATGTGATCATGGGCTTGGGCCGAATTACAGTTTTGTACAGCCACAGTATAATTTTTGGCGTTAAATCCCATTGTTTGCCAATCATGTTTCTGCATTGCCAGAAAGTTAAAGTAGCTTTGCTGATTTTGTTTTCTATGTGTTTGTTCCAGTTAAGTTTACTATCCAAGGTAAGACCTAGGTATTTTACCTCAGAGGAAAGCTGGAGTTTTGTGCTGAAAAGACTTGGAAGATGATAGTTATTCAGCATTCTTTTTTGTGTGAACATTACTATAACCGTTTTATTTGGATTAACGGTTTGGTCATATTCCCTGCACCATCTCTCCACAATACGGAGAGCCGCTTTCGTCAGGTCACACAAAATGCTTGCTGTCTTACCAGAGACCAGTATTGTCAGATCATCTGCATAACCGACTGTGTAGAAATGGCTTAAGAGAAGCAATCTTTATTGTTCGTGTACTGAGCATGTTTACTATCCGTCAATCAGTGCCGGTTCAACATTATGTCTACTTAGGGCACCTTTTATGCTGGAGAAATTTGTTCTGTCAAAAGCACCTTCTATGTCTATGAAGGAGCCTAGACATATTGCTTTGTTTTGGATGGCCTCTTCAATCTTTGTTATTACCTGGTGAAGTGCCGATTCTGTTGATTTACCTAAGCTATAGGCGTGTTGTTTAACATGTAGCGGTAAGTTAATTAGCGCCGACCCTCTCAACTCCCATTCATACATCCTCTCCATCGTCTTTAGGAGAAAGGATGTGAGGCTAATGGGTCTGTAGGATTTAGGGTCTGTATAGTCGTTCTTACCTGGTTTGGGTATGAACGTGACTTTCACTTCCCTCCATCCCCTAGGAACATATTTAAGAGCCAGACATGCTCTCATTATGGTAACAAGTCTGACTATTAGGACTTAACATTCGAAGTGCCGGGAATAAGCCGTCAGGTCCTGCTGCCTTATAGGATTAAAAACTATGAATGGCCCAATGGATTTTGTCCATCGTCACCACTCTTTGTGCTAATTCCCAGTCTTCTTTTGTTGTACAACCTTTCTTATTGTATAATTTACTTTGAAAAAAAGTCCCGCTGGGTTTCATGCTGGTTCTTCCTCAGACAAAGGTTATTTTGCCAACCAACGGTAAAACTCAAAAATTATTTTTAATAAGAATTACATGTTGTATATTGAATAAAAAATAAAAAGCTTGAATTTTATCGCGTTTTACTTATTTCACATTAGAAATAAATTAAACTCGTTTGTTTTAAATTCAATAATCCTGACATGTGCAATAAATAAAATGTTTCTTATATCTATTGATATTCTTTTGTTTTTCCAGGAATGGAAATTGAAACAATGTTTCGTTACAAATTGCCTGTGATAATTATAATTGTCAACAACAATGGCATTTATAGCGGATTTGACAAGGACACCATGCAAGAAATTCAATCTTATGGTGATGTTGCTCAAAGGTAAGACAGTTACGGTCACTTTACAAAACGCAGTTTGTTTACGAAATTGACATTTGTTGTCAAATTCCATACTTTACATTTTAGTTCACCATGGGACTCCTTTATTGAAACAGACTATAATTTAAACCTGAGCCTAATTGGACTGTGTTGTGCAGAAATCTAACCCACTTAGTGGCCAAAACAATGATCCAGCTGCTCTTTTTTTTAGTTAGCAATTCAAAATCTACATTCAAATTTCTTTAGGATGATATACACATGATATAATAGGCCTTCTGCCACAAGATAAATTTATCTTTCAAATTTGAATAACTGTTTTTGTGGGTTTAAAACATTTCTGCACAATGACAAGGTCCAAATATAAATTCCTATTTTTGTAATAAGTCATTTATTTGATTTTGATTGTTAATTAATATACAAAGGTTTAAAAAGGTAGTTTAAGCAGACCGAAAAGCTGCAAAATATTAATGCTTTTGAATTTTTTGAATATTAAAAGCAGTATCATATTTTTTTTACCCAAGATAAGTTTCTCTTTTCAGTACACCACCTACGGCACTGAGCACTGAAGTTCGTTATGAGAAAATGATGGAAATGTTTGGTGAGACAGGCCATCTTTGCCGCACGGTAGAAGAGATTGAAGCAGCAATAAAGAAAGCTGTAAAAGTTGTTGATAAACCAAGCATTATTAACATTCTTATAAATCCTCAGTCCAACAGAAAACCACAAACTTTCAACTGGCTCACTGAGTCTAAACTGTGATAAAATATTATGTTAATAGATTTAAGAGATTCAATGCATTTTTATACTTTTATTATAGTTGAGGTGTATAGATATTTTTATCATTATATAGTTTTATATTTTATTGAAACAAGGGGTAGATAAAATAAAGAAACAGGGTTTTTATATTGTCTGTAATTGAATTACTTATGTCACTTTACATGTTTGTATATGGTGAACTTAAAAATATTTATTAAATACAATTTATAAACTAAATCCCTGTATTTTCATTTAACTCTGTAAGCAAATAAATCTGCTGTGTTGATTGTCCTAAGCAAATTAACATGAATGCTTTCACATTTTGCTGAGGCATCCAATCAAAAAGTTCTCTATCACAGTTTGTGCTGAAAAAGAAAAAAAAACATATTACCTTACTAGCTCTAGTAAAACAGAAACTAAGATTCGTTTTCATTCTAGTCCAGGATCCATCGCCCATTTTTGCACGTGATTACTATCAAGCTAATTTTCCGTCAGTAGCTTTATTTTGATGAGACGCCCAATAATTTCCTGTACGAAACTCTCGATTGTGGTAGCTAACAGAAGTAGCAAAGATAAAATATGTTGATTTGATGATTCTCAAATATTTATTACTAACTGAATTTTTTTTTTGTTAAATCTCAAGATAATTATCTAAATTATTCGAAAAAATATTTGTCCTACAAAATCCATGGTTTGATCAAAGAGTCCCCTCTATCCAATATGTATTGATAACGAGGTCATCATAAATGATTACTAACCAGCTGATTTTTTTGTTTTTACTTAGTTAATATTTATATAATTTAACAGACATATTGTCCTACAAATTGCGTGGTACGTTATCCGGGTCCTACGCTCGGAAGTTGTTAATACCACAAGACCATTTTTTTCATTACTAACTGTAGGACAAAAATATTACATGATAGGTTAGCGTGTTCTCTGCCCAAATGAAACATCGTCCTACAAGAAAACAGGTATGTATTATTAGTCCGAAAAGAATTGTCATTTTTTCGTTTTTCTATCTGTAAAATGAAAAAAGCTTTTTTAAAATTTAAATAACTTTATTTTTTAATAAACTTGGTACAAAAATTTATGTATTTATATATATATATATATACATATATATATATATATATATATATATATATATATATATATATATATATATATATATATATATATATATAAAAAGAAGTTAATCTTCATCAGATTCATCTGATAAATCTTCGCTACTAACATCGCTGTCATCTTCTATTTCACTTTCCTCACTCGTAATATCTGACTTTGTAATAACATGAAAAAATTAAGTAAATTATATAATACAAATAAATTATATAACTAACAAGTAAAAAAAAATATTTAATTAACTAACCGTGAAGTGCATGGCAATGGGTCCGGTTCAACATTTTCAGCAGACGTTAGATATCGAGGAATCAATGATTCCAGTAGATTGAGACGCTGATGATGTTGAAGCTGGCTCAGTGCTGTGTATGAGAAATTATTTAAAAAAAATAAAAAATTGTTTATTTGAGAAACATGCAAATAAATACAGTATCTACATAAATATCACATAGCATCATCAATATTGAAAAAATTATTCCATATTAAATTAATATTTAGTCAAATAGTCATACAAAAATATAAATTTAAATGACAAAATTTTATACTATCAAAAATTATTGTTTAAAGAATTTAACAATAATACAATGCTACAATAGAATGTTACAATGCTAATGCTCGATTTTACATAATTACGTGAAAATATGAACTTAATAAATTATTTTTCAATAATTTTAAAAATAAAGTAAATAAATATTCGATCGACTTACCTTTCATAAGACACCTTTCCCTCTTTTTCTCTTTTCTCTTGAAAAGTAGGGTTTTCTCAAAACAAATTACACAAAAAACACTCCATAATTATTTTCCAGCACAAAAAACATTTCATGAAATGTTTTCTCAAGACAAAATATGTTAGTTTTTTGCTTGAAACATGTGGTCGACTGAGAAAATGTTTGCAGGCTTATGGTCGACACTAACGTGGGATACCTAATACGGAGTAAGCAATGCTCTGCGCATGCGTACCGCCGTACCGGTGTGACTCAGCTGTAGTAGCAAAATACAGAAACCCAAGCGACACAAATTTTTTTTTGTTAATTTTTTGTTTAAATTAAATTGATGATTATTAATTTTTCTAACTTCTTTTAAATTTTTGAAAATAATCAAATCGAGATATTTTATCATTGCTACCTCTGTTAGCTACCACAATTGAGAATTTTCGCATAGGAAATTGTTGGGCGACTCATCGAAACGAAGCTATTCACGAAGATTCAGCTTGATAGTAATTATTTTTACATCAAGGATCTGTAATACTACTTTTGAGCGTAGGACCGGGATAACATACCACGCAATTTGTAGGACAATATGTCTGTTGAATTATATAAATATTAACTAAGTAAAAACAAAAAAAATCAGCTGGTTAGTAATCACTTATGATGACCTCGTTATCGATACATATTGGATAGAGGGGACTCTTTGATCAGACCATAGATTTTGTAGGACAAATATTTTTTCGAATAATTTAGATAATTATCTTGAGATTTAACAAAAAAAAAGTTAGTAATAAATATTTGAGAATTATCAAATCAACATATTTTATACTTGCTAATTCTGTTAGCTACCGCAATCGAGAGTTTCGTACAGGAAATTATTGGGCGTCTCATCAAAATAAAGCTACTCACGGAAAATTAGCTTGATAGTAATCATGTGCAAAAATGGGCGATGGATGGACTATTTCTATTTTTTTTTAATAGAATGAGGGTGACATATGAGCAGGTGGAATGTCCACCTGATGGTAAGATTGACTTTCTTTATAGAATAAGGGTGACAAGTGAGCACACAGTTCACTTGATGGTAAGTGGATCCTGTGTCCCATACATTTATCCTCAATTAATAATCAAAATGCAGATGCATTGTCACCCCTGAGGACTAAGATGGAATGTTAACTACTCTTTAACAACCCTTTTTACTAAAAACTCGTTTCCAGTAAAAAGGTCTCCGGTTCTCTGCACCCACCATATGAAACACAGCAGCATTAAGTTGCTATTTTATGTTGATATTCAATAATGTGAACAAACATTCAGTTCGAACTTACACTGAATTTTGATCATTTTCAAATACTTCTGGTTCATTTTAAACAGAACACCTACAGGCAATTACTTTTCATTTTTGAATACTGATACCACCACTTATTAAAATAAATATAAGATGTATTTTTTTAAGTTGGTAGAGTTGTTAAAAGTTAAAGTTACAGCCTATATTCGTCCCACTGCAGGGCACAGACCGGTTCTAATTTCTGAGGGTTTTAGGGTATGGAAGTGTCTGCTGCACTGCCCAATGCGTGTTGGTGAACTTCACATGTTTTTGAAATATTTTCTTCTTAGTCTTCAGACATGCAGATTTCCTCACTATGTTTTCCTTCGCCGCCAAGCATGTGGTAAATCAGCACTAAAAATTACAATCAACAATTTTATTGGTGCTGGGGGAGATCGACACATACTGAGAAATTTGCAGAGAGACGTTAGCACCTGAGCTCAGCTCACGGTTAGAGTTGTTTTTTGTGATTAAAGTCAGCATCTTGATCATGATCATTGGTAAGAGTAGGGGACAATCTATGTTGACCGGTGAACTCTGATAAGCAGTAATATATGAATGTTTTACCCAGTTTACAGTTGTTGGTTGTTGTTAAAGTATAAGCATCTTGATCATAATCGTTGGTAAGAGTAAGGTCTGCCCCTCGAATTAGAAGTTCATTGCAAGTGTAGGGAAAATCTGCTGCTGCTGCATACATGAGAGCTGTACTGCCAGACTGCAAGCAATAAGTTTCTGATTACATTGTTGTCATACACTAAAAAATACTGTTTGAAAAAATTGTAAATTGTAAGCTTAATATTTTGATTAGTTTTAATGGAAAAAAAAATTAATTCTATTATTATACTCATTAAATTTAATAAAAATTTAAACTTTATGAAAAAATCTTACATCATCTTGTATATCAGCATCAGCACCTTCATTTAAAAGAAATTTCACAACCTCGTGGTGCCCTCCAGCTGCAGCAAGGTGTAATGCTGTCTCACCTTCTGGACCTCTCATATTGACATTGGCACCACTCCTGAATTAGACAACAATTACTTTATTTGGGAAATATACAGTATTTAAGGTATAAATTCTTCTTAAAATTGTTTAATTTGAAATTTCAGTATTAATAAGCCGTATGTTCTAGTCATTTCATATAATTCTAAAATCAAGGAATGGCTTCAAATATGTATTGTCCTTAATCTTAAATTTTTATTTTTAGTAATTTGTGCAAAACACTTATGACACAAATTCTGTCTTATCTCATATAAGAAAGTAACTAATATTTTACCAGTATGAGTAAAAAATCACCTAATAGAGGTCAAATATAAACTGTTTATTGTAATTTCCAATACTTGGTGGTTGGTGTTTGTCACCTTAACAGATATTTCGAACCATTTGGAGTCTTGAAAATAGATCTTGCAATACCAACAACCCCAGAATACTTAACAAGCTATATTCCTAAATATTTTTCTTTTATTTTAAATAATATATACAATGTCAATTTTGATCAAAAAACCTAATTACAAATTTCTAAATGATCTTGATATTTAATAAGTTAAATATCAATATTATAATTAACAATTATAATATTACAATTGTAATCAATACTTAATTTCATTGATATGAATTAGCTAATACAATTGTAAACACTGATTACAATACAACACAATATGGAACTAATTGTAACTTACAACATGTAATGTTACAGTCTATATAAACCATGGTTGGCTGTAAACCTACTATCATTTTAAGGGGGAAAATAATCATAGAATTTAATATTCAAGATAAATTTAAATGCATTTGTTATTTTAAATTATGGTACCCATCACAGTGGTATTTTAAAAATAAATAAATAAATTAACTAAAATGTATACTAGCATTGGTAAACAATATCTTTTAGAAAATATGAAGTATAATAAAATATTAAATTGAAAGTAACAAGTTAAGAGCAGTAATATAGGAAACCACAGTAACGTACTTAAGAACAAAGAAAACTTATAAGATAGCATATTACCACACAAGATCCTGACAACTATTTAACTGTCCATAACTTGCGGCCCAATGTAATGCAGTGAGCCCATGTTCATCAGTAATATCAACATATTGCTCCAGTTTCACGTCTTCACGGGTTATTTCTCCGCGCCCAGCCTTTGCGTGAAAGCTACAATCGGGCTGAGGCAATTCAGGAACCCGCGCCTGCGTGTTACCTACAATCATGACCTTGAACACTTCAGAACTTATTCAACAATCAGATGACAAAATAATCAATAAACGAGATGCCTGAATGACCTAAATATTATAAAAATTGGGTAAAGTTTTACCTCTTTGTAAATTAGTTAATGCAGTACATTGAACAGATTTGTATGGTGTAAATGCACTTTTTCGTACTCCATTCAAATTAGGCGCCCATCGTTGATAACCTCCGCTACCACTTTTACTACTATCTTGGCTTCCAGAATCAAAGTCATATTTAAAACTTTCTAAATTATCTTGCTTTTCCTGTTTAATATCAATATTTTTGCCTTCATGTTTGACAGAAACACCTTCTTCCATTTTTATTTCACCAAAGATCTATAGAACAGAAATATAAATATCACTTATGAAGCAAAGAGTTTATCTCTCGATCTCTTGGTTTAAAAAAAGATACTCCAATTACTCTATGAAAATATCTTTGGTAGCAACGTAGACAGAGAAACCTATAGACTAATGATTAGCGTGGCCTCGAGTGACAAAGGTCGATAACGTAGTTTTAGGTTATACAATAATCTTTATGACTTTTAAACATATTTAGATAGAAATTTTAATTGTTCTATGAACTGAACTGAACAAGATTCACCAATCTTAAGCTCACAAAACACTTATCCTAACTTAAACCAACTTGTAAACTCCTTAGATCGCTACGAACTGTTAAAGTTGTTTAGCAAAGTGTAGTTTGAGAAACAAAAAAAAACGGCACGGAGAAAGGGACAAAGAATCACACCGCTCTGTCTCATTTCTATGCAAGACGTATGCATAAATCTATCTTTTTCGTATGCATAAATCTATTTTTTTCTTGTTAGAGAGAAGGAGAAACTAAAGCATAGTCCGCCTGTCCCAGAAAATACGTCGGTAAGTAGTATCGGCGAAGTTGTGTGTAGTGAAATATTGTATTGTGCGTGAATGTGCAAGTGGTTTAGCATCTGATCGGGAAAATAGATTGGAAATGACTTTCATTGAGACAACTTAGCGATCACAGCGCCTAACTTATTTTGTCCATATTTCTGGGACACTATTTTCTACAGCGATCGTTCTCCTTCTCTCTAGCCTCCATGGTAGCAAGCTGGAACATCCACAGATAAAAAAAGCCACGGGCAAGTCGGACTCGCGCATGAAGTGTTCTGTACCATCGTAAAATATTTATTACTATAGTATGTGCCAAATCGATTGAGAAAAACTGACAATGAACTTTCGTGTCGTTTAACCAGGGGTTACAAACCTTCAATAAATAGGCACTTTTTATATGTAGTACTTTATTTATTTATAATAATTGATATAAGAAGCGCTGACGGCTATTTATATATATATATATATATATTATTAAAAAGTTATGTAAAAGATCGCTGTAGAAGAAAAATCATCTATTGTTGTAAAGTACTTTGTTCATTTAGCAACAAAAACCATTAATTTATAACACATATATATATATATATATATATATATATTTATATCAGTAATAGGTTTTGATGTAGACCTTTTTAGGGTTCCGTAGTCAACTAGGAACCCTTATAGTTTCGCCATGTCTGTCTGTCCGTCTGTCCGTCCTCGCTTAATCTCTGTGACCGTTAGCACTAGAAAGATGAAATTTGGTACCAATATGTGTATCAATCACGCCGACAAAGTGGTATAATAAAAATTGGAAAAAAAAATGTTTTATTAGGGTAGCCCCCCCTATATGTAAAGTGGGAAGTGATTTTTTTTAATGTAAACCTTAACGTGTGATATATTGTTGGAAAGGTATTTAAAAATGAATAGGGGTTTACTAAAATCATTTTTTGATAATGTCAATAATTTCGGAAATAATCACTCCAAAAGTAAAAAACAATGTGTCCCCCCCCTCTAACTTTTGAACCATAAGTTTAGAAAATATGAAAAAAATCTGAAAAGTAGAACTTTATAAGGACTTTCTAGGAAAATCATTTTGAACTTGGATGGAAACAACAATACCCAATACCGGGAGCAGTTGCAGGAGCGCGGAGCGCTGCTGGAGCGCGAACATAATGGATACCCACCTTTAAACTCATAAGTGGGAACACCTATTGTGACGGACGGGAAACTACGGAACCCTACACTGAGCGTGGCCCGACACGCTCTTGGCCGGTTTTTCATTTATGACGTGAGTGTGGTGTGGTGTTTCTTTTGTAACGCCGCTTTTATAAAATCGACGAAGCCCATAAGTCTCATGTAAGTTTAATAGGTCATGCTTATAAATGCTGTTTTTAAAGAACACCTTATTCTTTTAATTTGGTCGGGTTAAAACTCGCAAACTATTGCTATCACTCACCGAATAAACATATAAAATTAATTTTGGATTATTACTATTATTGTTACAGATAGATAGTTATTACAAAAAAAATATAGAGCGTACACGTACAGCAAAAGTGTGGAAACATTAAAAAAAATAAACGAATCAACAACAATCAGCACAGTGCTAGTTATGTCCAAAACAAATTTTATGCAAAGGGTCGAATACTTCAGGCCTTGACAGGCACCTCCAAAGAGTTCATAATATTTCTTTAAATCAACCGCCGGAAGAATCAAAATCATTTATACAGCCTGGTACATCTTGCGAACCGGTATCAAAAAAACTTAAACGTGAAAAACAGTCTGAAATTACAGGACATATTGCAAAAAAGTCTGTCTGAAATTATTTCCCGCTTGGCAGCAGAGGATGGACTTACCATAAAGGCAATCACAATGAGTAAGTTCATTCGTGAGAGTATTATTGTGAGATATAAAATGCTTAAAAACAAGACTGATATCATGAAAATCATCTTGAACTATTATGAAGAAAAAAAAGAAGAAATGATTCAGAATTTTAAAGATTTTGTCGCTTCTGGACTTCTGGTGCACGTTTCAGCCTTTCAGTTGACGAATGGACCAGCGTCCGAAACCGAAGGTACTTTAATTTGTGTTTGCATGGTAAAGATGGAGAAGTTTTCAATTTGGGATTAATCTATATACCAGGTAAATGTGGTGCCGAAGAGACCAGGAAAATAGTAGAAGACACATTAATAAGATTTAAGTTGGTTTTTGAAAAACATATTGTGGCCACCACCAGCGATGGCCCAAACATAATGAAGAAGTTTGGTAGGGAAAGCCCCAGCGAGACGATTTTATGTATGAACCACGCAATCCATCTAGGAGTCGTAGATACATTTTATAAAAAGAAAGAGGCTTCTACCACATCCATAGTTTTTAGCTGCGAAGATAGTAAGGATGAATTCATGGAAAACTCTACTGATGATGAAACGTACTACGAAACAAACTACCAACCAATAGATGAAATTAAAAGAGTGCTTGATGAAACTAGGTTTTTAGTGAAATTATTTAGAAATAGTCCATTGAAAAATTGAATTATGTGAAATATGAATTTGGGAAAGAACTCGGTTTAATACTGGATGTTAAAACAAGGTGGAATTCCATCATTGTGATGGCAGAACGGTTTCTGAAGCTCAAAAATTGCGTGAAGAAAGCGTTAACTGATATAAATATGTTAGATAAGTGGAATGAAGACAATCTTCTTCTCTTGCAGTCAATTGTTGATTTGTTGCCGCCAGTTAAGATAGCTGTGGAAGCCTTATGTCGACAAAACGCTTCATTACTTACAGCCGAAGCAATAATTGACGTGTTACTCAAAAAAATTCAATCGACAATGACTAATAATAATTTGGCTAAGCGGTTCTTCGAAACTTTGAAAGCTCGCCTAGAAGAGAGAAGACCACAACGAGTTGTATGCTTGTTGCATGCAGTCTCAAAATATGGTCTTTTTTAACTCGAATATTAGTAAAACTGCACTAATTGGCTTTGCGGAAGAACTGTATTGTAGGCTTTTTGAAAATGTCCCTAGTATACGGTCACCAGACATGGAAATAATGGGCGCTGAACCTAGTAACAGTAGCTCTCAAGTACACAACGAGCCTAACGATGACGAGTCTTTTGTAAATCGAATGGAACAAGCAATAAAAAATATCCAGGAAAATGTACCCGAGATTTTGGAAAAAAAACAAGAGCATCATTAAAAAAGGAGTTTCAGTTGTTTGAAGCAACCGGAAAACGTACAGAAAGTTTGGAACTACTGTATAAAGTCTTAAACACAACAAAACCGACATCTGTTGAAAATGAGAGAGTGTTTTCCTTGTCCGGTGGCGTTATTATAAAAATCAGAAACAGACTGTCGGACAAAGCTGTTGACGCTCAGATTTTTTTAAAAGCCAATTTTATTAAATTAGCAAAGAAATCGAATTGTGTTAGTTGAATATTTAAAAGACTGATATGCAAGTTTGTTTTAGTGTTTATACTTACATTATTTAATTATTAAACGAATCTGTAATTATGATAATTAACAATGGTGTGATTATGACCAATGACTAGATATAGATACTAGAACTACTAGATAATAATAGTTATTAAGAATTAGTATGACTGTCAACTAAGTTCGTTTTATAACCATAGCTTAAAAGTGAATTTGTGCGTGATTGAAAGAAGTAAAAAAATTAAGACTCTCATTAACGTTAGTTATTAAGATTTAATTTTATGTGAATGTTTATTAAATGTTGATTTTTACAATAAATTGCCTTTTTTCCTCTTAAAATTTTAAATAAATATATAGCCTCTTAAAATAAAAAACAAAAAAAAATCATAAAAGTCTCGAAGTCCGGGAATTCCCGAGACTTTGATTTTAGGCTGTCTCGTGTCCTGGGAATTCGAAAGTGTCGAGAATTCCCAAACCCTAGTACGTAGCCCTTGTAAATCATATTTAGCATGAACTATCAAATCATAAAAAATCTCGAATTAGTTAATTTTTCACTGAACGTAAACTATAACTCATCTAGAATGCTCCCTACATTTCCTTCGACAATTGACATATTTAGGTACGTTAAGAAATTGGCTTAAAACTGTTCACATTTACTTTACACTTTAATGATATGTTAATGTCGTAATTAGTATAGCTACTTTCATTAAACATTTAAGATAAAAAAATGCATCAACGCGTAGCGTATTACAGTCTTTCACAAACGAAATTACCATTTTACTAATTAAAAATTACATGTGGGCAATAACGGCGAGTTTATCTCATAAAAATTAAATGTGGGCAAAAAACGGGAACTTTATCCCACTTTTGATGTAGGAAGGTAGTTAAATAGAATTAAAAAATATAAATATAAATTTCTTCACAACCTTCCGCTAAATAAATACAATGATGTGTCTTACCTGGATTGAAGAGTACCTCCTGCCCTCCCTCAATTGCATGCACTAACTACGTCACCACTAGTCCCAGCACCACTACTCCCAACACCACTATTCCAGGTAAGACACACCATCGACGATAATGTAAGACACATCATTGTATTTATTTAGCGGAAGGTTGCGAAGAAATTTATATTTAAATTTTTTTTTATAATGGATTTCCGCAAAGTAACGCCTGATTCTATCAATTATCTTAAATAGAATTAATTTACAATCACAAAATACACGGATCACAGGGAATCAACTATAAATTTTACTGAGACTAATTCAATAGCTGATAATAATAATTAATTCGTTTCCACGAATTAATTATCCGAATAGTCTAGGATGAGCTAGTAGCGGCATACAACAAGTGAACCCTGCCACGCCAGCGCCAAGACTGCCTTAACGGCGGCCGCTCCGTCCGTTTTATACAATCGAGACAAGTAGCTACCCGAGCGCCACTGCAGGTGCAATACGCAGGTGTGCGGTGCACGTGTTGTTTACAATAATTTTGACACACTTATGTATCGAAAATATCCCGGGATTTCGGAATCGAAAAATTTACTCTTCTTATTATAGAATCAAATCGGATGTAGGTATATTTACTTATTTTAACTTTTATATATAAAAAAACTCTAGAAATAATAACACACACATATATACACAACACATACACGTATATAATTATATATATATATATATATATATATATATATATATATATATATATATAAAATAAATATAATAATAAAATTTTAGTACGTGTATTATACTTAGTATTAGTAGTTACGTGAATATGAAAACGTATCAAGGCGAATTTACATGTCAGCTTGCAAAACTTTAGATGTAATTAACGGTCATACTGTGTCTGAGTTTGTAATCCAATGCTTAAAAAACTTATGGGGAGATCAATTCGACAGTAAATTACAGGATGTTTTAATATTATGTACTGATAGCGTAGCGTATATGTTAATGGCTGGAAGAATATTAAAAAATTAATTCCCCAATATGAAACATTTTACGTGTTTAGCGCACGCCCTGCATAGATTATCTGAGACAATACGATTAAGCTTTAGCGATGTGGACACTCTAATTAACTTAACAATATTTGAAAAAATAAATGTGACAGGTGACAACTATGTTTATTTTGTCTAAATATTTTAATAAAAATAACTATACATTTTAATTGTAAAATTTTAGTGCACAAATGAAACTTTTATTGTTTTCATAGATTTAAATAATATAACAGTGGTTTAAATAATATCTGAAATTAACTACGAGACATAAAAATATTTCAAGATTGTGACATATGCCAAATGTAACAAAACAATTCGCAACAAAGGATTTCTGAAATATATATTTGATTGACTGATGAAGAGCTATTGTATCCAAGCCCTATACAAACAAGGCTATAGTTTATATAAAAACAAAAGTGACAAGCAGGCTCGGGTCTTTTGAAATATTTATTTTAAGCCAGTTTAATCTCCTGACTGCTCAGACCTACATATAAGAGTTTGTCGGGATATTTTTCATATTTGCGCATGGGGATTTTGTTGTTGTTCCCACCACAGTGCCTGTTCAGTATTTGAAAAGTTCTTGTCCGCGTGTGATAACTTCAAGAGACGGTTGTTAAGGCCGCCATCGTTTGTTCTAGCGACGCCATACGTCCCAGGATTTCTTCCACTGAAGTTTCCAATTGCGGGACCGTCCTGTGACGCACCTACGTACCGACGCATGCGTCTTGTTACCAAAACAAGCAGCCGTCATATTTTGATTTTGACTTTTTTATATTTTCAGTGTAATTTTTAAGTTACTTTATTGAGTTATTTTAATTTGTTTTAAGTTATTCTTTTTGTGATTGTATTTAACTGTTGTGAATGCAGTCCGTGACCCAATCTAGTGATGGCACGGCGAAAGTGACCCTTATATGTACACTGTGCAACAAATCATTCAAATCTTTAAAAGGCCTCAACATACACACTACAAAAACACACAGGAAATGTATTAGCCAAAACAGTTCACCTTTAGACATACACCCTATTATTCCAAGTACGCCTACTTTTGCAGCCAACTTTCCAACTCCTTTCCACACATATCTTAGCCAGTTGAAAAATAGTTTATCGACAATTAAAAGAATCCTTCGAGGAGCTCGAATTACCGTTGCTACACATTTGTCACAATTAATGTAGAAATGTTACATAAGCAATTATATACTTATAATTATATGTAATACTCAAGACTGGCAGAACCTATTTTTATTTTCATACAGCACAGTACATATAACAAAAACTGATAAACCAAATTTATCCTTGACACAAAAGATTAAAAATAACTTGTGCCTCGTAATCGCAACAAACTCATCGAAAAAAAAAATCTGTGACGGAGATCTCAAAGGTGCCGCTCGCCTTTTGTTCTCCAACGAGGTGCTATCACCTGATACCCTTCAGGCCTTACGGACAAAACATCCTCCAGCTCCAGTAAACCTATATTTTCTCGACCGATCAACAGTAGGGCAAGCATGCCTTCAAATTCAAAACAAAGATGTCACGGATGCCATTTTATCTTTTAAACCAGGTTCGGCTGCAGGTTTGGATGGAATCTCACCCCAACATTTTAAAGACTTAACATCGCATTCTGTGGGTAATGCAGGTGAGTAACTTGTAAATTCGATCACTAAATTAATCAACTTAATGTGTTTACGCCCGATTGTCTTATCTCGAGCGGAGTGAATGGGACGGTTAGCGTGGTGCGGGAGGAGGAGGCTAGCGGCATAATTTGCGCAGCGAAGTCGACCTGTCTGCATCGAGCCGAGGTGTGGGAAGGTCGGCGGCGGAGCCGAGCGCTGCGCCGGTGCGCCGGCCGGCGTTCCCGGGTCGTTGATAACGATTTAATATAACCTAGACCGCCTCGAATTTAGTGTCTATTTTGATCGCGTTACGTGACAAAGGACGGCTAGGAAATTGTAATGATTAAGGGACCTTTTATGCAGTTAATTGAATCGACGCGGTGGTAGTTTGTGCTACGTTGGCCTGTGACATTGAACTTTGACCCACTGTCCTTGAGTTGTACCGCGTGTCTCTAATTAACGTCGATGGACTTGATTGTTTGAACTTAAAGACAATTATTGGATAATAAATAAGTGATAAACGATCATAGTTTCCTAGAAGCTGAGGTGTTCTGTGGCTGCTTGCCCCTTAGATGGATCCCATATTTGGTAGCAGGAGCGTGGTTTCCCGGCGCAATACGTAAAGTTGGTAGCAAGACAGCGGTTGTAACCACGTGGCTGTTGGTTGTGTTTTGTTTGCAATACGTAATAATAATTGTTTTGTTCGCGCGTTATTTGTTAGCGGATAGGATCGGTGTATAGAACCACGTAATAAAAATATTTTTTGTTTCTTTTTTTTCTTTTCTTTGGTCGCTTACGTTGTTAGTGGTAGTTAGAATTGAGCTACGCCCGTAAGGCGGCGTAAGCGGAGTGTTTAGGTTAGGTATAGCCACGCGTCAAGTAGGGTTTATATTTACCATTGCCACATGAGCGTGGCAATTGCAAATTGGTGAATTATTGTATTATCATTATTGTTCGTGTGTATTTGTTATTGCATTTGGACTGTTGGCTAAATTATTAGCGTAATAATTATTAATTAGCGTTAAGTCTCGTTAACCGACTGTAGTTATTACTCGTGGAGTAGTAATTTTGTTGATTTAATTAGTTGATTTGATAGTTGTGCGCCTTCGTGTGGCGTCTCGTTGCCCGACTGTAGTTAGTACTCGTGAGTGGTAATTGTGTTTGATGTAATTAACGTAAGTGTATCTAACTTTGAATGAAGAAATAAATAAAAGTTGTAAAGATGTAGATAGGTTTAAAGATCACACAACAGTTTCTTATAAGTGAGACATTTTATTGATAGGTTTTTAATTATTTTATTAGTTATTTTAAAGAGAATTGTAACTTGTTATTTATTTTAAATGATTATTAATATTGAGGTTTTTTGTCCCTTCAATGTGGAATGTCGATTATGTTTGGTATACTGATTACTGCGCATTATTTTATATATTTCTTAAGCTTCCTTTAATGAAACAAATGAGTCGAACACGTTAAATGAAGCAATGGAAAATTTTGAAAGGTTTAATTACCTAATTTAAATTAAAGTAAGATTGCATCATAATAAATAATGATGTGCAGCTTATTGAACAAAATTATGGTCTGAAGAAACCATTCCGTTATTGAGTGTCTTGGGTTCGAATCGATTTATACGATGATCATGAATTTGCCTTCCACTTTAGGTTCCACTTTCGTGTTTAATGAGGTTGCGGTGAACAATATATCAACATAAGTATACCACCAGCGTTTTGTATTTGTGTTAATTTGATTGTATTGTTGCGCGAATAAGTCGACGTCATGTATCTGGCACTAGCGCCATCTAGTGTCAGGGACGAAAGCAAGTGGAGCTTTCCAGAAAATTAAATCACTAATCTTTCAACCGACAGCGCCATCTAGTCTCGGAACGAAGAACTAAGCTTCTAGAAGTCGACACTCGAACTCTCGTCCCCTTGCGCGTGTTTACTTGAATATTCCGGATGTTTCGGTGCTAATTTGTATTTATAGGCGCTGCAAGATGCGATCGGGGAAGTATTGAATTTGGCGAGACAAGCGAAGCTTCGGAGCGAAATAAAGTGAATCAGTGTGATTAATTATTAGTGTTTTAAGTTTTAATTGGTGTAAAGAAAATTAAAGTGTTAATTTAGGTAATTCTATCGGCAATTTTTATTGTCACGAACCTCAAGCTCGTAACAATTGCAAAAGCCCCAAGGATCTCACAAACCCATGATGGGAACAGTCTGATCATCAAGGGCGAGGTCAACGGAATGCCTTGTAAACTGACCATAGATACTGGAGCCTCTCGTACGGTTGTTAGTTCTCAACTTATAAGTCAGTTCCTTGGGGACTCCGCATACAACCGAGAACGCATTAATTTGGTAACAGCCACCGGTCAACGTATACCCGTCCGTGGAGAGAAAGAGATGGAGTTGAAGCTAGGCAACATGATCTACCTGCATAATGTCATCGTGGCTGATATAATGGACGACTGCATTACACCTAACATCTCAGGAGTACGTGTGCTGAACCTTTGTGACCAGGAACAGATTATAGAAAAAGGCACACTGGTTGGTACTTGTGAGGAAGTTGCTACGTCGGTGCCAATATCTATCGACTGGGACCCCCAGCAAGGATGCACAAACGAGAGTGAGCACACTGTTAGAAAACTGTCGCAGCATTCTCTCCCCGAACGAAATGTTCAAGGCAAAGAAGTTGTTACTCAAGCACGCCGATGTATTCTCATCAAACAATGCTGACATAGGAAAGACTGGCTTAGTTCAACACAAAATAAACACAGGAGAAGAATTACCTATTCGTCAGCGGCCAAGAAGATTGCCGGTAGCACGTGAAAAGGAAGTAGAAACCATGATTGAAGGAATGGTGAAGGATGGTGTTATTGAACCTTCCTCTAGTCAAAGGGAAATCTCCTAAGCTTCAAGCTAAATGGGACGGCCCGTACCGGATTGTAACCAGGATCAACGATGTAACCTATCGGATACAGAAAGGCGCAAGAAGGACTCCTAAAATCGTCCATGTGGATCGCTTGGCGCGTTATTATGGGGCCGATAATGCTCGTGACGAGCATGTCTTAGGAGGGGCAGTGTTGCGCGAATAAGTCGACGTCATGTATCCGGCACTAGCGCCATCTAGTATCAGGGACGAGAGCGAGGGGAGCTTTCCAGAAAATGACATCATTAATCTTTCAACCGACAGCGCCATCTAGTCTCGGAACGAAGAACTAAGCTCCTAGGAGTCGACACTCGAACTCTCGGCACCTTGCGCGTGTTTATTTGAATATTCTGGATGTTTCGGTGCTAATTTGTATTTATAGGCGCTGCAAGATGCGATCGGGGGAAGTATTGAATTTGGCGAGACAAGTGAAGCTTCGGAACGAAATAAAGTGAATCAGTGTGATTAATTATTAGCGTTTTAAGTTTTAATTGGTGTAAAGAAAATTAAAGTGTTAATTTAGGTAATTCTATCGGCAATTTTTATTGTCACGAACCTCAAGCTCGTAACAGTATTAACTAAATTAATTGTGTAGTGTAATTTTTTTTGACTTGCTAAATAGTAATTTGCATTTGTAGTAATTTGTATTGAGTTCAATTTGATGGTATGATGATATATGATGTGATGATATATCATGATAATGATATTTGATGGATTCAATTCAACTGTATTTAGTATGTAGTTTGTATTTAGTAGTTTTATTTAACAGCGATGTCATTGCACTGTCACCTAGCCGTGTTGCGAGTAGAATATGAGTAGAAATTGGATGTGTTTAAGGATTGTTGGTAGAGCTTACTGTCAGAGTTCGTGACATTTTATATTTTTTCGAAGTAGCTCTTAAATTTTGTGTTTTTCTTAAATATTATTGTGCCTGGTTGCTGGTAACTCACCATCATCATTAGAATACGGTTAATTTGCAGCGGGAGTTTTGTCTGGCTGACGCACTATTCGGAGCGTCACTCTTGGGAACATACTTTGTGGTAGATTGAGGGCCACCATACCGCAGCCGATGTGGGTGACTTACCACCCGACCACGTCGGGTCCATCCGACCATCTGCTGGAGTCGGAACCGACTTTGCTGACCCCCCTCCTCGTCAAGTCCTCCGACCTACGCTACGCGTGTTCACATCGGGCCTATCTGTGCTTTTCGTATGCCTCGCCACTAGGGCCGTTCGCTTGAAACTTGCAAGCGCCCTCAGCACTGAAGTCTTGTGGCCACGCTGGGCCGCTTCTTATCGCGTTGCGGTTGCCGGACCGGATCCGGCCGGATTGCGGAACGGATTGTAGGGGCACTGGTAGATATTTGAAGGAGGTCATCGAATTTCTGTCCTGCAACAGGACTTATTGGTTGGCTGTGATGTCCGGGAAGGGCATCCAGGGGAAATTCGACTCTTCGGCTTGCCCACTCTGAGGCCGTGATGTGAGGCGGTGGTTGGCGTTGCAAGAGCACATCTCCGTCGTGTTAGTGGCCGAGGTCTTGGTTGGAGATTCGGTCTTGCAGCGTGCCATCGCGTCCCTATCCCAGTTGCCAATTTACTCGCGGACATAGGTCCTTATGTCCGGGACGGGGGGTTTGTTTACGCCCGATTGTCTTATCTCGAGTGGAGTGAATGGGACGGTTAGCGAGGTGCGGGAGGAGGAGGCTAGCGGCATAATTCGCGCAGCGAAGTCGACCTGTCTGCCTGATCGAGCCGAGCTGTGAGAAGGTCGGCAGCGGAGGCGGGCTGCACCCGGTCCGCCGGGAGGCTGCACCCACGCCGGTGCGCCGGCCGGCGTTCTCGGGTCGTTGATAACGATTTAATATAACCTAGACCGCCTCGAATTTTGTGTTTATTTTGATCGCGTTACGTGACAGAGGACGGTTAGGAAATTGTAATGATTAAGGGACCTTTTATGCAGTTAATTGAATCGACGCGGTGGTAGTTTGTGCTACGTTGACCAGTGACATTGAACTTTGACCCACTGTCCTTGAGTTGTACCGCGTGTCTCTAATTAACGTCGATGGACTTGATTGTTTGAACTTAAAGACAATTAATTGGACAATAAATAATAAGTGATAAACGAACATAGTTTCCTAGAAGCTGAGGTGTTCTGTGGCTGCCTGCCCCTTAGATGGATCCCATATTTGAAGAGAGGCGACGCCTTTGGATCTGCTGTTCTGCAACCAGCGGGGATGTCAGGTTACACAATTGAACACGTACTGAACATAACGCACACACACACCCACTATCCCGCCTGACTCTTCCTATGGTTAACCCTACTTTCACGGTAAAAGGTAGGGTTTGTTTGGTTCTTTGTTAGCCGCTATAGCTTAATATTCTACAGGTCTTTTACCCTCCCCTTGTCTACCCGTCGAGCTGTACTACCATGGGCCCTAGTGCAGACGACTATAGTCAGGGTAGCCTGGGGCAGTAACATTATGTATTCCAGTAATGTCAATCCAGAAATTGTTCCAATTCTTTTCGGCGCGAACCTCATTGCTCTCACCAAAAAGGGCGGAGGGGTGAGACCAATTGCTATTGGATCAACACTACGACGCCTGGCCTCCAAAATTGCTGTTAGACATATTTTACCGAAATTAAATTCGGAATTTGAACCCTTACAGTTAGGCTTCGGTGTAAAAATAGGGTGTGAGGCAGCCGTCCATGCTCTACGTTCTTTCCTAACTTATGGACATCCTGACGTGTTGCTCAAAATTGATTTCTTTCAATTCGGTAAATAGGGAGATCCTGCTGACTGAAATAAATCAACATATACCGGAAATATACAATTATCTTCTTCTCAGTTACGCTGACCCAACAAAATTGTTATATCGTTCTAATGAAATATCCTCGGAAGTAGGTTATCAACAAGTTAATCCCCTTGGACCAGCAATTTTTAGTTTAGCTATAAATCCGATAATCAAAAATTTAAATTCTTAATTCAATGTTTGGTATTTGGATGACGGAACCTTAGGAGGTGATATGGATACTGTGTTTTCTGACCTTTCTTCAATCATAAATAAATTTGAAGCCAATGGTTTGGAGCTTAACTTTAGCAAATGCGAACCTTTTATAAATAACTGCAACTTAAATTTAAATGAGGTAAAACACAAATTTAATATTTTGGCACCAAATATTAAAATAGTTAACAGTAATTCCCTTTACCTTTTAGGTTCTCCAATTTTTAATGAATCTATGTCTGAATATATTAATAATTCAATTGCTAAATTTCAAAATTCTGCTGACCGTCTCCTTGAAATTAGTCCACATTATGCACTTTGCATTTTAAAATTCTGTCTTTTCGTCCCAAAATTTACGTATGTGCTCCATTGCTGCTCCTTTTGGAATCACCCAGACCTCTTGACACACGTAGATAACTTAATCAAAATTAATTTAGAATCGATTCTTGATATACACTTGAACGAGCAATCTTGGACCCAAGCATCCTTACCCATCCGTTATGGTGGTTTAGGGATTCGCAAAATTGCCAGTGTCTCTTTACCAGCCTTCCTATCTTCTGTCCATAGTTCAGCAAATCTCATAAGTAAAATTTTTAGGGCATCCCCTTCAAACTTTGAGATTGCTGGCCTGGAAGAAGCTAGAAACGCTTTCTTAATGGCATGCCCTGGTCAAATTTTTCGGTTTCCTCTAAATTCACAGAGGAGCTGGGACGACACAAACTGCAAATTGACTTATTACAATCTTTTGAGCTTTAGTACAGGTTCGGCGTGTGCTAGGCTTTTGGCCGTGGGTACGCATGAGGCCGGCTACTGGCTTCATGCGTATCCTTCGTCAAATACAGGAACATTTCTTGAGCCTGACACGCTTCGAATCTCAACCTGTCTACGGCTTGGGGTTCCAGTCTGCGCTCCTCATAAATGTCCGTGTGGCAGTGACGTCGACAAGCTAGGACATCATGGGCTATCATGCCAAAAAAGTACAGGTCGCTTCTCGAGACATGCAGCACTTAACGATATCATACGCCGGTCTCTTGCCACCGTCAACGTGCCAAGTCTACTTAGCCGTCTGGTATTGCAAGAGACGATGGCAAGAGACCGGACGGTATGAGTTTGATTCCATGGAAGATGGGCCGGGTGCTGGTATGGGATGCAACCTGTTCAGACACGCTGGCCCCTTCCCATCTACATGGAACCAACAACAGAGCTGGTGCGGCTTGTGAAGCGGCTGAAAAAGCTAAAGTATGCAAATACAGGAGTCTAGGTTCCGAATATATTTTTGTCCCTTTCGGTGTCGAGACCCTTGGTCCGTGGGGTCTTATTGTTATAAGCCTTTTTAAGGAAAAAGCTAAAAGGTTAATCGACGTCACAGGAGACCGAAGAGCTGGCAGCTACCTCGGACAAAGAATTAGTCTGGCTATTCTACGGGGAAACGGTGACGATCTGAACGATGAAAAATATATTTTAGTTATAATAATATATATTTTTAAGGTTTTTAGTATTAGAACTAGAATTTAGAATCTTGTTTATATTATGTTATGTAATATTACTATGTTATATCAATGAATAACAAGTTATCAAGAATCTTATATTTGAAATTAATACAAGTAAAAGATTAATAAAAATACTGTATTAACATTGTAAAGAAAATATTTTTAGTCTCCAAATAGGGAACGTATTTTTAAGGAGTTATATCCAGATTTACTCTGGCCTCCAGATTCAGTCAAGTCGAATTCCTGCCGCTGCTGGGCGGTGCCGTTAGCCGCACTACCCTTCCCATTCTAAAGTTCGCTTAGGGCAGCTGAATCGAAGATGGCCCATTTGCCCACAGCCATAGCACCTAGGGCTGTATCTATTATTGCGGTCGCAAACTGTAGCTGCTGCAAACCTCCCTGATGCAACGGGAACGATGATCCTGCCGCACGGCTTCAACCTCCAGTGCATGGGCTAAGGCTTCCTTGAGCGTCACGTGGTGCCCGAGCCTCTCAGCAGCTCTGACATCCAGGTCGCTGATGCCGTCGATGAATGTCTGCACCAGGTTCCCTTCAATGAGTGCAGGTACAGACTGGTATGCTTTTCGCACCAGCTTCTCCCCCTCAAGAGCCTGCTGCTTTAAGCTAAGAAAGATGTATTCCAGGTGAACGTCGCCGTATCTCGCCTCCAATGCCTCAAGAACCTGCTCATAAGTCACTCCCTTACTGACAGCTTCTAGAACAGTTAAGGCCTGGTCACGCAGGCCTAGTGTGAGAGCAGTCATGGCTTGAATTTTATTCGAGCCGTTCGCCTTCATAACAGCTTCGAACTCGATTTTGTAGGCTGACTAGGAAGAAGTCCCGTCGAACGGCGGCACTTTGAATCCACGAAGTGAAGGTGTTGTAGCTTCTACGGGAGCTGTTATTTCATCCCCAAGTTTGAGGTCGTTCAGCGTTTTCTTCACGTCAGCCATCACGTTGTCAACCCGATTGTTCACGTGGTTGATTTGGGTTCCACGTTCCTCGATTCGGGTTTCAGCTTCCGACAGGCGGTTGTCATGTTGAGCAACCCTATCTTTCACCTCCCTTATCTCTTTCCCAAAGGTAGCGTGAAGGTCCTTCATGAGGAGCATCTGCTCTTCCGACCAACGAGCCTGTTCCTTCTGTCGGCGGGCCTGTTCCTCCTGTCGGCGGGCCTGTTCCTCCTGTCGGCGAGCCTGTTCCTCCTGTCGGCGGGCCTGTTCCTCCTGTCGGCGGGCCTGTTCCTCCTGTCGGCGGGCCTGTTCCTCCTGTCGGTGGGCCTGTTCGTCCTGTCGGCGGGCCTGTTCCTCCTGCTGCTCTTTTGACCAACGGGCCTGTTCCTCCTGTCCGCCCCGCAGCTGCTCTTCCAATTGGCGTGCCTGTTCCGCCTGCTGGCGGGCCTGTTCCTGCAACATCATCATGAGAGCACCTAAGTCAGGTACTGCAGGTGTAGGAGCTGCTGACGGGCCAGCCTCCGTGGTTGGCAGTTGGAACCCCGACGTCTGCGGCGTTGCACCACCAAATCTTCTCTGGTCCGTCTCCTGCTGGTGTTGACTTCGGGTACGGACATCCTCCGTGTCGTCCTTCGGTAAAATCGGCATGATTTGATCCCACTTCTGACACCAATTGTTACGAGCTTGAGATTTTTGACAATAAAAACTGCCGATTGAATTACCAAAATTTACACTTTTATTACCGAACACCAATTAAATTTTAAAAGACACTAATAATTTTTTTAAATTAATTATTTAATTTTTTAATTATTTATTTAACATATTATACATGATAAAGAGGATATAATATGGTACAACATAAGCTTAATGAAAACTTTACCGGTACACGGTAAAGTTTTCATTAAGCACACACAAGCCGCCGACAAATTTTTCAAATATGAGCTACATCTTAATCTACAAAATATGTTTAATGCAACACTAAACAGCAATTGGCACGGTCAACACGCGGTAAATCGGCAATATATACGTAGTTACCTCATAGTGAACAAGAAAGGTCGGTCGTTCCTGCGTTGCGTATACAGGTGGTATCAATTAGTTAGTTACTTAATATTTAATAGTAGACGAATATAATGATTCTTAGGTTGTATATCATATAGGTAAATTTAGGAAATATAGTTAGTGGGGATTATAGTATTTAATTTTATTATTTTTTTAGTTTGAAGTCTGATATAGACAGTTCGTATAATAGTTTTTTAATTTGTGTTTAATATTTTTATGATTAATTTCATTTTGAAAAGATATTGGTCTATGATTAATTAAATTCGGAACCATGTATTCTAAAGTACGTTTTCCGTATAAATTATTATAATTAGGTTTGTCTAATTTTGGCGGGTTTGGCGGGCACTGCGGGTTTTAGAATAGTTAGAAATGCCATATTTTTTTAAATCTTCATTAAAAAATTCTTCATTTAAGAGAGTATATTCTACTTTTTATGCACCGGTATAATTTTGCAGTAATCGAATAGGTTATGGTAATCAGAATTCCTGTGTAAGTTTTTAACTTGGTCTGGGACTATAGTTTTTAAGATGCGTAGTTGCAATAAATAAACGTTATCTAAATGTGATTTGTAAGTTCGCCCATAACTAGACAAGCCATATGAAATTTTAGATTCGGCCAGTGATTTATATAATTGTAGCTGAATTCTATAGGGGACTTTAATAAATTATGGAGAATTTTGCCAATATGCTTCGAAGTCTATTACACACATCCTCAATATGATGTTAAAAATCCTAAATTAATCACACTGATTCAGTTTATTTCGCTCCGAAGCTTCGCTTGTCTCGCCAAATTCAATACTGCCACGATCGCGGCTTGCAGCGGCTTTAAATACACCTTCTTCACCGAAACATCCAGAATATTCCAGTAAATACGGGCGTCGACCGACCAGGCGCAGAAAGTTCGAGTATGGGGCTTCTAGAAAGCTTAATTCTTCTGTTCGATACAAGATGGCGCTGTTGGTGGAAAGTTCAAGATTGACATTTTCTAGGAAGCTAGACACAAGATTCTAGATTCTAGACACTAGATGGCGCTAGTGCCTGGTACTAGACGTCAACTTAGGTGCGCAACAATAAGTTTATTATTACTTTATAATTTTCAGGAACAGATGAAGGAAAGAGTAGTTCATAAACATATTAGCCGTCAAACAGAGTAATCTTATTTAAGTGATTCCTACAAGTTTCCTTATTTAAATTATTAGTTTTGGTTGAGCGGCGGGCCTAGGAGTTCCCGAGTTCAATTCCCAGGTCAAGCCTTGACCCTATTGTGCGAGATCTTATACTAGGTGGACTGTATACGTGGATGGTTTCTTATGCCTCAACAAGATGGCGGACGTGGCACGCGACAACCTTGGACAATGCTCTCGCTCTTCCATATCTATAGCTTGCCAAGGTTAGGAGGGAGTTCTACTTGAGCCAATAAAGAGAAACAAAATGGGGCGGGTTAGCTAATAAACAAAAGGCTCAAGTAGCAAAATTACTGGAAACACACTTACCGGGGTGTGATTTTGATGCTGCGGACGACGCTTCTGTTGTGGTGGTGCGTTGAAAACAGAAGCTGCCGCGACGTGAGGTGGTTTCTTCTGGGGCGCCCCCAAGATGCGATCCAGGCTAGCCGTGCGAAGCAAGAGCGGTGCGCGACGATATCTCACACTATGTGAGGCGGTTACTTCTGGGGCGTGACTGCTCCAGGTGGTGCAGTCGAAACTAGCGGTGCGCGGCAAGAGCACGCTCGAGGGCAGCGCGCGAACCTTTATTGGCTTGGTTTTCCCACCAATTCGTCTCGGTGGGGGCGCGCGTTTTATTGGTTGAAAGAATCGCGTCACCTTTTGGACCCCCCCTCCCCCTTCAGTGTTTACGAAAGGGATATGAGAATACAGGAAGGACGGACACTTGGCGAGCAATATACCCTAGAACAAAATTAAAAATACACAAATCATTTCCGCGTAACCATCCCCCCCCCCCGGCTTGAAGGGTCCCCTTCAAAGTAACTAACGCTAAGGTTAAACCTAATTTTCAACTATAATTTCTAATCTAGAAAGCTAATTCAAACTATTGATTGGGCAAAGGGCAGAAACGGGTAACAAGGGCGCATGTAAGACCCAGTCGTGGTCCTAACGCGAGCTACCCTAGTTACCCCGTTGGCTCGAAGGACCAGAAAATGGTTGAGCGGCGAGCCTAGGGGTTCCCGAGTTCGATTCCCAGGTCGAGCCTTGACCCTATTGTGCGAGATGTTATACTAGGTGGACTGTATACGCGGTAAAACTATAGGGTGCCGTTGATCGAAACTCAACTGCGAGCTAGACAAGGGCCCACCTACTCTAACGATTCCATCTTGTAAAAATGGTTTAATGCGTTGAAAAGCACGACTGCAAGTTCTATTCGATTGTAATCTTGTAATTTCATCGGAAAAATGTGCACGTTGAAGTTCACGCAACACTAGCAACTCAGCATAGCTATAATCGGACGCCACGATATACAAACGTCGCGGTAGAAGCTTTGCGAATCGACAAACGTAAATCACGCTATGCAATAATTTCGACCAAGAGGATAAACGGTTCGCCAAAGCAATGATTGGAGAACCCTCGCTCGAAACGTTCGCAATCAGAGCGTGGCTCTTCTCTTCCGGTGGTTGGGACACTGACGAAGGGTCGAAATCGGTTATTGGCCACTGCGAGGGTTCCAAGTGAACCCAAGAAGGTCCGTGGAACCAAAGCGGGTGGTCCATTATTTGCATCGGAGTGAGTCCACGAGATAGACAATCGGCAGAGATTTCCGTACCGGACAAGTGATAAAAGATCCGTGATCCTAACTCGTCTTGGATCTTGGCCACTCGGTTCGCGACAAACGTATCCCAACGGTGGGGTGAAGAATGAACCCAACATAAAGCGACGGTTGAGTCAGAAAAAGCAAATATTCTTTCTATGTGAACTCTATCACTACATGCACTGGTAACTGCGGTGATAAGCTTAGCAAGGACTAATATCGCACAAAGCTTTAGCCGCGCGGGAGAGACAACCTTACGGGGGGAGACCCTTGACTTAGAGCTAATGAGGCTGATCGAATTTCTACCATTATTCTGGACGTGAAAATATACAACGCCCCGGTAAGCCTTCTCGCTAGCGTTTGCAAACCCAACGACGGTGATGACGCTATTTCTATCGACATTTATATTACGTGGTATTTTAATTTGGCTTAGTAAAGGAAGTCCTCTCTAAAACGTAGCCACGAACGAACAATGCTATCAGGCGGCGGGTCATCCCAATCGCATTCTCATAACCAAAGTTGTTTAATCAAAAGCTTAGCGTATAGCACCACACACACAGAATCTACGTAAATATTTTTTATGTGATCACTTATGTATTGTATACGTGAAAAAAGTACGTCCCTCTTGGCGTAAAGAGTTTTAAGTTTAATTTCATTTCCACTAACTGCCATCTTGAATTACTCTAATTAATATTAGATTATCACGAACAATATCGTACGACGTTGGATGACGAAAATTTCACAATGCGTTAATGTCTATTAGTGCCGTATCAGGACGTTAAATTGAACACTTTGTCACTACTATATTATTATTTTTTTTTAGCGTGAAGGTAAGTTGCAAAACAAATGAGATAACACACGCGGCGACTAGGTAGGAATTTAGAACTTGTATAAATGTTACAAATAGCGGAATAAGGTAAATAGAAACTAAGCGGGTCTAAGTATTTAAATAAATAAGTATCTATTAACCTATGCGAATAAAACTAGCTTCCAAATAAATTTCTATTTGAACATTCAGCATAATGTTGATGTTAAATGAAGTTAAATTTATCCAGTATTAAACTAGAGTGCATTGTCCAAGGAATTGTTTCAGCAGTTCGACTCGATGAGGCTACAGGGCATCAGTTCCAAATCCTGCTCGAAGGACCAGAAAATGGTTGAGTGGCGGGCCTAGGGGTTTCCGAGTTCGATTCCCAGGTCGAGCCTTGACCCTATTGTGCGAGACGCTGGCGCGACGTGAGGTGGTTTCTTCTAGGGCACCCCAGAGATGCGACCCAGGCTAGCGGTGCGAAGCAAGACCAGAAGTAACCGCCTCACATAGTGTGAGGCGGTTACTTCTGGTCGTGAGACTTCTGGGGCGTGACTGATCCAGGTGGTGCAGTCGAAACTAGCGGTGCGCGGCAAGAGCACGCTCGAGGGCAGCGCGCGAACCTTTATTGGCTCGGTTTTCCCACCAATTCGTCTCGGTGGGGGCGCGCATTTTATAGGTCGAAAGAATCGCGTCACCTTTTAGATCCCCTCCCCCTTCAGTGTGTACGGAAGAGATATGAGAATACAGGAAGGACAGACACTTGGCGAGCAATCATCAACATCGAACAAAATTAAAAATACACAAATCATTTCCGCGTAACCAAGTTTTATATTCAAATTTAAATCTAATGTTTAAATAAACTTCTATATTGTATTAAATATTAAATGGTTGTAATGATTAAAATAATACTTATATGAAAAATAAAGCAGCCATTATGTACGCTGTTTTCTAGTTCTCATTTCACCAGAAAAACATTTTATGAAAAATATAAAATAGAAATAGGTATAATATACTTAATTTCTACTAATCTATATTTGGTTAACATTATGTAACAAAAAGAGTTCCGGGGTAACTGTCCATAGCAGTAAATTTTATTATCTAAAGGTCATAGCTCAAAAATATAATTTTCTGAACAGATTATTGGGGGAAATTGTTAAGTTTATTCGGTAGACTCACCTCTTCAGATATTATTGGGATTTCGTACATTTTGAATTAAAATCCAATAAAAAGGCTTGTATTTTTTTTAATTATTTTAGAGTATCGTCGTAAAAATTCGGTTAATTTTTGAAGTTATTCAGTTTCATGCACAAAACTTAATATTTTTTAACCTTTTTACCAGTTCCTTAGCAACCATATTCGATAGTACTTCTAAGTCAGTGCGTTTTCAGCTTAGACAGAGAAACCTATAGACAAATTGACGCCTTCTTTTGCATTCGCACACGAAAGAGATAGATTTATGCATACGTCTTGCATGGAAATGAGATAGAGCGGTGTGATTGTTTGTCCCTTTCTCCGTGCCGGTTTTTTTGTTTAGCAAACTGTAGAGTAACGATTTAAGGAGTTTTACAAGTTGGTTTAAGTGAAAAAAAAAGTGTTATGTGAGCTTAAGATTGGTGAATCTTGTTCAGTTCAGTTCTTAGAACAATTAAAATTTTTATCTAAATGTGTTTAAAAGTCATAAAGATAATTCTATAACCTAAAAATTCGTTATCGTTCTTTCTCACTCGAGGCCACGCCGATCATTAGTCTATAGGTTTCTCTGTCTACGGTTTTCAGGCTGTCTGGTCGTCTATACGCCAGTATATCCTAATCTATGACATTAATAAACACCGTAGACAGAGAAACCTACAGACAAATTGACGCCTTCTTTCGCATTCGCACACGAAAAAGATAGATTTATGCATACGTCTTGCATAGAAATGAGATAGAGCGGTGTGATTGTTTGTCCCTTTCTCCGTGCCGGTTTTTTTCTTTAGCAAACTCTACAATTTGCTAAACAACTTTAACAGCGTAGCGATTTAAGGAGTTTACAAGTTGGTTTAAGTGAGAAAAAAGTGTTTTGTGAGCTTAAGATTGGTGAATCTTGGTAAGTTCAGTTCTTAGAACAGTTAAAATTTTTATCTAAATGTGTTTAAAAGTCATAAAGATTATTGTATAACCTAAAAATTCGTTATCGTCCTTTCTCACTCGAGGCCACGCCGATCATTAGACTATAGGTTTCTCTGTCTACGATAAACACAGAGTACTTTGAATAAACTGAAGTTAATCTATAACCACAGAATAAATAATAGTATATAACGTAGATAGAGAAACCTATAGACTAATGATTGCGCGGCCTCGAGTGAGAAAGGACGATAACGTAGTTTTAGGTTATACAATAATCTTTATGACTTTTAAACATATTTAGATAAAAATTTTAATTGTTCTAAGAACTGAGCTGAACAAGATCCACCAATCTTAAGCTCACAAAACACTTTTCTCACGTAAACCAACTTGTGAACTCCTTAAATCGCTACGAACTGTCAAAGTTGTTTAGCAAAGTGTAGTTTGCTAAACACAAAACCGGCACGGAGAAAGGGACAAACAATCACACCGCTCTGTCTCATTTCTATGCAAGATGTATGCATAAATCTATCTTTGTCGTGTCCGAATGTGAAAAGAAAGCGTCAATTTGTCTATAGGTTTCTCTGTCTACGGTATATAACTACTTATTAGTTTGTTCCACAAACTGAGAGTACTAACGTGGTTTGTGCGTAGACTTCGATTCTCTGTCTAAGACAGTTTCAGTTTATACAAAGTACTCTGTGGTCTAAGAGTTTGTTGAACGTTACGCATAGTCAAAGAATATTTTTTAAATGCAGTGTTGCCAATATTTGGGGAATTCCCCAAGCTGTGGGGAATCTCAAGTTGATTGGGGATATTTTGGAGATTCGTATTATGTTGGGAAAATGTGTGTATTTTGAAAATCAATAGCCCGGGTCAAGTCAGAACACTTTTTTAAGAAATCTAAATACTTATCTTAACATTTTTGTTAGGTTACTTCTGGATGTCGAATGACTCCTTTTTTTAATTATCTTCATTGCACCACTTCGAATTTTCGGGTTTATTTCGGCAGCTTTTGTGTATCACCAATTTTTTTTTACTTTTAAAGCAGAAAACCGCATTCGTATGAATTCGGATATTGTGGTACATTTTAATCACACAAGGAAGTTAATTGAAAACACTCCATGGAGTAAAATGCTTGTTACAAAAATATGGAAAATGTGAAAATAACTTTTCGGTAACAATAAATGTAACTTAAAAATGTGTGTGTGTGTGTGCGTGTGTGTGTGTGTGTGTGTGTGTGTGTGTGTGTGTCAACTGAGACCCACGACTGGTGTGACACAACCTTACAAACGATTATTGGTTGCGCGGAAAACCATTCGTATTTTTAATTTTATTCGAAGGTAGGCTTGCCAAGCATTCCTTTCCTTCACCTATTGTCCCTCCGTACACACCGGGTTGGTGGGGTGAGAGGGGAAAGAAGATAATTCTAGAATGTCGCGTGACTCTCGCAAACCAATGAGAAGCGCACCCCCCACCCCCCGAGACGCCTTGAGAGAAGGACAGAAGTAATATAAGCGCGCGCACGGCCCTCGTGTGCCCTCTTCTTGCCTTTGCGCCGCTGGTTGGAATCACACCGCCTGGGACAGTCGCGTCCTAGAGGGCTCTTGCCCACGCGCACCGCTAGTCTTCCACCGCACCACCTGGAGCAATCGAGCTCCAGAAGTGACCGCCTCACCTAGTGAGATATCGTCGCGCACCGCTCTCTTCCATCGCACCACCGACCAGGACCGCATCCCTGGGGCCCCAGGAGATCCGCCAGAAGTAGCACCGCAGCGTCCAAGCCGCATCGAAGTCACACCCCGGTAAGTGTTCTTCTTCCTTATGACGCCTGCTTGAATATTTGTGTTTTATTAGTTAATCCGCCCAATTTCATTTCTCCTAATGTGATCAAGCAGAATTCCTTCATAAACCTTGGCCAGCAATAGGTTTTTTTTTTTTGGAAGAGCGAGTGCATTGTCAAGAAACCGCATGCTACGGCCGCCATTTTGTTGAAGCAGAAGAAGCCAACCGCGTATACAGTCCATCTAGTATAACATCTCGCGTAGTAGGGTCAAGGCTCGACCGGTGAATTGTGACTCGGCAACCTTAAGGTCCGCCGCCCAACCAATTATAAAATATATAGATTAGTAAATTACGGTAAATGAACACATTTTTATATTACTGAAAGCATGCATAATACATTTATTTATATTAACTATATAATTTATATTCAAAATACATTACATAGTCATGGAAACGTAAACATGCGTTTATGTTTCCATGACCACATTAGGTAATGAATACATAACGTAATGCATAAAGTAATGTTTGATTTTACTCCCCATACATTTTTATATCCCGGGTTTGTATGATATGGAAATCGATTCTTAAGGAGTAAACTCCAATAAACTCCAAAAAATATGTCTTATAAAATTAGTTGCAACTTGTTACATTTCTTAAAATGAAATTGAGGGGAATTTGTGGGGAATCTGTTGATTTTTTTTACCACAAAATTGAGGATTTTGACTCAGAATAATTACTAGCATAGAGAGAGTCCCAAAAACAGATCCAAACGTCATGTAACCGAACTCTCTACGCATATGACATTTCCTACAGGATAAAAAATATAGTTATATGAATGTCACCAATCACCATCTCTCTTTTACAAGGTTGTAGACGTTTATTTTATATACCATAGACAATTCTATTGATGGTACCTATTTTTTTATAGGATTGGGTGACAAACGAGCACACAGTCCACCTGATGGTAAGTGGTTGTTGTGGCCCATAGATATCTACATTTATCTTCGATTACGAATCAAAATGCAGATGCGTTGTCACCCGTGAGGACTAAGATGGAATGCCTCGTTTCCATTAAAAAGGGTCTCCGGTTCTCTACACTCACCATACGAAACACAGCAGCATCAAGCTACCATTTCACGCTGGTATTCTGTGAGAGCGTGGTCCTTATCCGGTCGAGCCGACCCATTCGTGTTACAACTATACTACATACTAATATAACTGCAGCATGGCTCTACCACGTACGAGACCTACGTACATATAAGAAACGTACCTATAAGAAAGAACATTCTTATCGATATACACGTTTTACCTATGATTCAATAAAATTCAGCATTTTAATAATATTTCTTAACGTTTTCAATAAATATTAATTTCGGATACCAACAATAGAAAGACTTGCTACGGACACAGTGTTCAGCGATGTTACTTAAAAACGTTTGATTTAGAATCAATTTTGCTAACTTTTGTTTAAATTTGTGTGAATTTTGTAATATAATAATAGCTGTATTCTTTCGATGCAATTACTCTCATCCAGTTTTTTCCATTTCTTTATCATTTTTAGGCATACTAAAACAACGAAAATATAAAGGAGAATGTCCATATGGGGTTATCGACTTTGCCGATATGCCTTAAAACCGCATTACTGTTGTTTAAAATCAATTTTATATTTCAATGTATTTTAGCAATTATATATAACAAATACAGTCTCATTTTTACAAAAAAGCCGACTTGTTATTTTCAAAATAATGTGAAATACAGTTTACTTACAGTGATAATGTAATTTAATTCTAGGATAATAAAAACGTATAAACCGGTGGTAGCTTACGAATTCTGAACCATGTTCGTTACGGGAGAATGGGATTTGCATCCTAGTATAAAACAAGGCATCTCTATTGATATATTTTATTTAAAGATATAATTTCATAACAATATTTTTAGTTAAATATTAAAGACAGCAGACGTCTAACATAACAATAAATTATACGACTTAATTAAAATTACATTTGTCAAATAAATTAGCCAGTACGATCATGGACAAAGTAAATACGATGTTATTAACTTTTTTATTAAGAAGTGTAAAAAGAGACCAAAGATGACCACTTGAAATTCTTTTTTCCACGCATGAATTATACGCAACATCTTTGAATATATTAGTCTCTTTTTGACTTAAGCCCATTTTACACTATGGGATATAATATAATTTGTATTAAATCTCGAGATATAAATTAATACCGCTCACCGTACTTTTAAGTGGAACCGTTTCTACTGAGATATAATATACATTACATCCCAAACTATAAATATTTTTTCGATAGACCGAGCGATATTTTTAATGTTAATTTTTAAATTTTTAAGTTAATCGTTAGTTTCTCTATGTAGTCTGTGATTTTTATATTATATTTTACCTCCCGTACCCCGTACACCCTTCCGCGCCTCCGCTACGTCCTCAGCTCGTCCATTAATGAACGCACACTGGTTAAAAGATATATCTCAAAGTGTGAAGGGCCATCGTGGGGTATAATTTATATCCCGGGATATAATATATATTATATCCCATAGTGGAAAGCCAGCTTTATACGAAAATTAAATTGGAGAAAGCAAGCCAGCTATATTGACTCAATTTATGTAGGATTGTAGGTTTTCTCTATGCATACGTATGTATGAATGAATGAATGAATGATTATACTTTTATTGTACACCAAAAACAAATATACAGATAACAAAACACAAAGCAGATTATAATATTATGTAAGTACAATTTGGCGGCCTTGTCGCTACATAGCGATCTCTTCCAGGCAACCAAAGGTGTAAGGATTAGAACAGTGAGAACAAGGTAGGTGGTGCAATATAAATATACATAATATAATATTAATACACGCGATTTATAGACAATACATGCAATAAAATAACATACAAATAATTAATACATGAAATTATACAAATTGCTAAAATATAATAAAAATAAAGTAAAACATATATATAAATATACATATATATATATATATATATATATATATATATATATATATATATATATATATATATATATATATATATATAACAAAATTCCTCAAACAATAATATAAAGCAGATAAATACAATAGATACATAATCACTTAATTTATTCTAACAGTGTTCAAACGACTGAGACAAGTAATGCTCTTTAAGTAGTCGCTTAAATATAACAATAGTTTGTGCTTCACGTATACGCAACGGTAGTGCATTCCAGAGTTTGATAGACTGGACAGTAAAAGAGTTATTAAAAAAAGGAAGTATTGTGAGTTGGAACCCTTAAAATGAATTTTCTTGAAGAGCGTAGAGGTTCTCCTGGAAGCTCTACAAAATTAAACTTCTTTAGATAGGGAGGTGTTGAAGGGTGAAATAATACACAGTACAGAATAGAAAGAATATGCATATTCCGGCGAAGTCGGATAGGTAACCACTTGAGACGTGAGCGAAATTGGGAAATATGGTCAAATTTGCGCAATCCAAATATGAACCGAATACTAGTGTTTTGAAGTCTCTCAAGCTTATTTAGCTGGTTCTCGGTTATGTCTACATAGCTTGCGTCAGCATAGTCGAGAATCGGAAGGAGAAGAGACTGTGTGAGCATAATTTTTGTAGGAATGGGAAGAAATGATCGAAGGCGACGCAGAGAACACAGAGCGACAAAGGTTTTCTTACTTACCTCATTCAGTTGGCGTATCTAATTTAAGGAGTTATCGAAATAAATAACAAGATTTTTGACATTGTCAAAGTAAGGCATTACAATTCCATCGAATTCGATAGGTGGTACGGAGAACCAGTCAATTCTTGAGATAAAGCTCCGGCTACCAATAATAATGGCCTGTGATTTTTTGGGATTGACTTTTAGGCCGTATGACTTACTCCACTCATGAATAATATTTAAATCGTTATTCAATGTAGAGATTGCATTCGGCAAATTCTCAAGAGTTTACTGGGTGTAAATCTGAACATCATCCGCATACATGTGGTAGAGAGAAGATATTTTATGAGTGATTGAATTTATGAAAATGGAGAAGAGTAAAGGTTTTGAGTATTAAACCAAAGGAGACGGCATCGCAAGGCATACCCCTCTGTAGAAGGTACGAGAGTCCGACTCATACTCGTTATATAAAACTAGTTGCTCCGCGTCGTGCGTCATTTAGAAGTGATCGTGCCAGTAATTCGAGCTCCGACAAAATGCCGAATTGCAGTGTATTTACATGAAAAAAAAAAACAATCAAAAGCGTCAAGTATACAAAAGGACAATGGACTTTTCATCTGTGAGTATCTTTAACATAATAATTAAGTAATTTTATCATTAAAACTCGTACTTTGTAAATATTATCGTCAAATACCGAGTGTGGCCATCATAGTTCATAAAGTGAAAAATAATCTAATTTTAAAAAATATAATTTACTACACAAATTTATATATATTAACGAAAATATATTTTCTAATAACTATATATTATGAATAATAATCATTACATATAGATATGTAGTGGATTTTGTTATATTATATATATTCAGCTCAATTTTAACACGATACTGAATATTATATAATTAAATATAATCAATAACTAGTATTTATTAAAATATTATACAAAATACAGGCCAAATAAGTCAAATCGAAACTTGCTACCTCGCAGCAAAAGTGTGCAATTTTTATAAAAATAAACTGGTATCACTGCAACCGAAAGTATTGCACTATAGTGATGAACGCCGCAAATTTAGCTATCGATAAGTTAATTAACCATGCGGGTTTGTCTGCCGAACCGGTTTGTAGTTTTTATTTAGATTTTATAATAAAGTATTACAAAAAGTAGTAAATTTTTCTATTATTGGTTTGTTATTACATATTTCCAAGAGATCCTCTTAGGCGACACACTTGGATTGTAGCTTGTAGAAACCATGAATCTGACACTGCAGTACCAACCTTGAACTTGTGGGAGGTAATGTTGGGCTGTAATTATATTTAGATTAAATATTTTTATTTACCTTTGACACCAATATTATTCTACTTGAAAATATTTTATTAAGTTTACAAAAGCACTAACCTATCAAATTTAATTCATATATTTATATACCTATTATTGTAATTGTAAACTTAATGTAGTATAATTTTTGTACGCCATAGATGGCAAAGCATGTAGCTCGTTTTAAGTTTTTTAACACTTGTATTTTATTTACTTTATATATATATATATATATATATATATATATATATATATATAGGTAAATAAAATACAAGTATATATATATATAGCTTGATGTTCGGCAAAATTCCACAAGTTATCTTGAAAGTCACAATTCGAAAAAAAATCCTTATATAGCCCGAACTAGTCCTACTTCCACTGCGAGTACGAGCCAACACTGGAAAATTAGAATGACAAAATGCCTTGACATAAAAAACAATAGCGTAAACAGGCTTCACAAGTTTGCAAGAAATACTATGCCCTAACACTTAACTATTACTCACCAAAAGTCTGTCGCTATGTACGTATAACTTTTGGAACATGTTTGCCTGCATCCGTACATTGACTAAGTGGTACACTACCATCGATCGCCGACCAGGGTTTACTCAAGAAGCGCTGACGGCATTAACATTGAGAGCGGAGAATAACCCTGATAATTTTTTTATTGTACCTTGGTAATGGATGAAGTGAAAATCAAGCAATTGACAGAATACCATGCTAGTAGCCAAAGTCATTATGTATATAACCAAAATGTCTTTTAGAACTTGCATGGTACTCCGTCAATTGTTTCTTATCAGGGTTACTCTCTAGTCTAAGTTTTAAAACAGTTAACGCTTTTTTTGTGTAGCCAAGTCGGCCATAAATTGTACTGTACCACTTTGTTATCGTATGTGATGAAGGCAGACCAATTTCAAAACTTTTGATATTTCGCACATATTGTTAAACTTTCGGTGAATAGTAATGTAAAGTTAAAGCAAAACATCTTTCTGGGGAATACTTAGCCCTAGGTAGATGTCACGTTTTATTTTTAAGTAGCTGTCTGCTTAAATTAAACTTTGTTAAACTATTATATAGTGTAAAAATTTTTTGTTTTCCTAATTTATTAAATATTTTCCAAACAGTTCGTTTAATAACTCTTTAAAATCAAAAACTATTTTTAATTAGCGGTTTTGTGATAACGAAGCTTTATAATAAAAACAAAAACTTGATTAACACCATCTAAGACGATAAAGTGATTGGACTTTTCTTTTCAAACAATCTGATTTTTAAAATAAGTTAACTAAACCTATTTCGATTTGTTAAATGTTTAAAATTTTATCCTGCATAATGTAAAATAAACCTGTAGCAAAATAATAAACTTATTTTCAATAATTTCTAAACTTTTTTCCGAAGAAAATATCTAAATACATTAAAAAAAGAATTTCAAATAACACCTTGGTATTATTTATCTATGTATTACTTTTTGTATTACTTATTGAATACTCAATGTATTACTTATTGAATACTATGTATTACTTATTGAATACTCAAAGAGTAAAGGTGACAACACGCCGCATGTGTATGTAATTACTCTATGGAATTTTATTTGGATTTTCGGGAAATTTCACAAATTAATGCTGGCAATGCTGTTGAAACGTTACTTTAAATTTTGAAAAGAACATTTGAAAATTTGAAATCTTTTCAGACTACAATATTATTCATATAGATAACTGTCTATATACTAGAGAATATTATTGTTATACTCATTCATGCAGAATTTAAACTGCTTAATTGCTTTTCATATTCTAATTGCATACTAAAAAGAAGATCCTTAATTTATTAGAAAATCAGGTTTGTTTATGTATGAATAAACTCATAATGTCAACAAGTGGGCATACAGTGCAGCAACAACAACAGTTGCAACAAGATCTACAAAATGAATTAACGTCTACAAATCAACTTTTAAGGTTAATGTATGTATGAAATATAAATTATTTAAATACATATTAGAATTTATTAAACTTGATGTTTTTCGAATTCAGATTTTCAAAATAATTTCTACGATTTTAAAGTTGATTCTTTTCAATCGAAACCTAAATTTTATCACAATGATGAAATCACACCTCAATATTTAAGTGAAAGTCGGTATTTCCTCCTATTACCCGATTCGATTTCAATTGATTAGTACAATTATGTTTGTATTCCAGATCCATTGAATTACAAAAAATTAAGCATTTTACTGCTAGTGGCGGAGAGTTAGAAAGCAATATTTTGAAGGTATTGATTTTTTAATTATTAAACAATTAAATGATTTTATTGTACATGATATACAACAACACATAAATTTGTAGTGTTTATTTTCAAGTGTCACTTATTGTATTTTATGTGTATAAATTATGAATGCAATACAGTTACCATATGTTTCTTAGTTGGGAGTTCTCATTGATGTTATATATTATGGCCTAGTCTTTGCCGTCCATCTAAAAATTCATTGTTTATTCATTATACTTAACACCATTATAATTTGGTAAGTACATATTAATATAATATGATAATTTAGTACTTCAAGCTTTTCTTGTTTATATTGTCGCAATAGTAATCACATTTAAATGAAATAACTAATCAATTAATTGAAGATTAGGCCTTACCTTGGGGGAGGCCTATGTTCTGCAGTGGACTTGTGAAAGACTGTAATGATAATGATAATTGAAGATTGATCTTGAAAATCTGCGCTCGGTTAAACAAGAATCTATTCTATTGGGTTCAATACAACATGGAAAAATTGATGAATCAACTTGCCTACTACTCTTCTTCATTGACTATTATGTTTGGTTACTAAACTGCTTTAAGCCTTGAATATAATTCACAAATTTTTAGTAAATGTCCTTATGACAGAAACACCCAACAGGAGCATGTTTATCTGCAGAGCTCGAATTGTTTACAAAGACATTGTCTATGTAACATCCTATACACTGGCTGCTGGGATTTTCTCTTAATTAATTTATGTATCCTCACATCCATATAGTCATCGTCTGCTGGACACAGTGGGTTTTAGATCTACAGCGTCGGATAACTAGCCTTTTCGCATATACAAGCACTCCGTATAAGGTTACAGACCGCACAATATCCGTATAGACTCCACTCTGGTTTATCGTTGGCATAGCACACAATATCTAAACCAGCGGGAAATTTAACACAAAGAATCGCATCATACAAGAATAATTAACTTTCAACGTATATTGTACAATTATCATTGCTGCTTTTGTTCTACGTTGACAAACTCGCCAACCAATGTTATGTAAATCATTAGATATCATTGTGCTTTGTGCGTATGTTTATAATACAATAAGATGTGGCGACATCGGTTTTGGAAGTAATCGAGTGCTAATTCATTTCTATTGTCTTATTATTACTATTTCTGTAGCTTTCATACACATCCGCGGCTCCACCAGCGCCGGCAGCAATATGGTGGCTCCTTTTTGGGAGAGGATTGCTCCTCCCCCATCTCCTTCTCAGATATGGCGCACCAGAACTGCATGGCGCGCCTTCCTCCACGGCCTTGCAACTACACCTGGGCTACAGATGCCCCCATGTTCGATGCGCGATAGCCATGGGGCCAGGGAAAACGAGCACTCAGAAGCACTAGCGTTTCTGACCCTAGCGGCGGATCTGGTCTATGGCTCCGCCTACAACCAAGAGTCGACTGCGCGGGGTAACTAGCGTAGTGCCTCGCAATACCTACACTCCTCTCCCCCCGCAACCCCACCACCACAGCAATAATCAGTCACAGGGGACAGGACGAGTGGCGCATCGATTTACCAACACTCCTCTTTCTCCGGGACTTCACCTCTGCTGTAGCGGTAGGGGAGAGGACAACCCTCTCGCCCGCAGGCCACCAAGGCATCTGAAGTGGGCTTGCCAAGCACAATTGGAGTGGCCACCTCAGGCCGGCCCTTCACATCACGGGCTAGCCATGTGGGTTCCTCTTTGTTCACCGCGGGTGACAAAGCCACGGCTACTAAGCCCCCCTTCCCGCCCCCGCCAAGACAAGTCGGGAACTCGTTTGTGGGGGGGGGGGGAGCATATTGTATACTTATTATAATTGCATAATCACTGATGTTTTATAATATATAGCTAATTACTCTAAATATTCTGAAATTGTTGCTGTTGTGAAATGGGTCTCGGGGTGTGGTGAGGATGTCTATAGCTTAATTTTTATTCATATCTTTATTCGATGATTACGGGCTTCTTATTGCGATTTTAAATTTTATCATTTCAGAACGCATCCCTCATTGAAAATTTAGCACGTTTACAACACGTTGACTTGCAAAACTTACCTTCAGTTGCGAGAAGCCGTTACGAAGAGGGAAATGGCAATATGTCACCATAAAAGTATAAACCAAAGAAGATATATTATATTTTAAAATAAAGAAAGACATAAATAAATACTGGCTCAAGATTTATTTATATATCTTAGAGATTAAAATAATTAACAAATTTTACATCACATTAAATTAAATTATTATTTATAACATGTTTTACATGCAAAATAATTATTCCAATTGGGTAAAAATTATATAGTTACTAGGCGTGATTAAAGCATTCAAAATCTGTTTCTTGGAAACTCCTCGAAAAATTTGACGTAAAATTTAACGGTTTTAAATTGACAAAAACATAAGCAGGTACATACATATCATATATTATTTTTAAAACAAAATGGTTCCTCATTTATAAACACAAACTACATATTCAAGGCAGTAAAACCCTGCATATTTCAATTATTGAGTTAGAGCCAAGGCATTGGTTAATATTAGTTACTTATTTTTATAAATCTATCTACCTACATTAAACATTTTAAATTATACATACAACAAAGTGAACACAAATAAAACATGGAAGAATTCCTATCTACGAAAAATGACCCATCGCAAATTGAGCTAGCTGGTGCGTTTTACGAGCTTAGTTTGAATAACTTCACTATCTTAATAATGATTAATTATAATTATTTGCATTGCTCCATGTAACACGTCCCTGACAAAAAAGTGACTACATTAAATAAACGTAAGCGACTTTGTATAGAAAAAACAAAACTATCTTGAAATAAAGTCAACTTTGGACTGATTTTAGAAAATAGGGTGACAAACAAGCACATAGTCCACCCTGGTAAGTGGTTGCTGTGGCCCATAGACATCTACATCTATCCTCGATTACGAATAAAAATGCAGATGCGTTATCACCTCTTGGACTAAGATAGAATGCCTCGTTTTCAATAAAAAGAGCATTCCGGTTTTCTACACTCACCATACGAAACAGCAGCATTAAGCTAGTATTTTGTGAAGGCGTGGTCCTCCTACCCTGGTCGAGCCGATCCATTCATGCTACAACTACAAGTATAATTCAACACTCCGCTCGGCGCGCGAACCCTACCACACGACACAAACCCCAGCCGCTCGATGAGAACCGAGAGAAACCAGCAGTGAACGTTTCTATGAGCGAGGTGTCATGTCGCGCGGCTCAGACACGTGGAGAATATACAGTAATGTAATAATTAACTGTTAGCTAATCAGAGATGAGTTTAATATGTGAAATTGTGCCATGTTGTTCTCTTGAAGTAATACTACCTTGTTCTATTTGCGTTCATCGTACATCATCAATAAAAACCCTTTAAAATCTAAAGTATTTCATATTAAAACCTTTCATAATAATTAATTGACTCCTAGTTTAAAATTCTAATAAATAATATGAAACAGTTATGTATAATAATCGCAGTTTACAGCCAGTATATAATTGTTCTTAATATTGTTTCTTTTTAGTAGCTTCAACAGTATTAACTATTACATTTTTGTATCGCAATTATGCTGGCATACAATACATAGCAATGGGAAAAAAGTTAAAATTACTCGTCCAAAAATTAATTTGAGCTTATTATTTTTTTATGGCTATCGTATGTAATGATAATAATTGGCCACACTGATTCAACGAACAACATTAAATGAGGATTTGACACTGGTAAACAAATGTGCATTAACCTTTTAAGAAATGTCCTTTAGTATATGTTCGACTAACCAAAGTTTTAATGAGCATTTCTAGTGTCTTATTATATGTTAGCATCTGGCTTCAATGTAAATGTTGGATACGTCAAAACCATTGCTTCATTGCCGTTCGCTGAACCATTCCAACCGGCCCAACAAAGAACAGCCTTTGTTGCTATTCGTTGTTCCGATATAAAGTAACATGAAAAATGTAATATTTTGTATGAATTCATTTTGTAAAGCCATGTGGTAACAGCTTACAGACTAGATAAACTGAAAACACTACTATTATCAATGTTGAAAGACCGCAGTCTTTTCTTTAAATCTTTGTCTTCGAAGTGCTTTCTCTTCTGCTTCACGGCGCTTCTCTTCTTGTTCTTGTAAGATCTCGTCATGAAATTTGTTTTTCTTTGCTAGTTCTTCTATTTTTGCTTCAAAGAAGTTTTTGGCTCCATTAACACCTACTTGATCGACATTAATTTCTGTTAATCTTGCTAATGCTTCCAAACCAGAATCTATTTCAAGTTCACCTAATCGAGCTTTCCTAAATAAATAAAAAACATTATAATATTATTATTAGACTGTAATGGTGAAACAACAGTTAAGTAGGAATAAGTTATTCTAAGTAGGAATTCTAGTATTTTCACTCGAACTCAGTTTTAAAATTCCGATACAAAAAATTTGAAATGCATAATTTTAAAACTGTATTCTTAAAGAATATGTAAAAGCAATTTCTGCAATAATGGGGTAAACTTATACTAATTTTATACAATTGCCAAAGAATCATCTCAGGCGATCGCTGTGAATTTCACAGAACGAGTGCAACCCGAATTAGCCGGCAACAATGAAAAGTTGCAATTTTAAGTGCTGATTTACCTCGTGCTCGGCGGTGAAAGAAAACGTGAGGAAATCGGCATGCTGAGTAATTAATAAATTTATTCCGCGACACTCACTGGGACAGCGTGGCGAACATTAGCTTGCCCTAAAACCCTATCATAAATGAGAGGGAGGCCTGTGCCTAGCTCTGGGAGTTAATTAATTGTAACTTTAAGCGCTCGCCTTAAAATTTTAATTCATAGAACGCGATTCAACCGCTAGTAAGCGGGCGTGATTCCCATTGAGTTGTTGGCATCAATAAAATTGTGAGAACTCCCGCCCCAGTCGTCGTATATCAACGAGAACTAAAAATCGATACAAGTGCTGCACTGATTTACCACGTGCTCGGTTATGACTTATGATAGAAATATCGTAAATCTACATATTATCATGGGTGTCGTACTCGTATAATGTGACAGAGCGAAATGAAGGTACAAGGCGCGTTGCTGCTGCAGAAAAAATAATTGTGGAAATAGGTATCGTTTTAAATTTCAAACAGTTAGCTTAATTAGGAATGGTAATGTATTCATTGAAATTTAATGATATATAACTTTCAAATAAATTTTTCGGTACGATACGCGCGCCGCCTACTGTAAGTTAAACGCCTTAATAACTTACTATGCCTATAACCTTCACGGAAGTGCAAGCAATGTGTTGACAAAGTTTTACCGCAATGTGATGAACGTTACGGCAGCGCATTAAATACGAACAAACAAATATTAATTTTTATATATTAAGATATAAGTTTACTACAAATTAATAATTTTGGTTTTAGATTTTAGTCCTTGTGCTGTAGGATACTTTATGCTCGGTACCCTATTGGCATATAAACGATATATACCGTAGATAATACACTATATATCAGAGATATGGAGTCTCCATGATCAAAAATTCCAAACACGACACACCTAGTAGTACTCGGCGACCAGTTCCAATAGCGATTACCAAAGCAGAAGTTCAGGTCACTCCGTCAAGTCCGGTGTTAAGGACTCATCATACCTAACAAAACGAGCCCAAGCACGGCACACCTAGTACTACTCGGCGACCAGTTCCAATAGCGATTACCAAAGTACACCTTCAGGTCACTCCGTCAAGTCCGGAAGTAAGGACTCATCATACCTAACAAAACGAGCCCAACCTCGGCACACCTAGTAGTACTCAGCGACCTGTTCCAATGCCGATTGCCAAAGTACACCTTCAGGTCACTCCGTCAAGTCCGGAGGTAAGGGCTCGTAATACCTAATAAAACAAGCCCTAACTCGGCAGAACTTGTAGTACTCGGCGACCAGTTCCAATAACGATTACCAAAGTACACCTTCAGGTCACTCCGTCGAGTCCGGAGGTAAGGACTCATCATACCTAACAAAACGAGCCCAAACTCGGCACACCTAGTTCTACTAGTCCAGGTGTTCCAGTATTAGTTACTGAAGTTCACTTTCAGGTCACTCCACCAAGTCCGGAGGTAAGGTCTTATCATAACTGACAAAACCAGCCCAAAGTCTACAGCTAACTTCTCAGTGCCAGCGAGGGCTCCCAGTGCAAAGCAGTCTCTAGAGTAGGTATTGGTATTTCGTAACTAAGTCTAATTACTCTATATATCTAAGGATATTTTTGAGGCGTAAGAAATCAAAAACAAATTCGATCTTTCAAATTATCAAAATAATTTTATTTGACTACGATTCCCGCAGCCAACTGTGCGTACACTTGTGTGCGTGACTCATGTCAATGTAATAGTTCGATTCTATACCTATATCAATTTTGTAAAGGCGTTCTTAAAAAATCTTTACGTAAATACTGCGGCAAAAAGAGCGACACGTCTTTACAGCACCAGGCCTCGGCCGGCAGCAATATAGTCAGTAATCTATGGCCGGCAGTGACCTCAGACATGCACAAGCGTTTACGCAAACATCCGTACGTATTATTTCAGAAATAAGAATATGCGATTTAAAAAAAAAACTATTAGTTGGACTAAAAAATTAAAACACTATAACGTTAATATGTTGAATGTATAAAAATCTGACAAAAAATCAGAATGATTGCATGTATACTAGTATGGTTTTTACTAGTTAAAAGAAATTTTTAGAGGTATGTTTGTGATTTTTTTCTATCGTATTAAATTAGTGGTATCATGTTTTCAACACACTATCTAACTAGCACATATCCTGGACAATATCATATATTTTTCTGGGTTTGTTTACTGCAGTGGATCATATACTTTGAGGCATTATAAAACTTGCGTTTAGGCTCATGCCTCGTCTTAATAGATTTACTCTCAACCTTTTGATTTTTTGCTCGAAGTTTAGTTTTCTAAAAACGATATATCCAAGATATGCGTGACTAAAGTAAAGAATACAATATGCTCTTTAAAAAGAGGTCATAAGTAATTTATTACTAAGCTTTTTCATTTCACATTGCTATGCTATTTTGAAAATGTAATTGATTCGACTATTTTATTTTAGTCATACCTAAGTATATCGTGGAGCGAAATTTTTGAAAAAATTGAACTGAACAAAAAATATCGATAAATGATAAAAAAAGTTCATATTTACTAGAGATGGGTCGAATTAGAATTTCACCGAATACGAATATTCCGCCGATAGTTCGGTAAAACTTTTACCGAACCGAATATTCGTCCGAACATTATTCGGCAGGATCACCTCGGTACCTAACCAATTTATGTCGAAACTCGTTACCGTAAAGCAAGCAGGAATAGCGCCGGACCTTGCACCTCGCTCCCCCGCCACATCTGACATGTTATTGCATCATCTAGTACTGAGCAAATTGCCGGCACTTGCTTGTTTTGACTATTTTTGTGAAAAAAAAATGTATTTCGTTATATTTTAGTGAAAATTGATGATTATATTGGAACTAAATCTACAGTGCCTCAAAAACATAACGCTAACAAGTAGATTTAACCCATAAATAAAATATACTTTCAACTGTAAAATTATGAAAGACATGGCATTGCTCATAAATGTTTTCAATACAGTTGCCACCTTGAGTACCACTTTAACGAATGTTCGGTTATTTATCCGAATATTGGGTAAAGCTGCCGAATACCGAATATGAAACAGATTGCGCGGAAACTGTAAGTACCTATCTAATATTGCTTTTGTATGTATAAGAGGTGGGAGCAAATTTATCAAGGATCATTTCACACCTACACACTTTTCAACCGACTTTAAAAACGGAGGAGGTTCTCATTTTATTTATATTGAAGTTGGTAGTACGATTTTTTTTAATTTTACCGCGTTTTTTTAATTTTTTTAAATCGCGTAAGTACATTATACAAAATTATTATGGAATGATTAATGTGAAACCTCAAAAGGTATTTCTTAGATTTGGTGGAGTATAAGTATAAGAATTTTGATCTTATTTTAGGAGTCCCTCTATGCTAGTCATTACTCTTAGTTTGTCTCTATCGTGCTTATTGATCGTCAGTGCCAATCATAGAATACTATAATTATTATATTATTATTACTATAATTATTATAGTATTCTATGGTGTCAATTGTGCCATCAAGATACGGTCGCCGCGCTCAACTTTCGTTTCGAAATTTTTAATGATAATTTATTTATTTATTTATTTATTTAAAAAAAAAACCAACAACGATTTAACAATTTTAAGGACTTAAAGTATACAGCTTAAATGTAAGGCCTATTAAAGGTTTTTTCAGTTATATAAACAAAATATATTATGGACGGTACAATTTAACTATTCTTTGGATTTATTATAATATAGTACATACTAATAATGACAAGATGAGCCAGCAAAATCTGCAAAAATTATAAACGACGTTTAAAAACTACCAACAAAACCTCATCGGTAAGCAACTCGGAACATTTGTAATTTTACCAAAACAAATCCAGTTAAATCGTCTAGTTTGACCATTTTCTGGTGCCGCCAGTTTTTAAAAAAAAGAAGAAAAAAAGGATAGACAGTAGCTAGAACAGATAGCCTTTTGAACCTTTTGAAGTACAAAATCCTAAAAATGGCACTTGCATTTCTAAATCGGAAGTGCTCGGTATAATTCGAAGACTGCTTGAAATTCGCAGCGCGGGTGTCCTCATGCGAAACGACCGTTGAACCTGCTTCCAAAATTTATAATTATAATATATACTTAGTTCATAGAATTCTATATTTATATTGTTAAAATAAATATTTTAACAATAGCAAGCTTAAAGCTTTAGTATAGTTCAATAGTTTTTCGCCGAGGCTGCTTAGTGCTTAAGAACTTTTAACAACCTAGAAGGGTGCTGAGCTTGACTAAGGCGCGTACAGTGCTATTGGAAGTTTCCCTAAGGCTGGCCTTAGTCTGGGACTCCAGGATCCACCCACCACCTAATGCCTAATGCCTACTTATAGCCGTGAGCTAACCGACAGTTAGCCCAAAATCCTACCGACGGCAATCACCACCGACTGGCCTGCTTATTATCCGCTTTCTTCGTTAGCTAGCTGTCTGCGACTCTGCAGGAACAGCGCCTAGACTTCGCCTACCTACGTCAGGCCAGTGATCCCCTTACTAGAACACAACTGTATGTGTTAGTAAGACTATAAATAATTTTCATTACGACGTTAGTTAAAAAAATATTAACTGTTTTATGAACTCTCCCGCGTTTTGAAGCAACCTAACAATCACATAGTGGCGCAAACGCATGCAAAGGCATAGCCAGAATATATAATTGAGGACGCTGTGACACATTGCACACTTTATATAAAGTTTTTTTTTGTATCACGCGGAACCCTAAAATTAGCCATAATTTAATAAAGGGCACTTACGAAACGTTTTGCATTGAAATTCAAAAGATTGATAAAATAAAAATATTTTTTATTGAAGTTTGAAATGCAAAAATGACTTATTTCAGGGAATTCGATGTTTTTATTAAAATTACCTACCAAGCGGCATGCAACGCGCATTTATACAAAGGCTGTTAGACGCATTATGCTCTAAGATCAAGTATAAAGGAAACTGTTTCTAATGCTTAAATAAAAAAAATATGATTGCATTAATTATTACTTATGGTGTTTGTAGCGGATGCCCTAGTTTTTACTTTAACTTAAACATATAGGTATGTACAAGATTTAAGACCGTTTTCATTAACTTAGATGTTCAATAACATGTTCCTATTTATGTCATGTTTGAATTATTACTTACAGTGGAAATTAGATCACTGAATTCTTTAACGGTTACTTACCGGTATATTAGTAAGAATTCTCTGAAACTGATCTTATTATCTCCATCTTCGTCGACTTCCGCGATCATTGCTTTTAGACCCAGATGTGTTTGCGGCGCGCCAAGTCGCTCCATCATGCGCTTCACTTCCGTCAGATCTAGAAAACCATCTCGCCCTTCGTCGAACCTGGAAATGAAAGTTCAATAATCTTACCTACAAATTCAGTCATGTTTTTTAGTATAACATTATTATGACATACAACTGTCTACTCGACGGCAACTTGTTACTGCAACTCATGGTCATCTGCTATCAATATTAAGAAAACAAAACAACGGATGCTACGGGATAAGCCTTACAGTCGTTAATTTTACTGAACCTTCCAGATTGCCTCGTCGAGTTAGCGGTTGTAAACGCGGTTGCTGAATATGAGGTGACTGGTTCGAATTCAGGCTGTTCTGTCAAGAAATTTGTGTTGTTTCATCCCCATGTCTCGGAAAGTACGTAAAGCCATTGGCCCTCCGCCTAGGGTTGCCACCTTGTTTTAAAACAAATATAGTATTTTTCCCAAAAAATATGCAAAAATACAGTACTTTTGAGAAATTCAGGAGAAAAAAGTACACATTTATTTTTAATCTTTATGTATTTTTTCATATATATTTGATATTGCTCGTCGCTTTGGCCGTCAATTATCTGTTACCTTTAAAATAATTATAGGAGTCTGGGCAATTTAGATTCATAATAAAATAAATTATAAAATTAATATATGCTCTATATCTTTCCTCTATCAATTTTGTATTGATGACGATAAAAATTCTTTCCGTAAAACTTATATGTTCCAGACTTCCAATCAAAAGTTAATATAAAGAACCGCGACACTTGAATGAGGGATAAAAATATAGTATTTGTCGAACTATATTATTTTTTCATAATATATATATTACAATTGACTGAAATATAGTACGATACTATATATTATAGTACGGGTGGCGACCCTACTTGTCGGTTTAGTTCAGATTTACATTTTTCGGTCGATTTGTGAAAAAAATGAGTGCGAAATCATCCATATTGAATCAAAATAAGCGAATCAACCGGAATGTAGCAATGAATTTGAAGTGCCTTGATTTGCCTACCAAAATTACTTGCCAATTAGTGCAGACAAGCACAAGGATCTTATGGACTTAAAAATATTTTGTTCCGTTGAAGCACGAGCCTATTTTGAAGGCATTACTCATATTATATAGTATACTAGATTTGGACATTCCCTGTATTGTATGTGTAATGATTTCTTATATTTACGCGAACACTACACATTGATATAATAACTATACAATAATACTAGTTTTTACGGAATTTATCGCGTATATTTAACTTTTTAAATACCCGACGTTTCGAGCGCTTTACAGCACCCATGGTCATGGGGGGACTGAGATGTTCATACTGTGTAGATCGGAACAAAAGTTAAATTTTAATCTATGGTAACCGCGGTTAACTATGACATCTGGACGTTGAACATCTCAGTCCCCCCCCCCCCCGTGACCATGGGGCTGTAAAGCGCTCGAAACGTCGGGTATTTAAAAAGTTAAATATACGCGATAAATTCCGTAAAAACTAGTATTATTTCAATATTGTATGTGCATTATAGTACGGGTGGCAACCCTAGCTCCGCCTTATCTCTCTCCGGTCGTATCGTATGAGAAATTCTGTCTGGAGGACATTAACTTTACCATGACCCTCCTTATCTTTTAAAATCGAAACACTACAGTGGTTGCACCGTTGCTTGCCAGTAGAAAAGGGTAATGGGTTCATACCTACCCAGACCGACTACTTATAGAATAAAATGTAGCCCTACCACCTAGGACACTTCCTTTCTATTTTGTCTCTGTACTAAAGGGCTTTTACTTTTATAACTACTAATTAATAGAATCAGGCGCTACTGCTAGCAATCTATTGTATTAAAGACTAGCGTTCCATCCCGGCTTCGCACGGCTGTATTCTGGATTTCAACAACAGCTCCATCTAACGGGTCCGATTGTAAATAGTTTATAGATCATCCAGGTACCCACTCAAATACACGCAAAAATTTCATCAAAATCGGTCAGCCATTTTCGAGTTTTTGCGAGTCTAACGGATAGCAATTGATTTTTATAGATAGGATTTAAAAAATTTAATGTGTAAGATCCTCCCTTAGCCAATTATTTTTTAACATCTTTAACTATTTAGCTAGATCTAGGTGCTAAATAAATCAAAACTGACAGAAAAGCAGGTTGTATACAGACAAGTTGTGTTGTGTGGTATTTCCAGTTTCGTGGAGACATTTTAGAAACTATTGTAAAGTAAAGTAAAGTAAAGTTACAGGGCTGGGCACAGGCCCCCATTTCTGAGAGGGTTTTAGGGCAAGGAAGTGTCCGCCGCGCTGCCCCAGTGCGAGTTGAAAGAGCCGTGGTAGCTCAGATGGTTAACGCTCGCTGTAAATATAACAGAACACGAGTAACCCGGGTTCGATCCCCGCTGGCACCATTGAAATTGTTAATTGCAATTTTAAGTGCTGATTTACCACGTGCTCGGCGATGAAGGAAAACATCGTGAGGAAACCTGCATGTCTGAGGAATAAGGAAAAGAAATATTTCGAAGACATGTGAAGTTCGTCGAAACTTTTGTATTTGTATTTATTTCCGTTTGAACAAACACCCAGACTTATTATAAGTTATTGTAAATCTAAGCTGCGACCCTGCAATTTGCTGCTCCAAGATTTAATAGCTACGCGACTGCCGACACCGAGCCGCAAATTGTAGCATTGCGGATGTTTACCCTGAGATTTCTTGATGCGTCAACGTCATAGTTAAACGCAGGGCTGGCCACGGACAGGCAAATTATTTTAAATAAATATAATAAATGATATTAATAGTTACTTTGCAACCTTCCGCTAAATTAAATAAAATGATGTGTCATACCTAGTTTGAAGAGCACCTCCCGCCCTCCCTCAATTGCGTGCACTAAACCCGTCACCACCAATCCCAGCACCACTACTCCCAACACCACTACTCTCAACACCGCTATTCTAGGAAAGACACACCATCGACGATAATACGACACGTGTTTCGCCTCTACAAGAGGCATCTTCAGGTGATGTTGACTCTACGGCGGCTGATCGCTAAGAAATTTAAAATTAAATAAATATAGTACGTGAGGGTAACATGGTCATCCGGTTAATATGGTCACTTTTTTATAACTCAGAAACTACAGACTTGTTTGAATAGACTCTGTGATACAATAATTCTTCATAAGGCAATCAAAAAGGGTCATAAGGACACTGCTTCATCGACGCCATTTTGACAGTTGAAATTATAGTACTATATATTTTAGTCGAATTTAGTATTGTGTGTTCCTACTTAATTGGTACCAGAGCTTGTTTGCTATTTTTTTTTGTTAATATATGAGTATATAATTTTTATAATATACGACTGTGTTTGTCACTGTTCTCATTTTAATATATATCGTATATACTTGATAAAACATTATATTAGACTGTTTAATTTATATTTAACAATAATTAAGTGCACACAATTAAAGCATCATTTAACACAAACAGCATTATTTACATATCTTCACAAAAAAAAAAATCAGGAATTTTACTTAACTGTGTTACGTATAACTTACATATGGAATTTCAATGAATAGCCTACATAGTCTCTAAATATCGTAGGTACCAATTCATTAGACTAAATAACGTCATAACCTGTGTAGTCTATAAGATGTGAAGTACCGTTATGTAAGAAGTTATTTTCATAAAGAAAGTGTCTCCGTATAGTGAATGCAAATGTCGTATGCATTCAAATGTAGGTACTTCACTTTCCTCAGTTTCTTATGAAGCATCATTGATGCTAATGGATATCTAATTATGATCATATTCTGTTTAAAATTAATATAATAGATGGTGTGATAATGCAAACATCTTAATCGCTTTATATTCGCTATTACGTATAAGGGAAAATCGTGCTGCTTAACTTTGTTTTTTGCAAAGGTATATACGTTAAGTATAATATGTGTATACTTAACGTATATACCTTTGCAAATGTACATTATTAGTGGTACATTATTGTACATGGTATACGAACATATACTTAACGTATGTATGTAATAGCACAGAATAAACATTGACTTATATATTAGGTACTAGCGTTAGAATAAATAATATGGTAATAGTCAATTTGCAATTCACTTATTGTATTTTGACAAGATAATAAGAATTTTATATTCGAAGACAATGTTTAAAACAACGGTTTTCGCTTAGTACTTCAGTTAATCACAGAATAAATAAGGAGTTAATAAGAATCTATTTATATAAAACACAAAAATGTTTCTACCTATGTCCGTTATAGCCTGAAACCATCCAACCGATTTTGATGAAATTTTTTGTGTGTGTTTAGGGTCCCTAGATGGTTTATATTCACATTCGGACCCGATAGATGGCGCTGTTGTCGAGATACAGACATCACCCGTGCGAAGTCAGTGCGGATCGCTAATTACGTAATAATATATCGAAGACCTCATAGAACATAGTCGTATTTTCGAAATTATTGACAATATAGATAAATATTAGACTTACAATGAATATTCGGCTATTATTCGGTATTCGGCTTCTTTTTCCTATTCGGCCGAATATTATTTATCTGGATACTATTCGGCCAAATACCGAATACTTTGACTACGATGTAATGTTGTAGTTAGATAATTGGTAAAATAAAAATATTGATTCATTTTAAAATGATGTTAGTATATTTATTATAATCATTGAAGTAGTCACAGATACAAATCGGCTTCCGTATTATAGGAATAAAAAAATTATCACATAAAAGTCTATGTACCTACTTGGATTATCGTAATAAAGTGGAAGATTATGATGCAGAAAGACTAATTTTTCTGCATATTCAGGCAGTAGTTTAATAATTTTTTCTCGTACACAATCTCAGCCCAACTTCCGAAAATAGACGCTCTGTATAAACACTTATACTTCCTTCCCGGGCGAATACTTTTACCTATAGAATTCTAACAGAATTCCACGGAATGAAAAAAGCCCATAAGCCCAAGCATACACTTTTTGCTAGACGCCTCGATAATGCTTGTCTCTTCATGAAGCATTGGACTAGCAAACACATTCATTATCATAATTATCATTACAGCCCAAGCCCATTACATCACAAGTCCACTGCTGGGCACAGGCCTTCCCCAAGGAATGCTGGAAAACAGTTCTCAACCACCTGCATCCAACGACTTTCTGCACCCTTTCCCTTTACAGTTCGTTGTCGGGAGCCACCCTACATTTTGTTTGCCCGTACAAGGCTGCCTTATAATTAAAAAAAATCTATATTTTATGAAGGCCTACGAAGTCGCCGCTTTAAAAGTTATTATTTCTATACATATGTCTAAGCGGTTAGCACCGACTTTTGAAGCTATTATATGAACATTATTTTTTATTTTTAGTTCTTTGAAACCGGGTTTTACATGGCCACAGGATATTTTTTAATACAATTTAATCGGCAGCTAATCTTTCTAAAAGGCTGGCAACGCACCTGCAATTCCCCTGGTGTTGTGGTTGATCATGGGCGGCGGTAGTCACTTACCATCAGGTGAGCCGCATGCTCGTTTAACCCCTCTTCTTTAAAAAAAAGCGTCAAGATGCTTTTAGAGTGCTGTTTGTGTCTCGTATCTTTGACTAAGATTCTTTAACCATTTTCAATGTTAAACCATTCTAAACACAACCGTACATGTCTTTTTAAACACATTTTCCTTAAATTTTTCTCTGTATTAGCTAAAGAGTTGCCAGCACTAGATAGAATAAGGTAATAGAAGCTAGGATATCTGTTATCCCATTATCGTGCGAGACGTCTAAGTCATTACTGGTTTTATCGATAGATTCTATTGGAGATTAAATCAGATCAGACTTTGTTGGACTAGATATGTCAAAAACTACTTTATTCATGATATATTATTACAGATATCAATATAAGATTCTGTTCTATTGACCCATCTATTTCTGAGACGTGTAGTAGGTATAGTAGTTAGGCACTCTGCCAACTTAAATTTCATAATGCGCAAAACCATTTTTTTAATAAATTTGGTAAGTATTAGTTTCCTACGGTGAGATATCACGTGGAATAATGAATGAGAAATTTAACAAAATATACTTCAAAGGCACGTTTCTTTCAAACTCCAAAAAACCTCTCAGAAAATGAAAGGAAACTTAAGTACAATAGAAGGCCGTATTAGTAAGTACTATTATTTTAATTTTAGATAAAACGTGGAGTAAAATATAGAACTTTTTTATTTTCAATACGTTAATTTATCTTTCTGTAAGTAGCAAGTTACCTTTCTATTAAGTACTGAGTAGGCGCGGTATTACAATATTCACTACCCCATATCATTCCGTATGTGTATAAGAGGTGACAGAGTAACACAAACAAATCAGAACATAAGCATCAGCGTCTTCCTAATAGTTCTTGTAGTGTTTATTCTATGCTAATAGCGACTAAAAACTGAAAATTGCGGTTTCCAACCCGCTTACCAAGCGTGGCAACTATGGCATATGGGGGATATATGACGCAATCTATGGGGGATGTCTATTTATATTTCTGTTTATGTTCAGCAGTGGACTTTAATACGAGCGGGCTGTAACGATAACGGCAACGGTAAGTAACAAATTAATGTCTTTTGTTCTGTAACATATATTTTAGTATATGTTTCCTGAAAAAAGGGTACATATTTGTACATTTTCCAAGTACGTAATATGAGATAATATTCTAGACGTATCTAGTATATATTACGACAAATAGTACAAACGGACCCCTGTATCCGTTCAGCGGTAGATATGCTTTAGCATTGATATCTCTGATCGCAGGAAATACAATAAACAATATAATCGCATCCTTCTAGGGTAACTTTCGACACAAAACGAAGCTATTGTAATCCAAAGTAAAATTATACTCGGTTTGGTGTCAACATCCTATTCAAAAAGTTACGATGCGACAAACTATCCGCCATTGAAGTGCAGTCACTGGCAAAAACATGTAAAGCCACTTAGCATAACAGATAGCGGAGTCGCGGATTAGGTACAAATTGCTTTGTTTCGCTACGATATGCAACAAGGTGAAGTAAGTCTAATTTCTAACCTGAAACTTGACAATGTGAAAAATTGAGAATTCTGTAACATTTAGCCAATCGCCTAGAAACCCGCTTTGTAGTCGGAGTTTTAATTTGACAAAACAATTACACGCCAGACGCAATTGTAATTAAAGAATTACGTTAACCGAATACCATTCAGATTTCACGATACAATTGGATTATATTCTTACGTTTGCATGAAAAAAATGTGTATATGAATTTGCAAAATAAATGCTTGCTTACCCATTTAGGGCATTAGTGGATAATTACACTTCTTGCTTCTATATTAAGCTACAAAATTACTCTCAAAGTTGAAACCAGAGATAACGTTTTTCGTATCGCGTCGGTTATTTTTATCACAATACCCCAAATTAATTTTTAAACGTTAATAATTTTACGAAAATAAAGATATTCACTGCGGGAGACGAAAACTCTTTTATATTCGTCAACGTTTTATATTTGATCTTTGTCTTCTGCGTGTAGGTACAGTAACCAATAAACAGGTCACCACTTCCCTTCAAAACGGTCAGGGAGAACAATAGCTTTCACATCCATCATATTCGCGAACTGATCCCATTTGTGAAAGCTGATGTACTCAAGTTTATAGTGTACTAAATAAGCTAAACAATAAAAATTGGGTTCTGTTTATCTACGGGAAATGCCAAAAATGACGACGGGGATCAGTTGGTCAAGTTTGCGAGGAGCCTGGTAATGGTAATGCGATCGTAAAACCGCTGCCAAAACGTAAGGATCCCATGTCGAGCATTCGAGCAGTGGACTTTTATGTGGTAGAGAAATAACAATAAATATTGTAAAAAACAGAAATTTACTCTGCAATGGTGAAATTTTTTGGTACCCAAAACTCTCTTGCTTCGCTGCTACGATCTATAAATCTGTGAAATGATAATGTGAAAAAAAATATTACATTTGTTTTAATGTAAATATATTGTATTTAATATAAAGTTTATACATACGTTTATGATTTACTGAATAAGGAAAAAGCAAAGATTCTATTCACAGTGAAAGTAGTTTCTATTCAATAAAAACTTCATGGACCAACTATAACTAAAAGAAAAAGAAATTCACGCCTTACTAGAATTCCATTTTTGAATCGTGTTCGTTTTCCGTATTTCACTTTTCTCATTCAAGTAAATTAAGATTAATCTATAAACGTCGTTATTTAACTGCACAAATAGTTTTACTATTCATTGACCTAAACTCAAATATAGGTCTTAACGATAATGGAATAGCTGAAAATTGAGGCCAGTGATAATGAAAAAGCAACGCTTCGTCCCACTAACGTAGAAAAACAAACCGAGCCACCTTTGATCCGTCAGCCATTTGTCACATAGCTAATAATTGAAACAAGCAGTTTAAATAAAACTATTATTTACGGATTTTATCGCGTTTAATTACTACTTTAATTCATTTTTATTATCCCGACGTTTCGGGTGCTTTACAGCACCCATGGTCACGGGGCATTTCACAATCTAGCTGGTACACCATGACCCATGATCATGGTGTACAAGCTAGATTGTGAATGTGGTCTCTCTTACATAGGTCAAACAAAAAGATCTATAAAAACCCGCGCGAAGAAACATATAGCTGACGTGAAGCACAAAAGAACACCGATTCCTACCAAGGATGATACGCGAAGCTATTGAAATTAAAAAAAACATCCAAATTTCAATAGAGAAGATGGATGGGTGCTGCCATCTGCTTGGGATTCTATAATTAACAAAATTAAACCCAAACCCAAGCATACCACTGCAAAACTTAATACTATAAGCTCGTTTTGAGTAAATCGGACCAAACATTAATATTCAAAAACTGAAGGTAGCCGGACTATCTATGACATTGGGACGTCAAACATCTCAGTCCCCTCACCCCCGTGACCATGGGTGCTGTAAAGCACCCGAAACGTCGGGATAATAAAAATAAATTAAAGTAGTAACTACACGCGATAAAATCCGTAAATAATATTTTTATTCAATGTGTAGTGTTCGCGTAAATTTAAGAAATCATTACAAGCAGTTTGATATGTTACTATACGAATACGAAACTTAAAAATAACGTTTGAAACTGCTCCGATGCTCTAGCTCTAGCTCTATTGCTCCTAAGCGCCTGTTGATTATGTGATCCCGGATTCGAATCCTGGGACCCAGCTATTGGGTCTTCAAGTCAAAAAAATTTCAGTTACGGCATCGAGTCAAGAAGTTGGTGGTGTTTCACCCCTTCCCTTGTAAATCTTTTGGTCCTGACCCTGATCTCTCTCCGCTCTTGTCGTATTGGAGATAGACATAGAAAGTATTTTTTTTATATAGAATAAGGTTAATAAACGAGCACACAAACCACCTAATGGTAAGGGATTCGGGGACCCATAGACATCTACATCTACATAAGATTCAACTCGATAAGAATCAAAATATAGATTCTTTTTTATTCTTAAAAAAACGTTACACTAGGATTTTCACCTGCATCGTGAAGGAAGTTCATATACATAAATTACACAAGGACAAACATCGAAATCCGGTGCAATTATTTGTAGGCCATACAAATATTTATTACGTGCGGGACTCGGCGCTGCAACTCATTGTCAAGCCACTGCGCCACGAAGCGCAATGTGAATGAGAGTACCAAGATGTAATGGCTCGTTTTCAATTAATTAAGGGTCTCCAGTTCTCTACACTCATCATTCGATACACAACAGTATGAAGTTCATATTTCACTCTGGTATTCTGTGGGAGCGTGGACCTTACCCGGTCGGGTGGACTTATTAGTGCTGTAATTATAATATAGCTGCAATGTGGCTCTACCACATATAAGCGTGCATGCAGATGTATGGAGTATGAAGGTTAGGAGGACAATCTCTCATAGGAGAATAGTTGAAAATGTGTCCATCCGTAAGCAGTAAATAACAGTCCAAAAACTCTCCACAATAGCGCTCGAGTAGCTACAGAGTATGATAAATCGCCGTAAAATACGTTGAGAGTGATTTTGAAAATAAAAATTTTGAAAGCAATAAAATAATTATTGTAAAAAGAATTGTGGTGAAAGTCTGTGCAATAAAAAAATTATGAAAAGTACTTTAAAATTTAGACTTTAGTTAGTAGTTAAGTGGCGTAGCCGTAGAAAAGCGTTTTAACGCTATTCTCGACACTTTTTCATACAGTCTGTACTCCTTACCTCTACACTCCATAGTCCATACGCAGATGGCTATAGTATACGTTGAGACTAGCCGGCGTGTTTATTATTGCAATCTTAGAATATTTAAATTTAATGAAGTAAAAAATTATAGTTCTTAAAAATTGGATATAAAAATCAATATAATACCTAACTTAAACAAAAAACAAGTAAATATGTTTGACATATTATAAAATATTCATAGGTAAAAAAATATTAAGTATGAATACTTATATATTTTTAGTCATTGTCGACAAAAACAGTGCTTAAGAGTGACCCATTTCGTAGTTCTTTTTCGCATCAAGTGGATGTTGAGTTGCGGTGTATGATAAAACTCTATGTTATATATATACCCACCATCTCAAGGGCATTTTTACTTTTATTCGTTAATATTTTTTAAGAGTCTAAGAATTAGCATCATCATACGTACAAAAGAATTATAAACATTAGTAGAAGATACTTACAGGTTGACCATCATATTCAAGCAATCCAAAGTAAATAAGCAAAAAAAGTAGAAGAAATGTCCAAGAACTTAGGAATAACCTAATACATAATGTTATAATCAAAATAAAGTATCATAATATGTCATCAATTTACCTAATCATAAAACATGAGGTCAATCAAACATTCAAAATTACGTAACCAACGATATCTATATTAAGTAAATTTAAAGTAGTTTTAGATAGATAGATATAAAACACTTTAATGCACTCCAAAAAAAATATTAACAAAAAAGGAGAGGGAGAGTAAGAACGACAACGAAAGTAAGACAACGATTTCTGTGACTATTTCAATAATTAATAGATAATTCTACATTTCTGCTGTTATTGTTTTTACTTTTTTTTACTTTCTTTGGATAAATGTTTTATATTTTGATGTGTGCACAACTCAGCCAGCTTTCCGCTACAGTTTTGAGTTCATCAGTCACCCAAAAATCCCGTTATTTTAAAAGAGACGTTGATTAAGATCGAGTGGAAAAGGTATGAAATTCCACTATCGCATTCCGGAGTATCGCTCGATTCGTGTTTAACTTTACATACATTATACTATTCTTTAGTGTTTTGGTTGTAGCTTTATAATATTTCGATAATGTTCATACCAGACCATATATGATACGCAGTAGTATAATAAGTCTATGGTTAAGTCTTGTCTTTTGATCTATCCTATTTTGGGTAATCAGCGAATGCTTGTTGAAGCCAAGTCGACCAAACAGATTAATGGTTTTCTGATCTAGCTGTTCACTATGTGCACCTGATTAGTATACGGGTACGTTGACCTGTATGTATAACCGAGAGATGTTGCAATGGTCGAAGGCTCAAAGGATAAGTCTTTGCCTATGTTACAAAATAAAAGGTTGATTTAATCTCAAGTATAAATAAAATTTGATATGCAGTATGCACCTTCAATCATACAATTATTAAAGTGTAAAAGAAAATCATATTAAGACGTTACATAAATACAGATTTTGTAGATTTCGTAATCAAATATGATGTAAGCTTATTCGTATTATCTACACTTTTTAATTTATCACCACACCTGTAGTATGACTTTGGAAAGATGTTACCCTATATATTTAACCTTAACTAATTAACATTTGTGTTCAATATTTCCGTAACACACCCATTTTTGAACGATTTTATTGTGTTGTGTAAACTCTGCTTAACAGTTTTTTTCTACTACAAATAAGTGTTAATGTTATTGAGACTAGCAATTTTAATATTTGATATGTTAGTTTTGGTTCGGTACAAAACAGATGACATTTATTGTGTCTTATTACGCAGTTGCGAAAGTATATCTACATAAAATAATGAAAGATGAGTTTCCCTATAACATCCTTTTGTTGTTGTTTTCGCAAACTGTATATCATTATCATCGTCAACCCATATCAGAGACCTTAGTTTGTCCTAAGTTGAGTGAACTTACCGTTACTTGGCGGTCAGTTTGTGGGCAAGCCAGTATATAGGTCGGTAAATAGGCTGCAACTTTATTGTTATACCTTTAGTTCATAGCTCACATTATCAAAAGATGGTATTTATCAGCAGCAAAGTATGTTTCTATTTGTATATAACATGCTAAGTTTCCGTTGTGATCGAGGGGGTCGCTCAAAATAAGAGCATGGTCAACGCGTAGTCTCGCCCGCGAACCCGCGACGCAGAGCGGAAGGCGAATTAAGACGACACATCGAAAACGCTATCACCGTACTGATCCGAGTGAATACATAATTTCTATAAAAACTTGAAGAAACGCCGTCATAAGGTCTAAAATTGCGTAGGGCCCGCGACGATTAAAAGCGCTTAGAAATTGTCAGAATCTTAAAATATTTTTTAAAAAATTATTGATTTAAGTTATCAAAATAATGAGCAAGTAGTAATTATGAATATTGATGTTATTAATATATTTGAGTGATTCCCAAGCATATAGATCAAATGATTTCGTTGTAATTTCAACTATAGTGATTTTTTAGACGTGTTTTCGCAAATAATTATGATCGAGTCAAAATTATACAATCGTGTTTTTGAGCAATCAAATTCAAGATAAAGACATGAATTTACCTATATCAAAATCCCACTTTCGTTAGTGGTGTCATAGTCCTATACTATTCGATGAAAGGAGGTGCATTTTTTCACGGTGTCGCCTTAAAAGCGAAAAGCGAAACAGCCTATACTAAAACTTCTTTGATTAAAATAATTCATTTTTTACTCAGCGACTTAGATTTTATTTTATAATTCACTCAATGTTTCTAGAAACGTATTTGAATTATTCTATACAAGGAAAATGCAGACAGGTATTTTTACCATTCCGCTTGAAGTTGATAATAAAAACTATGGCCATTATTTATTCTGTGCTGTCTTGGTTCTACAGAGGGCTGGAGGAGTTACTGTTGGGGTTATTATTATATCGGCGTAAGCGGGGTTAAGCATAATTTAAATTGATAAGAATCTCTAACCGTAAGAGTTAAAAAGTCGCTTTAAAATATAATTTGTAGGTACTGGAAATTTCAAACAAGATGTCCAGTTCGTCCGAGAATTTTGATACTACCTATAGTACATATTACTTCTTTAATTTTTAACGAGAGTAGGTAATAGTACTCAGTGTCAAAATGACATTATCGTTCACATTAATATTATCTTATCTCCCACATAACAGTACGTTTATTATTAATATTATAATGACAAAATTCAACGAAACTGTTATCTTCATAGATTTAGTATAAACTAAGTTATCTTATACCCTTGTGTGCAACTACATACTTAATTTATTGATATGTCGAATTTTTATAAACGTATAAATACAAAAATTACTGTCACGAATCAATAAGGAAATACATAGTGATAACAGTTCCACAGTGACGTAGTAGTAATCTAGTAATAAAAGACAAGTTGTGAGAATATGCTTAAAGGCCTGTATGTATCAAATACAAATAAGTACATACGGATTTTCTTTTTTGTTTTTGTTCTTTCTTTCACATTTTTAAATATAGTTTCGGAGTTATGTACCCATTATCGATTTATTTATTTATTTATTTAGAGGGAATAGAGTGAATGGGGCACTACACTCTATTGTGAAGAACCAGAATGTATCAAAAAAGGCACGTATGGTAATTCATAATGCTGTGTTAGTCCCTACTTTAATGTATGGTAGTGAAAACTGGGTGTGGCAGAAGAAGCACGAAAGTAGAATAAATGCTGTAGAAATGCGTTCTTTAAGGAGTATGCTAGGGTTGAATCTGAATGACAGGATGAGAAATTGCATGATAAGAGATAAATGTGGTATGCAAGATGATGTTGTGACCAGGATTAAGAAAGGAATGCTTCGGTGGTTTGGTCATGTAGAAAGAATGAATGAGGAAAGAGTGACAAAACAAATTTATATGGCAGATGTGAACGGCAGAGTCGGGAAGGGACGCCCTAGAAAAAAGTTTATCGACCAAATTGGCGATATTTTGAAAATGGGCCACGTTAAAAGTACCCTTAACCGACGAGCATGTATGCGTAGATATATGGATGTAAAGGAGGCGAAAGAGGTATGTCAGGATCGTGTCAAATGGAAGTCCGTGGTCTCTGCCTACCCCTTTGGGTGACTGGCGTGAGTGTTTATGCTTTATTTATTTTTATTTATATTTATATTTTAATGATTTGATTTATTATTATATAACGCTACCTCTGGGGATGAAGATGAATGTATGTATGTGGCTTGCACTTCAATCAAGTCTATATGGCTACAGGAAGTCACAAATGACCAGAAAACACAATTTTTTTAATTCATACAAACATAATACATAAGACTAAAAATCACAACCTGAGTCAATCGGATTAAAACTGGTTGTTTTCAAAATATGTGCTTTTTCTGTATGAACTTTTATTACGTATTATTAACTTTTATTTGTGTCTAAAATATAGTAATTACGATAGATTGATAAGATACTCTTTAATAGAGTCGGTCGGAAAACGTCTTTAATATATTTTAAGTTCATTTAAATTATGATTTTTTAAATTTACGCGAAAACTACACATTGATTAAAACTACTTTTATGGATTTTATCCCGTAAAAGTAGTTTTAATTACACTTGACTGGTGGTAAAAACTGACCTTTTTTTCTCAACTCTTGAAGTAGGTTTTAATGGAAGCGCGCTTCAAGATGTAGCCAATCTCGTCAGTGACTCCTCTGATATATGGCAGTACAGCAGGTACACGCTCGATTGTGGCCTATTATTATTATTATTATATCAGTCTGCCGATGAGGGCCCTAGCCTTTGCGATACGTTCCTCAATTCTTATTCTCCAGGATGGGATAGCATTACTTTGTCCAGTAGCGAGTGAAAAGCTTGGCGCTGCGTAGCCGTGGAAAGCTTGGCGCCTATGATACGGCAGACTGTCAGTGCGGTGCCAAAAGGTCCTTGCGTGTTCTTTTAAATCCGTGTTCTAAATCCGTGTTTCCGTCATCCATTAATTGGGCGTCAATTCTACCTAGGCACGGCGCTCACATTGCCAAGGCGCTGACTGACTGCGCCAACGTAGCAGTTTTGTCACATAACTGTTACGTCAGCGGACGATGGGGTCACCACATCCCTACGCCTTAACATTATTATATTTTTTCTTTACATTCGCACTGAAGAGCGTTACGAATTGTACCCATAAATAATAACCCTCTCAGAAACGAAAAGCGACTTGTAACTATTCAACAGTATGAAATATTTGGGCTCTTACTTTTATAACAAGGATTATTAAACATGTGTAAATATTCAACAGATATGTGTAAGGATATTTAGTTTTTATCGACGTAAGTACTATATATATATATATATATATATATTTTTATTTTCATTTATATTATAGTTTTATATCAAAGATGCGAAAGCAAAAAGACGCCATAACAATAATTTTAACCGTTATTTTAACGATAATGCAAACGGCTTTTATGTCCTTTTTGTGACGTTTTATAAACGCCATGATTCATAAATCCAATTTAGTAAACATCTTATATATCTTATATGTTTGCCACGTATAATGGTGAGTAATAAGTAAACCGGAATTAGAATTTTAAATTAGGAATGGAAAATCAGACTTATTCAGCATTACTGAACTGAACATTGAACTTGGTTTAGGTACCTAACTATGCGGTTGGTATAGTTCGCCGACTCTTCTCGAATCCTATTCCATGTAACGTACTGATTGATTTTGTCGCGTGATATCTTTGCTGCACATTGCACTTCCTCCCAAACAAACCGCAATCAATTTCCAACTCATTGTTGGTTTCTTATCATAACAACATCCTTTATAATACAGTAGGTATATATATAATAAGTATTTACATAGATAGTTATATTGTTGATCCTATAAATGAATAGAAATAAGTTAATTTTTTTAATTTATTTATCATTTACAAGTTGAAAACAAAAGCACATTTCAAGTAAAATAGCACCTATAATGGTTTACATATTTTATCACAGGTTTGCAAATAATGATATCATCTAGTTCGATATTTTTATAACAGTTTGTTATAGAAAAAAATACACGTATTATTACATTATGTTACAAAATAAATAGTTTTAAAATCGGGTTAAATTTATAATTTTGATAACTTAGGTAATTAAATAACTAGATGCTAGGTAAGTCCATTTCTAAGTGTCAAAATCAGTGTTAAGTAGGAAGTAAGATTTTAATTTTGCCTTAATATTTTCTCCTGTAAATTAATCGGGGAAGTAGCTGTGTTTTGCCGTAGGTGTTATTACTTATTACTGCTCGCATGTACACGGAATGTCTAATTTATTTTTCAAATGAATAATAGATTGAGAAAGAGTATGTATCATAAGTAAATGTATAGAACAGCGTGTATTTTTATCAAATGAGAACAAAAATTACATACCTCCGAGATTATAATATTATACCTAAATAAATTCAGTTGGAACAAGTTTTTATTTAATAGTATAAGGGTGACAAACGATCACACAGTCCACCTGATAGTAAGTGGATGTTGTAGCCTCTAGATATCTACATGCATCCTCGATTAAGAATCAAAATACAGATGAGGACTGAGATAGAATGCCTCCTTTTTAGTAAAAAGGGTCTCCGGTTCTCTATACTCACCATACAAACACAGCAGCATCAAGCTGCTATTTCGTGAGAGCGTACTCCTATCGCTGATATTCTGTGAGGGCGTACTCCTATCGCTGATATTCTGTGAGGGCGTAGTCCTATCGCTGATATTCTGTGAGGGCGTAGTCCTATCGCGGCCGAGCCGACCCATTCGTGCTACAACCATAATATAACTGCAGTGTACCAGGTATTCTATATTATATTATTTATTGCGGTTCCACTTTGCTTTTACATTTTATTATGTCAAAAATAAAAACTTCTATTCTATACGTGTATAAAATGAATGCATATATTATAACTAACGACCTCTAAAATACTAATTATTAAAACCTACTATTATCATTATTTGATGATATACAAAATACAAATTAAGGGTAAAGTTAATGGCTAACCTCACCCTAAATATATTTAAGTGTGAATTAAATAGTTAATGGAATTAAAACAAGTAATGAAATTGGTCACAAGGGTATCCCCTTGTTTGACTCATAACATGAAACAGGAAATATTGATATGAAATTATACAAATAAACGTAAACATGAGTAATTTACTTAAAACCATTTCGTGGTCACTTCGTGTCCGTGACGCATTCGTTTTGAGAACGATATAGGTATCTGGTGAATTAATTTAATGCCGAATTGTGTTGACTACCTCCACAGTTTCTCATATTTTATAAACGCATGCTCACATATTATGAATTACTGTCATTGTTTTTGTATAGTTATTTATTCCAGTTACTAATCTACAAACTATTTCATTGTTAAGCCATACTATCTATGCACGGCTGATATTTAGCATTGCCGTCTAACGGTGAAGCTAACTGAATGCAACGCAATGTTATTAAAAATGTAGAAATGCGGGTACTCCTAATTTTAAGCACTTGTTTGTAAATTGTCTCTAATGAAAAATGTAAGACACTGTAAAAATATAAATACTTATAATATTATTTAAAATTACTAAAGACGTATATTGAAAATGTAATTAAGCATGTTAAGTTTTGAATGATCTTTTTTTAAAAGCCATTATTCCTAAGGTTATTTTTGCATGAAACTTCGTAACTACCTACGTTCTTCATAGAAATTTCGACAACGTATAGAAGATAAAATTTACATTACATTCACAAAATATTATACAATTGCTTAATATGGAGACAATCACTTCGTGTGAATCCTGTAATGTCATTAGTTAGGAAAATGAAAGTTATGATAAGTTACTTCTCAAGTGAAAATAACTTCACTCTCATTCATTTTTGTCTCCCACGATGATTGTGCTTCACAACGCTGAACGCTGTTTAACTAATAAATAGCATTAATTTTGTTTTAAGTAATATTTTGTTTACACTTTCACTACGCTGTTTATTCTGTTAATATTTAATTGCACATCAATTAGATTATCTGGATGTATATCTGTATAGGTACTGCACGTCTACAAGAATTATTCTATTTTGCAGGTAGTTTTATTATTTTTAAATATAAACCGAACTTAAGTAATGTAACATAGACTGTAAATTAACGTAGAGATTTAAAATTAAAAAATATTAAATGATACAGAATTAAGAGCACCAATTAAGAGCAAAAAGGCAAATTGTTTTACGTCCTGATGTCATAATTCTTCTAAATATTAGTTTTTGTTCCAATCTACGCAGAACCATCTTACAGTATCTAGAAGTGCAGTGGTATGCTTGGGTTTCGATTTAATTTGTTTAATTATTAGATCCAAAGCAGACGGTAAAATCCAGCCATTTTCTCTATTTACGTTTTTAATTACAATAGGCACTCGAATCAATCTTGGTAGGATTTAGTGTTCTGCTGCGAGGATTTGTGGTTTATACAGTACAATGGCGGGGATGATGGAAGATAGCATGGGTTAACTAGACATCGGGACATCAAAACCATATTCTCCGACCCCCCACCCCCACCCTTGTGATCCTAAGACCAACAATACTCCCTAGCATGAGTGTTGAATTAATTAAATGCGATAAAATCGGTAAAATTGCTTTTTTTCAATGATTATTCGCGTAAATACAAGAAATAATTTCGTGCGTACTGTAAATTTTCTGTCGGTTTTCAATAAAAATTTAAAAGTAGGTAATAAGGAAAAATAAATTTACTTTATTTTTATTTATTTTATTCTTTATTTTACCAAAATTGTGTACTGAAGGCGACCTTAATGCTTTAATATGACATTCTCTACCAACTAGCCTTGGGTAGAACAAAGATAAACCTATTATCAAAAATTAAAATTATTGTAATAATTATATTTAAAAAAAAAACTACTTACTTATTGAAGGTATCTTCGTACTGCTTTATTTCTTTTCTGGTGAACTCGTGAAACTCCGTATAAACATTCACGAATTTATATTTAGGTTTAACCTCAAGACCCTCTTCAAGTTTTTCGTTGATCTCCTGACGTCTCGAGAGAATGCCACTTAGTTCGTCCGTAGCCGACATTATAGAAAATTACCCCGCCAAAATAAGATAGATTAAGAGATTTTTTCGAATGCAAGACAACGTATGCGGTGCGAGGCTGTTAACTAAGCTACGACCTTACAGACACTAGCCGTGTTTAGCCAAGCCGGTCCGCAGCCGACAGTCAGTGCCTCGCACTCGCTCCGCGCGTTCTCTCGCAACTAGGGTTACCAATTCTAAGCATGTTTAAGTAAATACAGATAACGATAAAATAGTCGTGGCGCTCGATGTAAATAATCGTAGAACGCAAATAACCATTAGAGAGTGTGGACCTGGTAAGATATGCAGGGAGTCGACGTAAACATGAGGCTCAGGACCGCGTTATGTGGCATTCTTAAGGGGTTAAGGGGCGAAGAAAAGCTAGTTATGTTGATGAACAATAAAACTCCGATCGCCATCGGTACAATTGTTAATAACACTTTAAGTGCTGATTTACAATGTCTTAGGCGGTGCAGGAAAATATCGCGAGGAAACATGTTTGGGGAATAAAATATTTTAAGGCTATGTGAAGTCCGCCTACGATAGAAGAAACCCAGGACTAGCAAAAGCGATTTTACCGGTTGATGAAGAAGGGAAGTGCGGCAACACGATATTGGGCGTACTAATCGCTCTTTAGCCTTCTTAGAAATTAAAGGAAGCCTCAAGCCCAAAAGTTAGACATAACTGCACTATTATTATGGATACCTTTTATTTTAAATAAATAAATATAAAGAACGTAGTATCAGGCAACTGATAAATCGAACATTATAATCAATTGACGATTTCGTTAAACCCGTATTATGTCGATCTTACCTAGTTGCAGAAAGTAAAGTTGTAGCCTATATACGTCCTACTGCTGGGCACAGGCCTAATCACACTTCTAGGAGGGTTTTAGGGCAACGAAGTGTCCGCCACGCTGCCCTAATGCGTATTGGCGGACTTCACATGTCTTCGAAATATATTTTTTTATTTTCAGACATGCAGGTTGCCTCACGATGCTTTCCTTCTCCATTAAGCACGTGGTAATAAGCACTTAAAATTGCAATTAACAATTTCATTGGTGCCGGCGGAGATCGATCCTGGGTTGCTCGCGTACTGTGTAATTTACAGCGAACGCTAAGCCCCTGAGCAACAACCGCTCTCGTAAACTTAAAGTTGCATACTAAACACCTTCTTCTTTAAAAAAATTTCAATCCAACCTTACAGAATGTTATAATATTATATAACCGAATTTTCAAGACTGTGAATAAACGGGTAAGTAATTCAGGTTCGCAGCGCTGTATACGTTAGACAAATAATTTAACACATACGCTTATTTTTAAACACACACTACTAACTTTAGAATAAAGGTGACAACGGAGCACACAGTCCAATTGAGGGTAAGTGGATGCTGTGGCTCATAGACATACTACATTCATCCTCGATTAAGAATCAAAATGCAGATACGTTATCACCCCTGAGGACTAAGATGGAATACCTCATTTCCAGTAAAAAGGGTCTACAGTTCTCTACACTTACCATACGAAATACAGTAGCATTAAGGTACTATTTTACGTTGGTATTATGTAAGAGCGTGGTTCTACCCCGGTTGATCCGACTCATTCGTGCCACAACCATAATATATGTAGCTGCAACGTAGCTCTACCAAGCATAACTATGACTAATGTTATCAGTGATTGTTAAATAATTCCTATTAAAAATCATTAAAATAATAATTGTTTAACTATCGTTTTGATCTATATTTTTATTTTTAATTACAAATATAAAATAGATTGTAAGTCATTGTATTGTCATAATAATTATCATAGATAATTTTCGCAGTTTAATTTTAATTTAGAATTTGAGAGATTAGCAAAGAATATTACATAAGTCATTTCATTTTCTAAACATTTGTAATTAATTGACTTATCAGTAATATTTATAACAGTAGTTAAATTAATTTCATATTTTAAACGTATTTGTATTGTATAATTCCTACACATTCGAACTGTTGCTAGTTTCAGTAGGGACAGCCTACCACCATTGTGTGATATTATTTAAACGATTGCAATAATAATTGAGGGACCTTACGTGCTGTAAAAGTAGTAAAGCAAACAACAAGTAATCAGGTATATTATTATTCCTTTCTAAGACTCCTGTAACAATTATATTGGAATCAGAATGAGTTAAATCAAATAAAATGTTAGTTTCGGAAATAGGAAATATGATTTTGCAAGTAAACAAAAAACGGACTGTCCGTGTAAATATAATACTTAGCGACCCTATTCACAATCGAGTCATCGAATCGCGGGGAAGGACGACGATCGACGCGGGTATGTAGTACGCTGCGCACCGCCCAGGAGCTGAACGACCTATCTAATCTTGTCGCAATCATTGAGTAGGTACAGTACGTCAAAATATATGTACCGAGACTAAAGACCCTTGTTGTCAGACATAACATACTCTTGAAAGTGCTAAAATCAAGGTCACGCCCCACACACTGCGGACTAAGTTGTGTACCTATTATATTATATTATATCCAAAATTAACATTAAAATTAATTATTTTACTATTTGTTGTGTTGTATTTATTTTTATACTGTGACGTACTCACTCACTGCTGGCCATATTAGAAAGCTTAAGGTCGCTCACAGAGCTATGGAGAGGGTTATGATCGGAGTTTATATGCGTGATAAACTTATTAGTGAGGATATCCACAGTATAGATACGTGGTAGAGCCACGCTGCAGCTATATTATGGTTGTAGCATGAAGCGGTCTGCTCGACGGGGGAAGGACCACGCTCTCATAGGATACAGCGTAAAATTGCAGCTTAATACTGCTGTATTTCGTATAGTGAGTGTAGAGATCTGGAGACCCTTTTTTAATGGAAAGGAGGCATCCATTTTTGTCCTCAAGGGTGACGACGCAACTACGTTTTGTTTCTTAATCGAGGATAAATGTAGATTTCTATAGGCCACAGCATCCAAGTACCATCTGGCGGACTGTGTCCTCGTTTGTCACCCTCATTCTATAAAAAAATACCAGTATGACCGACAGAGCCTAACGGATTAGTAAGTTGAATTGGCAATGGGCCAGTCATATAGCTCGAAAACCGACAACTGATCGGGAAGAAAGGTTATCGAGCTACAGCCTCGTTAAGCGAAAATAGCACTAGATGATCTGGTAAGAGGTATAGGAAGTCGATGGATGAAGGAGTGTGTTCATCAGTGCATTTGTGAAGAGCTGTAATGATGATGGAAAAAAAATGTATTCGTGCAATGTGCGGGATGTCGCCAGATATTTCCTGTAAACTAGTATTTAAGATACTTGGTATATTATCCTTCCCCTTTAAAATAAGTCATTGTTTATTAAAGCGCGTGATATATTACATCCCCGAAACCGACGTGACCCAGAAAAACTAGTTCTAGATGTTATTCCTAGATTCGTTAAGTACAACAAAAGTTGCCTAAATATTTGTATAAAATATTAATAAACTACTTAATGAATTTAAATTATTAAGCGCAAGATTATTTAAGAAAAATTTGTTTAATTGGTTAAAAACCGAATGTTATTATGACGTAAAAGATTTTTTAGATTGTAATTAATTAATATTGTCGATTCTTTATTTGTATGATATTTACCATTGTTAGCGAAACACGATTGCACTAGATAAATTGTAAGATCTTTTTAAACCGTGATTCTTGCAAACAAAAATTTATGATTTGTGATGATGAGGATGATGATGATGATACGAATTGTACAAAAGCCTTAGAAACTCGAAAATGTAATATTTTACTAAGTTGTAATAATAATGTACTCCAGATAGAATTTAGATAGGATGATGAAGAACTAGCGTAAGAACATGTGAACTCTCTGTTTCCTCACTCTCATAATCTTCAGAGATCAGGACGAAAACCAACGATTAAGGTGCTTTCCGAGGTATGGCGGCGAAACACCGCAAACTGAATCCAGGCTGCTACTGCTCGACAGAAATACTCAATAGCTGATTTTAGCCTGACCCCGGGATTCAAACCCTGGACCTCATTATCAGCAGTCTTGTTTACAACCACTAGACTTTGCACCAACGCCGTGAATAATTAACTAAATGACTGTAGTGAGCTACTGATTTTAAGACGCAGCTTTGATACTACTGTCTTTCTTGTTATGTATGTCCGGAAATCCTTATATTACTTCTAACTACTGCTAAGTAACACGCAGGGCATTTTATCTTAGTCCTCAAGTGTTTTAAGGCATCTGCACTTTATTTTTTTAATTAGGATTTTATTGTCTATGGGCTAAAGCTTCCAGATATACCGTCAAATGGATTGTGTCCTGATTTATCACAATAATAAAGGTCAGCCATGCTGCATTGATACGGTCTAAAATTAATTAAATAATCTAGATAATTTATTAATGCGTTTAAAATTACAGCCTCACATTTCTAAGAGGGTTATGGAGCAGTGAGTCCGAGACGCTGCTAAAGTGTGCGTTGCGGTACTTCACACGTTATGAAAATATTTTATTTCTTAGACATAACCCGTTACTTTACAATATTGTATTCTATCGCCGAGCACATGGCAAATGTGTTAAATATCAAAGTTAGACTAATGCTTTAGAAGTTTAGGTAAACGGCAATATTACAAATTATATTTCTACGTAGTAGTGGTAGACATTCCATGTTGTAGCTATATTGTGGTCGCATCACGAATGGGTCGGCTCGACTGGGGTGGGAGCACGCTCTCACAGAATACCAGCGTAAAATAGCAGCATAATGCTATTGTGTTTCGTATGGTGAGTGTAGAGAATCGGAGACCCTTTTTACTGGAAACGAGGCATTCCATCTCAGTCCGTACGGGTGACAACGCATCTGCATTTTGATTATTAATTGAAGATAAATGTAGATGTCTATGGGCTACAGCATCCACTTACCATAAGGTAGACAGTGTGCTCGTTTGTCACCCTTATTCTATAAAAAAGATCAGAGCCCAACGAATTATTAAACTAAATTGGCAATGAGCTGGTCATATAGCTCGACAGCCGATAACTGATGGGGAAGAAAGGTTATCGAGCTACAACCTCGTACCGATAAGCGAAAAGTAGAAGCACTAGACTAGATAATCTGGTAAAAGTTATAGGAAGTCGATGGATGTAGGTGTGTGTTCATCAGTGGACTTGTGAAGAACTTTAATGATGATGATGATTATACGAATTGTAAAAAAGCTTTACAGTCTAAAATCAATTAAATAATCTAGACAATTTATTAATGCGTCTAAAATTACAGCCTCTCATTTCTAAGAGGGTTTTGGTTTGGAGCAGTGAGTCCGAGGTGTTGCTAAAATGTGTGTTGGGAGACTTCACACGTTATAAAATTTTTATAGGGTAGGACCACGCTCTCACAGAATACCAGCGTAAAATAGCAGCTTATGCTGCTGTGTTTCGTATGGTGGGTGTAGAGAACCGGAGAGCCTTTTTACTGGAAACGAGGCATTCCATCTCAGTTCTCAGGGGTGACAACGCATCTACATTTTGATTCTTAATTGAAGATAAATGTAGATATCAATGGGCTACAGCATCCCCTTACCATCAAGTGGACTCGGTTGTCACCCTTATTCTATAAAAAAAATTAATAAAATCATAAAGACAATAAGACGTTTACTGAATACCTTTTTGAAATTTGTTGCTTATGATCAATATTGAGCCACGGGATTCACATCTTCCAAGAATTGCAGCTCCAGCATGAAAGGCAAACGGTCGGTTCATTTTGTTGCTTTTGTGCATTCTCGTTGCTTTTGTACATTGCCTAAAATTTGTGACGATATAAGTACAATCAAAAGTTTATTAACAACAAGTCCAAACAATTCCATATCAGTAGTGTTTTAGTAGTTATGTTTTATTTAAACAAACTTGATGACTTTCAATATTACAAACATCAGAAGTTTACGGTTCACATTATAAATTATCATCGACAATGAGTCACTGGGTGACTTCGTATTGTTGTTTTATAATGTCAAATATCCATAAGTGAACTATTATTACACAGAAATAATATTCTACCAAGCTTTACATGTGAGAGTTGAAATCCTTGATTTCCATTTTCGTCCATTATAAAATACATATTTAAAAGTCAATTCGTATCTATCTTACATCTAAGATCGAACATGATCACTGACAAGATCACAGAATAAATAATAGTACTACGTAACAAGGTATTCTTGTGGCAAGGGCTTAGATCATTCAAATGGGCACGGGGCCTAATAAAGATTTTGCAGACTGTAATTAGAATGTTCTCTGTTTTATTATTTTTATCGTGATATATAAAATTCTTCTGTCCGTGTGTGTGTGGCTGAACTCTTAAACGACTGGACCGATTTTGATGAAATTTTGTGTGTGTGATTAAGTTGATTCGAGAATGGTTTAGATTAGAGATTGGCCGAATATTCGTTTCATATTATGCATATTCGGCAGCTTTACCAAATATTCGTATTCGGCCGAATATTCGGCTAAATCCCCGAACATTCGTTAAAGTAGTACTGAAAATGTCCACTGTATTGAAATATACGAATTGAGTAATGCCATATCTTAAATAATTTTACTGATGAAAGAATATCTTATTTATGGGTTAAATTTACTTATATAGCGTTATGTTTTAGAGGCACTGTAGATTTATTTCCAATTATAGCAAAAAAAAGCTTGATAAAATGTTTTTGAAAACAAACAAAGAAACATTACATTACATTAGTATTTAGTACTATTCACTTTACACTGATCGTCAGTTTCTATAAATTAAGTCCAAATGGTAAATCTCCTGCCACTCATTTCAGGTCTTATTGCTGATAGCAATTTCTTCCAGACAACCAGTGAATATTATAGGACTATCCGAGGTCCGAAGAGAGGGGGAGGACACGGTAATTCTCGAATCCGGAAACTTGTTCTATCACCGGGAGGGCGACCATCTGCCCAAGGAGCTGTTGGATTTATCGTCCACAAGTCTCTCGTTAACAACGTTGTAAAGATTGGGAGTGTATCGACGAGGGTTGCGTACCTTATACTCAGAATCACCAAACGGTAATCGCTAAAGGTCATACGGGTTTACGCACAAACGTCGGAAGATCCCGATGAGGAGGTGGAGGAAATGTATGAGGATATTTCTAGAGCCATTTATTGCTCCAAAACTCACTATACGGTGTTAATGGGAAACTTCAACGCAAAATTAAACACTAGAAAGAATGGTGAGCTGAAGGTAGGGAAATTTGGGATAGGGCAACGGAAGCCAAAGGGCCAGCAGCTGGCCGACTTCATGGAGAAAGAGGGACTTTTATGATAAACTCTTTCTTCGAGAAGCGGCCCCAAAGGAAGACCTGGACCCTAGACCAGGACCTGGTCGAGCCCCAACGGTTCGACAAAAATGAGATTGACTTCATTATGACGACTAGACGGGTACTGCTCAGTGATGTCTCAGTGATCTCAAGGGTGAAAATTGGTAGCGATTACCGAATGGTTAGAGGCACACTGAACCTAAAAGTTAAGTAGGAGAGGTCTAATGAAGTCAACGCTCCGTCCTCCTCGTACTCTTATCCATAATCCCCAAACCTTTCAGCTTGAGTTACAAAACCGCTTTCAGTGCCTAGAAGATTGCAATGGAGTGGACTATATGAATGACAAGCTCGTCGAAACTGTCCTTGCGGTCGGAGCTAAGTTCTGCAAGAGCCGCCGCAGAAGAACACAAAAACTCTCCGATCACACTCTTAATCTCATGGCTGTTAGACGAGAGATGAGGCTGCAATCGTCAGCAGTTACGAATCGTCTCGCACGCAAGACTCGACGACTTCCAGCCTCCCGAACAAGCCGGTTTCCGAAAAGGCTTCAATACTATAGACCACATACATACTCTGCGGCAGATTGTACAGAAGACTGAAGAGTACAATCTGCCACTTTGCCTGGCGTATGTGGACTATGAGAAGGCCTTTGATTTCGTCGAAATTTGGGCGGTGCTACAGTCTCTTCAGCAGTGCCAAGTTTACTCTCGGTATATCGAAGTGCCGAAGTGTTTTTACAGTAGGGCTACGATGGCTATCCGAGTACAGAACCAGAGTCCGAAACCTATCCAACTGCAGAGAGGTGTAAGGCAGGGTGACGTTATGTCCCCGAAACTCTTCACCGCTGCATTGGAAGACATTTTCAAGCTACTGGACTGGAAGGAGTACTCTGTTAATATCATTGGCGAGTACATCACTCTACTTCGATTTGCCTACGGTATAATCCTTATGGCAGAATCGCTGGAGGACCTAAGCACTATGCTCAATGACCTCAATAGTGTCTTCCAACGGATAGGTCTTAAGGTGAACATGGACAAACCAAAGATCATGTTTAATGTCTATCCTATGCCGATAGTTGTTGAGAGCACTATGCTTGAAGTTGTTGACGAGTACGTTGACCTGGGACAAATATTCCGACTAGGTAAGTCCAACTTCGACCGAGAGGTTAATCGACGGATTCAACTTGGCTGGGCAGTGTTCGCGAAATCACGACACATCTTCTCGTCAGGTATACCTAAAACTCTGAAAACTAGATTGTACAACCAGTGCGTGTTGCCAGTGATGACTTACGGATCTGAGACGTGGTCCTTCACTGCTGGCTGTATAAGGACGCTCAAGGTCGCTCAGCGAGCTATGGAGAGGGCTATGCTCAGGGTTTCTCTGCGTGATAAACTCAGAAATGAGGATATCCGCAGTCGAACCAGAGTGACCGACATAGCCCAACGGATTAGTAAGCTGAAGTGGCAATGGGCCGGCCATATAGCTCGAAGAACCGATAACCGATGGGGAAAAAAGGTTCTCGAGTGGCCTCGTACCGGTAGGCGAAGTGTAGGGCGACCCCCCACTAGATGGAGCGACGACCTGGTAAGACATGCAGTAAGTCGATGGATGCAGGTGGCTTAGGACCGTGCTTTGTGGCAAGACTTGGGGGAGGCCTATGTTCAGCAGTGGACTTGTGAAAGGCTGTAATGATGATAATGATGATGATCCTGTCTTAATATATCGTGTAGTCATAACTTCTAAATGTTTTGACTGAAGATTACAACTGAAGAGTGTATTCTTTAGATATAAAAAAAATTAAAGTTATAATATGCGATATATAAGGAAGCCTCCTTTCATTTCTAAGAAGGTTATGGAACAATCCCAAAATTGTTGGTGGACTTAAAAGGTCTAAAATTTATATATTTTTAATTTCTTGGATGTGCAGGTTTGCATACGATGTTTTTCTTCACTTCAGCGCTCTACAATCAGCACTTAAAATTGCAAATAATAATTTCATTGTTGCCGGCGCGGTTCAAACCTGGGTTGCTAGCGAACTGTAAAATTAACGGCGATCGTTTACCCATTGAGCTACCAAGGCTCACATCTTTCGACATCTTGAAATATGCAATAAATGCAAATCGAAAATGTTTTTTAGTTTTTCTGGGAAGTTGATTTAAGATTGATATTTTTGTTTGTTGAAGAGAAAGAAAAGGCAAAATACTTGGATAATCTCTGCCAAGGTGCTACAACCGAGCTATTGCGACTCAGACGACCGCCACAACCTGTAACCCTCTTAATCTTACTTGAATCTTTTCTAGAGAAAAAGCTTCAATTAATAATTATGGGTTCGAACTTACCATTTTAAGTCGATTTAAAAAAAGCTTCTCAATTCGACTGCACGTTTTTTTTTTTAGTTTTTTGGTATGTGGTCGGGATCTCTAATCATTCGGATTTTTCTGAGTGAGAAAGGAAAGTTACATAAATATATAAAGTCAAATAGTAATAAGAAAGTATAATAATAAGTTAGACTGAGGCAACTATAAAAATACAACGCGATAGATATTGCAGTGGTTACGTCCAGCCATACCAGTAAATAAAATTTAATTAATAAACTCTTTTTACTAATCAAATTATACCTTTTCAACTGCCATTGCACATTAAAAGTCCTATGCAGGGTTGTCCATTTTATATTATTCCACTAGTCATATGTAAGCCATTAATTTATCGCTGTTTTTAAATGAAAAGAATAACGCTGATAATATGTAAGTATATCAACCGTCCGTGACCTGTTAACATTGCAATGCACTTTTTTGACTCAGATGTGAGTTAAATATAAAATCTTTGAATTACTGTCGTACCATATAAAACCTGACCAGAAATATATTAATATTATTTATTATTCTAAATAGAAATAACCCAGCAAGGAGAGCGCTTCTACTGAAATGTAAAAATTGCAATTAATAAAATAGTGCTACAACATGAACTGATCACAAAAAAAGGTTTTTATACGATTTTTTTTTATATAAGAAGGATAAACGAGCATGCGGCTCACCTGATCGCGAGTGACTACCGCCGACCACGTACAACTGTAATATCATTGATATAGTTCACACACATATGGTTACGTCTGCAATCTCCAAGTAAATATCAAACGGACATTTTTTTTAGAGCGCTGGTGTTTACATCCCGGTACGTTGATGCGTCAGCCCAGGCTTGGGAGCACTCCTGCTTATAGCATGATGCTATTTTATTTTACAGGAGCGACCAAATGAAAAGACCATGGCTAAGATTTGCCTCCGATGGGCACCACAGAGAAAGGAATAAAAAGTTCCATAGTTCCAAGGATTATCCGGCGAGAAGCAAACCCGCCCCCAAGGGTAGGATGTAAAGAATGACCGCATCCTATCTCAATCGGCTGACCTATAGTGCCAAACACGGCGGCAGTCTGCAGAATGCAACTGCGATTTCAGCGTGAGTGGCACCACACTCCGGACAAGACAATGGTCCGAAGAGTCTAAAGGGGCGTCGACGGAAATCTGATATCCATCTGTATGAGAGGTCAGCAGAAGGTCCAACAGGGAAGGTGTATGATCCTCCACATCTGGAATCCGCGTAGGCGAAGTAACCAGTTGTGTCAGATGCATATGCACAGACCATATGCCAAGGCAAAATCATGAACAGATCTCCCCGCATGATCGGTTAAACGTGAACCAAGCCATTCGGCGTGGTGGGCGTTAAAAACGCCGAGGATCACGATCTCTGCGGAGGTGATCTGCTGTACTAACGAATCTGTAGCCATTTGGACGTGATCGAAGAGTCGATCTGTTTCGGCATTACCGCTATGGGACCTATAGAGGCACCCGTAGACGCGCGGATGGTCGTCGATGTCTACGCGCAGCCAAAAGGATGGACAGGTCCGAACCTTCAAGACTACCGAGGCGTCGAGAACAGATTTCCTCTCTAACGTATACGCAAACTTCAGCCCGAGGCACAAAAGAGTGTTCCAGTTTGTGCCCCGGGTATGAGAGATACGAAGCATCAGCCGGAGAAGACACCTGCGTCTCGGTCAGAAAGAGCAGAGCCGGCCTCGCCGTCTCGAGATGGTAGTGGACGGCGTTTAGGTTAGAATGAAGTCCCCTTATATTGCAGAAATTCACGGATAGCGTGGTAGAGGTTGCCTCGGTCTTGTTGTTCCGCTTGCCCCGAACAGTCGTTGTCTTGAGCGGAATTTTTCCGCTCCCTCTCAGAATACGCGGGGCAGCCTGAGGACCCACGCTCAGGAGTGGAGTAACGTGGTCGTGGATGCTCAGCGAGAGATTCTCCAGGGGTGCTGGTACCCTCCCGGGATAGATCTTCCCTTATTTCCGCTACCATATTGAGGGGGAGAGGAATTGGGCCTCCGGCCACCTGTACTCAACAGACGAAACGCGGAAGCTGAGCTTCCACTTCACGCCGGTATTCTGTGAGGTCGTAGTACCACCCCGGTTTGAGCCGGCCCATACGTGCAACAGCAAAGCTGCCACGTGGCTTTACCATTGTTAAAAACTTAAACTTACACCGTATAACGGTTGGATAGTGACATATCAAAATGTTTTTGTAAAGCCTTTAGTTTTCGTACAGCAAAACACATTTTAAGTAGGATAAATATGAACAATTAGAGCATAAACGCGAGTCAATGTAATGCTTGCATGTTTAAAGATCAACTAAGTTCTTTTGTACAGCTAACAGCTCTTTAAACAAATACACGTGAATTATTGAAATGCGTAAAGCTGTATATACATTCATTGTACTGTATTTGTAAAACTATTTGTCGGCTATATTATATGGAAAGCAACATATGCAGGTGTTTTGTTGATCATATAATTCTTTAACGTAGCGTTCGAATAATGGCACTATTTCAGTTTACATCAATTCTACTAGTATACCTACCGATGGGCCCATATAGGACTACTTTATAGACAATGGCACTACAGTGGTGCATTAAAAGTCTTCTCTCTGGCTTAATAATTATTCACATGTAAGTATTTATGCTGCTGGTGGCATTAATAAGTATTTTGAAAGACTCACCGGGATGCTATAGAACGACACCATTTTGTAAATATTTTATAACAAAAAAAAATTATCATTCGGACCTATTTATAAAGGCAATAGAACCATATAATAATGACATAACTTAATTTAACACTGCCCAACCACTACTATTGTGTTAATTATAGTTATGCGAAATTCGTTCCAAAAGCCACAAAATATCAAAGGCGCGAGAAAGTTTTTAAATAAAACTTATTTATAGACATTTACAGTAAACCACATTGCGCAGTAATATTTGAAGCTATGAAATAACAATAGATTCAAAAACTTTATAAATTTTGTTTTCATGCAGACAAATATGGTCGTGTCACTCAATCCATATATTATATTGCGAGACAAATTATGTAGTTAAACACAGCGTCAATTGTATCATACCATTTAGTACCGCGTAATAGAGATGTTTTGCAATGATGTAGTTCTAACTGTGAACACTAAAATAGCCCCAATCATTCTTTTACTACATTCTAGTGCTTGACTAATGCTTTTGTACCTATTGCAATTAACATCTTCATTATCTATAATATTGCTTATATAATGCGTCTGTAATGCGATTGGCAACTTCATTAACAGTAATGCTTCATGCTTCTTTAATGCGATTGGTAACTTTTTTAATAATAATACTTTTTTAATGCAATTGATATCTTCTTTGGCCAAAATAATGCTTATGTAATAAAACACCTGTAAAGCAATTAAACAAATATTGCGAACCTATTTAGGATCTAAAGCCGTATAATTTGTGCCCAAATAAGCATTACAGTAGCCGTATAACGTTTGTAATGCTACTACAGAACTGTTCTAACAGAAATGCTGTAAGTCGGCCGTTATACTACTTTGATGTGTTACTTGGGAAGGCAGTCATGGCAAAAATTTAAACAAAATCCAACTTAATTTCAAATTCAAAAAGTGGATAAATGTTTCGTAGTATGAAGGAAGGCAATGTTATGCGATAATTACATAAAAACGAATGAAATTCGAAAACTTACTTCTGTTATAGTATTTATTAAAGTTTTATGCCAGTACGTGCGATAATTATTACAACAGGAGAAATTAAGCCTATTTTTTTGAGTTCCTCTAAATTAGTCCATGAGTATATTGATGAAAGGATACATAATGTTGTATAATCCGTTATATACAATTACTCGTACATCAATTTATTGCTATAAATGCAATAAAATACAGGAAAAAAAATCGAAGTCGTATACAGCATGATTTTAAATACTTAGGCACCCCTGAATATAAAAACATAAATGCTTTTTTTATGTTTATATTTCTAGGTATCTATTTTAATTTCATAATTGGCAGACATTTCCTGAGGGATATTCCTAATGGTTTTATCGAGTACTCTTGAACCAAGCCCAAATAAAAAGCAAACAAAATATTTCACGTATTATTTCAGTTCGTCGTGTTCACCATGAGGCGTCATACAAGGTTTTAATTAAAATTTCTGAAATACTATAACGATATCTGATTATATAAAATAAGTAAACCTCAAAACTTTCCCTTTTAGATCTACAAGTGTTGGAAGAGTTCCGGAAACCGACTTAGAAAAAAGCGATGAATCGGTTGAACATAAAATAGACGTAAAAAAAGGAAAAGGTTACACAATTAAAGAATACTTAATAGATTATACCGCTAATTCAAATCTTCATGGACTTAAGTACATCGGTGAAAAAGAACGAACTCCTGTTGAAAAGTAAGTAAAAGTCTGAAAGTTTGAAACTATATTATATGTTCGTGATCCTCCATTACGCTATTAAAAAGTGATTATTTTTTTACATTTTAATAAATGTACCCGACAAAAATGTACCCGACCTGCACAGTATGAATTTGCTCGTATGGACGGATTTAATAAAATATTGACATTAAATTCCTCAACACCAAAATTAAAATAAACCACGTTTTAACGATTGCACTTAAACAGTCTTCCTTGTCTAATCGGAACCCTACATCAAATGTAATAATGATTTATAATTATTATATCGCTTAAGTTACAATTCGATTTTGTTTGTGATATAAAATACCGTCGGCAACTTTAAACTTTTTTATAACCAATCTTTTTATTTGCAGGTTTTTTTGGTTTTTCATGTTCACATGTTGTGTAATACTATGTGCCGGTCTTATAAGAAAAGTGTGGATTAAATGGAACGAAAGTCCAGTAATTGTTAGTTTTGCGGAAAATTCCACGCCAGTTTGGCAGGTAATGATATAAAAATGGTGTGTGTGAGGTCCACACTACAAACACCCTGGTAGGAAGTAACAAATAACAGAAACCTAGAATATAAAATAGGAGTACACTTGTCAGTTAAATTTTACATATTAAAAATTACTCTGGTCATTTTTAGAACCTGAAGATTATAACTCGCAAAATTCATTTAGTATGCCATTTTTGCCAGTTAATTTAAAAACTTGTGCCTATACTCGTATGTCAAAATTTTAACTTTGGAATGTCGGGCTCATTACAATTATTACTTCCTACTAGGCAATCAAAAAGTAAAATGAATTCAATTCTATATAACGGATACGTTAATTGATTTCATATACTTTATCACAGATTCCATATCCTGCTGTTACTATCTGTTTTGAAACGAAGGCTTTGCAAACAAGATTTAACTTTACAAAATATTTTCACTTGTATAATAATAATGCTACATACATGAAACTGACGGAAGAAGAGTGAGTAATATTTCTTCAACTTATCACTGTCGATTTATTGTTTTGTAAATTAGAGGTTCGCTTAACAGAAAGCCAAAGGAACAAATAATATTATTCTTATAAATTGCCTTTATAATTAATATACTTTATCACCTACATAAAATAAAATGGTAGATGGTATCTATTAGTTCCTGAGAAAAGTTTGTCATCATGTTTTTTTTTCAGTTAAAAACGTTACCAAAGATGGTAGGGTTGGATTTAGAATCGTTTGGCAGGAATTTGGAGAAGAAAATTGTTGTATTTGGTAGAGGTTTGGTATCCAATTATAACAATACCACTCGCATTAAAAGTTAATGATAGAAAGGTAATGGTAATCTAAAAATGGGTTTAATATGGAATAACTAATGCCTACTGTGAAATATGGATAGCATACATAATTTTGTGTATGTGCAACAAGGACGTAAGACCATATCAAAGACTGGGGTCACATTATTATAATTCTATGGCATTTTTATTCTTCTGTGGTCTAATACTCTCAATACGTTTATAAACAATGAAGAAATGATTCCTATATACGTTACACCCTGAAACCCTTCGTGGTTACTTTTTACCGTCTATTAATACTTAAACACCCAGAAATCCTTACAGTTGCGATAGGTGATCGCGGGGACACCCCCGCTCCGCCTTCCTGCTGGAGAGAGATTAATGTTATCACTTTCAGGTTATGTCTATGGGCTATATTCAGGTTATGTATATTTTCCTTATAATTTTTTTCAACATTTCCATGGGAGTGGTGTCTGGGTGTAGGATACAATCCCTCCCTCTTGCCAAAAGATTGAAAATTTTTACCCAATATTTTGTTATGTATACGTTTTTATGCAGACGCTTCATGTTTGAAGACGTTACTTTGGTCTGTGATGATCATTTAGCTCCCGCCAGAGGTAGAAAATTCTCTTCAGGCAATGCTACGGTTGAAAATTTGAAACAGGTAGATATTATTATTCAAGCAATATTAATGTTATACTATATTGTGTATCACTTAATAATGATGACATGTTTAAATTTCAAAGGTGTCACCGAATATTTCTGAATTCTTTTTTGGATGCAAATGGAAAGATATCCCTAAAGCCAGTTGTTCGGACCTTTTTTCACCAATTTTGACTGAGGACGGTATCTGCTATACTTTTAACACTATGGGTGCTGAACAACTCTTTAGAATGGAGAAGTATTTTTACCTTTTATATTCCTTGTTTGCTCCTTTATTAACTGATCCAAAGTTTAATTGATTGACTGTGGTATATTGTGTGAAAATAAAAATTATATTTTTGTTCTTTTAGTCTACATAAAGATTATAAATATCTGGAAAGTATTAATTCTTCTCAACGTTGGACTTTAGAAGAGGGATATCCTCCATCAACACCGTTAGAAACCTACCCGCACAGAGGTTCGGTAAGTAACTCAAATGCTCTAACTATAAGTAAAACAGTCATATTTCTATTTCTGACTTACATGATACTACATCTTTTAGAGCTATTTAGCATTTATTTATTTATTTACATACATAATATTAATTTACAACTGTCTTTTGCCATTCTTTCTCTCGGTTGGAAACAACAGTTTTGTTGTGACTTAGAATCAGATAATACTTATGCTTCTATTACATGGAATAATTTGTTCACGAAATTTCATTTAAGTACTTGATAGTGGCATTTGGGGTACATAAAATAAAAGCTATCAAGGTTAAGAAGTTTTGAATACATTTTTACACATATTTTATGTTCATTTTAAACTTCCGTCAAAGTGCACTGAGAGCCGTGGTAGCTCAGGGGCTAAGTGTTTGCTTTAAATTTCACAGTACGCGAGCAACCCGGGTTCAATCCCCGGCGGCACCAATGAAATTGTGAATTGCAATTTTAAGTGCTGATTTACCACGTGCTCTGCTGTGAAGAAAAACATCATGAGGAAACCTGCATGTCTGAGAAATAAGAAAAAAATATTTTCGAAGACATGTGAAGTTCGTCAACATGCAATGGGGCAATGTGTGTCATTTCCTTGCCCTAAAACCCTCTCAGAAATAAAAGGAAGCTTATGCCTAGCAGTGCGACTTATATAGGCTGTAAATTTAACTAACTAAGGTGCACTGAAAATTGATAACGTCAGTCAGTGATGTAGATTCTAGAGACTAAGCTTAGCAGTTTCAATATGTTTTGGCAGTGTTATGACAATTTAAGAGAATCTATATCCCAATTTAAACAAGAGTCATTCAAGATTTAAAAATTAAAATCCGATGACTAATAATTTATCTTTAACCTTAAATTAATAATAATTGAGAATATCTAATAATATATTTAACCAATTCCTAAATATTCTCAGTTTCAAAGTAAAATGAATTTCTTTATGGTTTAGGTATGACAACAAACAATAGTATATTATATTTAATTTATCTTGCACAGGTACTCAATGAAATTGATCCTAATAACTCGCTAGCACACTTTTATATCTATGAGTGATACCTAATTGTATCAACAATGTAGGAAAAGTTTTATTTTTCCTCAAATGTTTATCTGTCGATTCCTTCTAGGGATATGGCGCGAAAGCGGGCTTAACGATTTTATTACAAACTAAGGAGATTGATCTAGATTACCTTTGCAAGGGACCTGTGCAGGGATTTAAGGTACCTATCAGATTTTTAATATAATAATAAATATACCTAAAGCAACTAGAGCTAAACTGTAGAATGTACTTTTTAGATTTTGTTGCATAACCCTGCGGAGTTGCCGCGTTTGTCGCAACAGTACTTCAGATCTCCGTTATCTCAGGAAGTCGTCGTAGCCGTCAGACCAAAGATGATGACAACTTCCGATGGGCTGAAGCCTTACAATCCGACTGTGTAAGTATTTTTAAATAATTATTCTTAGCAATCATTGAAATGCCAACCTGTCTGCCATGCGCGGGGATTAGGCGAATCCTTCCCTCGTTAGGAGAAGCAACATTGGATCTTACGGGCTGATAAATAAGAAGATATTAAATGTGTAGTGTATACCCACTATTTAAGGGGAAATATAATAAATGGCTTAGCAAGATCCTTCGTTATCCCGAAAATATTGAAGCATTAATTTTGAAATAAATATATGGTAAAGTTGAGGATTAATGTTAAGGATTATGTTAGACGAAAACACGATTTCGTAAAATTTTCTCAGTAGAAAAAAAATCCAAAGTTACTTCCAAAATAAAAAATAAACCGCTGTTATTCATAAAATACTTTAAATAAGATTATGAAACTTTGCATACTAACTGAACTAACTATAAAGCAGTGCTTATGTTATTTACTTTTTTTTAAAATACTATTATTTTCACTGTAAAAAGAAATTACCTAAACTATCGGCCTCTTGAAGCGTGATTCCTGCTGCCCGGTCACTTTGCTTCGGCCTTCGAAGGGGGAGGTTGTGTCGCTTACGATCAGAATATACATTACCCAGCAGGACGACGTAAAATTAAAATGGGAAATAACCGTAATAAAAATAAGAAGCGACTGGCTAGGCGTTAAGAAACAGGTATAAATATGATAAACCTAATGAAATAAGTGTCTAACGACCTTTCTACTTACAGTATTAGTGATTACAAACATGTCGGTACATAGCATACGACGCGCGGGCAAGTGGGGACGAAATTAGAATTTGAGCTGACTTACTCTATCCCCTTAAGAAAAGTTCAGAACCTTTTCGTGTTTCGTTTTGTCCAACTAAAAAGTTGGTACTTAAACAAGCTAGCTAAGTTGAAAATATTTTTGGTAGATAGTCTAACAAAATATTTATTCTAAATAATATTTTGTAATTTAAACATCTTATCGGTACAAAAATTTATTAAGTTTTTTAAAAAGTAGGATTTTGCTGGCGGTCTTAATAAGACCTTCGTGGGAAAGTTGTTTTTGAATTTGCAAAGTAATAAAAACTCATTGTCATTCGCAGAATCAGATGTTTTCTCAAGGTTATGTGGCTGTTTTCTTCTATATATTCCCGTCACCGGTCTAGTTTTAGGTTTGAATATTTCTGATATGGCCACTTCACGCATATTAATAACATTGATGTACATTTTATTACAATTCCCAGGTAATGAAACTTTTTTACCTCAACAAGGCAAGTCGGCATACATTGTTTTTCAGTCAGCATAACTTCTCATTGTTACCATGTTTCTGATCCAGCATCTCAACTTTGTGTTTTTAACTATTAATTATAAGCTTCCCATTCAACCTGGTGGTAAAAAATATAAAGCCCTGAATGTTAAATCGCACTGTCATAATGTAAAAAATAGCCCTCTTGTGTACCTAACTAAAAACTCTTGCCTCAAAGACACTCAAATTGTAATCAGATGAAAAGTCAGACGTTGTCAAACTATTCCAGCTAACCAGTCCTTTGCTACGCAAAGATGAAGCAAATCATTTAGATCGAACCGGCTACCCGCCAGTCTTGTTTAAAAGAAAAAAAAAACATTGAATATGGCAGGTACCTAAGTGCGTTTACTTGTATATTACGGTACTATAATATATATTGACAACTTCCGATTGTAAACGATATCAGCGTGATCTAATTTGGCAGGATTTATAAACTAACAACCGAATGAAATTTGTCATATCCTGTTTGATGCTCGATGCTTATAAAAGTTATATTCCGGTTGATCGATGTGAATGATTTGTCGTTGAAATCTTCATATTATGTTGAATCATAAAAGAACTGCAATTAATCTGTAATCAGTCGAAACTCAATTACTATTAATTTCTAAAAATTTAATAACTCTAGAATTATTATTAATGAGGCCATTGTGAGCGATTTCGACTATTGTTGCGACTTCCGAGTAGCGTCAGCAGATTTCACAGCTGGAAACAAAAATAGTATAGTGCCACAAGTTTGTGACCGCTTCACTCTGAGGCATAGGTAATGCTTATGCGACGACTTCGGCCGAGTTAGGTTATGAGAAGTAAGCAGGATAAGAGAATCCGTTACTAAATTCCGGCCTGTGGATGTCGTAAGAGGCAACTAAAGGTATATGCTAGAAATTTTCTGCCCAGTTTACATTTTGAGAAGTGACAAGTGCAAATGGCAAGTGCTTGGTGTATATTTTATTCACACTTACTGCTTGTCACTGCTTGTGCACACACACTAAGTACTAAAGCCACTTGTCGGCCGCACTTACCACTCGCACTTGTCAGTTCTCAAAATGTAAAATACTCAGACCGGCGACGTGAAGCACTGTCACAGACGTGCAACGTGCAACGTCTAATATTGCGATCGTCCATCCTCTCCATTAAACCACATCCTCTCTACAATACTAATAGAGACCCATACTAATAGAGACCCATGTTCAACTGTGGACACTAGGGGCTGATGAAGAAGAAAAACCGTGTAGTGGCGGTGTGAGAATAGCCACTACCTCATACCCGTGGGTGTTGTAAAAGGCGACAGAAGGAAATTGAAACTGGTGATGGGCAGGAGCGTTTTCATAATAACGACTAAAATGAAAAAAAAATGTCTAATATCCTCCATATGAGGAAATCTATGGGGGAGCCCTATGTACAGCAGTGGCTATAACGCTAATGAAGAAGAAAAAATTGTTACTAATTCTAGAACGCGGAGCTAATTCATTGTTACTAATATTTATGCGATATGTTATAAAATGTTAATTAAATTTACTTTTTATTTGTAGACGCCAATGTTACTTTCCAAGCGAACGTTACCTCAGTTACTATAAGGTTTACACCCAAGCCAATTGTGAAATAGAATGCTTGACCAATTTCACATACGTCCGATGTGGGTGCGTTCATTTCGGCATGCCACGTGAGTTGACTTCAACCATGCGACACTATGCATTGTGCAACTATTACAATGTAACCTATTTTGTGACTTTATTTTAGATGGCCCTAATATGACGGTTTGCAATGCGGGTAGCGTCGCTTGCATTAAACAGGCTCAAAGTAAGTGAATCGTTTATAAGTACTTAGATAAATATTCTGTTTATATTTATTTTTGTTTAATTACGAATTATGAATATGAAATTAATATAAATTACGTCAGATCTCATGTCCGCCAGACCACAGATTAAATAATGTTACTACGTAAGCCAGACGTAAAATACACGTCGTGTGGCTTTACGGAGCAGCATAAAAAGCGTGAGTCGTTTTAAATACTGCGGTCGCCAATCTGGCTGCCAAGCTCCATACAACGGGCGATGCCCATATCCGGCAATGAACTGTTACGGACTGATTTTTGTACCCGTTACAAGCCAGTACTTGACTACTATCCGACCTGATGATAAGTGGTGATGTAGCGTACCCGAGAATGGTAAAGCGCACATTTAGATTAAAAAACTCTGGCCTTGATGATGAAGATGATGCCAGTTATAAGAGCAACACAAAAATTACCATGTAATAGCATCTATGATAATTACTCTTTTGATAAATGAAATATATGTAAAATATTATATCTTTACCAAAACTCAACGCCAAGGTACCGGGCTAGAGGCCAATTGCTTAGTTTTAGCTAAAAAGAAAAATAATCCATATCACTCGGTTAAGGTAATAGCAATATTTTTGAAAATGTTTAAAATCGACTCAGGTCTGTAACCACCAATTTCCCAGTTTCGCAGTGTTTTTTTTTTTTCATAACGTAATCCTAAATAGCCATGATATTAATCGTAGTCACAAATCAAACAATGAACATTGTTAGCTATGAAAAAATAATTAAGATTGATTGAGTCATGTGTTAAAACAATTATGTCAGCTAATTGCTACTTCCTTGATCAATTGGATATTGAAATGAATTGAATATAATATTGCATTGACACTTTAATTACAATCTGTGACTATACCTACATATCTTTTTTTTAAAGTAACTTCCCAGGGTCCTTGGTTTTTTTTATAGAATATGGGTGACAATCTAGCACACAGTCCACCTGATGGTAAGTGGCATATAGACCTTTATCCTCTATCATTATTTAAAAAAACTGATGCATTTTCACTCCTAAGAACTAAGATGGAATGCCTCGTTTCAAGTAAAAAAGGATCTCCGGATCTCTACACTCACCATACGAGACACAGCAGTATTAAGCTGCTATTTTACACTGGTATTCTGTGAGAGTTGGTAAGCTATTTCAAATTACCCATTTTTATATCAAAGTAGTACAACAACTTACCTTAACTTACTTATTATGTATTCAGCGCCTTTACCTTGACTAAGCCTTACTTTTTTTTCCATAAAAATATATTGCTTATTTTTTTAAATAATTTAAAAAAAATCATGTCTATGAATACTTTTATGTGTTTAAAAATCAGTTTTACCATAAATTAGACAATAATGTGAGGTAGACGGTGATGCCCATGATGCTGTTCGGCGTGAATCATAGATAAATAAATACGTAGCAAGCTAGCGTGAATTAGAGCAAATTGACATTCGACTTTTAAAGTAACGAGACAGATACAGCACTACTCAATAAAAGTATTCTTTGTATGGCATCACTGATTCACAACAAACTGCCAGATGATGTCAGAAAATTGCCTATCTCACGATTTAAGACGATATTACACAAATTTCTGATTAATAAATGTTATTATAATGTCAAAGAGTACCTAGAGGATAAAAGTATTATAATTTAATAGCAATAGTTTTAATTTAATTGTAACTTAATAATAATTTTGAATTTAATCATAACTGAATAATAGTAATTTATACATTTACCTAATATATGTGACACATTGTAACAATTTAATAAGATTAGTATATTAAATTATAATTTAACTTAAATTTTGTATGACAACATTTTGGATTTGATTGTTCGTATTATCAAAAATATTTAATTTCGAGTTTATATAACATCAAGGTATTTAATATGACAATTAGCACTATAGACTCAACTATTGACAATATTTTTTTTTCTTATTCTTAATTTTATTTCAAAGCACCATTATTAAATTAGTAATGCGTAGACTATATTGTAAAGTATTTGCACACCTCATAAGGTAATAATACAGTGTACATATTCTAATTTTTTTTGTAACAACTCTTATACCTGTATTATGCAAATAAATGAATTTGATTTGATTTGATTTGAGACAGATACTCGTAGTGATGCCAATGCTCAATATTTATTATTGGTTATTAATGTTCAGGTAGGTACGCTACGTTTCAATTTCTTTACTGGCACAAATCTTAATCTTATAACTATCGTTCTGACGACTTTAAATTGTTTTACTCTGGATATTCTCTTACTAGTCTGTGTTCTGGACTTGATACTACATTTGTGCTGACGACTTTGACTTTGTTTCCCTGGACTGGATTTGTGTTGTGCAAACTGTGTTAGTTAGGTAGTATTTAGCAATACCAACACGTCCCGGGACATGTCGTAGGTATGTTTCACAGCAGATAAATATGCGAATATGTCTCTTATCTACGGTGAATGCCTCTGCCGCATTCAGATTGTATCGTGATAGGTACCCATATGTGGAGCGTCACCCAGATGACCGCCTGTACATCAATGTACCTACACATGTCTGGAATACCGAAAGGTATTGCTCATCGCATTTAAAAAGATACAAATATCACCCGTATCATGGTGTCCAAGTAAAGTTTACTATCTCGTGACTTCTCTCCCGGAATCGATTGTCGCTTAACGAAGTTGGCGAGAAAATGTGAAGATCTACAATTTCTAAACAGAGTTTTATAAACTGACTAAACGAGGTTTAAAAAAGACAGTTATTTAAACTGGAAACAACTCACATGGGTGGCACGTTGAAAACCACCGGAAAAAATGCGCTAATAGTAAGTCCTTTTAAGCTGCGTGAAATTTTCTCTAAAACAGTTTGATAATTGTTAAAAGTTGTGGAGAAATTGTCAAGAGATGGTAACCATCTCTTTTTTTTCCTGTTAATTATGTTCATCCTGTAATGGATTATTTAAACACAGTATTCCGAAAGGTGGATTGCGCGCCTTGGTTCAATCATCTCCTTTTCTTTTTCCAAACCGAAGTCGATGGATGGATCAAACCCTATAGATTCCTTTTACTAGACGCGCATAAAAAAAAACTACAACTACTAAAATTGTTCAAGCAGCAGAAGGAGCACTTTTACGTGGTAGAACCACATGAGTCTCTTTACTCTGTGGCAGAACCACGCGGCAGCTAAATTATGGTTTTAGCACGAATGGGTTGGCTCGACTGGTAGGACCACGTTCTTACAGAATACCAGCGTAAAATAGCAGCTTATGTTACCGTGTTTCGTATGGTGAGTGTAGAGAATCGGAGACACTTTTTACTGGAAACGAGTCATCCCATCTTAGTCCTCAGGGGTGACAACTCAACTGCATTTTGTTTCTTAATCTAGGATAAATGTAGATGTTTATGGGCACAGCATCCACTTACCATCACGTGAACTGTGTGCTTGTTTGTCACCCCTATTCTACAAAAAGAAAAAAAGAATACTTGAATGCAACAAGATCCGCAGAAATGACTTGTGATAGATAACAAAGTATTTAAATAATTCCTTTCCTTTATTTTTTTTATTTGGTTTTACCATAATACAACAATAGACTAATGATTTATTTGCCTTACACATCACATTTAGTGTTGAATTCGTACCTACTGAAATAAGATACCTTTGCAGAAATAAGCAATAATATTTTTGTGAATAGATATACTCGTAGGTATTTTCTTAGATGTTTTGTGGGAATAGAAAGGAAAAACGGCCAAAACTTTCATAATATGGACATTAATAGTTGTAATCATAGATAAATAAATATGTAGCAAGCTAATTGTGATTGAACAATAGAAAACACGCTGACAGCGGCCGTGCCGCCATAATTAAAATATCGTAGAAGCGCCTTCTGTGTACTTTCACGCAAAGCACACTGATGTTAGCTAGACAATAGAAAAGTAGCAAATCATTTACTAACTGCATGCTATTTAACCTTCCTACTTTATTAAGATAAATAAATGAATGTAACTAATAATTGCCATTGGAGGAAAATCAATACGAACTGTAATAATTTGGCAGGCCCTCCGCTACTCCGCTTTATTACTCTCTATAATATATTTCTATATATATCGTATATATCGTATCTACGTCACATAATAAATAATAGTACTACGTATCTACGTTCTAAAGCTAACCACAGGCCTTCTTTAATTTATGCTTTTTCAAAGCTTTGTAGTGAAAATGGAGGATAACAGTGTTCCTTGTGATGAATGGAAGTGTGTTAAGTGCTAATCGGCGAAGAAAAGGTAAAATCTTTAAACTTTGTTGAGAAAATACACAAGGTCAAGAGCGTCTTTCGAACTTATCAATTGTCGCAATTACGTAGAACGTAGACAAGTAAAAAGTGACGAAGGTAACGTCACTTTTTACTTGTAAAGCTCAATGAACGCGAGACTGCAAACACTTGTAATACCTAAATACATTTTTTCACGCAAATTCCTTTACAGTGGAACTGGTGACGATTGAAATACTATCCAATTTGGATAAAAAGTTGAACGAAAATGATACTTTGGGAGAATCACGTGCTGTTGCAGCTAAGTGCAAATGTTTGCCAGCCTGTACGTCTATCGAATACGAAGCAGAAACCTCGCAAGCCGATTTTGATTGGAAAGCCTTGTACACTGCTTTCAACTTAACAATTAGTGACGACATATTAGAGTACGTATCTTAACTCTATAAGTAATTTCAGGAGCCACTTTTTATCGCTTTGTCCTATTTTAATCCAAGTATTAAAATATTTTCAGTCAGAAATTCGCACGCGTTATGATTTTCTTCAAAGAAGCCCAATTCATTACGTCTAGAAGATCGGAGCTTTATGGTCAAACGGACTTCCTGGCAAACTGTGGAGGTCTTCTGGGTTTATTCATGGGATTTTCAATACTCAGTGTAGCTGAAATAATTTATTTTCTCACTTTAAGGTAATGAGGCCTTAGTTTAATATTGCTATTTACACAAATATTTGTGTAGCAGCCAGGCTAACCAACCCTAAACGGGAATAAATAATGTTACGCGCCGAAGTCGACGGCACTAGCGCCATCTAGTATCGAACAGAAGAACTAAGCTTCTGGAAGCTGACTCTCGAATTTTCGACGCTTTGTCGATCGGTGCGCGTATTTACTTGAATGTTCTGGACGATTCGGTACTAATGTGTATTTATAGGCGTTGCAAGGTGCGATCGGGGAAGTATTGGATTTGGCGAGACAAGCGAAGCTTCGGAGCGAAATAAAGTGAACCAGTGTGCTTAATTATTAGTGTTTTAAGTTTTAATTTGTGTAAAGGAAATTAAAGTGTTAATTTAGGTAATTTTATCGGCGATTTTTATTGTTACGAGCTTGAGGTTCGTATATATATATATACTCTGCTGCTACCATAACACAGAAGGCGAAAATAAAAAACATTTATTTCCTAACTATCCTCGGCCACTAAGATACTACTGACTGCATATCGATGATTTGACGTATATATTTAACGTTCTTATAAAGAAACAAGAAGCAGCCGCAAATATCATTCAGCGCCACATCGTCTTCACACGCCGCTATCGTCACGTATCCGTCGACCAATTGTGAGCCGTTTCTTCAACGCCGCAGCTCGCTTCTTCTTGCTGTCCCGGAGCTGTGTCCCACACCGCGGCCGCTTGCTGAGTCGCCGACTACGCACGCGCGTTTTTTTTTTGCGCCCGAAGCAAATATGGGCAACCCTCCGGAAAGCGGGGGAGGGAGGTTGGGAATGCTCATAGCATACCACGCAGCCGGCTGCGTGGTTATGTGGTGACTTTTATCCACTAAACCCAACCTTTTAGGAACTGGCTTAACGATCTAACTAGAGATCTCTAAGCCGTATACGAACGCGACCCTCCTTGGCAGAAAGGAGGGCGCAAGCGGCGAAAAGCCGATTAGAAGAGCGCCTAACTAAAGCAGATTAAGGGATGTGTTATGTAGGCTCGGCCTGAGCCGCCAGGAGGCAGTTCAGGTCAGCCGAAAGCTTGTTGGGGGGGGGGGTCCGAGAGAGAGTTTCTCGGTCTGCGCACACTATAGCGAGTGTGGATAGGGGCTGCATAGGCAGCTGTCTCACGAATGAGATGATTTGGGTGGGACTCCGAGGCTTTGAAAAATCTCTCAGAGAGTGATTTAAGGAACTGCTGGATTGTTGGGAGCTCTAAGTCTCGATGTAGGTCGGCATTACGGACATAATAGGGCGAGTTAGTGGCCCTACGACAGAATAGATTTTGGACTATTTGAAGTTCATTTATAGCTTTGGGCTTAGCATGTGCGAAAATGGGGGCCGCGTAGGTCATGACAGGTCGTATGCAGACCTTATATAGGGTTCGCTTGTTGCGGAGGGACATTTTACTGTGTCTGCCCAACATGCTGTTGGGTAGGCTACCCATGTAAAATCGTGCGGTGCGAGTAACCTTCTTGATATGGGGCTCGAAAGTGAGCCTTGCATCAAGGGTGACGCCTAAGTATTTGGCTTTAGTTTGCCATGGGACAGGGGTTCCTAACATCCTGATTGGCGGAGTGGTGGTGAGACGACGTCGTTTATATTCGAAGCAAACAGCGGAGCTTTTCTCCGGGTTTACGTCGATACGCCATTTTTGGAACCGAGCTCCTAAGTCGCTTACTGACTTTTGGATCTTGTTCCGAATCTGTGGTAGTGAGTTGCCTTTAGAGTAAAGGGCTGTGTCATCTGCAAAGAGGGCTAGTTTAACACTATTCGACGGGATAGGGATGCCGTTGGTGAATAGTATATATAGGAGGGGGGCAAGCACAGAGCCTTGAGGGACACCGGCTTTTATGTGACGAGTAGAGGATAGCGTGCCTTCGTGTCTAAAGCGAAAGGTACGATCCTTCAGATAGGAGGCTACAAGGCGAACGAGACGGTCCGGGAGGCCTAAGTCGTACAGTTTGTAGATAAGGCCCTCGTGTCAGACTCTGTCGAATGCCTTGGCAATGTCAAAGAACGAACGACGAGGATAAAAACTATTTATGTATTCCACTATGCAGTGAACTTGCTGGGGGCACGAGTGTTTGGCTCGAAACCCGAATTGTTGTGGGATGACAAGAGGGTCGCCGTCTGTGGGAAACAAATGGCGCCTCATGCGCACGAGAATAACTCGTTCGAAAAGTTTGCACATGGCTTTGAGGAGGCTGATGGGACGGTGATTGGAGGGGAGGTGGTGAGGTTTGCCTGGCTTGGGAATGTCAATGACTGTTGCCTCTTTCCAAGAGGTGGGAAAGTAACTGAATTCGAAGCAGGCGTTAAAGATTATGGCCAATAAGGCGATTACCTGCTCCGGGAAGTGTTTGAGGGCTTGGTTGGAGATGCCATCCGCACCCGGTGCTTTTTTGGGCTTAAGTCCTTTGATGGTAGATGAAATCTCATCTTTGGATACAGTGATAGGGTCAGAGGCGGTAGGGGGCGAGTTCCTGCGACGGACCTCGTCCTCCACTAGTTGGATGTGTATGGGGTCAGTGGGTTGTGAGCTAGGAGAGCATTGAGCGGCGACGCTGTCAGCGAAGCACTCAGCCTTTTCTTCGTCCTCGAAGGCAATGGAGCCGTCGGGACGAGACAGAGGGGGAGTATGCGTTATAGCCTCTATCCGGAGGGTTCTCGCCATCTGGTAGTACGCTGTGTGGGAGAGAGAGATTTTCTCCATGAGATTGCCCCTTTCGTGGTCTCTGTAATCTTGGAGGCGGTAACGGAGTTTGCGTTGAAGGCGGTGGGCCGCGAGTCTATATTCGGGAGTGGGATAGCGTGCAGCTCTACGGAGGGCAGCTTTTTTGGCTTTTAGCAGGTTGCTAATATCTAGGGGAAGACTAGTTTTAGCAACCGGGACAACTTTTTCATTCTCTTTAAGAGAGGATGTTATAAGTTAGGTGAGATTTTCGACAGAGGTGTCTATTTTCCCCGTACTGTCGAGGGCGTCGGAAGAAAGGGTTATGGGAGGGTCCGGAGAGTCTGTAGCCGAGGCTACAGACTTCTTGAAGCCCTTCCAGTTGGTGTAGGTTTTGAATGTGGGTGTTGGAGATGGCTGATGGCCAAGAAGGAGGGATACAGGACGGTGGTCGGATCCTAGATCATCGAGAGGCTCGATTGCTCTAAGGTTAAGGGAGACTCCTTTAACTAGAGCAAAGTCTAGCACGTCAGGAGCGTAGTTAACAATGTCGGGATAGTGGGTGACAGCGAGGGGGGCTGTAGACAGTCAGGTCGAGAGACTGAGTGATATTGAGCAGCACCCTGCCACTACTGGTAGTAGTGCGGCAGGTCCATCCAGTATGCTTGGAGTTAAAGTCTCCAAACATAATGACTGAGTCGCCTAATGCAAGGATGGCTTCGAAATCACTCTTAACGGGGAGGGTTCCGCTAGAGATATAGCAAGAGGCTATAATGATTGACTGGTGTTCAGTCATGGCTAATCTAGTGATAGTGGCTTCCATACTAGTAAGCGTCGGAGTAGATATGTGGGAGCAATGAAGGGACTTTTTGTAATAAATGGCAGTACCGCCGCCTTTGCGGTCGGGTCTGTCATTACGCAGAAGTGAATAATTTTTGATAGAAAGGCCTTTAGAGACCTTGGGGCTGAGGTGGGTCTCCTGAAGGAGGAGGAGGTCGGCTTCGCGATCTCGAAGAAATAGCCTAAGCTCTGGGAGGTTATTTCGCAAACCGCGGATATTGAATGAAACAAGCGACAAACTCTTTGGTTTCATACGACCGTGCGATATTGCGGGAGCAGAGGGCTCCGGCATAGTGTAATTACAAAGACCTTAGTAGGTTGATGTGCTCATTAAGAGCAAGGAGGCGGTCCTGAGGGGACTGAGCGGTGCGCAGTTTACGCGCAAGGATAAGGATTTCCTCTATATTGATCTTATTCATAGTGTTATACACTAGGTTTAGATCTTCTACTACAGAGTCTGCCTGTTTTTGTGGGTCGGCGGAGGGCCGCGGGATATTTGATTCCTTTGGGAACCAGGGGTTTATTGGAAGCGGCGCAGGCTGGGAGAGCGGAAGGCTCATAAGGGGCCGAGGAGGGCCCTGAGGTGGCCGATAGAGGCCCTGTGGGGGCCGATAGATGCCCTGTGTGGGCTGAGATAAGCCTTGAGGGGGCTGAGGTAGGGGCTGGCCCTGGCGGGGCTTGCGGCTTACAAGAGCCGGGAAGGTTCGGTCATTGACCTGGAGTGGAGCTTTGCGGCTCGGAGGTGGGCGAGGAGTGCGAGGGCAGCCTCTAAAATTGGCCGGATGGCCTGTTTGTCCGCAAAGGACACATGAGGGTGGGGATTCGGCGTTTTTGGGCCGAGGGCACTCTTTAGAGTGATGGGGTTCTAGGCACTTAACGCACCTGGGTGGAGCTGAGCAGTTGGCTGCCGGGTGCCCATAGAGTTGGCAACGCACGCGCGCCGACTTGCATGACTTTTATAGCCCGGTCCAGCGACGTAGCTACGTGAAGATAACACGAGTCTCACGCCGGCAAACGAAACGTACATAATAGTTGTGTATTTTGATTAATCTTCATTGGTCATAATGTAAGAATTATAATTGGCTAGGGAAAATAAAAATTGTTACCATTGGTAAACCAACAATGTAGCCGGCCATATAAATATAGGCAAGGTTGACGCAAATACATTCCATTCCATATTCCACATTCGTACTCAATTCGGCTTTACATAAATAGTAGTTTCATTTCTCCACCTCAAAACCACTCGGAGTCTGTTAATAGTTGACCGCATACCACCACTATTACAGTATTCTTGTTTCTTTATAAGAACGTTAAATATATACGTCAAATCATCGATATGCAGTCCGCAGTATCTTAGTGGCCGAGGATAGTTAGGAAATAAATGTTTTTTTATTTTCGCCTTCTGTGTTATGGTAGCAGCAGAGTATGTATTATTTATTCCCGTTTAGGGTTGGTTAGCCTGGCTGCTACATTTGTCTTGCATGGCGGACGATACACTTTAGTTATTATTGCGATCCACGTGCTTCCTCAGTACAATACGAATCACATCAATAAGCCTATTACTATTAATTTAGCAAATATATATTATATATATATATATATATATATATATATATATATAACCGACAAAACTGCCTCGTTAGTCTAGTGGTTGTAGTAGTGCAACTGCTGTATGAGGTCCTGGGTTCGAATTCAGGTGGGCCTAAAATCAATTTGGTCCATCAAGAAAGTCATGAAGTTGGCGGTGTCACACCCCGTGCCTCTGAAAGCACGTAAATATAAAGCAGTTGGTCCTGCGCCTGGTCTCTCTCCGTTCGTGTTGGTTCGTCCGTCTCAACTGATCATGAGAGTGAATGAGTGAAGGAATAGAGAGTGCACCCGCGCTTGCGCATACACTTGGGCACTATAATCCTGTCCTGCGCCGATGGCTAGTCTCCATTGAGGCTGGCCGCCGTGACCGAAATTCAGTCTGGAGGACATTACTTAACGACAAAATAATTTAAATACTACAATAAAAAAATTGATCATTAATTCAAAAACCTAATTATGTCTCATTACTTAATTACGAATAAAAAATTCTTACCTCAAACATACAAAAGAAATAGAAATAAAACTTTTTTATTCAATGTAGATTATAAATAATATTTATTGAAAGCCACTTTTTCAATAAGTATTATTTAAACTTCATACTATTTATAATTTTTTTTCTATTTGTACTTTTTCAACAAGTTTTTCTTCTGGTTCAATTGGCCCTCTAAATCTTGAGTTTTCCATAGAGAGATATGGTTTTAGTATATGTAGCAATTCTTGAAATTTCTTGTATGTTAAATGCAAATATTTGAAAAATAGTTCATCATCATTTAATAAGTCTTTAAATAAAGTATAATATTCTCGATACAACTGCCTTTTTAAGTTAATATTATGAATCCAGAACCTTCTTTTTCTTCGAATTTAATTTTCTTTTTATGCCAATAAGCAGGCTATTACAACATTTTTTTCCAAAGCGATCCGAGCAATTCCAATCGATCAACGTCACTGTACTGTTTCACATCAGTGGTTGGAAAAACTGCAAAAGTTGTTGGCAATACAAAATAATTGCGTACGGCTCGTACGTGCAAATGTGCGAGGCCATTCCATTCACAAAATGCGGCGCGTACGGTGCGGACCTCGTGTTGTCGTCTGCATGGACTGTGGGGTCCTGCAGGTCTCGGGCCTCGGGTTATGCCCCCATTGCCCGGACTTTCCTCATGGCCCACCACTATGGGCCAGTCCTAGGAGCCTTTAACAGGCTAGATGATCCAGTACGGATGTTCCGTAGTAGGAAAAGATTTTTTCCCGTAGTCGGTTAAACTACGGGGAAAAAGAGGTTGTCCAGTAAAAGTTGAAGTTGGCCTATCAGCGGCATTGAGGGTTGTTACTCGACTCCCTAATCGCTATAGAGAGGAGTTCTCTTGGAAAAGGTCGCCCGTACGGGGGCCGGGTGTGCAACGGCGCGAAGCCGTTGAGGTGTTCATGTGGCCCGTTGTCGGCGCGGTCAAACATGCCGCGCGCCAGCCGGGCCACGAAGTCGGTGATGGTCTCGACTTTCAGATCGGCCGCTATTACGTCATTCCGGACGTAGCGACCTGCTCCGACGATCGTCCTTAATGTCAGATTCTGCTGGGCCTGCAGTCGCCGCCTCAGAGGGTCACTCAGAAGCGCGTACCAGGCCGGAGCAGCGTAGGTGATAATGGTCCGGACATACATCTTGTATATCCGGAGCTTGGTCTTGATCGGCAGCTTGGATGCCAGGACCGGCAAGAGCGTCGCCCGCGCACATCGGGCTCTGCGGACGACTAAGTCGACGTGCGCGGTCATGCGCAGCGTCCTGTCGATCCTGCACCCAAGGTAGGATACGGCCTTCTGGTACGCGATCTTCTGGCCATTGAGGGTCAGCGGAGGTGGAAATTTTCTGAGACGGCGAGTGAGTAGAGCGGTCGTCTTACCAACGTTGACGACCATCCTCCACTCGTCCAACCATGGTGGCAACAGGTCCAGCAGACGCTGCAACCTGGCAGTGGCTATGTGGGCTCTTCTGGACGAGGTGAAATAGGACTCTATTGGGCAGCTGTCGGAGTGCAGCGTTGGTAATTCCATCGTGCCCCGGCGCCTTCCTCGGTTGCAGGTGAGTTACTGTCCTCCGCAGTTAAGCGGGGGAGATGAACCACTCTCCTACAAGAGGCGGCGCGGGCGACGACAGGAACTCCCGTACGTGACTTTCCTTCCGGGCGTGAAGCTCTATGAACGCATAAATTGCTCCTCGAAGTGCTCGACTAGGATATCCGCTCTGCCCTTGGCATCGTAGCAGCGTTCACCCGCGCTGTTGATCAGCGGGCAAACGGGAGGTCTGGTTTTGGTCAACTGTCGGTTCAATTTATAGAGCGACGCATCATGCTCATCCGCCTTCCAGATTCGCCGATCCCAGGCCTCTCTTCTGAAGGCCTGGACTGCAACGGACAGTTCCTCCGATAAGGTGTTAAGTTGATTTTTCAGTCTAGGGCAGCGAGTGCGCGCCCAGAGCTTCCTCAACGCTCTCTTGCGCCTGATCTGCACGCATATCTCTCGCGGCAGATCGTCTCGCCTTGCAGTGATCGGGACGATCGTAGAGGCCGCGTGGAGGGCCTCCTGGATGTTCTTGGTAATTCTAGTAGCAGCGGCCTCTATGTCGTCCGCTGTGCTTATGGGATGGTGGACTGGAGGTCTCTCCTGCAGATGTTGGCAATAGAGCCTCCAGTCGATACGTGTCTTGAATGCTCTGGGCGGCGTTGTCACCGCCTTTAGGCCAAGGGTTATCAGAATCGGGAGGTGCTGTGAGCTGAGGTCGTACAGCACTTCTACCACTATCGGGTAGTTGACGTTCCTAGTGAGCACGATGTCCAATACATCCGGATGTCTCCGTGAATCAGATGGAACGTGTGTTGGTTCTTCGGGACCTAATACGTCGTAGCTGTTGTTCTCTGCGTCTTCGTAAAGTTCAAGACCCGGCGGCGTGATCACTCTGGACCCCCACGCCGGGTGTTTGGCGTTTAGGTCCCCGGCGATGATGATGGGTGTTTCGCCTTCCATCATCGTCCGGATGTCTGAGGAGCAGAATGGAGTCCCTGGCGGGCGGTATGCTGCGTAGATCCTTAGTTCCTTGCCCGCCGCCTCCATTCTTATGCCGATAGAGCGCATTGTCTGGTATGATGGTAAGTCCAGCTCTTGATGGACGATGTCCCTCCTCACTAGAACCGCCGTCACTCTGTAGGCGGCCCCTTGAGAAGTGACCTCGTCCCTTCTGTACAGGTGGTAGTTTGGCAGCTTTATATGCGTCTTTGGATTTAACTTTTTCTCTCCCAGCAATATGACATGTAAGTCCTGTTGTTGGGCTACTGTGCGGAGTTCATGCAGCTTCTGCTGTATCCCGTGCGGGTTCCAATATAGGAGACGCAGATTACTCTCCTCCGTAATGCCGGGCCAGGAGGTTTGCCAGCGCCTTCATTATCGCGGTTACTGGATCGGTCCCGGCTCTTATATCGGCCAGGACTTGTGTGCCGACCTCGATGGCAGTGCCAACCAGTCTTTGGATTGCATCTGCTGTTTCGAGGCCGGCAGTAGGTGGTCTCCTATATGAAGGCGTTGGCACTGGTCTCGGGTGTTGATTGTCCTGCACTCTTGGCTTATGGGTAGAGCGCGCTCTATGTGTAGAGCGGGCTCTATTTTCAGATAGAGCCCTTTCTGGCGCTCTACCCACGCTCTTTTGGGTTGTCTCCCGAGTGATCGCGTCTGTGAGACTACTGGTCCTGTTGGTGTCGGGGTAGAGGTAACAGCTTGAGGAGGCTGCGACTTCTTCCTGCTCCTCTCCCGCCTCCTCCTTTTAGAGGGTTGCCGTTCTGTGGCGGGGTTGGCGGGGGGCTGTAGAGTCGCCCCGGTGGTTGCCCTTATCTCTGCGGGTTCCACCGTTACCATAGGTGTTACGGGTGGGGGGGGGCTGGCTGCCTGCCCTTCCCACGGTGCGGACAAATGTGCGCTTAGCTTAACATAAATGGTTCGCTCGACCGGGAAGAACCACGCCCTCACAGAATACCGACGTAAAATAGCAGCTCGATGCTGCTGTGTGGAGATCCTTTTTACTGGAACCGAGGCATTCCATTTTAGTCCTCAGGGGTGACAACGCATCTGTATTTTGAATCTCAATCGAGGATAAATGTATATGTCTATGATGTCTACGGGCCTGTGTGTTTGTTTGTCACCTTTACTCCATAAAAAAGCGAACTTAAAAAAACTCAATTCGACCATTTACTCTTTTTTATATTATGTATTTATGTGACGTATATACATATCTTCGTCAATAGCGAACTGATTTTAATTATTCTTTTTATCAAGTAGGTTATTACAGGCGTGGTCCTATATGAATTTTAAAGAAAAGAAAAGCACTTTAAAACTTATAGTTTTGTTGTGAAATGGTGTTGAAGTAAAGAAAAGAAATTGTTATAAATCTATTTTTGCATGCTATTAAAACATAAATTATAATTTTTTTTAAATCTGTCTGTCTGTCCGGATTCATCTTCGGAAATTCCGAAACGATTGTTTTTGATCGTTGCCAGATGTTATCAGAAAACATGCAGTTTAAAAAAAAAACGAAATCTAAAAATAAATAATTTTTGATTATTATCTCACAAACTATAAGAGATGTCTGAGTAATTAATAAAAATATATATCTCGAAGACATATATAGTCCGCCAACACGCATTGGGGCAGCGCTGTGGAGACTTCCTTGCCCTAAAACCCCCTCAGGAGTCTCTGATATATAGTATATTATCTATGCTCAGTAGTGACAGGAGGCCTGTGGCCAGCTGTGGGACGTATATAGGCTGTAGCTTTACTTTACTTTTTATAATAGATATAGGAAAGTTTCGAATAAAAATGTCTTTGGTTTGCAATTTTACACAAAATGCTCCTTTCTCTTCTTTCTCTTAAAATGTTCTTCTCTTAATCGAATATTAGCATTTTTTACTTCTTCATTTTACAACACACATCTAATTCATATAAATAAACTTAACGTGTATATATGTAAAATCAAAAAAAAAACAACTGGATTTTTTACACTTAGGGCGTTATTTGCATGCAAATAGATTTATCAGAAAATTCATCCCCTTCCCAACGCCGTCTTAGGCCATACCGGGGCCCTTGGGCACACAATAATTTGGGGCCCTGTTGGAAAATAAAAAAGTGAATGACAAAAACATTTTTTGCTATGATCTTACATTTATTATTGTTAATTGGTAAAAATCAAATAATATGCATTGATTTGAAAAGGAAGGATAGGCCCATCTAAATATTTTACTCATAACTTTTTTGTACAAGAAAAAGTAGCGCATCTGTAATAATACAAACGTCACATCAAAACACGACGTAACCAGGGTCGGATTTCGTAATATAATTATCCTAATTGTACCATTATTTCGTAGTTTATAGTACGTGGCATCGTAATAATACTAAGTGAAAGTAACATAATTTTAACTAAAGGTCAACTTGTAATATTATTGGGTCCTTTAACATTTTAATATTAACCCTACGATATCGAGAAATTCTGTATTGAACATGACTGCCACGTTTAAAAAAAAGTTGAATTAGCTCCCTTCCTGGTCAATCGATGCTCGATCGATGCATTTATGTTGCATACTTGATACAACTATAATGAGGGGCTACCACGATAAAACTCTATTCGCCGTTCAGATTTTTATATTCAATTAAGCAGATATGGTTTCTTTTGTATTCTTTTCGTTTTACCCTCATTGAATCTAAAATATATTAGGTACCAATATTTAAAATGTAACTTACACTAAGTTCTTTAGACAAAAATTAAACAGAAATAAAAATAAAACAAACAGATAAATGGCAAAAAACGAAACGTATAGATAAACTAGACGCGTGATGCCAAAATTCCGGCACATGGGAAAAAAGAAACATGAAACATCAAACGTGATATAATTCTTTTAAAAGAGTATAATTTTATTTTCCATGTACAATATTTTTGATGGTCTGAATTCAACCCTGGCCTAATTTTGGTACCGTAACTAAACTAACTGTAAAATAAAACTTTAAAAATGCGTTTACATAATAATTTAATTGTTACAAAATTAATATAAGGTTATTTACCGATGATAGATATCCCATGTTTTTTTTTTAAATATGTATCGTAATTTTTGCATTCTTTTACCACGCAACTAGACATATTGGTAACAGGCAAATCTGTCCTGCGCGCGCACCACTGTCGACCGATTCGCGTTGGCCCTAAACTGTAATTTTAGGGCCAGCGTACCGGTCCATTTTAGTTGTTCGGTCGGCCCTTTGACTAGAGAAGAAAAAAAGGACATGACATACCTACAAAAAAAACGTGTATACCTAAACTGAGTCTGGCACGAAGATGGCGGCTTGACGTAGTGCTGCGCACTATACTTAATATCGATAATGTGGCGCTTATTTAGAAAAATATTCTTTCGTGTGATTCGTCTCAAACACCCGTGTGTTCTTAGATAGGTTTTTTAAATCAATATTACGGAGTGTTGTCGCCAAATTGTAAGTCCTTAATTTTTTTTATTCAAGCTATCGATAAAAGTATCCAAATAAAGAAAATTAAAAGGAGATCACTGAAATATATATAAGTTATACCTATGTTTTCAATTCATTTATTTGAAGCAGTCTTTTTTTTGTATTTATAATGTAACTATCTATTATTAATGTTACAATTATTTCCTGGGAATTACTAAACAAGAAATACTAATTAAAGAATTTTTGTTTGTTTGTTAGACAATAAATTAGGCTCAGTCATCATACTCACACTAATTAAACTATAATAAATGCAAAAGTTTGAATGTTTGTTTGTTCTTCAATCACGCCAAAAGTATCAGACCAGTTTGAATGTAATAATTTGGCACACCAATAGTTTATTACATGAATTAAGGGAGATTTCCCGAGAAATAGACTAAGAAATTTCGTAATAATCGAATTCCACCAGAGAAACATATAAAAATAACACACTCCCTCACTAAAGTCGCAATGACAACTGATATGGTTGTCATTGACTGTGACAAAACATGGCGCCCGGACGCATCGAAAAAATTGTTGCCATATTCGGTAATGATTAAAACTACTGTTGTCCTTTTTTACCTACGAATATACTCATAATCTAAAAAGAAACGCCGATATTTCGTTACATTCCTACAACTAACGATCTTTATGTCATGTCCTTTCTTTCTTCTCTAGTCAAAGGGTCGGCCCGGTCCTTACGCTAGTAATATCTAAGTCCATGATAATATGTCATTAATGAGACCTCCATGACTTTTTCTGTTACCAGGGCGGCGCCACTTTACAATGAGGTAAAATATTTGATAGATTTCATAGCGGGGACGATAATTTCATAGAAAAATGTAAACTTTAATGTTGTAAATCTGTCTGTTGTAAATGTAAACCTAAACTTTCTTTCAAAAACAGAAAATATTCTATAAAAAAACATTTGATGATACACTTACTAATACTGAATACATTTCAGAATTTGCTGCATAATTTGGCGAAAGCGAAACTCAAAGAAACACGAAAGCGAAGATAAATTTGGAGGTAGCATCTCCATTCCGAAACCAACTAAACTTAAGCACTAACTATTTAACTAATTACCTACTCATTAATTTATTGGACATAAATTTAACGTAATTGCATTTATCTTATATTAACACTTTAGTTTATTTTTACATTTTGTGTATTTTAATCTCGATGTAGATTGTAGAAAATTTTATGTTGTTAAGTATGTTTATAATGTTGCCATTAAAATATTGATTTAAAATTAAAAATCTGTTATTTTCGTCACGTGTTAAAACAACACAAGTGTAAGGAGCTTAAAAAACGTAAACTTACAATAAATACTCATATTGCAATGGCACTAATGTAATGCCTCCTTCTTCGACCAACGTTTATCCCTGTATACATTCCATTAGCAATTCACCAGATTTCGTGTTGATTTAGATGGAAGGGAAAGTAGGATACTCTGCTGCTTTGCACCTACTGCGTCGCATAAGCTCTTTTTCCACCAACAAAGCGAGGCGAGACGAGGCGATGCGAAAATTTTAAATTGTATGGCAACTGTACTGTACATAACAAGAGAGCCTTCAAACAAGCCATCGAATCCTATAAAATGGGGTTATGGAAAGACAATCAACCACATATTAAGCCTGTCTGTGCAAAAGTCTCTGCCCAACTATCATGCAAAAGTGTTCGAGTCAAACTCTGTCGACCTACACTGCCACCTTTAGTAAACTCTTTATCCATAACAAAAATGGCTCACTGATGCATACAGCTAAAGAAAAATCAGACTTGTTTACTTCTCTTCTTGCTACAATCCGCGTTGGGTCTGTAGCTTGCTACATATTTATTTATCTATGGTCTGTAGCGTCTTACCTCAATTACCTCGCTACGGTACCGCTACGCCAGAGGGATCCGCACAGTCCAGACGTGAATTAAACTTATGGACTGGAGAGTATAGCAACCTTATTTCTAAAGCATCTAAGCTCATGCTTGTTCTGCCTCTTATTTAGGACTGGAACAGTGCTAAAATCTTGAAAGTTAGCCAATGTGCAGCTTGTTACCAAAAAAAGATTAGCCATGCCAACCTGCCAACCCTACTAATGTCGGCTAATTTCAATCTCCGTCATACTCTATATAACTATGGGGCGCAAATAAAACACTCATGTCATGGTATACCAAGAACATAATGCGACCGCCAGTACCAGTTTCGATGAAATCAGTCAACTGGAGAGTTTTTAGCATTAAATTGTAATTAACGATTTGACATACTATGTATATCATATGGAGGATTGGCCTATGATAAAACACAGAAATTGCTCAGAGGTATCTTCTCTCCGTAACTCACTTCTTGCCTTATATTAATGATCTGTTTATGCCCGTTGTCTATGGATAAAGCATACGAAAGCACAATTTTGTAAGGATATCAGCTAAATTCCTTGGGCCAATTAGGATCACATCTAGCCCGAAAGAAAAGCTATATTTTAGCGTGTGAATCTCTTAAAGCAGGCAATCTCCAAATACAAATACAAATCTCCAATCTTGTGAAATTTAACGCCTCCAAAACACAAGCGTCTCTCTTCACTGTAAAAAGGAGACAGCTGTGCTTGGGTTTCTCTTTCTGAAATACAACGAACGCCTTCAGTTTTTCAGGGTTAAGATTTCTTCAAAGCTTAATTTTGAGAGGTTTATTGAGTTCAGGGAATTCCTTTCTCCGAATTCTTAGGATTCCAGCAGCTTCAAAAAAATGCGATTAGTATTAATCCTACTTGCTTAAGATCATACCTGATATATCTAAACAACTCAATACTTTACGACTTTCAAAACAACATTTTCTTCTATAAAACATCCTTCATTGTAAGTACAAAACGAGTACAAATATATTTTAGCCGTAACATAATGATTTCTTATATTTACGCAAACACTACACATTGATTAAAACTACTTTTACGGATTTTATCGCGTTTACTCTATTGAAATTATAGATAAATTATAATAGAGAAGGAGGCTGGATACTACCACCTGCTTGGGATCCTATAATCAATAAAATTAAAACTATAAACCCAAGCATACCACTGCAAGACCTCACGACATAGTCAGTTCATTTAGCATAGATCGGACCATAAACAATAATTAAAAAAGCTGAAGGTACGCCGGGCTTAACATTTAAGTCCCCCATGACCATGGGTGCTGGAAAGCGCCCGAAACGTCGGGAATTAAAAATAAAAGTAATTAAAAGTAAAATAAACGCGATAAAATCCGTAAAAGTAGTTTTAATCAATTAGTCTTAACATTTTACTGATGTATTTTAAAAATCTGGAAAAATATCTAATATATGTGTAGATGTACCAATTAGGTACTAAATTCTGATAAAGAGAAACTAGTTAAAATATCTAGAAGTACTGACCACTTTCTGTGTATTCTAACTCTTCATTTAACAAGCTATCAATTATTTAACTGTAGGTACCAAAGATATTAGCACCAATTCGGTACTAAAATTTGATATATACCCCGATCATCAAGTTTATGGTCCAAAGGTTCTGACGCTTACCAAACATCGCCTTGTATATTTTCATTTTATTTTTTAAATAAATATATGAAATTTTGTTTTATTTAAAATATTGATGAAAATCAATGACCCGTCACACATCTACGGTATTTTTCCGTTCAAAAGTTTGCGGACAAAACGGGATTCCATATGCGTGTGGCCGACCCGTTCGTTCCGTTTCGGAATTCCGAAACGGAATCTCAAAACGGAATTCCGTATGTATTTGGCCGGCCTAAGATTCGTAAGATTATAGGAAATGTCATAAAAGTAATAAAGCCTCCGATAGATGACTGGGTACACCAATAATATAATATAGCTTCTGATAGATGACGATGTACACTGATGTACACTATCTCGTATAAAAGTAATATTTAATAATAAGAACAAGCACAAGGTGAAAAATCAGTAATTTGTTCATTGTGCAATGAATTAGCTTTTACAACAAAGTTCATAATAAAAATAGTCAAGTCCACAAGTCAAAGAAAATATGTAGGGTTCATCTTTTAAAAAGTTTAAAAATTTTATTTAAAAAATAGAAAGGTAAGATACATATTAATAGCCCTTATTAAAAAAGGTAGACGGCGTAATAATATTTAGCAGCCCTAACAAAGAAATTGCACTGGAATCACTGACCTATAGAGTGTAGAGTTAAGGAGTACAGACTTTGTCTAAAAAAGTGTCCGTAGGAAAGCGCTAAATAAGGGTGGCGGCACTGTAGCTACTTTCTAAACTATAAATAACTTTTAATAATTTTTTTTTGCACAGAATTTCACTATAATTCTTTTTACAATAATTATTTTATTGCTTTCAAAATCACTCTCAACGTATTTTTACGGCGATTTACCACACCCCGTAGCTACTCGAGCGTTGTTGTGGAGTTTTTGAACTGTTATTTACTGCTATTCTCCTATGGGAGATTGTCCTCTTTACCTCTATACTCCATGCATTAGGGCTCTACTAAACAAGTACGATGGACTGATTTTAGTCAAATTACAGTCAGTGTAAAACCCGTAAGTAATTTAATAAATATTTGATAATTATCTGTTAGACTTCCATTGTTGTAAACAGATATACGAGTAGGTAGAAAAAAACACCGATGGGTATTATAGACAAGAACCTGAACTCTATTGAAATTTATTGTATATCAAAAATAGGTAATCTAAGACCAACATGTTAGTAACTACATTTAATAAGATAAGTTACAGACTTTTAAGAGTTTATATTATGAAATAGTTTTAATTTTTAAGGACCTATACTACCTTAAATCGCTTAGCAAGATCCTCCGTTATGCCGAAAATATTGTAGCATTAATTTTGCAATAAATATATGGTGAAGTTGAGGATTAATGTTAAATACTATTTTTGACGAAAACACGATTCCAAAAAAATTTCGTGATAGAAAAAAATCCAAAGTTACCTCCAAACTGAACAATAAACCGCCGAAACTTTGCATACCAACTGAACTGTAAAGCAAGGCTTATGTTTTTTTTATTTTTTTTTTTATCAAATAATAAACTATCGGCGTCCTGAAACTTCTTCCCTGCCGCCCGATCTTCACCGCTTCGACTTTTGAACGGGAAAACTGTGTCGCTTACGATCAGAATACACATTACACAACAGGACGACGTAAAATTAAAATGCGAAATAACCGTAATAAAAATAAGAAGCGAAGCTGGGTTGGCGTAAAGAAACAAGCATAAATATGATAAACCTAGTGAAATAAGTACCTAACGACCTATCTACTTACAGTATTAGTGATTACAAACATGTCGGTATATTGCAAAGACGCGCGGGGAAGTGGGGCCGAAATTAGAATTTGAGATTAGGTAGTAGGCCCTTAATATAAATAGTAAATCCTCTTACCTGTGGAATGTCACTACTTCCAGGTATATACAACACGTAACATAATTAACGCACTTTGAGAAAGTAGTTTGTTCAGAATCGTTTACTGAATCGATTCCTATCATTTTTAATATAGGTAATTTTTTATCCCAAAAATAATTAAAACTACGTAAATTACGCTAACTCTGTACACGTACTCACACTAAATCTGTACAGTCAATACAAACTGAAATGGACTGTAACTTAAGGCAATAAGAATGTTAAGAGTGCAGTTTTATTTGTATTATTACTAATTCTGTCATTCAATAAAAATGAAGAAAATGAACTTTATTTCAAGCACTTTAAAGTCTTTGCGTTCGTGGATTTTTACTGTGACCACAACATTCTTCCGGAATTAGTATAACTAATTTGATAAATAATCAGTGCATAAAAATGTTTAACTAAAAATTCAGTGTATGTATTATGATTATAACATAATATATTAATTGGGGTGTCTGAGGGTGTGCGTTAATTACGTTACATATTGTATAATGTACTCTGCGGTCGCTGCACTTCCCTTGTGGTAACGAATTTTACATTATCATTGTTACTAAAAATACTTTTTATTATATTACTAACATGAAACATAACATTCTCGGGGGAGCCTGATCCCTGGAGAACACGTCTCCAAGTGGTAGATAAAGAATACCACGTAAATTAGTTTGTGAAGCTATGAGAGCACAACAAATACCAGAACTCTATATTCACCTGGTGCATGATATGTAAGACTTAGACGAAAACCGACATAAACACGAATAAAAAATTTAATATTGTAAGTAATATGTTTTAATTTATCTTTGAATCCATGGAAAACAAAACAAATGTACATTAAGTGTTAAATAAACATCAATAACATTCATTTTTAAACTGTGCTTGGACCACTTGCTTTCTTTTTAGGAACGTAACCAATTCTGTTGTGAATCTCTTCAGTTGTTTTTGTGGATCCTCCGAGAGGTTTCGGTGTATCTTCTTGCATTTCATTGGCGATTGAAGAGTTATTCGCTTGATCTCGACGAAATGCTTCGTATTCTTGCAAATCGTCCAGTTTTAAAGTTATTTCTGTTAAGGGTCTTCGAATCATTTTTCAGATCTAAAATAAAATATTTAATTTGATCGCATCTGTAATGAAACAATGAATGGCAACTTTTTAATTTTATCGACGGACTACGGTTGGTAGTCATGTTGAAGAGATGCCTGTGGAAAATATCGAAGATGACTATAAATTATACATCATGATATAATTTAAAAAAAATTATATTACGATCTTTTTAATTTTAGGTTCTATTTACGACCCTCATGTTATAAGACATGTATGAGTAATTTAAAGTAGGTACATGTTATAAATCTTAGTAAATAAATATCAATACTCATTCGTATAAATTCTTTTAATTTATTGTCAAAAATACCATTTCAATAGAAAAACAAAATAAAATATATATTAAGCTCACTTTTACGAACTTAATAATTAGATATTTTTACAAGTTATTTTAATAATTTAAAAATACTTTTTCTAACTATGCATTTAATTAATTGACTTGTGTAATTATCTAATATATACAAAATATCATAAATACCTTAACATTATTATTAGTAACAAATAATAATAAGCAAGAAAAGAAAACACGAAAACCAGTTCTCTTAGTCGAGATATCGATATTAAGTTTTTGTAAAAAGTTGGAAAAACAACACTACAAGCTATTTAGTAGTGACGTTGTTGAAAGCGTCTGTTAACGCTTCGGTAAAAGAAATTTGTATAATCACTGTGCATTTCATTTAAGCTTCATATCATTTCTCCAATTGTTTAAGTACTATCAAATTATTATTACACTTACCAAAATGTTATATCTGGAAGATTATCTTGAAAGTGAGTATGTAACTTCTTTGTTCCTTAGATATGACGCCATATGTAAAGATGGTTGGCAGCATTGAAGTGAACATTTTATTTTTACTCGGCGCGAAATTTAAATGTTTCTGCAGAATATAGTAATTATAAGTTGTGTTGTTTCTTTTAGTGATCGAACATCTTCCTCAGGAGCTTCGAGACCGATTTACCGAAATGCGAGAAATGGACTTATCAGTACAAAGTTAGTATTCTACCATTATAAATTTTCTTGCTATTGTTTTGAACATATCCAAATATTTAAAATTAATTAATTGATTTCATAACTTTTAAATTTAACCCAATAGTATGATTTGTATTTCGCTTTATCGTCGAATATATAAAATCATTACACTTAAAATTATAAATGACATTTGTTGTGTACTATGAAATTTTAAGCCGAACTCAAGGCTGTGCTGTGCTGCGAATTATTTTTGATTGTTATTGCCTATTGTCTAATTTATATTTTTCTATTAGATAATATGGACACCTTAGAGAAAAGAGTACGAACCTTATTTGGAAGTTGTCGACGTGGAGAGATAAATACTGATCAGGCTAATACAGAATTTGCGGATATAAAAAGAGGCTATAATAAAACTATTGAGGAAGCAGATGAAAAAGTTACATTAGCCAACCAGATGTATGACTTAGTGGATCGCTACTTAAGAAGATTAGGTTTGTTTGATTTCTATAATAAAGATTTTAATTAACACTATTTATTTTGATAATGATAATTTTAAAATGATTGAACTGATTTACTAAGCCATGAAATTTCACTACACATTGCACAGTAACTTTAACTAATATGTCTATGATTTACAAAAAATATCAAACTAAAAATACATTGAAAAACAATTTTTTATTCAATGTATTTAAATTTTAAAATTCTTATTAATTTTATTATAAGACTGCACTTTGTTGTTAATTATATATAAGTACTATAATAATTTAATAACAATAGCATATCATTAAAATTTATATTCAGAGAGTAAAGTTGTCAGTAAACTAATATATTAAATAATCCTTTTCATGATTTTACATATACAGATAATGGTGTATAAAATTCAATCTAATGTGATGACAAGTGCAGTTGATTTTTGAAATAGTCTTATCTTGCCTTTCTTATAGCTTATACTTAAAAATATTAACAAGAGCTAAAAGCCCTCAACCAATTATTGTGTATATTATATAACTCCTTACCTGCAATTTATGCAATAGTGTCCTATCATCTATTCCTGATAATTTACCGCATGCAAATATGTACACACTGTAACTAATAGTGGAGATTGATAATTGGTTTTCTATAGCTTTATTATATTCTACCAATGCTGTATTAATCATTTGCAGAAAGTTTTACAAAAAGTAATTAATCAATAAACCATTCTGTGAATAATGAATAAACCAGAGTTATGTGTAGTATTTATAAAAATTTAATTAATATATATGAAAAAAAAAATAGAATATATAATTTTCAAAGGGAAATGGTTAACAAATCAGATGACATGAATGATAATATTTTTTTCTTATTTCAGATACTGAATTACATAAGTTTAAATGTGAATTAGAAGCAGATAATAAGGGTATAACTGAGTTACTGGAGAAACGTTCCTTGGACCTTGACACAAATACAAACCACTCGAGCACATCTAATAATAATCATTTTAAAGACAACAGGTAAGTCAAACTTCCTATCTACAGATGTAGTGCTACATTGTGTTATTATGTGCTGGCCTACGTTTGCCATATACATATATTTTGTAAGCTGATAGAGACACGTTGTAGCTATGTTATGGTTGTAGCATGAATGGGTCGACTCAACCAGGATAGGACCATGTTCTCGTAGACTACTAGTGTAAACTAGCAGCTTAATGCTGCTGTGTTTTGTATGGTGAGTGTAGAGTTTAGTTTAGTTTAGTTTGCAACGGGCTGTTTTCCGCAACTCCACGTCTCTGCGCGTATTTTGCGTGTGGGCAGGAATAATGTGATTATTCGAGCCATGAAATCTCCCCCGAAGAAGGTCAACAGTCCCTTGATGTTGCATGCAACTTCGGGGAGTGATCCCGGCGTGCCGAGATGTTTAGCCCTGTACGTAGCGACCTTCGGACATTTCAGTAGCACGTGGGCCGCCGTTTCTTCCTCCCCCATACATGCCCTGCACAGGGGACTATCTGTAACACCTATAGTAAATAAATGTTTGTTAAAGGTGCCATGTCCTGTGATAGCACTAGTTACTATCCTGATCTGCGGCTTGTTCAGTCTCATTAGAACTTTGGTTAAGCGACTGTTTATTACAGGTAGGGCCTCCCTAGCTTGTCTACAGTCTATTAGATTTTTCCAAAGCTGAGCGTGTTGATTAGTGAAGTGTCTACGTACCATTGAACGAACATTACCAAAGGGGATTGGTATGATTGGTTCCGGCCCTAGTGGTGAGTGTAGAGAACCGGAAACCCTCTTTACTGGAAACGAGGCATTCCATCTTAGTTCTCAGGAGTGAAAACGCATCAGTTTTTTAATTAATAATCGAGGATAAATGTAGATCTCTATATGCCACAGCAAGGGGTCCTCAGGGGTGACAATGCATCTGCATTTGGATTCTTAATCAATGATAGATGTCTATGGGTCACACTATGGTGGACTGTGTGCTCGTTTGTCATCCTTATTTTATAAAATATATGTGGCACTTTTTGAATTCTTTTCCAAAATCAATGGAATCAATCATCAATCAATCAATGTTTTAGGTACAGAATTCGCGCTGAGAAACGTCGCGACAGTTGGGGTACGAGGGAGTCTAGAGCTCATGCTAGCAATGGAAATTTATCTAGAACAGATTCTGCAATTCAAGTAAGTAAACAATCATTTTGACATAAGTAATCACTTAACTAGTCTAAATAGAATAAAATCTTGTAGTAATAACAATCTAATAAAATCATACACTATAATAAAGCTTGAGTATTTTCGCGGATATTATTAATGCCATTTTTAAATAACTAAATAACAACAAACTATGGTTTTAAAAGAAATTCTTATTTATCAACTAGTTGGTACCTGGCGCGTTGCTGCCACAGAAGAAGTAATTGTGGAAATATTGTTTTCAATTTAGAAGAGTTATATTGTTTAATTAGAAATGATAATATGATCATTGAAGTTGAATGATATATGACTATCAAATAAATAAATAAGTTCATTGTATTATGCCTATAACCTTCGCACAAGTGCAAGCAATAAGTTTACAAAGTTTTACCACAATCTAATGAATGGTACGACAGCACATAAAATACGAACAATCAAACTTTTTTTTTATGTATTTGATTTATTTTTGCCTTTGCAAAAATGTAACTATGGTTGCTTAGTTAAAGTGTGTAATCATTCAATTATGCAAATTAAATTGCCTAGCAGTATACTTTTACGGGCCGATGAAGAAGAATAAAAAATATTGAATTAACTTAATTTATAATCTGAAGAATCTGGAGGCAACAGTCTCATAGTGTTTCCTCGGTCCGACGAGATGAGACATCACACGCATTCTGTCCAAGCCCTTATACACATCTCACACAATCAACACATATATCTAAACCAGTGTCGGTTTTCGACAATGTGCTTTTTTGTAAATGTTGGCTCTTCAAAACTCATATTTATAGTAACTACTAAGTTAACTTAAGCACTACTTTAAAATTAAGTAAACTTTTCTTACCATTAAAGCCAGTGCTTGACTATCCCACTTGATGGTATATACACAGTGATGCAGATGGTAAACCGCACTGACTTAGCTTAACAAAAGCCTATCAATATTGACTTAGGACACCCACATATTCTTTGGTTTATATTTGGATTACCGGCTTACAAGGTAATTGAAATCTTGACTTAAATCTTCGATCAGCTATTGTTGTATTGATATTATAATAGTTCATTTCAGTCTAACATACAGTCCATAATTAATTACATATGATTATTTCAGACATCTTATGACACTGAGGCAATCAAATTTGTTGAATATTAAATAGTTACATATATAATAAAATAAAATAAAAAGTATTTATTTGCCACAAAAAATAACATGTTAAAATTTAAATAAACAGCTTAATAATTAGTTGTGACAAAACATTCTGTGACTCAGTTGTAACGGGAAGCCCATCACTCCTGCTATTCTGCCACAGCCTTTGTGCATTAATCATACAGGGTCTTAGCCAATTGATGAAACACACGTATCAACGATAAATAAATAAATAAAAAAAACAATAAATTATAGTTGCTAAAATACCAAAAAAAAATGTCTAATTTGAAGGGTTATCAAAGCCACATAGAGCAAGGGACTGATTCTTGTTTATAGTTCATTTCGTCATTGCAGGCCGCGTTGGGGCGCGATTCGTATTCCGTGGGACAAGCTGATAACACCATAGTGATTGCGGCCAGCCAAGCGATCGTCGCCACCCAGCAGGTACAGAGCAAAACTTCTAACTATATTTTTAACCCCCGACGAAAACAGAAGGGTGTTATATGTTTATAGTGTGTATCCGTGTCTGTCTGTGGCATCATAGCATCTAAAAGTAAAGTAAAGTAAAGTTACAGCCTATATACGTCCCACTGTTGGGCACAGGCCTCCTCTAATTTCTGAGAGGGTTTCAGGACAAGGAAGTGTCCGCCGCGCTGCCCCAATGCGTGTTGGCGAACTTCACATGTTTTCGAAATATTTTTTTCTTGTTCCTCAGACATGCAGGTTTCCTCACGATGTTTTCCTTCATCGCCGAGCACGTGGTAAATCAGCACTTAATATTGCAATTAACAATTTCATTGGTGCCGGCGGGGTTCGAACCCGGGTTACTCGCGTTCTGTTATATTTACAGCGAGCGTTAACCATCTGAGCTACCACGGCTCAGATGGTTAACGCACTATGGTTAACTCATAGCACCTAAACGTATATATTAACCGATTTTGATTAAGTTTTTTCGTTTGAAAGGTGTCTGTCTTAATCGAGAGTGTTCTTAGCTATGTTTCAAAATAATCTGTTTAGGCGTTTGAAGATTTAGTTCATAAATAAAATTATCTAATAGCTGGGTACCTAAAATTCCCCTCAAACATGCAGGTTTACACACAATGAGTATCTTCACCAACACCAACGGGCATGTGGTAAAACAGGACTTTTCACTCAAAAATTACAGATTGCAATTACAATAGGTATACTGTAGAAAAGGTGTTTTTAGTACCTACATATTATAATTTTTTTAATAATTGATTGTAGTTTCCTTAAAATTATGAATGAACAATCAAATGATTGTTGCTCTAATAGTTATTTGTCTCCAACTATACCCTGCTAAGGTTTATTAGGTAATTTAATTAAACACATTGACATTAAATATGTAAATGTAGTAGAGTAACCCGGGTTCGATCCCGGCTGGCACCAATGAAATTGTTAACTGCAATTTTAAGTGCCGATTTACCACGTGCTCGGCGGTGAAGGAAAACATTGTGAGGAAACCTGCATGTCTGAGGAATAAAAAAAATATATTTCGAAGACATGTGAAGTTCGCCAACACGCATTGGGGCAGCGCGGCGGACACTTCCTTGCCCTAAAATCCTCTCAGAAATGAGGGGAGGCCTGAGCCCAGCAGTGGGACGTATAAAGGCTGTAACTTTACTTTTTTTATGTAAATGTAAGGTTATCAAGATTCAACAGTATTTGTTTAATTAAACTGAATCAGGTGACTTTTCATTTTGAACAAATAAAATCTGTGAGTATGGACTACTGTCTAGTGTGCGGTAGATATAATAGAAAGAGCAGGCGAACTGTGCGAATTTTCGAACTTCTTGTTTATAATCATACAATTATTCATCATTTAATGAAAAGCAGAAGCTAATATGTTGATTATTGAATAGAAAACAAAACTGATAATGTCATGTATGCATGTTTTTACCAATAAGGCTGAGTCGTATCGGATGCCATACTTCTCGAATTCATTCTAAGCTAAAGTTAACCTCGTTCATCCAAAGCTTTTTTTTATATAATGTTAGTGCAATGAACGCGTTTATTGTATAGCTAAACTCAATGGCTAACATAGTCCAAAGACACCTTAAAGATTAAATGAATAAGTGCAAGAAGACATTGTTACACCTGAAGACTAAGATGAAATTCCTTACAGCCTGTAATGTACTGTAAGAAAGTGTAGTGCAACATATCTATTAAATGAGGCCGCATGATGGCGGCACCAAGAAATAACGTCGCATGGATGTCGTAAAAGGCATCTTAAAGACAAGTCGGAAAAATCTTTATAGCCTCTGATAGTTGACGGTATAACTAGAATAGAAATAGAAGTACTTAGATATCTGGTAAGGTAAAGTAAAGCGTGACGACGGGCTCGTAAAGAAAAACTAGTATTAATGCTTGTAGGGGAAACTTAACTATTATAAACTATTTGCTCCGTGCTTAAAACACCTATAGAAATCGGATGCACGTTTATTTATTTTTGATCTTCATTGCATTCCCTAAAAAAAGGGCGGACTTAAAGCTGCTAGGCATTTTCTACCAATCAACCTATGTGTGAAATAAATACGTGCGATGTGAGTAAAATGCCGATTGCAATGAAAAATGGATGTATCCTTCCACACACAGAGCAAGTATACAATGGCATCGTCCAAAATCGCTTCTTTTCGTGACGTCCTTAATAATTGCAGATGTCGTAGGTGGATTGCTCGTAGTCGATTCTCGAAGTAATGAATTCTCCGATAGCCGGCACACTTATACTTGATCAGAAGAATATAGAACTTTCTAAACCAATCCAGATCATTCCACTCTTTTAACCGGAAGGTACCAGAACACTCGCAATTACACTACGAAAACATTCATATGTCCAAACAAGGCGTAACCTTATTACTTATTACCAATACACAAGGTTGCGTCTTGCTTGCATCAATAATCAATAGTTTGAGCTTTATCAATTTTTATGCCTACAAATTTTATTACTTGACAGAGGTCATTGACCCTTATCATCGGGAACATTCTCGTGCATCGTGATGCAATAAGTAATTGGTTGTCGTAACGATGTATATTTGCAGATGCAACAGGGCCGCCGCACAGCAGCGCTAAAGGCTTCCTACGAGGCATTTGGCCCAGAGCCGACCCATCACGCTATTCACCAGGCCCATCACACCACACATCATGACCATGGTACATTTTTATTAAATGTTTTGATATTAAATGTTTTCATAGTTGTAAATGTAATTTTATACTAAAGAAAGAGCAAACAGTCCACTTGATAGAATTTTTTCTTATTTATATCAAACTAAAGTGACAAACAAACTTTCAAACTGCCTGATGGTAAGGGGCTACTGCAGTCGGAGGACACCAGCAGTAAACTTCAAACAAAGAAGGCTATAGATGTAGTGTTACCTCTGACGACTAGGATGGAATTTTTAATGGTGATGGTAGCGTAGCGGAGATTTCATTACTTTCATTTCATTTTATATTTGACACAGGACACGGAATAGCGGCGAGTCACAGTCAAAGCAGTAGTGTCCACGGACATCACACCACCTCGCACGGACACAGCACCTCGTCCTCCACGAACAAGCGCCACAACAAGCATAAGTTAGTATTCAACAACTTAATTAACTTCCCATTTGTGATTTGTTGCATTTGGCCCAATTATCAGAAGTCCAAGTTTTAATTTGATCGTTGTGGTGAAGAATATTAAAAATTAAAAATATAAAATATGCATACAAAAGGATATTTTTATATGTGGTAGAGCCAAGCTGGAGACGTGTTATGGTTGTAGCACGAATGGATCGGCTCGACCGTTGTCGAGGACCACGCTCTCACAGAATACCAGCGTGAAATGTAGCTTAATGCAGCTGTGTTTCGTATGGTGAGTGTTTAGAAACGGAGACCCGTTTTACTGGAAATTAGGCATTCCAACTTAGTCCTCAGGGGTGACAACGCATCTGCATTTTGATTCTTAGTCGAGATTAAATGTAGATGTCTATAGGCCACCACTTACCATCAGGTGGACTGTGTGCTCGTTTGTCACCCGTATTCTATAAAAAAGGCAAACTAGCATTTGGCTCACCTGATGGTAAGTGCAACTGCAATACCAGGGGGATTGCAGGCGCGTTGTCGACCTTTTAATCTCTCTTAGAAGGTGGCTAAATAGTATCGGGCCGCCAAAATCGCTAATGGTAGCCGATTCCACAAGGAAGATGAGAGTGGGATAAAACTTCCGATAAATCGCATAATGGTGGACCACTAATCATCTAGGTGGTATTGATAGTATCGTGAGGTTTGTCGCGATGTGTGATTTCGTCCCGTGGTTGTCGCGAGATGGGACTGAGAAATTAAAGAAAAGTCTAATGGGTGCCTATAGATAGTGGTACAATTAGTTCGTTTAAGTATAATAAAACTCACAAGTCGCGGGCAACAACAGTACCTCAAAGATGTGAAACATCAGGTACTACAATCGTCAATCATAGCAGTAGCGTTCATCGTGACAACTATAGGAATATACGCTGACTCGTTGGTCTAGTGGCCGTAAACGCGACCGCTGCTCATGTGGTCCTGGGTTCGAATCTCGAGTTCCCGATCCAGCCAAAAATCAGGTCTAGAATAAATTCTCAGTAGTAGTCCGGAGCATGGAATTTGGCGGTGTTTCACCCCCTTGTACCGGACAGAACGTAAAGCGAGAGAGAAACTCAGAACGTCGTTTGTATCGTACTTTGCTTTCCTCTCAAATGTAAAAGAACTTTCAACGTATTTTCTTGCGTTTATAAACTTCAGATTTCTACTTTGAATTTAAGTCATGAGAATTCAATTTCCACAAAGTTAAATTCAAAAGCACAATAAAATACTTTCATACTCACTACTGTCATGTTATCACGCAGTAGTAGAAATGGAAATTGGTACTTGAAAAATTAAACTTTGTATTTGAAACTTTACAGTTTTTTTTATATTGTTTGCAGGAAAAGCGGGTACAGTTCAGCTTCCAGTGTGTCGTCACACGCACAACAAACTGTCATCGCCGCTGCAAGTCGTTCATCTTCGCCCACCGTCGTGTGAGTCTCGTAATTTTGACCATAATAGTCATGATGGTTAGAGAACAGGAGAACGATCACTACGTACTTAAAGCATAGCCCGCCTTTCCTTGAAAATTGTAGAATGTATAGCGGCGCTGACGTCGGTGAGTAGTGACTGCGAAGTTAGCTGTTTATAAGTACAAGTAGGTGAAGTTAGTTGAATAATGTACAAATTTTCGTTTATTTTTAATGAGAAAATTTTCATGCTCCGTAATTTTGTATTGACAGAAAGAAACATTAAAAAATGGAGAAATATTTTATTGTGCGTACATCCATGCAAGTGGTTGAGCATCTGATCGGAAAAATAGACTGAAAATGACTTATTGACTGCACTTAGTGATCGCAGCGCCTCACTTATGGTGTCCATATTTCTGTGACACTATTTTCTACGGCGATCGTTCTCCTGTTCTCTAACCTTCATGATAATAGTGATAATAATAAAACAGACATACTAATTTACCTGACAATTATATTTTTTTTTCAGCTTTATTTGTTATTTTGATATTTTTTTATACTAAATTAACAAATAACGAACTAATATTGATAATTCCGGTTCCAGTGGCATTAATAATGTAGTGAACAACGTAACTATTGAAGAGCCAATGGAGGAGGAATGGACTTACGACCCTAACGAGCCGCGGTACTGCATCTGCAACCAAGTGTCTTATGGCGACATGGTAGCCTGTGACAACCAGGATGTAAGTCTTATAGGCATTAGAACTAGTTCTCGGTGTATTTTTAACATGTAGTAAATTAACCAATCCACAATCTACATACATTTTTCTTAGAAGTGGAAGGGAGCACCAAGCTTATTTTGGGGCATATTCGATTAAAATGTAAGCATCTTAGGAACCCATGATTCTGCTACGCTTTACCTACATAGCCGTCGTACTGAAATCGTTGAATTTCGTACATACATACATACATACTCACGCCTGTCACTCCGAGGTAGGAGGTAGGCAGAGACTACAGACTTCCATTTGGCACGATCCTGACACACCTTTCTCGCCTCCTTCACATCTATATACCTACGCATACATGTGGTCGGGTACTCTTAATTTGGCCCGTTTTCAATAAATCGCCAATTTAGTCGATAAATTTTCGCCTAGGACGTCCCTTTCCGACTCTGCCATTCACTTCTGCAACATTAATTTTCTTTGTCACTCTTTCCTCATTCATTCTTTCCACATGACCAAACCACCGAAGCATTCCTTTCTTAATCCTCGTCACAACATCATCTTGCAAACCATACTCATCTCTTATCACACAATTTCTCACCCTGTCACTCAGATTCAGCCCTAACATACTCCTTAACGACCGCATTTCTACTGCGTTTATTCTACTCTCGTGCTTCTTCTGCCACACCCAACTTTCACTACCATACGTTAAAGTAGAGACCAACACAGCATTGTGAATTGCCATACGTGCCTTTTTCGACACATTTTGACTCTTCACAATAGAGTACAGGGCCCCATTTACTCTATTTCGAATTTCAAATCACATTTATAACGCAAAGTTTATATTTGAATTGAATTCAGGTAGTTTACGAATATTGAAATTTAAGATAGCACTCTGCTGCTTGGGGCTATCTTGACACTGTTTTTATAAATGTCTCTATGATCTAAATAGCATAGAAACTAAATTAGTTATCTTTTATTGCAGTGTCCGTACGAATGGTTCCACTACCCATGTGTGGGCATCACGGCGCCTCCAAAGGGCAAGTGGTACTGCCCACAGTGCCAGACCAACATGCGACGTAATCGCAACCGCAAGAATTAAATACTTCCGAAGTATCTGTTATAAAAGCTTATGTGTACGTTAGTTTGTAAACTGCAATATATCTGTTTGATCAATGTCAATATATAATTGTAAAACATCTGTTCATATTTGTTTAGTTTTTTTTATTTTTGCTTCAAAATTATTTAAAATCCAACATCATTTTAACAATATCTCAAAAATTATTCTGTGATTTTTACTACAAAATATGTTTATAATAACGGTTGGTATTTATAACTGAATCATATCGTGTATAATTCCGATTTTGATTCCTTTAAACCAATTCGAGCTTAAATTTAAAGATATTTTTAATCAATATTATTATTATAGTATTTCTTATATTCATAGCTCAATACAAATTACTTACAATTCCGTTTTAGTCTTTTTTTATTTGTCTGGGTGGTAAGCACTAGCGGCGGTGTAGTAATATCCATTACCCCATATTATCCCGAGGGTGTCGTAATAAGGGATAGAGGGAAAATTAAATAGGAGATGGGCAGCAGCATCTTCTAATAAAATAAAAAACTGCGGTCGCCAGCCAATTTTCAATAAGGTTCAGCTGACTTTGACAGATTAATGGATGGATGGATGAGATGGAATGTCATAAAAAAGCAATGTGAAATGTGGTAGTGTCATGCTGCAAATATATTATAGTTATAGCACGAATGTACGAATGTTCTACTCGGTCGGGTTCCACGCTCTCACAGAATACCAGCATAAAATAGCCGCTCAATGCTGATGTGTATCGTATAGTTAGTGTAAAGAACTGGAGACCCTTTTTACTAGAAACGAAGTTAGGGTATAAACTTAGATGTCTATTGAGCCACAGCATCCACTTACCATCAGGTGAACTGTGTGATCGTTTGTCACACTATTCTATTTTTTAAAAATGTGACCATAAGACTGATGCAGGAGATCAATAGGGTTCGTCGTACACTTAAGATAGAACTTATTAATAATACCTGTGTCCGCGACTTCGCGTGGAATCGGTACTTTTGCTATTCTAAGTGATGATCAAAATTATACTGTCCCTATAGAGAAGTAATACATGCGAATTTAAAAGAAAACAATTTCGTCAACTAGTTGCGGTGCGGGGGGAGTTGTGATCGCTACGAAGTACTCCGAACTATTCCGAAGAGATTCCGAACACGGTCGCTAGGGCGTGCATTGTAATGTCTTTATGCTTTCTATCGAAATTGATAAATTTTTTCGCTTTTTTAACTAACTTTTTTCTAACTAGCTTTTGACTGTGACTTCAATTTTCCTGTGCAACTAAAAAATGCAATTTTAAATGCACTAACATTTTCAAGCAGTATTATCAGGTAAAATATAAATGCCAACTTCGAAAAAAAATCAAGATTTAATTAAAGGAATTTAAAATAAACTTTTAGTGATTTGTTGAACTTTAACATAAAAAATTAAAATATTTAATACATTGTAGAGCCATGCTGCAGTTATATTGGTACTATAGTTGTACCATGAATGGGTCGGCTCGACCGGGGAAGGACCACACTCTCAGAGAATACCAGCGTAAAATAGCTTAATGCTGTGTTTCGTATGGTGAGTGTAGAGAACCGGCGACCCTTTTTACTGGAAACGAGGCATTCCATCTTGCTCTATCTATCTATCTTATAGTTAAATGGCGCGGAAACAACAGTAAAACATTCATTCATTCATCGGTAAGTACATTTCTTTATTTTACCAAAATATTTTCAACATTTTTATTACGCAAAGAGGGTCAAGTTAAACTAATATATATCTGTCTATATGTAATATCCAAAAGAAACGATATCTAAATCAATAATCATGTGGATAATTATCGACAATACAAAATAAATACACTGCACCGCACTACTTATTAGCGTCACGAGGCTAATTATGATAAGGAGAGATAGACATACATGTTTGTAGTAAATGCAAAAAGGATGTTTAACTTGACCCTCGTTGTGTAATAAAAATGTACTTACCGATGGAAACTAACATTGTAAGTTGTTACACTACATGTTTTACTGTTGTTTCCGCACCATTTAAAGGCACAACAGAACATGATGCCGTAAATAGATTTTAATTTATATTTTAAATGTAAGCCTTTTTTTTTTGCATGGGGAAATGCCTACGCATACCCGCCTCGCGGGGGGCAAGGACGGGTTATGTCGGACTCGCACCGACTAAAACCCCATGGTGTTCCACCTTTGTCGCATATTGGCAGGGCTACGGGAACGCTTTCGCACACATCCGCGGCCCTACTAGCGCCTGCCGCCCCATGGCAGCACCTCCTCGGGAGAGGAAAATTCCTCCCCGTTCTCCTTCCCAGGTAAGGCGCCCCAGAACACATGGCACGCCTTCCTCCACGGCCTCCAACTACGTTTGTGTAACAGACGCCCCCGCGTCCGATGCACAAAGGCCATGGGGCCAGGAAAAACGAGCACTTCCCGACCCCAGCGGCGGATCTGGTCTATGGCTCCGCCGCCAACCAAGATTCGGCTGCGGAGGGTAGGGAGAGCGGCGCCTCACAATACCGACAATCCTCTCCCCCCGCAGCCCCACCACCACCGCATCAACGGTGCGGCCCCGTTTGAGTCGCGAAGGATAGGGCGAGTGGCGCATCGCCATACCAACACTCCTCTTCCTCCGCGACTCCACCTCGGCTGCAGCGGTAGAGGGTGCGCGAGTCCCCACTCGCTGCAGTCCACCAGCACACATCCGAAGTGGGCTCCCCAAGCCCACTCGGAGCGGCCACCTCAGGCCGGCCCTTCACCTCGGGCCAGCCACGTGGGTTCCTCTTTGTTCACCGTGGGAGACCAAGCCACGGCTACTAAGCCCCCCGCCACGACAAGGCGAGAACCCGTTCGCCTGTATCGCGTAAGCCTGTATTGTAAATGTCGCAACTGGCGGGAAACAAAAGTGTTCCGAAATATATCAGACTAGTCACTGACGAGTTGACAGGTTCGGGTCGCCTTGTATTACGTCTCTATAGGGTTAAGTGCTCGTAGTAGTGTCGCGAAGACTTGAAGTCAAAAACACTGATCTGAATAAAAATATTCAGTTAGTCAGTCAATCAGACAAACAAACGAACCAAGCAACAAATATGGCAAACTGTACGCTTGTGTTTTATTTTCTAAATAGACAACAAAATAACTGCAATAACGTAATCCCTAATCCAACAAATACTTGGTTTCCATACAACAAATAAAATATTACCCCTAAATAAGCAATCGCCATCACTAATTATTGATATTAAATAATAAATTTGAAATTCAAACTACAATCTGATGCCTACCTAAAACTGAGTACTGTTACGAGCTTGAGGTTCGTGACAATAAAAACTGCCGATTGAACACTTATAATTAATCACAATAATTCACTTTATTTCGCTCCGGAGCTTCGCTTATGTCGTCAAATTAAATACTGCCCCGATCGCGGCTTGCAGCGGCTTTAAATCACTTTTTCCACCCAAACATCCAGAATATTCCAGAAAATACGGGCGCCGACCGACCAGGCGCAGAAAGTTCGAGTGTGGGGCTTCTAGAAAGCTTAATTCTTCTGTTCGATACTAGATGGTGGAAAGTTCAAGATTGACATTTTCTAGGAAGCCCTCCTCGCTCTGTTCCCGACACTAGATGGCGCTAGTGCCAGGTACCAGACGTCAACTTAGACGCTCAACACTGCCCCCTCCTAAGACATGCTCGTCCCGAGCATTACTTACATAACTTGAACTCCGCCATTGCCGTCCCAAGCCCGGATGAGAAAGGAGGAGGGGGACGGTTCCGCCGGAGAGAGTGGGTGTATCCGGTGGACTAACACACCCACCTGCGCTAGGACCTGCGCAGTCGAGCGCCGTACGCGGGGGTGAAGGAGTCCTGGAGGGTTGAGCCGATCGTCGCTGGGGTATATAGTGGCGAGAGGCAACACGCCCTCTTTGGTCCGGATTTCAAGCTAAACGGTGGCCCTATCTGCTAGCCACAGATAGGGAAATGGCCAAGCGCCCCGTCAGAGGGTCGCAGGCGAGGGATGTGAGGGCTGCCTAGTTTTCCTGAAAAGGGGGGCTGGGTGGTGGTAAAGGCCATGCTGACGGAGCAAGTGACAGTTTATTCGGGTGGTAGGGATGGGCCTTGTAAGCCCCATCTACCAGCTGGATCGAGCTCCCGATGTCGCGCTGTGAGCCAACTTCGCGTCCCTATATTCTCCCGGTAATCCTAACGCCTGAAATGGGGCGTTCCCAAAGGTGCGGGCTCCATGGAGGGTGGGAAGCCGGGGGGATGAATTTTAAAGAACAAAATATTATGGACAATTTAAGGCCCAATAAGAAAGAGGGAGAGGTGTCAGAGGTGCTTACCAGAGACACCAATGAACAAGGGGGAACCGTCACTAAACCGACGGTTCCACGGACAGTACCGTCCAGTGCAGGTGCCCCCATCAAAGGGACAACTACCTCGCTGAACGTTTCCAAAACCAGTTCTAAGGAGCTGGAGGGGAAAAAAGAACAAGAGCCCGCGAGTGACAAAACTGCGGAGCCAATACGAACTGACGACCTTTTCTCTGCTGCCTGGCAAGTGGTGAGCCGTAAGGGGAAAGGCAAGGCACCCAAAAAAGGTGACTTGCCGACCTGACGGACCATCAGGAGGGTCTATCCCTGCAGGCAGTAGTGGAAAGGCCAAAAAGAAGAACAAGAAGCAGCGGGAAAGAGGCCGAAGGGAACGAGCCGCATTGGCTGCTTCCGAAACTAAAACCAAGGAGGCTGGGCAAGCTACTGCGACTGGGGTGCTTTGAGCTGGAACCAGTAGCCACACTGAAGCTGGGAAGGATAAAAATCCAGACCAAGTGGAAGTCGCGGCCGCGGGAACCAGATCTAGGATATCCGCCAGGAAGCAGCGAGCGGCCAAGCGTCCTGGGAAGAAGGAAAGAGCAGCCAAAAGGATGCTGGAAGAGTACACCTCGCCTAGAGGGGAACACAAAAAAGTGCGACTCAGCAACAAACAGCAACCAAAGGCTGCAAGAACGAGCTACGCTTCCGCTGCTAGAGCAGATTTGGGTGTGGCCTTAACGTGTGCGCGTTCAGGTCACATTACGAAGGAAGTAGCAGACGACATCCTCGTAGCAATACAGAGGAAGATAATCAGCGAGGCCTGGAGTAGCCAGGACCCTGATGCGTCGGGCCCAGTTTTTAGGGGCAAACCCGTTTATACGGAGGGTGTCCTGAAACTGTGGTGCGACGATCAGAAGGCTCTGGACTGGTTGAAGGGGAATATTGCTACCCTCGATCTTAAATCCAACACCTTGCTGACTATAAAAAAACAGTCAGAGATACCACAAAGAGTCAAATGTGGTATCCTAATCCCTGATGCCCAAGGAGCCTGGAAAGACTCACGTGACATTGGTCGCGTGCTGGCGTACCAGAACCGCTGGGTTAACATCAGGGACTGGCTGTTACTCAAGGCTGATAAGCAGACGGACGGGTGGTTCCTCGTTGTTTCGGTGCCGGAGGATCACATCCCGACCCTGATGAAGGCCGGACGCCGTCTCGCATGCGTATGCGGGGCGGTATACGTAAAATTCCAGGGTCGTGGAGGTAAATTCTTTGATACTCCACCGAGCAAAGAGGTAGAAAACAGCCCGGAAGTTATGGATACCGGAGCCACGGTTACCGGTACAGCGGAATCACTGGAGGCCAAGTCCAGTGAAAAAACGGCCTGCACAACTGAGCCAAAGCCCCCAGTGGAGATCGGGCTCAGCGGCAGCTCACTGAGTGACGAAGAGGACTGCATTTTGCCGACCACTTCCGACTCGGTGGCTGACGAAGAGACCCGAGATCTTCTGGCAGGCCTATTTTTGGGCGGGGACGGGGAGGACGCGATCAATGATGACGTGCCCTTCGTCCAAAACTAGCCTAGTGCAGGCCAACCTCCACCACAGCGAAACTGCGTCGGCTCAATTACGCAAGTGGTTGGAGGTTCAAAGGACTGCCATAGCCTTAATCCAGGAGCCGTGGGTTGGGGCTGGTAAAATTAAAGGCCTAAACAACCTAAAAGGTAAGCTATTCTACAGCTCTGAACACGACAAGCCTAGAGCGCGTATCTACACTACTAAAGATATCTGTGCACAACCATTAACAGATTTCTGTTCTAGAGACATGTATGCCGTGGCAATACAATACACACAGGAGAGAAGTTTAGTCGTCGCCTCGGTCTACATGCCGGAGGAAGACACTCCTCCCCCCTCATGACCTCGGCAGGCTGGTGAACTTCTGCGAGAGGACCGGACTAGAGGTTGTGATCGGGACGGACTCCAACGCAAATCATCCCCTTTGGGGAATGGAAAAACCAAATGAACGAGGTAAGGTTTTAGTTGAATATTTATTTAGTACTAACCTAACCATTTTAAACATAGGTTCTGAACCTACTTTCATAAACAAACGCTGTCGCACTATAATCGACCTCACACTTGCAACAGAAGGAGCAGCCAAACTAATTACGGGATGGCATGTGTCGAAAGAGGCCTCATGCTCAGACCATAGATGGATCTGCTTCGCACTACAGGTCGATGTCCCCTCTACACCACCATGGAGAAATCCCCGCAAGACGGATAAAACAAAATACCTAAATAGGTTGACGTCTTCGCTCGCGGGTTATTAGGGGATAAATACTATAGCAGATCAGTCGCTCCTAGAAGAACAGGTAGCAGCTGTTACTAAGGCCATGATAGATAGCTACCATGAATCATGTCCAGAAATCACTCCACCAAGGCATGCCGAGGTAAAGCAACAGTGGTGGGGTGAAGAACTCGATAGGAAACGTAAGAAGGTAAGAAAAGCCCTAAACAGGGCCATGAATACCTCAATGGATGAAGACTGGCTACTATATAAGAAAGCTAAGTCTGAATATAAAAAATGTATCAGGTATCGACGCTCGACTGGGTGGCGTAAATTCTGTGGCAACATAGAAACCTGCAAACAAGCAAATAGGATAAGGAATATTCTAGCTAAACAGAACACGTCGGGATCCATGTCTCTAAAGAAACCCGACGGTAGCTACTCAACATCGCCGGATGAAGCCCAACGCATCCTAATTAAAACGCACTTCCCAGGTTGCTGCTTAACCCAGGAAGCAAACCGGCATGACGACATACTGACACCAACAGTAGAAGACTGGAATTTAGCACAGAGAGTGGTAACGATGGACAAAATCCATTGGGCCATTCACAGTTTCCTCCCCTATAAGGCGGCAGGACCTGACGGCATATTCCCGGCACTCCTACAGTGGGGGGGGGGGGGGTAAAGCCCTAATAGTCAGACTTGTTGCCATAATGAGAGCCTGTCTGGCTCTAAAATATGTTCCTAGGGGATGGAGGGAAGTGAAAATCACATTTATACCCAAACCAGGTAAGAGCGATTAAACTTCATCAGGTAATTACAAAGATTGAAGAGGCCATCCAAAACAAAGAAATATGTCTAGGTTCCTTCATAGATATAGAAGGTGCTTTTGACAGAACAAACTTCTCCAGCATAAAATTTGCACTCAGTAGACATAAAGTTGAACCGGCATTGATCGACTGGATAGTTTGCATGCTCAGTACACGAATAATAAAGATTGCTGGTGAATCTCAACCAATCCTAATTAAGAAAGGTTGCCCGCAGGGTGGGATCCTCTCTCCTCTCCTGTGGAATATGGCCATTAATGAACTCATCAGCAAATTAAATACTAAGCACTTCTATACAGTAGGTTATGCTGATGACCTGACTATACTGGTCTCGGGAAAGACAGCTAGCATAGTGTGCAACCTTACCCAAGCGGCTCTCCGTATAGTGGAGAGTTGGTGCAAGGAATATGCCTTAACCGTTAACCAAATAAAACGGTTTTAGTAATTCACACAAAACCGAATGCTAAATAACTATCATCTTCCAAGTCTTTTCAGCACAAAACTCCAGCTATCCTCTGAGGTAAAATATTTAGGTCTTACCTTGGACAGCAAACTTAACTGGAATAAACACATAGAAAACAAAATCAACAAAGCTAGTATAACTTTCTGGCAATGCAGAAACATGATTGGCAAAAGATGGGGACTGACGCCAAAAATCATACTGTGGCTTTACAAAACTGTAATTCGGCCCATGATCACATACGGCGCTCTGGTATGGTGGACCAAGACCAATGAAGCCACCACAATTAAGAAGCTTCAGCGCTACCAGAGACTGGCATGTATGGCTGCCACAGGCTGCATAAGAACTACGCCAACAGCAGCCTTGGAATCGATGCTGGAGCTAACTCCGCTTCATCTACATATACAACAAGAAGCGACTTTAGCTGCCATCAGACTCAAGACCCTAAATCTTTGGAGTAAGAATAGTGTCCCTCATACAGGCATAATTGATAGAATTCACTCAGAAATTCCTATCCTACAAGCCAAATACGATAGGATTCCTAAACAATTTGTTTTCGATAAGAAATACAAGATACAATTAAATGAAAACAGCCAGCCGGAAGGATTAAGCCCAAAAGAGCTTAGAATTTTCACCGATGGTTCTAAAACAAATGAAGGTGTAGGTTCTGGAGCTTTCTCTGAAGACCTCAATATTCACATATGCACACCGCTGGGTACCTATAACACGGTCTTTCAGGCGGAATGTATGGGTATCATTCAAGCGGCCATAGCAATAGATAGATAGATAGCTAGGAAGGTTAATGACTTCCCCATCAGAATACTGATCGACAGTAGGGCGGTACTACAAGCTCTGAGTTGCAATAGGGTGAACTCGGGACTAATATATGAATGCCATCAACTATTAAATGAGGTATGTAAAAACAACAATGTGACTCTGCAATGGATAAAGGGACACAGTGGATCCAGAGGCAACGATGCAGCGGACGAACTGGCCAGAAGAGGATCGGCTCTGGCCACTATAGGGCCGGAACCAATCATACCAATCCCCTTTGGTAACGTTCGTTCAATGGTACGTAGACACTTCACTAATCAACACGCTCAGCTTTGGAAAAATCTAGTAGACTGTAGACAAGCTAGGGAGGCCCTACCTGTAATAAACAGTCGCTTAACCAAAGTTCTAATGAGACTGAACAAGCCGCAGATCAGGATAGTAACTAGTGCTATCACAGGACACGGCACCTTTAACAAACGTTTATTTACTATAGGTGTTACAGATAGTCCCCTGTGCAGGGCATGTATGGGGGAGGAAGAAACGGCGGCCCACGTGCTACTGAAATGTCCGGAGGTCGCTACGTACAGGGCTAAACATCTCGGCACGCCGGGATCACTCCCCCGAAGTTGCATGCAACATCAAGGGACTGTTGAGCTTCTTCGGGGAGATTTCATGGCTCGAATAATCACAATATTCCTGCCCACACGCAAAATACGCGCATAGACTTAGAGAAGAGGAAAACAGCCCGTCGCAAACTAAACTAAACTAAACTACTTACATTACGCGCCAGTCGATCCACATTGACGATCTTAGGAGTACCTCTTACGCCTTTCTGTATCCGGTAGGTTACATCGTTGATCCTGGTCACAATCCGGTACGGGCCGTCCCATTTAGCTTGAAGCTTAGGAGATTTCCCTTTGCTGCGGACTGGATTGTGCAACCACACTAGTGAACCTTCGTCGGACCCTTTGTTGTTTCTTTTGCGGTCATACCGGGTTTTCATCTTTTCAGACATTTGCTGGCCCCATTGTCTGACGTGCTCATAAATGTCATTCATTTTGTTCCGCAAGTCATTTGCATAATCGGTTATACTGCATGGGGCATCAGGTAGTATCCCGGTGATCAGGTCTGCAGGCAGCCGTAATTCTTTTTCAAAGTTTGCGTAAGCTGGTGTCATTGATGTACTTTCGTGAACAGCGCTTCGATATGACAACAAAAACGGTTATATGTGCTTGTCCCAATCTCGTTGCCGATTGTCTACAACTTTTGCTAGGTACCTTTCCAATGTCTGATTAAATCGTTCTACCATTCAATCAGATTGCGGGTGATAAGAAGTCGTTCTTGTTTTATGAGTACCCATAACTCCATGCCATAACTCGGCAAGTTTCCTGGAATATTTGAGACTCAAAATTCCTTCCTTGATCGCTGTGAATCTAAAGGTACTCCAAAACGACAGAAGACTTCATGAACTAGTTTATCTGCAACTGTTGAAGCTTCTTGATTTGGAATGTCGAAGACTTCTGGCCACTTAGTAGAGTAATCCATCACAACCATGAAATACTTGTTACCGCTTTCACTCAAGTCAATGGCTATTCTCTCCCATGGTGCACCAACATTGTACAACTTCAATCCACCTCTACTTCGAGTCTGAGGTCCCTTTACAGCCGCATAACTTGTACAATTGCGACACCAGTCCTCGGCATCGTGTCGACAGTGGAGCCAGTAAAACCGTTCTCGGATCTTTAGTAGAGTTCGTTTAACTCCCAGATGGCCTTCTCAACAATCATTATAGTACAGCTGTAGAACATCCAGTACTTTAGCTTTAGGGACAACCATTTGCAAATGACAGCTGTCTCCCCGAACATTTTCTCATTTACGGCACAGAACTCCATCCGGAAGCAGCAAGCAGTCCCATTGGGTCCAATAGCTTTTAGTGGACGAACTCATCGCTGAGACGTCGCTCCACTTGGGATTGGGAGCACTGGCCTTCATCCATTCCAGAATCGCCTTGATGTCCGGATCTTCATGCTGTGCATGTTGTAAGCTGTCCTTTCACTCGTTGCTGAGGTGGTCTGTCCTGAGCATCCTCACGGATACCACTTCCTTACTCTCTTGCCTAGTACAATATTTGCAATCTTCAGGACAAAGTCTTCTTGATAACGCATCTGCGTTGCCTTGAGATTTCCCGCTGCGATGTTCGATCTCAAAGTCGTATTCCTCCAGTACACAGGCTGTACTAAAAGTATCGGGAATGGAATATTTCCACTGTTCCTGTTATATTAAAATCTTTTTAATTGGAAAATCCTTGGTTTTAAAAATCGAATACCATTTATTTTTTTAAAAAAAGATTCTCGGTCTTGTCACAAGGTTTTGTCAAACTTGTTTAGTCGTTGAGAAAATGGAATTGACTCTAGAAAATTCAAGATCGATGATTTATGACTTTCGAAGTGGTTTAACACAAAAACAGTGTGTTGACCGGATGATTTCTGCATTTGATGATGAATCCCCATCTAAAACCACAATTTATCGCTGGTTTGTTGAATTTCAACGTGGACGTGTCAAGCTCAGTGATGATCCCCGTCAAGGTCGTCCAAAAACTGCAGTCACCCAACACAGAACAGATACAGAACCCTCGAAAGATTCCACGCAGGATCCTCAAATACTGTATACAACATCGTATCAGGTGACGAATCCTGGATATACGCGTACAAACACGAAACAAAAACCAGTCACGAGTTTGGGTGTTCGAAAATGAGTTAAAGCCAATAAAAATTGTTCGTTCACGGAGTGTTGCAAAAAAAATGGTGGCCACGTTTGTCTCCAAAACCGACCATGTTACGACTATTCCTCTTGAGGGACAAAGAACAGTTAATGCAGAATGGTATGCTAGCATTTGTTTGCCACAGGTCGTTTCTGAACTCCGTAAAGAGAACTGCAACCGCCGCATCATCCTCCATCACGACAATGCGAGGTCTCACACCGCACACAGAACAAAAGAGTTTTTAGAGCAAGAAAACGTAGAATTATTAGAACATCCGCCGTATAACCTCGACCTAAGCCCTAATGATTTCTATACTTTCCCTAAAATAAAGAATAAATTGCGTGGACAGAGATTTTCATCACCTGAAGAAGCTGTGGACGCCTACAAAACGGCCGTTTTGGAGACCCCAAATTCCGAATGGAATGGTTGCTTCAATGATTGGTTCCATCGTATGGAAAAATGTGTCAAATTTCGCGGAGAATACTTCGAAAAGCAATAAATACATTTTTAACATTGAAGTAATATGTACTTACGTACTAGAACAGCTATCTCAAACAAAAAATGTGCGCTACTCTGTGTTCGCGTGGTTGGTTTTTTTTATCATAGAATAAACATAGTACTAAAACAACACAAAAAAGTACAAAAAAACATATACGAAATAACCTAGTAGATTGTATTGTTAAATAGGTTAATTATGTCGAGAACAATATTTAAATTTGTCATTTATTTTTATGTTATATTTGCTTATTTAATGTAATATTACATAATATTATATCACAATTTTATTTTAATGATATTTTTATCTGAATATTTTAAAAGGTATCTATGTCAAATACAAAAAAACATACTATGTATGTTTTTTTGTATTAACATAACATTTAATTAACAATCTCCCATAGGAGAATAGTTGAAAATGTGTCCATCTGTGAGCAGTAAATAACAGTTCAAAAACTCCACAACAGCGCTCGAGTAGGCTAAAGGGTATGAAAAATCGCCGTAAAATACGTTGAGTGATTTTGAAAGCAATAAAATAATTATTGTAAAAAGAATTATGGTGAGTCTGTGCAAAAAAAAATTATAAAAAAGTTCTTTAAAATTTAGACTGTAGCCACCACAGAACACTATTACTCCTATGTAGCCACAATGGCGCCACCCATATTTAACGCTTTCATACGGACATTTTTATAGTACTCTTATTAGTTTGTGGACGTTGACTAGTTGTAGTTTTTACAATTCGCCAATTACGGCAGGCAAAGGTCTGAAACCATACAGCCTAGTCTGATGTGAATTTTAACAACATCAAAGAAGGCTACATATACGTTGTCAACTAAGATGGAATGCCACATAGTCTGTAATTATACATAAAACATTAAGTAAATGTAATTATAAAAGTTCAATTTAAGAAAAAATCGCAAATTCTGGAAATAGTGAAAATGTCGCGATTAATCTAAAATCGATCTTTTAATCATCGATTTAATCGATTCAGGTATGTTCGATTCGAATCGATTCAGAAATCGAATTTTTATAATATGTATTCACGCAGGTAGCAAGAGTGAAAGAGGGCTGGCATTACGTATTGCATTTAAATCGAATCAAACTACCTCGATTTAAAAAACGTAGGTAATTTATAAATTCTGCAATATGTCTAGGCAATTACATACCAATACAAAACTTATTAACATAACATTTTAATTACAAATATATTTATTTAAATTAGAATAAGAGTCGTTCTGGGTACGCTAGAGTTAAAATCGTCGAATTTATTCCACTTTGACTTTGATGTGGAAACCTAAAAATAAAATAAAAGAATAATAAGCAGATTTAAACATGAAAAATTTTGCCTAATTATAATAACTTATATACGTTTCTACAAAAAAAAATGTGTATAATAATAATATATTCGTCCTATACTTAAGTACCCACAGAAATGTCGCATCTGAACGTATTAATTTCATAATCTATATTCCATGACACGAGATGGCGTCTTAGGAATAATTTGTTTTATTATTAATCCATAATACTTTTTTGTTGATTAAGTATCTTATTAACCGATGAAAAGTAATTCCTTGGTTTTTACTGACATTTCTTGAATTATTTGTACAATATCTAAGTACACACGACGGCATATTTTTATGAAGAGATTTTTTTAAATCAACACAACACGTGACAACTCTACAAGCGCCTAACGAGTGACTGATTAAAGTGCGGTGTATGCACCGCAGTTGAGTGGAACAGAGTAGCTGAATGCAGTGTCGCCTCTAGTACGTAGTACATAATAGCTCAATGATTTTTAAATAGTAATGTTGTGTCACTTCCTTGATTCCCGAAATTTTCAGTGCCGCCCTCGTAGATCAATCCACCTCGCAACTTGCCCTTCTGGATTTTTAACTGCAATAGCCATTTTAGTCCAGCATGGTCAGTTCGTAAGTGAAATTTTCTCCCCAGAAGATATTTGCTAAAATGCTGCAACGACTTTACCACGGCTAGCAATTCGCGTCTTGTGACACAATAGTTCTTTTCCGGTTTTGACAACGACTACGCTATCACGACCTCTTGGTCACCATTCCGTTGAGACAACACACCGCCAAGTCCTATATCACTTGCGTCTGTGTCAATCAAATATAAATTCTTTGCTTGCATCAGGTTATCCCCAAATAGGTGTTTTGCACAGAATGTCCTCGAGCTCCTGGAATGCGATATTGCAACTTTCATCCCAGCAGAAATGTTGCTTCTCTTCGATTAGCTTGTGCAGAGGTTTGGCTATATCTGCAAAGTTATTCACAAATCGCCGATAATAGGAGCACAAACTCAAAAATGCTCTAACCTGCGTCTTGTCTTTTGGAACCGGCCAATCCTTAACAGCGGTGATTTTCTCCGGATCCATGCGGGTACCATCTTCCGACACTACATACCCCAAAAAGTTGACTTGCCGTTTGAATAGTGAACATTTCTTCGACTCAACTTGAGGTTGGCACTCTGAATCTTCATGAGCACGCGTTCCAGGTTTTGAAGGTGTTCCTCAAACGTACGACCTACGATGATGATGTCATCCAAGTAGATCAGACAGGCTTCGCCAATTAGCCCGGTAAGTACAAGCTCCATCAGCCTTTCAAACGTTGCTGGAGCATTGCACAATCCAAATTGCCACAGACCCTTTCCCATCGAGAACGCGGTTTTCTCTTTGTCCTTAGGGTTAATTTCAACTTGCCAGTAGCCACTTTTTAGATCCAGCGTGCTAAACCACTTTACTCCTGTAAGCATGTCCAGCGTGTCATCAATTCTTGGCAAGGGATAGCTGTCCTTCTTCGTAACGTCGTTCAGACGGCGGTAGTCAACACAAAACTGCATGCTGCCATCCTTCTTCTTTACCAGCACCACGGGTGAACACCATGGACTAGAGGAAGGTTTAATAATACCATCCTTCACCATTCCTTCAATCATGGTTTCCACTTTCTTTTCACGTGCTACCGGCAATCTTCTTGGCCGCTGACGGATAGGCAATTTGAACTAAGCCAGTCTTCCCTATGTCAGCATCGTTTAATGAGAATACATCGGCATACTTGAGTAACAACTTCTTCGCCTTGACTATTTCATTCGGGGAGAAAACGCTGCGACAGTCTTCTAAAAGTGTGGTCACTCGTTTGTGCATCCTTGATGAGGGTCCCAATCGATAGATATTGGCACCGACGCGATCAATCCACTTCCTCACAAGTACCAACCAGTGTGCCTTTTTCTATAATCTGTTCCTGGTCACAAAGGTTCAGCAGACGTACTCCTGAAATGTCAGTGGTTCTGACCAGGGTTCGAGCTACTTTGCATGGAAGATCATTTTACACTTTCAACAAGTAAACAAACGAAGACTAACCGGCACAATCGTTTCCGATCTCGACGGAAGAACAATCTTCTTAATGCTGTACACGTTCCCTGGTAACGCACCTTCCATAAAAAGTTCCTCCTGTCCACATTTCAAAACACCTTGCTTAACGTCGATCTCACAACAATTATTCCTCATAAAGTCTAGGCCCAGGATGCAGTCATCCATTATATCAGCCACGATGACATTATGCAGGTAAATCATGTTGCCTAGCTTCAACTCCATCTCCTTCTCCCTGCGGACGGGTATGCGCTGACCGGTGGCTGTTACCAAATTAATGTGTTCTCGGTTGTTTGCGGAGTCCCCAAGGAACTGACTTATAAGTTGGGAACTAACAACCGTACGAGAGGCTCCAGTGTCTATGGTCAGTTTACACGGCATTCCATTGATCTCGCCCTTGATAATTAGGCTGTTCCCATCATGGGTTTGTGAGATCGAGATCCTAGGGGCTCTTTTAACATCAGCCAGCACCCGCCAGTTTCCCTGTTGCTGCTGGGCGGTGCTGTTAGCCGCACTACCCTCTCGGGATCGATCACCTTCCTACAGTTCGCTTAGGGCAGCTGGATCGAAGATGGCCCCGTTCTCCACAACCATAGCACTTAGGGCTTTATCCTTTATTGCGTTCGCGGCTTCCACCTCCAGTGCATGGGCCAAGGCGTCCTTCAGCGTCTCATGGTGCCAGAGCCTCACAGCAGCTCTGACTTCAAGGTCGCGGATGCCGTCGATGAATGTCTACACCAGGTTCCTTTCAATGAGTACAGGTACAGACCGGTACGCTTTTCGCACCAGCTTCTCCTTCTCCTCTCCTTCTTCTTCTTTAAATTGTACAATGTTGGTCCACATGGACGATCTTAAGAGGTACTCTTAAGATCGTCCATGTGGATCGACTGGCGCGTTATTATGGGGCCGATAATGCTCGGGACGAGCATGTTTTAGGAGGGGGCAGTGTTGCGCGCCTAAGTTGAGTCTAGTACCTGGCACTAGCGCCATCTAGTGTCGGGGACCAGAGCGAGGAGGACTTCCTAGAAAATGTCAATCTTGAATTTTCCACCAACAGCGTTATCTAGTATCGAACAGAAGAATTAAGCTTCTAGAAACCCCACACTCTAACTTTCTGCGCCTGGTCGGTCGGCGCATGTATTTTCTGGAATATTCTGGATGTTTCGGTGAAAAAGGTGTATTTAAAGCCGCTGCAAGCCGCAATCAGGGCAGTATTGAATTTGGCGATACGAGCGAAGTTTCGGAGCGGAATAAAGTGAATCAGTGTGGTTAATTATTAGTGTTTTTAAGTTTTAATTGGTGTTCGGTAATTAAAGTGTTAATTTTGGTAATTCAATCGGCAGTTTTTTACTGTCACGAACCTTAAACTCGTAACAGTATTATTCATAATTATCATAATTTAGTTTTACGGATTGCCCCACCACGATGCAATTAAAAACCATTTTTTCCGCGCTAACCATGTATCCTGGTTTTAATACTTTAAGGTAAACCCTAAAGTAATTCGTACAAATTTTAAAGTTATTATAATAATTTTATAATTTTTCCTTATACAAATATGAAATAAGCACGTAGAAAAACATTCTTAAAAACTTATTTTATTTAAGGATTTAAATTTTTCAAAAATTCTTTCTTGGGGGGATGCCTGTCTTGTTTTAAAACCGTAAGAGGTAAATTTTATTATTTATAGATATATATATATATATATATATATATATATATATATATATATATATATATATATATATATATATATATATATATATATATATATATATATATATATATATAAAGCAGCATAAATATTTTTTCTCTCATCAAATTGAATATTATCTACCCCCTTCTCCCTCCACCGTTAAGGGGTTGTTTTAATAATACTAAAATATTTTAGGTAGCCGGAGGTCCAATTTCCCCCCCCCCCACAAAAAATTAAATGAATGACGTAGTTGACAGGGATCTCCATTTAAGCAAGTAATGCCTGTGTTTGGAAATCCCGCTCTTCCTTATCTAAACATACATTTTTTAATTTAAAAAACCAAAAATAACAAAAACAAATTACTCGATCTTAACAACCAAAATTTAAAAAATTACAAAAGTGTGTATGTGTGCATGCGTGCGTACGAGCGCGCGCGCATGTGTGAGTGTGTGTGTGTGTGTGTTTATGAAAAATCATTTTGTTAAATTATATTGTACATAGAAGTGAATTATGAAATGCGGTACAGCAGAAATTTGGTTTCTTTATAAGTTTTCGACTGCACCCACTTAAGTATCAGGTTTTTACACTCCCTGTACGTTTTGTCGTATATGTTCAATTCTCTATTTATTTTATTGTATAGGAATGCAGAACATGAGCTAAATTGCCTACTAGCAAAAACTGTTTTGGTACCAGAAGGCTTAACCACAATATCTTTTCGCCGCTTTTTCAAGATGCATGGGTCAAAGGACAGGGATTTGTGTGCTTTGAGGATTGTCATAGTAACATATAATTGTCTAACTGAGAGTAAACCACTTATTCTATACAGTTGTTCAGTGAAAAAACGTCTTTTTTTTAAAATACATGACCTTAATAAGGGTTCGTTGGGCTCTCTCCAAGTTAAGAAATTTGGTCTTTGTAGCTCCACCCCACACCGGAATGCAATATGTTATGATAGATTGTGCAAGGTACATGTATATTTGGTTAAGAAGATATCTGGGAGAGTCCGATTGCTTAGTACTATCAGGTATTACGTGTCTTAGAGTTTTGAAAATCCAAATCAATTTTCGGGTCCTATTAATGACATGTTCAAGGTGTGGGTATCACGATAGCCTCTGATCTATAACGATGCCAAGATATTTAGTGTGAGAGACTTTTTCAATTGATGGGCAGTCACAAGCTTTGTTTTCAGCATCCTCAAAACACATATGAATTTTAAGGCAAAAGTCATTCTGTGGCTGCAATTTGTTGGTAATGCTAAAGCAAATAAAATTTGTCTTAGCTGTATTCAAAGTGAGGAGATTTTGTTGCAACCATAGAGCGACTCGAGCTAGCCCACTTTCAGCACTAGTCTTGACAGCCTCCCAAGATTCATCAGCAAAAACCAAAGCCGTGTCATCGGCGTACGACAGGATTTTGGCATTTGGTATGGTCATACTGCACAGATCATTGACATAAATTAGAAATAAGGTCGGGCCCAGAACGCTACCCTGTGGAACGCTATATGATGACACCACCGCTTCCCCCACTAATGAACCCAGGAAGCTTAACCTTCTATTTTCTCTCCGATAGGTAGTTTTCGAAAAGAGCAAGCGGAGTCCCTCTTATTCCAATTTTTTCAAGCTTGTGCACAAGGTTAGGGACAGAGACGGTGTCGAATGCTTTCTTCAGATCAAGGAAGACCGACAAACATTTTTTGCTGTGGTCGAGTTGTTCTGTTACAAATGTGCTTAATTCAATAATTGCATCTTCTGTCGATCTTCCTTGTCTGAAGCCAAATTGTGTGGGTGCTAATATATCAAATTTATTTAAGTAATTGAGTAATCTAATATTAAGTAACTTTTCCAGAATTTTAGATATTGCTGGTAGAACGGAAATTGGTCTGTAGGTTAGAGTAACATGTCGCTCTATTACGTAAATAATAATTTCATTATGATTCTTTTTAATTATTTTTGGAAAAAATAATTATATATTAATAATAGATTTAAGTCTGTATACCACTATTTATATTTTTATAAAGTTTGATTCCTATTCAAGTTTGGGTCAGTATACAAATTTATTTATTTTTTATTTATTTATTTAACTTCATATACACATTAGATATTAGATGTATATTGGCGGACTTAATGCCTGAGGCATTATATACCAGTCTACCTTAGAGTAGTGCAGAAATAGACAGCAATTAATATTCACATATATAAACATTGTGTAAGTATGTATACATAAAATTAAATATATATAATATACATTATATATACATACATACGCACATTATATATATATATATATATATATATATATATATATATATATACCTTTTGCTTCAGTGCCCCCCTTTTAGTACTAACTTTGTACAATCATCGTTCTTTGTTCAATCTGTTCTTCTTTGGAACGCTCTTCCTTCCGAAATCAGGAGTGCTGAAAACCGGATTTCGTTCAAGTTTAAAGTGCGAGAACTGCTCGTCAATAAAATGGCAGAATCAACTTAGCGTTCGTAGTTAGCCGTGTTTAATATATATATATATATATATATATGCTCAGCAGTTATATATATATATATATATATATATATATATATATATATATATATATATATATAACTGCTCGTCAATAATATATATATATATATATATATATATATATATATATATATATATATATATATATATATTAAACACGGCTAACTACGAACGCTAAGTTGATTCTGCCATTTTATTGACGAGCAGTTCTCGCACTTTAGACTTGAACGAAATCCGGTTTTCAGCACTCCCGATTTCGGAAGGAAGAGCGTTCCAAAGAAGAACAGATTGAACAAAGAACGATGATTGTACTAAGTTAGTACTAAAAGGGGGCCACTGAAGCAAAAGGTTATTAATAGAACGGAGAACTCTATCATGGTTGGAGCTAAGATATTGAAAATGAGGTGTTAAATAAGATGGAGGATTAGGAGACATCAAGACAGAGTAAAGAGTAGTGAGTGCACGTAGACTACGGCGCTCACGAATGGGTAACCAGTTAAGTTGAGAGCGAAAAGTAGACACGTGATCATACTTTCGAAGATTAAAAATGAATCGAATGCAGTTATTAAGAAAACGGTCATTTTTGTTCAAGAGTTCTACATTCAATTCAAAATAACACACATCGCCATAGTCAAAAATGATAAAAATTAAGGTCTGTACAATAATCGTCTTGGTCCTGGACGGGAGAAAGTTCTTCAGGCGGTAGAGAGAACGCAAAGTACCTGTCACTTTCAGACAAACATTTGCCACTTGAGTTTGCCAGCTCAAGGTGGAGTCAATGTGCAATCCACGGTCTTTCACGGTATTACTCAGTTCTAAAATAAAACCGTCAAAAATGATCGGCGGTAAAGCTGTGGGTTCCAGGTTGTCCAGTTTCTTTATCATCCGTTGGCTATCTATTATTATAGCCTGACATTTGGATGGGTTAACTTTAAGGCCAAACTTGTCAGACCAGATCTTTATATACTCTAGGTCCCTATTAAGAGACTCAATTGCTCTAGATATACAGTCGACCTTCGCGTGTGTGTACAACTGCAAGTCATCAGCATACAAATGATACGCACACTGAAGATTTGGGGTAGTGAGATTTATAAATATTGAAAATAACAACGGAGATAGAATACCGCCTTGAGGAACACCAGCACGCAAGTCACACCAACTTGATGAGGACTCGTCAATGCGAACTGACTGCTGGTATATGTGTATTATGTTTGTATTACAAATATAGTAATACAAATCTTAATTATGATTTTTTAACGACTTATTATTAAAATAGTCTGTTTGATTTTTCTTAATAAGTCCATTTATTATTAAAAATAACTTCATTGAGTGAGACATTTTTTTAAATGTGCCTTTTTCTTGTTTTTCAGAAATCTATTTTTGATCTACGCCAGTGATTTATAGTAATGTTACGAGCTTGAGGTTCGTGACAATAAAAATTGCCGATAAAATTACCTAAATTAACACTTTAATTTACTTTACACAATTAAAGTTAAAACACTAATAATTAAACACACTAATTCACTTAATTCCGCCCGAAACTTCGCTTGTTTCGCCCAAATCAACACTGCCTCCATCGCATCTTGCAGCGCCTATATATTTAATTTAGCAAAGAAATATCCAGAATGTTCAAGTAAACATGCGGAAGGTACCGAGCGTTCGAGTTTCGACTAGGCGCTGTCGGTTGAGTAATTTGTGATGTCATTTTCTCAATGCTCCCCTCGCTCTCGTTCCTGACACTAGATGGCGCTAGTGTATCGTTGACTGGAGCGCGTAACACTGCCCCCCTCCTAAGACATGCTCGTCCCGAGCATTATCGGCCCCATAATAACGCGCCAAGCGATTCACATGGACGATCTTAGGAGTCCCTCTTGCGCCTTTCTGTAACGGCTCCGCAATGTCAAGGGCTGTCCTATCCCGTGGTGCACCAACATTGTACAATTTCGGTGCTCCTCTACTACGTGTCCGAGGTCCCCGCACGGCCGCACAACTTGTACATGTACGACACCAATCCTCGACATCGTCACGATAATGGACCCAGTAAAACTGTTCTCGGACCTTCAGTAGAGTTCGTTTAACTCCCAGATGGACTCTTGAACGACCATTATGGCACAACTGTAGAACATTCGATACTTTAGCTTTAGGGACAACCATTTGCAAACGACAGCTGTCTCTTCGACCATTGTCCCATTTACGGCACAGGACTCCATCCTGAATCAGCAAGCTGTCCCATTGGGCCCAATAGCTTTTCGTGGTTGAACTCATCGCTGAGACGTCCCTCCACTTAGGCTTGGTAGCACGGGCCTTCATCCATCCCAGAATCGGCTTGATGTCTGGATCTTCCTGCTGTGCATGTCGTAGGTTGTCCTTCCATTCGTTGCTGAGGTGGTCCGTCCTGAGCATCCTCATGGATACCACCTCCTTACTCTCTTGCCTACTACAATGGTTGCAATCTTCAGGACAAGGTCTTCTTGACAATGCATCTGCGTTGCCGTGAGATTTCCCGCTGCAGTGTCTGATAGTAAAGTCGTATTCCTGCTGCTGCTGGGCGGTGCTGTTAGCCGCACTTCCTTTCTGAGACCGTTCACCTTCCCTTCGTAGGGTGTGCTCAGGGCAGCTGGACCGAAGATGGCCCCTTTCCCCACAGCCATAGCACCTAGGGCTGTATCTTTTATTGTGGTCGCGAACCGTAACTGCTGTAACCTCCCTAGCGTGAGGTGAACGATGATCCTGTCGCCGCCAGGCAGTGTCGTTAGCTACACTACCCTCTCGAGATCGATCAACTCTCCTTTCCACGGTTCGCTTAGGGCAGCTGATTCGAAGATGGCCCTTTTCCCCACAGCCATAGCACCTTGGGCTGTATCCTTTGTTGCGGTCGCGAACTGTAGCTGCTGCAACCTCCCTGATGCGATGGGAACGATGATCCTGCCGCACGGCTTCCACCTCCAGTGCATGGGCCAAGGCGTTCTTAAGCGTCTCGTGGTGCCCGAGCCTCACAGCAGCTCTGACTTCCAGGTCGCGGATGCCGTCGATGAATGTCTGCACCAGGTTCCCTTCAATGAGCGCAGGTACAGACCGGTATGCTTTTCGCACCAGCTTCTCCACTTCTAGAGCCCACTGCTGCAGGTTTTCGTTGATGCGCTGCACACGATCTTTAAGCTGCGCACGAAAGACGTGTTCCAGGTGAGCGTCGCCATATCTCGCCTCCAATGCCTCAAGGAGTTGCTCATAAGTCACTTCCTCACCGAGAGCTTCCAGAACTGTTAAGGCCTGGTCGCGCAGGCCTAGTGTGAGAGCAGTCATGGCCTGACTTTTATTCCAGCCGTTCGCCTTCATAACAGCCTCGAACTGGATTTTGTAGGCTGACCAGGAAGAAGTCCCGTCGAATGGTGGCACCTTGAACCCACGTAGCGAAGGTGTAGTAGCTACTACGGGAACTGAAGTTCCCTCGCCAAGTTTGAGTTCGTCAAGTGATTTCCTCATGTCAGCCATTACGTTGTCAACCCGATTGTTCACTAGGTCAATTCGGGTTTCAGCTTCCGACAGGCGGTTTTCATGTTGAGCAACCTTATCTTTCACCTCCCTTATCTCTTTCCCGAAGGTAGCGTGAAGGTCCTTCATGAGAAGCATCTGTTCCTCCTGTCGGCGGGCCTGTTCCTCTTGTCCGCTCTGCAGCTTCTCTTTCAACTGACGGACCTGTTCCGCCTGCTGACGAGCCTGTTCATCCTGTCCACCCCGCAGCTGCTCCTCCAACCGACGGACCTGTTCCTCCTGTCGGCGAGCCTGTTCCTGCAGCATCACCATCAGAGCACCTAAATCGGGTGCTGCAGATGGAGGAGCTACTGACGGGCCTGCAGCCGGCGGCTGGCCCTCCGACGTCAGCGGCGTTGCACCACCAAATCTTCTTTGGTCCGTCTCCTGCTGGCGTTGATTTCGGGTACGGACACCCTCCGTTTTCTCCTTAGGTAAAATCGGCATGATTTTATCCCACTTCTGACACCAATTGTTACGAGCTTGAGGTTCGTGACAATAAAAATTGCCGATAAAATTACCTAAATTAACACTTTAATTTACTTTACACAATTAAAGTTAAAACACTAATAATTAAACACACTAATTCACTTAATTCCGCCCGAAACTTCGCTTGTTTCGCCCAAATCAACACTGCCTCCATCGCATCTTGCAGCGCCTATATATTTAATTTAGCAAAGAAATATCCAGAATGTTCAAGTAAACACGCGGAAGGTACCGAGCGTTCGAGTTTCGACTAGGCGCTGTCGGTTGAGTAATTTGTGATGTCATTTTCTCAATGCTCCCCTCGCTCTCGTTCCTGACACTAGATGGCGCTAGTGTATCGTTGACTGGAGCGCGTAACAGTAAACTAAAAATGAAAAAGAAAGCTGATTTTATTATGACTTGGGTAAAAAACGATGAATACGAATAGGTTACCTTATTATTGCCTTTTTTTGACTAGACCGATGACACAATTTTACTTTTTTTCATTTTACAACTATTTCATAATATTTGAAAGTTATTTATTACGAAAAAAATCTCTAATATGATTTAATTAGTATTAGCATAGTATTTCAAACAATTCAATTCATTACAAATTATTGCAGATTGTTGTAACATCTGATAAGGAAAACGGAACAAACAACAGTCCTACCCTTTTTGAAGGCTCATCAAGCGTTAGCTTTAGCACTGATTGTGAAGATAGCAAAGTAAGTATTTTAGTTAGCAATTTACAGTTTTAGGTTAATTCTTAAAGTAACAAGTTTATAAATATTCAATCATTAAATTATATATTTTTGAATTAATTGTATTTTTTCAGATCGCCGACTTAAGTGTTAATGTAAAGATAGTAGAAATCAGGGAAAATTGAAGGGACTACATCGCACCAGGACTTCAAGTTCCAGAAGCAGTACTTTTAGTTCCAGTACCTCCCCTTTAAGCAGCTCTTCTTCAAGTTCTTCATCACCTAGTAAAAATAATATTTCTAATAGCGATGACACGCAAGGTAAAAATACCATATCAGCTTGCTTGATAGGTTTACCAGATAAACGTGAAGTTTTGAGAATGAACTACTGTATTTCTCCAAATCGTAGCGATGAAAGTGAGGTAGACCAAGTGATTCCGACCCTACCTATCGTATACCCTAGACACAAGTTTGCCGCCCAAAAATATTCGCCTTTCTTCAATGTCATCTGAAGACACTCCGTTTTCGGTGACTCATGCTAATGATGAACCAGAAATTGAGGTTAAAAGAAGTAAAAAACGAAACAGAAATCCCGAGTTATGGAAAGAAAATAAAGCAAAAAACTGAGAAACAGCGGCAGGTCATATGAATCTAAGAAAAAGAAAATAGTTCCAGCGCGTTTTATGAAACCTGTTTCCAATAATTGCAGATTGAAATGTGCCGAGAAAATGACTGAGAGTGAGAGGGCGAATTGGCTTAAAAATTATTGGGCTTTAAGGCCGAATACGAAGAGAACTGGTGAAAATTACTGTATTTCTCTTGACTAGAACTTTGACCTGAAGTAATTCTAAGCTTTAAAACATTTTTGTAGGTTTGTTCGGGTCCTTCACAAGGTGACCGTCGTTTTAAAATTTTAAAATAAATGAATATACCAACAAATAAAAAATGTTAAGAAATGATATATAAAAATTATTGTTCTTCCAAAACTCTGTGAATTTTAATTTAGGAAAAATTCTTTTACGTAAAAATGTTTGTATTGTGATTCCGAAGGTGCCTGCTGTCTTTATTTTCGATACAAAATATTATTTATTAACATAATTCGTTTTAATTAAAAACACCTAGTAATAATATCGTAATATTGCCAGATAAAAGATTGCCGTAATAAATTACCAGGCGCTTCGACGTGTGACGTAAGGTAACAACAGTCGATGTGTCTGTAGCGAAAATCGTTAATTTAGTGTTTTATACGCGTTTAAGTGACTATAAATGTAAATATGGGTAGAAAAGGAAATAAATGTTAAAAAGTAACTAAGTGGTAAAACAAAGAGAGTTTCTCGCATGAACGCTGCTCGAATATCGTATTTTGAGGTTAATACTTATATTTTTGTAAGGTAATTTTTTGTTTGAGGCTGCCTAATAGGTTGCATTTTTACTCATTTACATTAGCCAAACTGATCATTTATACTTTTCTAGTTTCAAGTGAGAAACACTAAAAATGTAAATATCAAGACCCAGTCGGAAAAGAATGTACAGAGTAGTGCAAGCACAGAGACCGCAAATAATGTCGTAGTCAATGTATTGTCCGAAAGCATGGGGTAAGTTCATAATTAAGAAAAACCGAAATACTTCGGATGTGAAGTGATTGACCAGTCGGAGTAGTCTCGTGAGAATTTACATACACAGTACCTATCCCCACTATGGGGCCATCACCGACTTTTTAGTTTTTTTTCTTTATTATTTATGCAATTTGCATTACGGCATCTTGTAAGACTGACAAGAACAAACATTTTCAGTTATATGAGGTTCTTTACGTACGATGCACCAATTAAGAAAAAAAAAACCGTTATCAGCTCAATAACTTTTCGAACAATATTTTTTAACGGATAAAGTACAGAATTTATAATCTATAGGAACTAATATTATAAATAAGAAAGATTTATTTAAGAAGTACGCAATGCTCTCTGTGTTGTTCATTACTCTGCATACTGAGCTAGCTCAGTCAAATATATAATATAATCAAAGCCCGTACGGCTTTGATTATATTATACATGTCTATATAAACAAAGCGTACGGCCGGCGCGTGGTTTGCTGCGAAACGAGCAAGGTCATTCGCGTCGTATTCGGCCTTAAGTGATTTGGCGGTGCAACGTGGTTTTTTTTTAAGAAAAACCTCGTAACGGTAACAGCGCTTTTTATTTTGTTGTTAATAATAATAGGATTAGAGTTTGCAAAAAATATTTTTGAATAGTCTAGGAATTTGGGATAAACAATTACGAACAGTTAAAGCTAAAACTAACTCTCAGGGATTTGTTGCACCAGAATAGAGAGGAAAACATGAGAACTGAAAAAAATCGATCAACATCTAATTTAGCGCATTGGGGATCATATAAATTGCATACCAAGAATAGAATCTCATTATTTACGAGCTACTTGCAATGACAAGGAGTATGTAGCTGAAGTAAAGATTATTCAAGCTCTCTGCAATGACTTATGAATATAATAATGAACAAAGACAGAAAAACCTACCTGAAGCGGAGTATTGGCTTTATCTTCAAACCTTTAATTAAAATTTATACATTGGTTTTTATCAACCTTAAAAAGATAGGTGGAAGACCTGTAAAGCCTACGAACTTGCCCCTTCTTCCGTTAAAGAAGAAATGAAATTAGAATATGATAGACACCTCAATGAAAAAATTATATAGCCAGGACGCTTGGACCGTGAAAATATCAACGAAAGGAATACTTTTGTGCCGTATATGATCAACAGGCCGTTATGCTATGTCCTAGCCCTAAATATTTATATTATTCGTCTAAACTAAATTGCTTGGACTTTACAAGGGGATGTATTTTGTTTCTTCTGGGATGAGACACAAGGTCTGAAAGGTGATAATGAAATTAGTTCGTGTGTTTTCGATTATCTTTCTAATTTGTGGATGTGTTATCCTAATGACGGATTAAATATTACATTTTATTCCGATAATTGTACTGGTCATAATAAGAATAAAATTTTGGCTAGTATATATTCATATGCTGTTTTTAAATTTTACAATAGAGAGAGCAGCACATAAAATTTTCATGTGGTTCGGTTTTCCGTTTAGCGGGATTGTATTAAAAACTGGACTTTATGTCAATGGAACAGAGTTATTTTTGTGAGGAAGAAATTGTCTTGTGCACTAGTCTTTTTTATTTACAATATCTTTGCAGTTACTATACTAGGAGTAATAGGTACCATTATTAAATAATTAATATTAATTAGGTGTATGTTATTACAAATTAATAATGAATATTGAGACCACAGAATAAAAATTTTATTTCACAGAATAAAATTTTTATTCTGTGGTCTAATATTCATTTTTTTTTATTTTTAATAATGTACTATTACTCCTAGTATAGTAACTGCAAAGATATTGTAAATAAAAAAAGACAAGTAGTGCACAAGACAATTTCTTCCGATTTGTATTGACATAAAGTCCAGTTTTTAATACAACCCCGCTAAACGGAAAACCGAGCCACATGAGAGGCTCAGTTATGACCTTTAATTAAAATTTTATGTGCTGCTCTCTCTGTGGTATATAATAGCATTCTGTGCTGACTGCATCTTAGAGTCTGCATTACGTAGACAGAGAAACCTATAGACAAATTGATGCCTTCTTTCGCATTTGCACATGAAAAAGATAGATTTATGCATACGTCTTGCATAGAAATGAGACAGAGCGGTGTGATTTTTTGTCCCCTTCTCCGTGCCGGTTTTTTGTTTAGCAAACTAAACTTTGGCAGTTCGTAGCGATCTAAGGAGTTTACAAGTTGGTTTAAGTGAAAAAGAAAGTGTTTTGTGAGTTTAAGATTGGTGAATCTTGTTCAGTTCGTTTGCGACAAATCTATTGAAGGATGTTGCGTGTAATTAAAGCGTAGAAATAGAAATGTCAAGTGGTCAAGTTTGGTCTCTTTATAATAAGCCAAATATGAGAGTAAGTACACTCGTATTGTTGCGCGCCTAAGTTGACGTCAGGTACCTGGTCACTAGCGCCATCTAGTGTCGGGGACCAGAGCGAGGAGGGCTTCTTAGAAAATGTCAATCTTGACTTTCGACCAACAACGCCATCTAGTATCGAACAGAAAAGTTAAGCTTTCTAGAAGCCCCACACTCGAACTTTCTGCATCTGGTCGGTCGGCGCCCGTATCTACCGGAATATTCTGGATGTTTCGGTGAAAAAGGCATATAAAAAGGCGCGGCAAGCTGCGATCGAGCAGTATTGAATTTGGCGAGACAAGCGAAACTTCGGAGCGAAATAAAGTGAATCAGTGTGATTAATTATTAGTGTGATTTAAGATTTAATTGGTGTTCGGTAATAAAAGTGTACATTTTGGTAATTCGATCGGCAATTTTTATTGTCACGAACCCTAAGCTCGTAACAGTATGGTCTGATTTACTAAAGAAATGACATCCCTATTGTAGTATAGTAATACGTTTATGTGTGACGTTACTTTACAAGACGTTACGTTTTTAATCTATAGTGATTGCGTTCGCAATGTTAGCTACGATCGACATCGATATACTCGTTTTTGTTAACTTGTTTATTTTATTACTTTTATGCTGAAAATATTTAAAAAATAACAGGACTAGACTTATTATTTGAACGATCAAGTAAATTGTTTTCTAAATCAAGTGGTGATTTTTTTATAGGTTAGGGTAACAAAAGAGCGTACAGTCCACCTGATTTGTAAGTGGTTTCTGTGGCCCATAGACATCTACATCTATCCTCGATTACGAATAAAAATGCAGATGCGTTGCCACCCATGAGGACCAAGATGGAATGCCTCGTTTCCAGTAAAAAGTGTCACCAGTTCTCTACACTAACCATATGAAACAGAGCAGCATTAAGCTACTATTTTACGCTGGTATTCTGTGAGAGCGTGGTCCTTCCCCGGTTGAGCCGACCCATTCGTACTACAACTATACTAATAATATAACTGCAGTATGGCTCAAATATTCGTTTCGCAAACTTTAAAAACTAATAACTAATGAGGTATCAATATGTCTTGATTGTCTTGACACGGTACATGATACCGATCCGCTCCGGCTTTGCATGATAAAAATGCTATTTACCGGGTTCAATTGTAAGTTTGAGTGTTTTTAGAATTCTGTCCAGCATTTCTTGAGTGATGATCTTTCATACATGCGGTAAATTAATTTTTATTTATATAGGTTTATCACTTGCTTGAAGGAAAATAGAAACCATCGTTCATATTCAACAAACCTTTATCTGTTTTAAAAAAGTAAAGTTACAACCTCTATATACGTCCCACTGCTGAGCACAAACCTCCTCTCACTTCTGAGAGGGTTTTAGGGCAAGGAAGTGTCCGCCTCCCTGCCCCAATGCGTGTTGGCGAACTTCACATGTTTTCGAAATATTTTTTTCTTTTTCCTCAGATATGCAGGTTTCCTCACGATGTTTTCCTTCACCACCGAGCACGTGGTAAATTAGCACTTAAAATTGAAATTAACCATTTCATTGGGGCCAGCGGGGATCGAATCCGGGTTGCTCGCGTTCTGTTATATTTACAGCGAGCGTTAACCATCTGAGCTACCACGGCTTTATCTGTTTGGATAAAAATATTTTTATATCATAAAGGTAAGGCAGGATCTTGATAATGCTGTGTAGCGGCAGTGAAAAAGAATTCGCTACCTACTATCAATTAATATATCACTCAGAAGCTCTAAGAGCCCATACCATCCCGTGAGTATCGTAAAAGATGACAGAGAGAAATGTAACGTATCTTCGTGATAACAACTCAAAATAAAAAATTACGGTTGCCAAACCACTTGTGAAGAGAGAGAACTATGGCAAATATTCACCCTACGTTCAGCATTGGACTTTTGATTGGCTATATGTAATTAATGAACGATGAATAAAATCTTGAGGGAGTAGAGAGAAAACGGGTAATACGTTCATAACCGATTTATTGGTAGTTGTAGTCTAGCGACAAAAGAGAAGGCAGGCTGCGGTCATTATTATATCACTACTAATTTACGTGGAAAATCCACGCCGCAGCTATAACAGTTGTAGCTCGTATAGATTAGCTCGACCGAGGTAGGACCACGTTCTCACACAATACCAGCGTAAAATAACAGCTTAAGGCTGTTGTGTTGACTGTAGAGAACCGGTAACCCTTTTTATTGGAAACGAGGCAGTCCATCTTAGTACTTGATAACGCATATGTATTTATTTTTAATCAGGTAAATGGACTGTGTACTCGTTTAGAACCCTTATTCTATAAATAAAACTGCTGTAACAGTGGCACATACTAAGTGTCGATTAAAAACACAGTTATTATTGTGAAACCCATACTAAGTCTAAGGATAATTTGGCAGAAATAAATCGGCTGAATTGAACTGAATTTCATAGTTGAATAATGAAGAATTTAGTACGAAATTCTGCATTATTCAACTACTTTTATTGTAAGATGTCGGATGAAGCTTCCATAAATTTTCGTTGATATAAATAGGTATTACGAACCGGATTAATAAATATCCTTAATTTTACTAAGTCATAGACTAAATAAATTTATCGACAACGTGTTTTTGCGCTAATGGCACATCAATAGAGGTGTCTATGGAATGTATGGAATGTTGCAAAAACGGCCACAACCTTGTAAAAGAAAGAATGTGATAATAATATTGCTATCTTATTTTGTACTATGTTGACGTCATATGTATAAAGACTTCAACTATAAGAATTTTGTTCCTATTTTAGGGCTCCTCCATGCTAGAAATTATTTTGAGGTCTGCATAGCATGGAGCGTAGAGGTAAGGAGGACAATCTCCCATAGGAGAATAGTTGAAAATGTTTCCATCTGTAAGCAGTAAATAACAGTTCAAAAACTCTCCACAACAGCGCTCAAGTAGCTAGAGGGTATGAAATATAACATAACATTAATATAAAATTAATAAACAACTTTATTAAATATATTATTATTTGTTATGTATCAATATCCAGAATCCATCTTGAGTCAAGCACTTGTCTTTCCGCCTAAAGTCAGCACTTCCGGCTACCTTACCTGCATGGAGGGGGCACATCACCACTGTTTTTGCTTTGTTATTTAAGTAGTGATGAGCACCAGGTCTCGTCATTATAGCGTTGTTTTTCGCGTCTTTCACAAGTCAGCCTTTGTAAGCACGAAAAAGTTTCAATTTTACTAAAACTAAGTGATAAATAACTACCCCACTGATAAAAGTATGGAGGAACAAAGTGTCGAAGAAGTTACATTATTAAATTCTCAAAAATGTGTGCGTACTTCATCATCGAATTCGGATAGCAGTGATTCGTCAGCAAACAGTGTTGGCAGTCAAACAAGGAAACACAAGAAAAGAAAAATGGATCAAACCGTGAGTAATGAACATTTCAAATTTTTATCCCAGCAAGTGGCCTTTTTAACTAATTTATTACAAAATCTAGCGAAGTTACATGCCAAAATCAAAAAATAGTCCCTTCACTTAATCTTAATTTGCACCGACCTACAACAGAAGGCGGTGACAAAATAAACCAGCTCAAGCTACCAGATTTAAGTACCACGGCAAAAAACTTATTTATCCACGTGCAAATGAAATACATTTAAATAAATTAGTAGAATTACAGCGTTTTAATTGTGATTATTGGTATGCTGTACGGTTTATCGATGCCCAGAAAAAATATTTATCTACCCCCCGGTTTTGTCGAACTTGCTGTAAATGATTCGCTAAAACGATTTTAATCTGCAATGTTGCGTGATTATCCTCGTTCTTATTTGCTAGAACGTTCCTTCGCCGAATTAACTAACGCCTTACTTTGTCAAAAAGAGGAATTACAAAGAGCATTACAAGCACTAGTAGATTGGGCCAGTGATTCTCAACAGACTTTGACTCCATATACATTATTTGATAAAATAGAGACTTTATTTTCTAAGGAGTCACCATATAGCAAAGTAACTGAAGATTTGTTTCAAATAGTTTGTGGTAGACGAGCGGATCTTGTTAGCTTACGCAGAGGTTCAGAGGACAGATTCCTGAAGAATACCATCGCGAGGTTTTGCAAAAAAATCCCTCCTAAAGTAGAAACTCTGTTCAACGACGATTCCATTCAACCTACCTTCAGAAAATTGGAGGGGCAGATAAATTGATCACTTCATCCCGATCAATGCCTTTTACTCAAAAAGAAATTTTTTATGCCAATCAAAAGCCATCGACGAGTAAACAAGTTGATGATATTTTTTTTCATCGAAGCAATCCCTCGAAAAGAGGAAAACGAGCACCACGCCCATCCAACCAAACGAATCAAAATAAATCTGGCAAAAATAAACAAAGAAGAAAGAAATCGCATTCTTCCTTTAAATATGACCGTCTTAAATGACTCTCAAACATTTCATGGCGGCTGTCTAAAACAATTTCAAAGTGTTTGGAGCAATTTAGGCGTGCCGGAACAAATATGCAGACTATTAAGCGGCTCGTACATCCCATTCATACTCAAGCCGCCTCTAATACTTCCAAATCAAATTGTGATTCAGAGCTACAGGACCAAAACTTCCTTAAATATGACTCGCCAAATTCAAAGTATGTTAAAGTCCGGAGTACTCAAACAGGCGGAGCCGAGTGCCGGTTTCCTTTCTAAATTCTTTTTGGTGCCAAAACCAGACTGCAGCTATCGTCCAATATTCAATTTGAAGCAACTGAACAGGTTCGTCAAAACGAAACCCTTTTTTGTTTGATGGCAAAATTAGACCTAAGCCAAGCCTATTTTCACGTTCCGAATGTTCGGCGTTATCGAAAATACTTGAGACTAAATTATCACATCAATTCAAACCGTTTGGCCTTTCCTCTGCACCGAGAACGTTTGCCTCAATAACTAAAAAAAAATCTGGCATCAGATGTGTAGTTTATTTGGACGATTTTCTATTGGCAAGCCAGTCAATGCATCAACTACAAGAAGATATATCATTAACGATAAAGATCATGCAGTTACTAGGATGGACAATAAATTTCGAAAAGTCCGTACTGATTCCGACACAGTGCCTCGAGATTCTCGGCATAACATGGGACACAAAACTCAATGCGAAGTCCTTATCGGAGAAAAAGTGCTTAATGCTACGCAACGCACTTCAGCAACAGCTCTTAAAAGGCAAGTGGTCCCTCAAATAATATCAGATCTTAGTTGGGAGACTCAATTTTGCCACTTACGTAACCCGGAGAGGTCGGCTTTATTGTCAAACACTGCAATACTTCAGTCGACAGTTGTCAAAGGACCAGCCTTACCGCCAAGTGAGTATTCCACTATATACCAGTTCAATCCGAGATGGAGTGGTGGCTACAGGCTGTAGGTCAATCTGTACCGATACACATGAATGCAGTAGTAACTCAACTTCTAACAACCGATGATTCAGATACTCGGCGATATAGGTACCGAGGGAGCTGGATAAACCGGCAAGTAACCTGGCACGCAAACAGAAAAGAAATGTTTGCAGTTCATGCAGCGATATCACACGAACAAAATCTGCTAAAGAACTCGCAAGTACTTCTTCAGACAGACAATCGAACGGTGGTGTCTTATACAAACAACGAAGGCGGAAGCAAGTCTCAGACTCGACAACTCCTTGCACTTCTAGACAAATTCAATATACACCTTCAGGTCCAGTACTTTCCAGGCAGATTCAATGTCGAAGTGGACGCTTTATCACGCCAAAAGGCTGGCCCCGAGTGGCACCTTACAATAGCGGCGACATCCAAAATATATCGAATGTCGGGCACGCCGGAGATAGACCTATTTGCGTCAAGTACTGCTCACGTGATCCCGAAGTATGTTTCAGTGAACAGTCAGGACAAGCAAGAACATCATAACGCATTTTGTCACCAGTGGCACTACAAACTAGCATGGTTAGTCCCACCACCCAATCTTATTCCCGGAGTCCTAAACCATTTAAATCAAGCCAGCGGAATATACATATTAATTGCCCCGAAATGAAACAAGGTGTTTTGGCAAGTAGATGTTCAACGCCGAGCTCTACACCCCCTTTATCGGATTACAGACCTAGTCCACACTCTAGTAGACCCAAGAACAGGCATACACCCACCACAGATTCAAGACTTGCTCTTCGACGCATGGCTGATTTTGGGTAGCAAGATATGTTAACAGAATGGACGGATAAAGAACAGAACTTGTTAATATCAAGTTGGCGAGGCTCTACGATCAACACATATAAACCAGCATGGAATAGATGGAAAAAATGGTGCGAGTCTAATTCGGTTAATTATAAATATCCTAACCCAGAACAAGTAGCACGTTCTAGCTAGCACATTTATATTGTGATATAGGTCTTGCTTACAGAACAATTTTAATACATAAATCTGTGATTTCAACATTCACTCACTTAACTTCAAAAGTAGATTTATCTTCAAATTTCTTCATAAAACACATGTTAAAAGCAATATCTATGGCCCGTACCAAACTAGTAAAGCCACCAATTTGGAATACCAAGTTTCTTATGCAGTATATAAGTAAATATAATTTACATGAAAACAATCTGTATGAAGTATCCAGGCATACTGCTACATTATTACTTTTGGCTTCTAGTCGGAGAGTTCATGACCTCACTTTATTGCATATTGACAATAACAGTTTAATAGACGAACAAAGTGCCATAATCTTATGGCCAGCTTTTGGTACCAAAACGGACAGCATTAATCATAGACAGTCTGGTTGGAGGCTTAAAGAACATCCTGATAAAAATTTGAATATTATTTTCTGGATAAGACAATTGTTAAAGATATCTAAAAATCGCAGAAAGGCTATAAATCATTTATTTATTACAACCAGAGGTGACGCTAAGCCAGCATCCTGTACTGTAATTGCTGGGTGGGTAAAATCGCTTTTGAGAGAGGCGGGTATTGACGCTACTCCTGGTTCAGTAAGATCAGCAGTATCTTCTTTTAAATTGGTTAGAAAGTTTTTCCCTTTGTTGTTGTGTACCTCTTGCAATAATTCTTTTATTGTTTACCTTACACATTAAAGCGTTAATAACTATCATAAGTTATTAGCACCAGATGATAACAAACACGTCACTCAAGATGGATTCCGGATATTGATACATAACAAATAATAGAGTTTTACCATAAAATAAAACTAATCTATTATTTTTTAATCAATATCCGGACTTTAGGCGGAAAGACAGGTGCTTGACTCAAGATGGATTCCGGATATAGATTAAAAAATTATAGGTAAGTTTTATTTTATGGTAAAACTCTATTGATCGATTTAGTACTATATACGATTAAAAATCGATTCTTTGATTAATCGATCTCGGCAGATCTCAGATCGCCATGCCCGTGCTTCTCTAGTCAGCTAGTCACAGAGTAACTTTGTATTAACTGAAAACTCTAGTGAACTGTCTCTAGTATAATACATAGTATGTATATACTCAGAGTTGCCGGACGAACGAGAAATCTCGTACCATTACGAGATTTAAGTTGAACGAGATTCAATATTAACAAAAATCTCGTACACTTTTTTACGAGATTTTAACAATGACTACTTCTTTCGCATACCTATATTAGCCAAAAAGTTAGTTTATTTAGTAGTAGTAGTAAATATGCTAATTTATTTACTTTTTCTTATCATTAACCATCCAACACAAAACTATCGACTCGGCGCATCACTAAATGCACTCCTCATCACTAAATGAAACTTGACAACTTTGAGTGGGGAATTCCCGTTCATAATATGCTTTTGTTGTTGTCCTTTTTACACTAATGTTTTGCTATATTTGTGTATCTCTCTTACCAAGAGCTATATTGAACGGGGATTCCCCTGACACTGAAACATGAAGGTTAGTTAGTAGATTTTTACTTTACCGTCTGCTTTTGTTGAAGTTTCGCAAATTTCCGTGTTTTTTATTTAACGTTTTTAATTACGAAATGAGTGACAGCAGGGACAGTGAATCATCGTCCACTCCACCTGAAAAAGTACCTAAAAAGGGAGGATGGACTGCAAAGAAAAAAGGTGAGACACGTTTTGAACATCATGCACAAAAATTTCGGGATGAGTGGTTAAAACATCCGATGTTTAGAGACTGGTTAGAGCCAGACCCAAAAGATTCAAAGAAAGCGAAGTGTGCATTCTGTCCAGCAAGTTCCTTGGTTGCTGAAATAACAAATCTGAAATCTCATGCCAAATCGAAAAAACATTTGAAAAACAAACCTGGTTCGTCCCAAAATTTGACTTCATTTGGTTTCAAGATGGGCGCAACTCCAAAAAACAAACAAAAGGATCGTGCAGAAATAAAACTAGCTGCGTTTTTTGTCGAACATAATATTGCTTTTTCTGTTGCTGACCATTTAACGGATCTACGACATTTTTCCGGATTCAAAATTAGTTCAAGAAATTGAACTTAAGCGCACAAAAGTTACAGCTGTAGCAAAAAATGCAATTGGAGAGGGTCATAAACCAAACTTAGCGAAGAAATTGACGATCACCAAATTTTCTGCGCTTACTGATGATACTACTGACGTATCAACAATTAAGACAGCTTGTGTGGTTGTTCGCTATTTTTACAATGATGCTCAAAAAATCTGCAGCGTGTTCTGGGAACTGTATAAGATTTTTAAAGAGACGGGCACCGATGACGTTTCTACAGCGAACGCTGAAAATATATACAGAGCGCTGATGGATTCATTTAATAACCGTAATATCCCACTAGCAAATATGATTGGTTTTGGATCTGATGGATGCAATGTTATGATGGGCGACAGAGATTCAGTCAAAACTCGTTTATTGCGAGATTTACCAGGGATAACAATTTCAAAATGTGTTTGTCATTCAGCCCACTTACGTGCAAGCCAGGCTTGTAAAGAAATTCCGGAATCTATAGAAACTTCTTCAAAAACAGTGACAAGAGACAGTTTGATTTTCGCAATTTTCAATCATTTGTTGACCCACACAAAATACTGAAACCGTCTCAAACAAGATGGCTTTCGCTGGCTGCAGTAGTCTGAAGAATCCTGGAGCAATGGAAAGCTTTGCGCTTATTTTTTATTGATTTTACGGCGAACCCAACTCATAAAGTAAAATCTGAGGTTAAAAATCATGCAGTGACAATTTTAGAAAAACTGTGTGATCCTTTCCGCAAGTTATACTTCTGTTTTTTGGAATGGTCATTGCCTTTGTTCACGCAATTCAATCTAGAATTCCAAAGTGAAAAAGTTGTTATTCACAAGCTGCACGATAAAATTCGAGATCTATACCAAGAAATTCTTCTGCGTTTCTTGAAACGAGAGTACGTCATGCAGCCGAATATAACTCAAGTAGACCCTAAAAATGAGCAATTCATGTTAAATGAAACTGCAATGTATCTCGGCATTAAAGTTTATGAAATGCTAAAACACCCTGACGTAGTTAGGCAACCCCTGAAGAAAACAATGTTCTTCATAAACTGCAGAAATTTCCTCAGGACTGGTGCGTTGAAAATAAAAAACGTTACGACATGGAAGATCCCGTTCTTTCCAAAACTCCAAGCTCTCGGACCAGCATCAGCTCTCTCCAACGATTTCAGAGTACACGTCCCAACATTGATGCCTCTGATTGAAGTCGTGCCATGTATAATTGCATCGTTTGATGACACTAAAAAACAACAAATAGATGATCAGTGGAGAAGATTACCGATTGCAAAAGCCCGCCATCCTACAGAGCTTAAAAATACCACAGAGCCTGATGAGTTTGAAATTGGCCAGTTTTGCCCTCGCAGTCTTGGCTTTGCCTCATGCAAATACAGACTGTGAGCGAGTATTTAGTAAGACTAACCTAATAAAAACAGATTTAAGAAATCGTCTTATCACAGATACAGTAAATGGTACACTTTTAGCTTCCGAAAGCGCTAAATGCCCAAATCGCAAAGGTAATTGCGTAAATTTCGAACCATCAAAAGAAATGTACGCCAGAATGACAGCTGAAAAGCTATACTCTAAAAATAAAGAGGATTTTAATTAATAAAAAATATGATTTTTAATTATTTTGTTTGAATTTAATAGCCCTAAGCGCAAAGAATATGATTACACAAGTTACATAGTACAGTAAATAGCATAAAATCAATAATTTAATTTGAGTTTCTTTTAAGTGGAACGCCCACTGTTCATAGACACTTCGGCCATGGGTGTCCACATATAAAAGCATATGGAAATGATAATATGCAATTAAAATAATGAAATGGTTAAGGAATTGGTTTAAAAGTCGGGATTTTTATGATATAAAAGTTTTTATTTTCACAAATACAGTTTTTTAACGACTACTTTTACCAATTTTATTGCTTTTAATTTCTTTGACTTTTAATTCCCGACGTTTCACGTGCTTTATAGCACCCATTGTCACGGGGGACTGAGGTGACTGCCATCCCCATGTCAGTATTAACATGGAGTACCTTCAGCTTTTTATTATTATTTTTATAGTCCAATCTACGCAGATTGAACTTACTCTATCTTTAAGTCTTGCAGTGGTATGCTTGGGTTTAGTTTTAATTTTATTAATTATAGTGTCCCAAGCAGGTGGTAGTACCCAACCGCCTTCTCATATCATCCTTACTAGGAATTAAGGTTCTTTCGCGAGGATTTGTGGTCTATCAAATCTGATGTATGTCTATCTGGTTGGGGTGACACCCTTAACATACGGTAGTACAGCAGGCACACGCTCAACTGCGGTCGGCTTCACTCGGTCACTGTGACGGTAGACGCGGGACCCGAAGCTTGATTTTGTGCAGAACCTGCTTGACATGCTGAAGCTCCATGGCCAAGTGCTTGCTCTCACAGATCCCATATGCTCTCTGTAACAAAGATTTGCTCATGGTAACTAACTATAAAGGATGATGGTGAGATTCACCGCTTAAATATCAGTTAGTATGGGTCTTTTTTCTATACACAGTGTGACCTATGATGTTGTTAGGATTTTTCATAACAAAAACATCTAGAAAAGCTAAGAAATTATTTGCCTCTAATATAATACTTGGGGGAGGCCTAGAGCAGTGGACTTGTGAAAGGATGTAATGATGATGATGATGATGAATATAATATCATAATTACTGAATGGAGTTTGGCACAGAGAGTGGTAACGATGGATAAAATTCATAGGAACAACATCCTGATTTAATATTTCGCGGGCCATATTAATGAGCCGCTCTAATTTGTTTCTTGGCGCTTGCAATAATGCTTATATGCATTCATCACTTGTTTTATCTGTTTATCCATTTGTTGGTATTGTGCCTTTTATAAGCCTAGATAATAATGTACAGTATGTTCAGGCATACTGTGAATATTTTCAAAGTCTATATGATGGTATATATTATCTTACAATAATATAGAAATATCTATAATTTGTGCTACACTAAATATTTTATAATATGGTTATATATTGATTCTAAAAGTAAATACCAAGAGTTACTATTTAAATGGTAGTTACTAATTCTACATTCTGGAGGTACATAGTAATTGTATTCGCAAAAAGACATACCCGCAATGCTGATGGAACAGTGAGTTGATTGGAAGCAGGAAAAAACATTGACTTTGTGTGAGTGGTGCTCTTACAAAATTAGGCAGCAGTATATTGTACGATGTATGATCAAAGCTTTGTTGTTCTAGGTTCAATACATTACTCACTTTAGATTGCAACGAGAACGGACTTGATGATTCAGATGGTTCCCGTTCTAAAGTTTAACATGATGCTGCTTTATCAGTCCTTCGCCAGCAATCATGACACTCACGCGATGACGATGGCAACTGAAATAATATTAAATAAAAATAATAAGACAAAGTGAACAAAATAAAATAGATTTGTTTACTATAAACACAAATATAGGTAAATGTTACTTAAAACTTAGTGCCCTATATTATTAAATAATTAAGGACTGACTGACTACCAGTAGTCCAAAAACAATTAAAAATCGACTTTCTCATTTCTTGGCATTTGATAAAAATTGTCAATTTCGTAACTATCTAGTGTTAGCTAGCTAATCTTATCGCCATGTTATAAATAAGCTATTATGTTTGTCAGATATAGCTTGTGCATATGTTAAAAAATAAAACAACATCATCATTTCATACATTCATCACTATCAAATATCAGCACTAGAATTAATAAATTAAAAACTGCTGAACACTTACTTTTTTACTGTTGTCATACTATAATGTGATCAGCAATCTCACTACATATGAGTTCTTGAGAATTTATTTGAAAAATAACAAACAAAATAACACAATTGCGACTATTTAGTTGTGAATTCTCTAGTACCTTTTAGCGATGGGTATTGAATCAACGAACTAGTTGAATCAACCGTTGATCTCCTGTCAACGCATTAACGTTTACTGTTTATGAATCAACTAGTTGAATTCGTCAACGACGTTTATGAATTCAACTTATGCATCTCGTTCAATAAACGAGAACGCAAATGCAACTGACCAAATTAAAAAAAAACTTACGTTGAAAATACATCATAGATTGCAAGCGACGGTCATATCATGCCATTTGAACTCTAAGTAACGTATTAGTTTATTCAAGAGTTTTAAAGAGTTGATTTTCGAAATATTTAGTTTAAGAATAGTACTTATTAAGATTAAGAATTAAGAATAGACGGTATTGGGAGAATGGCGCGCCCCACTCGTGCCGCCCGAGAGAAACAAGTTAACACTATAAGTGTTATAGTTTGTTTATTTACGTTGGTGAACAATAATATGAAGTTCGCTTTCTTAAATTTTTAATTGACAGTTTGTAACAAGTTACGCGGAAGGTCAGAATTTTTTTGCGGCTTGTCGTAAATATTTAAAATTTTTAGTTAATGTTATGAGTAACAGTGTAAATTTGTTTGTATTAAGGGGCGTCTAAACAGGCTATATTTTACGACAATTTGTGGCTGCAATACTGTGGCCGGCAACATTGCTAGCAATACCAGCCACACTATGCAATATTTTAAGGATGGCCCGGCATTATAGCCACATATTTTTTGGTATGTCAAAATGTTTTTATGTGTAGCCGGCGTGTGGCCGAACGATCGCCTCGCAATCGAAAATACTGCAATATATCTGGGCCATCTATATTGTTGTTCTGTTTTACTGTATATGCGCGTCCCTTTCTCCCTGCGACGTGAAGTACTTTGGGTTTCACTTTCTGCGACTTAAATATTTACTTGCCTTTATGTATTCCTTTAAGCCTTCTATGGCTTCACAAACCTCTGGGACAATAGTTGAAATTAATAAGCGGACACTCTGAAAAGGTACATTAAACTCTTGAAAGAATCTCCAGTCGCTAAATACAGTAGAGTTATTGCTAATCTTGTAGTCACAGGTATTGCATTCCTCATGTTTGTATTTTGCCTTTGTATGTTTTGGTCCAATTCTGTTCACAAGAAATTCGAAGTCGCTCTTAGACATTCTTGTAAAATTTTTAAATAAGTATTCATCCAGCATTAATTCCTTGTCTACGGAATCCAAAGTGTCACGCCTACCTAGGTAGGGTCGAATCTACGAGCACTTAACCCTTTAAGTGCTCGTAGGGTCGAATTCACATTCGTGTCCTTTTTTTTCGTTTTTCTGCCAAAACAATGTAAGCGGCTGCGATGAGCGTCATTTCGTCGGCCATTGTTGCTGGATTGTGTGGCTCATTAAAGGGTTCTGAATCAAAGGCCATACTATTGCAGCCATATTGCAACATGTTGCCTGCAATTGATTGCTCAGCCATAAAATGCACTAAAATGTTTTTTTGATGGCTGGGCAATGTTTGCCAATAATTGCAGCCACAAATTGTCATAAAATATAGCCCGTTTAGACGCCCCATTAATATAATTGTGTAATTTACATAAAATACATATAATTTACATAAAATAGTACTACTTAAGGTACAAAATTGAAAATGTTGGGGCGTACTACGGGTAACAGTGAATGGTGGCTGCATTTCGGAAAAGACGATTCTAGCGGAAAAGCTGTCTGTAACATATGCAAGGAGAAAATATCGTACAAATCAACCACGGCAAATTTAAAAAGCCACTTAAAACGAAAAAATATTTCAATATTTTCATCAACATTTTCGTCGTCTCAATCTTCAAGTAACCCGCCTATATCCGAAATTAATGCACTCCATTCCATGCCATCAACAAGTAACGTGTTCCGACTTTAGTTCAAGTTCCATCATCTGGAAGTAAACGTCAGCGCAAGATGGTTGATTTTGTCAGTAAAAAAATCAGTGGAGAACAAAAGAAACTTATTAATTTAGATTTATGTACAGACCAGCTTACTTCGGTTTTCCATCGTAGAAGAAAGGGCTTTTAGAAAATTTTATCGGTAGATACCAGGATATGAGCTTCCTAATAGAAAAACACTTTCAAATTCAATAAGGCAACAAGTATAGGCAAAAACTTTCGATTTGATACAAGACAAGAGTTACTATCGAAAGGACCAATCAGGAAATTTGAATTGCCCACTAGAATGGTGAAAAAAAAACATCAATTTGTATACTCTAAATCTAAAGTAAATATTTGTGAAGCACTGTAATATAGTGGCTATGTTAGTTCCTTGTGAACGGTTGTTCTTAAAACTGGTCTTATTATCAACTAAAGACATACAAACAAGGCATAAAACCAGCAAAAATGAGCAAATCATGTTTCTTAGAGTAAATTCAGCTCAGGACCGGTTCAAGGAGTATGAATTAAATGTAAAGTAAAAGAAATTGACGAATGTATATAAAATCAACATAAAAATATGGAAAAAAAGATATAAAAAACAAAAGTATAAAAAGCATATTGTAAATAATAATTGATTTGTGTAAATAGAATCAAATGATCTTTTATATACGCCTGAGTAGAATATGTTTTATAGCTAATTGTATTTAGTCAGTCCTAAAAGCTTGAAGATAAAGTATGAAGGGAAGGTCATCTAAGTACATCATCGTAAAGAATCAAACGTTTTCCAATATATACATTGATCAAATTGTTTCTAAAATTGGACTTCGCAGCGTTGAATAAAAACCGTTCAATGAATGCACGGTTTACGTTGAAAGTTGAAATTAGTAGTACGTTAACTCCTTGACGAATTCAACTAGTTGATTAACTAGTTGAAAAAAGTAAATCAACTTTACGTTTCGTTAACGGAAAAACCATCAACGACCCATCGCTAGTACCTTTTTACTTGTTGAATTGCGATTTGCATTTTCATTACATAATTCCTAGCTGTCGGATTTGATGTTGCCACATAACTGCACATAACTAACATAAATACAATGAAACGATGTCTATTTTTATTCGATTACTAATTTAATAAAAAAAAATATTTGAGACGCTTTGAGTTCTACAAGCTTTTTAAAATATATTGTCTTTTATTTATTTAAATTCTTTTTAAATGTATTTTTAAGAAAAGTCAAAATGTGGAGTAGCGTATTGTTATACTCTAAACAGTTCATGGTAAATCAGCTAAAAATTCACTTGTTTAATTATCATAACATGATTCCATTTTAAATAAATTGTTAAAACAGATAACAATAACAGTTAAATTGTGCAATAGCATTTTATTATACTTTAAAGAATTCATAGTAAATCAGCCAGTTATTCGCTTGTTTAATTATCATAATATCGATAGCGATTCCATTAATAATTTCATAAAAAGAGAATAATCTTGGAGGCGTTTTAACTTCTGCTCGCTTTTTAAAATGTATTTTTTTATTTATTTAAATTCTTTTTTTGAGTGTATTTATTAAAAAATAGGAAAATGTTTTGGGTCTTTAAAATCTCTTTACAAAATTCGTTCTTTTCTGAAACCAAACATCCGACTCCGTCTTTGTAATAGTCTTGTCTTGTCGCATTTGCATTTTTGCGACTTGGTATATGGTTCCTGCCTCTCTCAGAAAACCACAGGGGGAACACACTGTATGTTTCTAAGTTAAGTTTGTAATGATTTCTATTTGTATTTTTTTTAATAACATGTGTAAACTGAGACAAATAAAAAGCTTTATTATTATTATTATTACTATTTTTAAGAACAATTAATTGTGCAGTAGCGTTATGGCAATAATGTAGGCGATAATGATAGTGGTATTTTAACTCGATGTAGAATCTATGCTTGTTACTACGGAACTCTTCATTGGCTTGCGAGGCCGATTCACATTGTGCCAATTTTTCCAACTTTTAGTTATATTTTATTAATTATTTTTTCGTTTAAGTGGAGCTCTCCTATTTTAGATTTATTACCTATATCTAAAACAATCAACCTAAGTAGGTAAAGTGTGTAAATACGATTGTTAAATTGTAAAAATAATAATAGGATTTTATTATCTTCGGTAGGTATTTATTTTTATTTATTTAGAAAGTATTAATATCACAAATAATTATTTTAATAATATAATTTTATCACACAACTAACGCCCTCATTAGCAATGTATCGGCAGCGTATCGGCTGCCTTGGATAAATCCGTTGTCAACGGTTGCTTTACACCTATATCATAGCATCATAATAATTATCGAAAAGTTATATTAGCATTGTAATAATGACACCATAAATAATCGATTAAAAATGGGAATCGATTTTAATGAGATTGGTGACTGGCAACATTTTTGTTTTATCCACAAACTAATGAATTTCGCATTTATATCCTAATTTTATTTTTATCATTTCAGTACCTTTTTTTTGTGCAAAAATATTCCCATCTTTTTAGGATAAATGAATATCGCGATTAATAACCATAAATAAAGATATATTTTTTTAACAAATGCATATTGTTGGGCGTTCCATGGCCGAAAATGGGCATCTCCCTTTATGCTTTTACGAGATTATCTGTTGAAATTACGAGATATTTAGCAACCCTGGTACAAGAAAAATAATTATCATCTGGCAACCCTGTATATACTATATATTATACTACATACTATAATAATACTATAATATGTTCATCTAAGTAGACAATAGTCTGCCCCTCTTTTGGGTATATTTTTTTAAATTCATTCAAGTAGTTAAATCGCCAGCTGTATCTACACTGTTCAGCTATATCTGTTCGTTCCACTAACATTTTTCGTTTTGATTGACACTTTTTGTATACATCCGAGTCGTTTTAATATATTCCATAGTGTTGTACCCCTCTTCTTTGTAACTGGTCACCCTAAAAACATACCGGTGATGGCGGCAACTCGGACACGAACATGTTGCAATGGCAAAATCTGCTTGCTTTCAGCCTATTCTTTGTCACAAAAAGCGTAAATATAAAGAATAGTTCGCCTTTTAGCACTTTTCACTACTTTCGGGATTTTTGAAACTGAGATTAAAATATTAAAAAGAAAAAGAGCACACAGATAGCAACCAATCGAACTAAAATTAAGATGGCGACAGAGGAAACAGTGCTACCAATCACTCAATATATTATACACAGTAGTCTATACCTGTGCTTATGTTCATATTTACAGGCATAGATTACTGTGTATTTCCTGGTATAATATAATGTACTCTGTGGTTCATATGTTGTAATTATTTCTAGAAATTGCGGGAGTTTTCCATTTTACTCAATTTTACTCTTAAGGAGTTATCTGAGGAATCATCAAACAAATTCAATTCACAGTTTTTTCAGATTTAGAGAGGAAGTAGAATCCGTATCCGTGGTCCCGTAAATATATAGTACAGTCCAAGGTCTACTGTGCCTATACTGAAAGGTGGAAAATTCATTCTCACATTCTTTGGTTCTCACTTTGGATTAAATTTAAATGGATTGGGAACTTGAATGCCCATGAATTTTGGCCCCTGTAATCGTCGGCTTTTACAGTTTAAATTATATAAATTGTAAATTTGTGAAAAATTCACCGCCTCTAAGTTTTATTTTGAGTCTTCTAATTTTCTCAGATAAGGTATTCAAGCAAAGTTAATTTAAGTATTATATACAGTCAGTTCAGTTCAGTGTGTTGAAAATTTGAAGTGAGCTAATCAAAATGTCAGAAGCAAAAATAAGTGAGGTTAGTTTTGATTTTTTACATTAAACTATTAGTTAGGCATGGTGAGGCCGGATTGATATTATAAAATGCTCCTTTATATTTTTATAATTTTTCTGCTACATACTACTTCAACTACATATTGTTAATTCCACTGCCGAACATTATAATTTCCCAGTGTCCTATAGGGGGGGATTTTGTCATAGTGCCAGGCTTTGCAAGTGAGAAAAATTATAAAAGGAACGCAGTAATTTATTATTTTGAGTTGTTATCAGGAAGATGCTGCTGCCAATCTCCTGTTCAGTTTCTCTCTGCCTCTTACGACACCCACAAGGCAATATGGGGTTAGAGCCATCTTAGAACCATTGGGAACCTATGGCACTTCAGGATAAATGGGGCTCTAATGATAGGGCATTCTTAATAACATACAATAGAATAGGAGTAGGTAATCAATATTTAAGGTAGGTATATATATTTAAAAGTTATTTTTTCATCTCCAAAGTCACATTAAATGAACAAGTAGTTATAATCCGAAAAACAACTCTTCTAGCATTTTATTATGCAGGTAAGTGCTTGAAATCCTATTTCTTAAAGGGAGTTCTATTGCATACCAACTACCTACATTTTCTGTGTTTGTCATGTGTGTGTGTGTGACTGTCGTAAGGCGCGATAGAGAGAAACAAACAAGTAGATGGATAGCAGCGTCTTCCTAATAACAACTTAACAAAAAAAAACTGCAGTTTACAAGATTATAAAATAAGTTAAGTACATTGTCAGTTTTACTGAATCCACAAAAAGGAATATGAAAGATTTTCGGATAAACTATATATTTTACCAATTTTTCGGTTTAAAAAAATATCTCCCAAGTTTTTGGTATAAAATACAGCCGAGATCACTTCTGGCATTGCTCTTCATCTGTTTGTGACATTTTATCTCAGTCTATTCAGCCATTCTGAAGATTAGCTTGGTATGACAGACAATTTTAAATTTTATAAATGGTTATTCATGCCTCAATGGATTGCAAATAACCCTCCTGAGCAAAACATGATGATGATACTCTTGGCTCCTGAGCTTAATGGAAGCCAATTTGTTTATATGTTAAAGGCAGACATATCAATTTTATTTATATGTATAGATTCATTTCAATTTTTAAGAGTAAATCGATTTTTTTTCTTTTAAGAATTCAATTGCTATTTTAGATGCATGCATGGGGTATAAATTATAAGAAGAAAGGTTTCTATTTAAAATTTCTATTTTGGACTAACTGCCAGGAGCCATCAAAGATTATCTTACTTGACCTTCGCCTCTTGTACTTTGAGATAGGTTCTTGTAGTTAGACTTAAGCTTTTTATCTTTGGCGATAATTCAGAGTAATCAAATTTAGCTCAGAGGTTAGTAATAAAATCATCAGTGTAAGGAACTTGTATAATTTTAAAACTGTATAATTTGTTTATGACCTTGATTCAGCACTTGAATTTTATAAGTGCCTGCTGAGCTGATCATCTTGTTTCACAAAAGCTAAGAATTTTTTTGAACCCAAATATTCTGTTGGTTAATATCATTGGTTGGTAAAAGGTAAAAAAACCTATAAACAAGTAAAATGTAACCAATTTCCATGATTTAAGCTTACATACCCTTCGTGATGTATTTAAAATAATATCGTAACTTTGTCCTCTACAATCTTGATTTAGAATACAATTCTTTTAACATTTCAAGATGGTTTCTCCTAATTATTCAAATTTATGCTGAATTTGCTCAATATAGGTTTCCCGGATATGTGGGATTGGAGAATGTGTTTCTGTGACCCTGCTCATCCGGAGCGGTAATAGTACACAATTGGGTTTAAGTTGACGCAATATCATAATAAAAGGTCTCATGTGTGAAATAGTTTAGGAGTTGCCAGTGTTTAGATGCTTCATTCACAATATAACCAAAAAAGTTGGTATATGTTATAGTTGGAGAAATCTAGTTTAATTTTTGCAAAATAAATATGTTTATCTGTTGGTGATCTGTCAGGAACTTGGAGGGCTCATTGATTGTGGGGCCCTGGGCACTTGTCCAGTGTGCCTATGAACAAAGATAGGCCCATCTTACTGGGTAGTGGATATTCTAACACTGCCACTACATGGTTAACTATGTACCTACATAATTATACTATACAACCATACCCTATACCAACCATATACTGTACAAATAATGGTTATTGTTTTATATTTTACAGCTGAAAAACGATATTGATGAATTAAATGAATTATTGAAGTTAGCTAAACGTAAGAGAGTTCAAGACCTTTTAACTGTGGAAGTGAGAAAACTAGAAACTGAATGGATCAAATTAAGGGATAGTGCTACATCCTCTGTCACCCCTATGGAAGTTACTCCTGTACCAACTACATCTGCTACAGTTCATGAAAAGCGATATCAAGTAAAGCTTAATGGTTATGGTAAGCAATAATCTTATTTGAAAACATTTGTTGTAAATATGGTTACATCTTGTTTGGAAGAGTATTATATTATGTTCCTTTATATGTACATGATTAGGAATAATTATTACTTTAGATACCACACAATTGGGGATTGATGTAGATCTCTATGGGCCACAGCAACCACTTACTATCAGGTGGACAGTGTGCTTGTTGGGATTAGGTGACACCCATATCCTATATAAAAAAAATGTTAATAAAATATAGAAAAGTTACAACTATAGAAAATATTAAATGAATATAATAAATAGTAAATGAAAATGTAAGATCACACAAAGTTTAACCTTTTAATAATAATACAAAAACAACATTTTCAGAAATTAAATTTATCTCTTTGGACTTTTTGTAAGATGATTGATTTTTATGTAGAGTATATAATCACTACATTCTATGATTTTCGGAACACGTCCTCATAGCCTTACGCGCCCTGTTAGAAAGGACTAAGAGCGCTCGGTTACTAAGTTTACTTGTGCTTCTAGAGATGACTAAAATTAGATCTAGATGCAGGGGATCCTGGAAAATCTACAATATTTGGATTGGCAATCCCAATTAGTTACCTTTTTTTGTTGTAAGTTTTTGTTACTGATTCTATTTAAATTACCTGCTTGATTTTCATTTCAGGTTGGGATCAATCAGACAAATACATAAAAGTGTTTGTTACCCTAAAAAATGTACACAACTTACCAAAAGAACAAGTTTACTGTAAATTAACAGAAAAATCTATGGAGCTCATTGTAGAAAATTTAGAAAACAAAGATTATACCTTACTTATTAATAAATTACTTGAACCAATTAACGTCGGCGAGAGTCATTGGAAACAAAAAACTGGTGAGTTTTATTTTTCAAAAATTGTTTAACTTAAATAATAAACTGTTTGTGTAATCAATTATAAGGGGTGTCTCAGTAAGAGTGCACTTTTTCATTTTAAAATAAAAACAAGTATTTTATGACAGAGTTGTGATATTTTTATTGTATTGTAAAGAAGACATGTTCCGATTAAGTATGGAATAAAATATCCGGCAAATGACCCCCCACGGCTCCGATGACGGGCCATTACTCTTTTCATGAAATTTTCCATGACTTTTGCACAGAGATGTGGCTGTATCTCACCAATGACGCGTTGGATTTCCGATTTGAGCTCAGGAATTGAGCTCAGGATTGTGAAATCTCGGCTTTATTCGCATAAACCCGAGATTTCACAAAACCCCAAAGGAAAGAATCGCACGGTGTTAAATCGCATGATCTTGGTGGCCAGTTGACATCAGAGTTTCGTGAGATAATGTATTCTGGAAATCGTTGCTGCAATAAGTCGATTATTTCATGCGCGGTGTAGCAGGTTGCGCCGTCTTGCTGAAACCACATGTCCAGATCCATGCCGTCCAGTTAAGGCCACAAGAAGTCCATTATCATATTCCTGTAACGAATGCCGTTCACATCTCATTTTCAAAAAAGTAAGGTCCAATCACGCCGCCTGACCAAAATCCGCACCAAACAGTTACTCGTTGTGAGTGCATTTGTTTCTCATGGATTGCATGAGGATTTTCTGAGTCCCAAATTCGACAATTTTGTGTATTCACGAAGCCATCCATATGGAAATGCGCTTCATTGGATAAAATGACTTTTTACGAAAAATTGGTATCGACTTCACTTTGCTCCATTACCCATTGAACGAATTGCCGGCGCTTTCCGTGGTCTGCTGGTTTGAGCTCCTGAGTTAACTGAATCTTGTACACATGAAGGTGGAGGTCTTTAGTCAAACGCTGCATAGTTCTTCGTGAAATTTGAAGTTGTTGAGAATGATGTCGAATTGATGTTTTCAGCAACACTCTCGTTTACAGCAGCAATGTTTTCAAGAGACCGACCGGTACGTTGACGCAAAGGATTCTTATTATCCATAATTGACCCAGTTTCTTCAAATTTTTTAACCACTCTTCGAATGGTTGACACATTAGGTGCACTTTCTCCGCTGAAAATTTGGCGAAGTTTGCGAGTGGTTTTAGCGTAACTTTCCCCATTTTTGTAATGAGTTTTCACAATTATAACACGTTGTTCTTTCGAAAACCTCTCCATTTTTAATAATGGGAATAAACAGAGATGACAGCTGTCAAATTTCAGAGTTGCCACTTGCATGAAAAAAAAATTCCAATTTTAAAAAATGCACTCTTACTGAGATACCCAATATAATACATTCTTCACTGACTTCTAATTTTTCTTTAACCTGTGAATATTATTCAAAAATTATTTTACTCGCTAAATGTACATTGTAAATGTATCATTTAATTATTTACAATATTTGTAACTTTATGCTGTCATTAAATCTCCATTATTTAAATATAGTGTTTTATTTAAATTATGGAGATTTCATTTCATTCATGCAAGCTTTTTAAATAACAGTAATGTTTTTTTGCAGATATGGTTGTCATTTTCTTGGCAAAACAGCATCCAAACATTAAGTGGTCTCACATGACTGAAATTGAGAAGAAATTTGAAGACCAACGCAATAACCGTTTTAAGAGTGACGACTTCGACAAAAAGGACCCACAGGAGTCTATAATGAGCCTTATGAAGAACATGTGAGCAATATTGTTCTGATTTCTTATTATACTGGTGGAAGTGGTGTAAGAATATCCACTACCCCATATCATCCCGTAGGTGTCATAAGAGGCGACAAAGGTAAACAGACCAGGAGATGAGTAGCACTGTCTTCCTATTAACATACTAATAATAAAAAACTGTGGTTGCCAACGTACCTGTCAAGCGTGGCACCTATGGCAACTATCCCCCCCCCCTATGAGGCAATTTATGTGGGAGACCTATACTCAGCTGTAGACTTTGATAAATGGTAATGGTAACGGATTTGTTATGTTTTTATAAAGCACATGAGTAGATAAACGGAATAGAGACAAAGCTTCTTAAGAATGTGCAAAATTGTTACCTATTTTGGTAGTATTGTCACAATAGGTGAAGACAAATTAAAGAAAACAAACTTAACACATATACCTACTACAGACCAACTCACCACATACTTACAAATGTTTAGTAAAAGCTTGTAGTAACAATAAAAAGGTAAGAACACCCCGTGTAGTACCCTCTTCTTATTACTATACTCGAAAAAGATAGTTAATGTAAAAAAAATATTATTTTTTTATTTTTTCTAGTATTATTCATACACACAGTACAATAAACAATCATTCTTAATAATACCACGTTTTTGCATTAAAATATTCAAACTTGCAACTTACAAAAACAAATGACGTGCGCCGCACCCCGAGATTGTCCAATGTGCGTCGGACCCCGAGATTGTCAACCGGTTTTTTCGTCTCGCCGTGTACACGGCAAGCAGCTAGTGGTCACGCACACATGCCCCGCGTGCTTGTAGTAGTGCAACCGATTCGCGCGGTTGTATGAAGCTTTTATCTCTGTTACGTTTATCTACTCATGTGTATAAAGGCTGTAACTGTTTTTGCTAAAATAACACAGATCGCAATAAATGTATATCTATCCATTGGCATCTTTAGCTTGGTAAAATTTATGACTGATATTTCATTTTTCTATATGCATTTCAAATACCCAGTGGGGTAACATAAAATAGATTTTGGTATTTTTTTTATAAAACCTGAATATACAAACATACTTATACCACCATACCATCTGGATAACTGGTGGTCCACCACCGTGCAATTTAAAAGAAGTTTTCTTCCTCGCACAACTTCCTTGTGGAATTGACTACCACCAGAGATTTTTCTGGACCGATACGACTTAGGTACCTTCAAGAAAAGAGCCTACTCCTTTTTAAAAGGCCGGCAACGCATCTGCAATTCTCCTGGTGTTGCAGTTGTTTCTTTATCTGGTGAACCGTATGCTCGTTTGCCCTCACCAATAAAAAAAACCCTGATGGTAATTGGCTACTGACAGATGCACCCTGAAGTACTAACATGGAGTGTCTACAATTTCGTTATACATTGCTGTATGGCGGCAGAAATAAGCGGTGTTTGATTGGTGGTGCCTACCAGATGGAATACTATAATACTATTATAGACAGAAAAATAGTAAAGTACTCTGTACGTTTAAATTACAATAAACACTGTCTCAATAAAATATTGGATAATATTTGAGATAGATTATCTCAGCAGAACAGAACCTTGAAGAACCTGCAAGAAGATTCACACATATGGTGTACATGTAACATAAATATTCATATATTCATAAATTTCCATTTGTTCAACAATCTGTAAAATTATTATTTACTTTACTATAGATTAATTATTAAAATTAACTTTAAATTATTGTGGTATTAACCATTAGATTGGATATGAAATCTGCACATGAAATATCTCCATATTTAAAATTATTTAAGAATGGTGTATTGCATACATGTATATACATGTTATAGCGAGAATTTGGCTTAATTCTCAAGCTAGGAATGCAAATTGATATTTATATATTTGAATTTAATATAATAATAAAAGAATTATAACATATTGATGTGACTTGAATGACGTGCTATGAAAATATAATGTATCGATACCTGCTAAATATTCTCGTCGTAAATTCGCCTTCAGTTGCATGTTAATTTATATAAAGAATATTTTTTATGACGTTTCGGCACATGCACAAAATGTCAAGGTAATGGAAGGGTAATGGGTACTACCTTAAATGTTGAAGTTGATAAATCTGAATTTTTAATAATTAAAAAAAAATATGATAAGCAAATTATATTTAAAAAATATGTTATTGTCGTTTCAAACTAAATTTTCGTAAATGAAAAAAAAAACTTGATTGAATAGCAGTGTGTCAATTACAGTCACAATCCATTACCTCTCATTTTTGAGGCGGTTATTACATACGAAAAAATTAGTTTGTCGCGTATGTTGTTTCTCCACTGCGGACTTTGCGGATATATATATATATTTTTATTATTAATATTATCATTTAGTTACAAGTATATTTATTATTGTTTCAGGTATGAAACAGGTGATGATGAAATGAAGCGAATGATCTCAAAGGCATGGTATGAGGGACAACAAAAACAGAAAACAAGCACTTTGGACCTATAAATGAATCATTGTCTATATTTAAGCTATTAATTTTAGGGATGTAATTTAACTTTTAATTGTCTTATTTAGATGTTATACTTTTTCCGTAAATGGAGCTTAATAATGTAATTTGAAGTTATGAAACCATTAATTGGAAACTTCAATAAAAGTTCAGTTGTAATATTAATGAATTTCATTTTACAATATACATATTTGATGAGTAAGCAGAAATTATTTAAAACATTCTGAGTGAAGATGCGGGTCTAAGTCTAAGTAAATAGTGATGTTGCGTCTACTTCACACAAGTTTAGTTCTTACTATAATTTTCACCTAATTAAAAAGAAACTACTAGCAAAAGCCCTGATTTACTATCTCATTAGTATAAGTAATTTTTTTATAGGATAGGGTGACAAATGAATACACAGTCCATGTCTGATGATATGTGGTTGCTGTGGCCCATGGACATCTACATCTATCTTCGATTATAAATCAAAATGCAGATGATGTGTAAGATGTCACTCGTGAGGACTTAGATGGAATGCCTCATTTCCAGTAAAAAGGGTCTCCGGTTCTCTACAAATTATAATTTATTTATATTTATAATTATAATGATTACCTTACTGCCATAGTCACTATTTTTAAGAAATATTGAGCTACCACGAAAAAAGGCGAATAACAAAGGAAAACCTTTTAATGTAGACATATTGTAGATTGATATTTTTCGTAGCCAATTTCTATGTTAAATTGTTAAAATTATTCCCCTACAACAACTCTTAATTTTTTTTATATTAGATTAAAAAAAGTTACAGAAAGACTAGCGTGTTTGAACCGTTGCGTACATAGGTGAATGGCTGAGCAGTGAGAGACGCGAGGGATGACGTTACAATGAGAGCGCGATATTCGGAAATTTGAAAAACCGCTCCGTACTTCTCGTAGTAAATTTCACTATTTACTGCATGTATTGACGTGAAATAAAAACTAGTGTGATGTAGTCTCACTGAGTATTGAAATTTATTTGAGACGGGGCTCGAATCCGGACCAGTCGTGTACTGTAAAAATAATGAGCGCTTTGCGCTTGAGTTAGGTCTATCAGTGTGATAAATACCTAATTTTAAGCTTTATTTGTGACACCTAATCAGTTGCCTTAACGTCCTGGATGCCAGCGTCATACTTACATTACATAAAGAATTAAAAATTCGTTTTAAAGCTATATGTGAATTGATTTTGGAACTAATCGTTTTATGGTAGTTGTGTTACTTTAGTAAACTAGAAACACGGCACAAACGTCATTTTGAATTAGACATACCTACCCGTCAAATAACTCTCTCTTTAAGGCGCCATGAGGAAGATGGCATTTCGCACAGATGAACGTACTATGTTATCCGAAAATTATTATTGTTTCTTTTTATTTGTTACAATAACTATGCTCGTTTTGTACTAACAACGTACCCACGTAACTAATAAGCGGATTATTTTTTCAAATGGTCGATTATTCTGGGCATTAAGATCAGAAACTTTTTAATGTCATACTGGTATTACAATGGTTCTCAGTATGGCAACTAACTTATTATTTATGTCACATATATATATATATATATATATATATATATATATATATATATATATATAGCCTTGATGAATATTTATTAAACATCGAAGAATCAGACAAGGATCTCTCTGATGCTGATGAAAATGAATTTTACACCAGGAATGAAGAAAATGAGAAGTTTCACAATCAGACGTATCTCTGCAATCTTCTGTAATAGAGGAGAGAAGGAGACGAGGGGGGAACTACAGATACCCAGGAACATTCACATCAAACAGCAGTTACAGTTAGAATGTCTATATCCGACTATAGAATGGTAGTTGATTTAGAATTCCGTTTTCCGGTTTTAAAAGTTGAGACTGAGTCATGGAAACGGGAAGATTCATTCACACAATGTATAATGAGATAACTGGAAGAAATGAACTCTACAAATAGAACCAGTATACCAAGAAAAGGCTATACATTGAGTCTAATAGTCAAAGAACTGAGCCTTTTTCCGTATTTGGATGGTTAGTTCTTCTACCTAATTACAAAATAGCATTATTCTGATCTAAGAAATACGGGATTTATGTTATAATAAAGGCTACGATACAAAATAAATATATTAATATAAGAAATAGTCTAAAAGTAGTTTTTGATACTGAGGTATCAAACGAAGAAAAACTAAAATCTAAGATATGGAAGGCAAATCCACTTTTTCAGTCTGTCTTGTGAGGGTGTCACGCACAAGAAAAACTTATTGAACTTATTGCCGTTTAGTGGTCAGTGTGAAATACGGCAAAATTGTCCAGGAAAGCCCAACCCTGTTGTCCTGAAATTTTTACATTGACAACTCCACAAGGCATTCTCTTAGACATGCCTCCATACCAAGTAGATACTACTTGTCCTGAGTTGACTGAAGGTATACTCTTGGTGAAGTCTATTTTCAGAAAACGCTTGTGAGAGATCACCACATTTATTTTGATAGGTACTTCATCACGGTGAAATTAGCATAGATATTACTACAAAAAATGTTTTTACGCAACAGGAACTATACAAAACATACGATTCCGAAAAGTTATTTTGCATACCAAAATTATATTAGTTAATAAAAATATTATATTAGATTATAAAGACTGACCAGACGTGATAATAATAAAAATTGCATATTCGTGTAATAAAATACTGGAATTTTTATTTAGAGTTGAATTCCAGTGTCATAATACATATGACGCAGGTACGAACGAACTATAGTATATTCAGAACTATTGTCATATATATATGACATAAGTAAAAGCTATATAAAATAAATAATAATTTTTATTGCATTTTTTGGGCATGTACAGACCCCTGATATACCATAAAACCTAAGTTTTAAATAATATTGAATAATTTTTTTTCTGGAATCCAGGAGGCTATATAGTATATTACCTATGATAACTTTGTCCGCGGCTATTTGCTGCCGCCGGTAACAAGAGGGCAGGTTCTTTTCTCGCTCAAAGGCAAAGTATAGCCATTCAGCAAGGAAACGCAGCTAGTACACAATATTATGGAGAGTAGAACCATATAATAATTTCAGTTTTTTTTAATCTGTTTCTGTGTTTGTTTCTATCTATATTTCAATGTTTTGTCCAATGGTGGCTTCGAACCTGTACATTTCTAAATTTATAGTCCGCATCTATAACCATTAGGCTACTGTCACTTTGAAATTAATTGCTCCAATTTTCTGTACATGAAACAGAATAAAATACTGGAAGAAAGTTTTGATATCAAGATGTGCTAACACTATAGTTTCTTAACAGCGTAGTTATAATTTTAGACAATTCAGTATCTCCACTATCACAAATGGATGTACATAATATAAAAACCAAATGTATCTAATTAACGTAGAGCCTATTATTTGAAACAGCAAGTTTATTTTTATGTAAATTTTAATGTAAAATTATGGAAGATTTAATGTAAAATTATGGAAGTCACTCATTTTGTCAAAGGTTATTTTGTAACGTCGTAGTTTTAGGTAGTTAGCTATGTAGGAATGGTAGAGCCACGCTGCAGTAGCTATATTATGGATGTAGCACGAATAAGGATCCGCTCCGCGAAAAAAGGTCCGCTCGACCGGGGAAGGACCACGCTCTCACAGAATACCAGCGTAAAATAGCACAGGCTGCTGTGTTTTGCATGGTAAGTGTAGAGAACTGGAGACCCTTTTTCTTGAAAACGAAACATTCCGTCATAGTCCTCGGGAATGACAATGCATCTCCAGTTTGATTTATAATCGAAGATAATTGTAAATGTCTATGAGCCACAGCATCCACTTACCATCAGGTGAACGTTGTGTTCGTTTGTCACCCTAATTCAATTTCAAAAAAACTCCGATAGGTTGTAGAAGAACCCTGTAAAATATGAAAGGGTGCGCATGCTAATGCAGCAGGGCAACGCCGACAAGTGAGACAGGTGAGACTCAGGGAGGCGAGGACAAGGAAGGCAGTTAGGGAGGCGCCAACATTACAGTAATGCTGCCATACTGCTCACTATTGCATAATATCGCAATACAGCGAAAGATTTGCCAACTTTTGAATTTGAGTTTATTTAGGTTTAGGTTTTCAAATTTTTGCCTTGTTTGTTGTGTTAAGTGTCTATTGAGAGATGTAAACGCCACTGGGTTGGGCTGTTACTTTAATCCAAACTGGGCATAACTAAGTAGGTACAAATATATGTCCCAAGCGTTACAAGTATCCAAATCTGTGGTAGTCACCGAGTTGTGAAGAGGTATCGGAATCAAGCCAGAAAGTAGACGAAACTCGCAGGACAAGGACGAAAACTGTGGCCAGAGATGACCGGTTCATCGTTACCAGCGTGCTTAGAAACAGGACCGAAAATTCTTGAGAAAAATACTCAAATTGGCCGTAATAAATTCATACTTGCCAGCCAAAGGGCCCCCTTTTTAACACGTGCCATTGAGTAACTAGAGATAATATTGCTCGCAATCACGATAATTTGAGTGACAAAGCTTGGAATCAAGTTTTATTCACGAAGTCCAGATTATGCCAACAAAACAAAACAAACGCGCGCAATACATGCTTGCTGTAGCTGGCATACGAAGTAACGCAGTAAAATATTGTGGCAAGTTAGCTAAGACATCCAGTTATCAAAAAGATGGCATAACATTTCATCGGTATGTAAATTCTATTCTTATCACGTTAACAGATTTCAAATGCACCGGAGTTCAACTTATACTGGTAATATAATGGTGCAAAGTGATAACAATTAAGCACACGTTGATGTCTTTTTGAAATGTCCCTTTCACTCATTACATAAATTACTAGAGATGGGCCGAATATTCATTTTATATTCGGTATTCGGCATATTCGGCAGTTTTACCGAATATCCGTATTCGGCTAAATCACCGAACATTCGTTAAAGTAGTACGCAAAGTGTCTTCTGTATTGAAATGTATGAATTCAGTAATATCTTTCATAATTTTACTGTAAAAATTTTACGGTTATATCGTTATGTTTTTGAGGCACTGTAGATTTATTTACAATTATAGCAAATAGAAAGCATGATAAAATTTTGTTTGGAATCAAACAGAGAAACATTACATGATGTTAGTAAGTTTCATTTTACTTTGGTCGCCAGTTTCTCTAAAATAGGTCCAAATAGTAGAACCTTTTTTAACTAATTTTTATCATATAATTTTCATATTTCACTAAGAATAACACAACTAAATACATTTTTAGTTACAAAAATAATCAAAACATAAGCTTATACGGGCAATTTGCTCAGTACTAGATGATGCAATAACATGTCAGGTATGGCGGGGGAGGGAGGGGCAGAGTCCGGTGCTAATCCCGCGCTCTTTACGGCAAAAAGTTTCGGCATAAATTGGTTAGGTACTGAGGTAATCCTGCCGAATAATGTTCGGTCGAATACTCGGTTCGGTAAAAAATTTACCGAACTTTCGGCCGAATATTCGTATTCGGTGAAATCCATATTCGGCCCTTCCCTATAAATTATAAATTATAGTAGTTGTCTTTGTCTAACGACAGCACGTGTATCGATAGTGTTGAGCTTTATAAGTGGATATTTGTTTGGTCATCTTTACATTTTTTTGAAGTCATTATTTTATAAAAATAGTGATGTATCATTGTGGTACCTATATGTTATAGGTTTCCTAAATGCCCCGAAAGGAAAAAGATGTGGATCGACGCTACTTGTCGAGGGGACCAATGGTTTCCCACCAAAAATAGTATGCTATGCTCAAGGCACTTCACAGAAGACAATCTTCATAATATGAAAAACCGTAGAAGTCTGTTTGATTCTGCTATGCCATCTCTAAACTTGCCAGTTTTAGTATGAACTTTTAAATTTTTTAAAGTATAGTACCAATGTAGATTACATAATAAGTAAAGCATTAAGTGGTTGATTGAAACGTGATGTTCTAATATTTAGGCGAATGTTACACGTCGAAATTAACCTAACGGATTTATAAATCATAAAACAAGTGAAAGTTATCATAAAACAAGTATAAGTTTGTTGTCTTGCAACACGTCAAGCAAGTATTGCAACACAACAAACTTTGGGTCCCACGCTTACGTCACAGCGACCGAGTGAAGCCACACGCCACAGTCGATGAATGGGTGCTACTACCTGGCATCTGCAAAATCTACTCAAACCCAAGACATCAAGATACTGTAAGCTCGTTCTATGTAGATCGGACCAAAAATCAATATTCAAAAACTGAAGGTAGCCGGGCTAACTATGACATTGAGACGTCAGACATCTCAGTACCCCCTCCCTCCTCGTGACCATAAGTTAATTAAACGCGATAAAATCCGTACCTATATGTAGTTTAAATCAATGTGTACTGTTCGCGTATATTTAAGAAATCTATGGAGTGTAAAAGTAAGGAGTACCAACTCCCATAGTAGAATAGTTGAAAAAGTGGTCATCTGTAAGCAGTAAATAACAGTTCAAAAACTCTCCACAACATCGCTGGAGTAGCTACTGGGATGAAATGAACTTAGCAGTTTCGACGGTTTGAATTGTGCTGCTAAACTGCTCAGTAGCTCTAAAATCTAAAATAATTTTATTTAGTAAATATGTATAACCTCGAAATGATACAAGTAATCATTAGATTACTTGTACATATATATATATTCGGAATCTCGGAAACGGCTCCAACGATTTTCATTTAATTTGGTATGCAGGGTGTTTGGGGGTAAATAAATCGATCTAGCTAGGATTCATTTATAGAAAATGTCGTTTTATCTGTTTTCAGGCAATGTAAAACTGCTTCAATATCATTAGAATACCAAAGTAAATTTTGCCAGCTTCTATAAGGTTTTCACAGCTCATTGGGATATGAAGCAGATAGGACGCCGGTTCGAGTCCAGGTGTCTCATGAACGCCTTTTTTCCTTTTTTTTTTCAAGTTCTTTCTTTTGTGAGAAAATATATTATTTGGAGCCCTTTTTTTCGTTTATTTTTTTAACACGAAAATAATGAAAATTTTTATTCATATTTCATTAGTATGTAATTTGTATCTAAATATAATTTACATATAACATGATTTTCAAAAAAACCGAGCAAAGCTAGGTCATCCAGGTACTTTTTAATAAATTTCAAATAAAAAATTATCAATTTATTTATTTATCAGTAATCAATAAATCCCAAATTTATCGATCAACGTCCCAACCTTGTCCCATCACTATGGTTCGGAGTATTCTAGGTTCAACCATGAATTATCCAATCACAGCGCATTTTTAACAGTGGTAGAGCCACGCGGCAGCTTTGCTGTTGCACGTATGGGCCGGCTCAAACCGGGGTGGTACCACGACCTCATAGAATACCGGCGTGAAATGGAAGGAAGTACATCTGCTTCCGCGTTTCGTCTGGTGAGTGCAGGTATCCGGAAGTCCAACCCCCCCCCATCCTGGGGAGTGGGAGCGTTGTCCCCCGGGGGGGGGCTTGGGCAAACGGAGCAACAAGACCAAGGCGACAGGGGTCGCTATCCGCCACGCTATCCGTGAATTTCTGCATGCCGTCGCCGTCGACTACCATCTCGAGACGGCGAGGCCGGCTCTGCTCTTTCTGACCGAGACGCAGGTGTCCTCTCCGGCTGATGTCTCGTATCTCTCCAACCCGGGGTACAAACTGGAACACTCCTTTGTGCCTCGGGCTGGAGTTTGCGTTTACGTCAGAGAGTACGGACATCTGTTCTCGACGCCTCGGCAGTCTTGAAGGTTCGGACCTGTCCATCCCTTGGCTACGCGTAGACAGCGACGACCATCCGCGCGTCTACGGGTGCCTCTATAGGTCCCATAGCGGTAATGCCGAAACAGACTGACTTTTCTACAGATTCGTTGCTACAGCAGATCCCCTCAGCAGAGATCGTGATCCTCGGCGACTTTAACGCCCATCACGCCGAATGGCTTGGTTCACGTTTAACCGATCATGCGGGGAGATCTGTTCATGATTTTGCCTTAGCATATGGTCTGACACAACTGATTACCTCGCCTACGAGGATTCCAGATTTGGAGGATCATGCACCTTCCCTGTTGGACCTTCTGCTGACCTCTCACCCGGACGGATATCAGATTTCCGTCGAGGCCCCTTTAGGCTCCTCGGACCATTGTCTTGTCCGGAGTGTGGTGCCGACGACTGAAATCTCAGTTGCATTCTGCAGGCTGCCACCGTGTTTGACACTATAGGTCAGCCGATTGGGATGGGATGCGGTCTTTCTTTGCATCCTACCTTGGGTTTGCTTCTCGCCGGACGATCCCAACGTTGTTGTGGATTCTGTCGCTGATGTGGTACTTCAGGGTATGGAACTTTTTATTCCTTCCTCTGTGGTGCCCATTGGAGGCAAATCTCAGCCATGGTTTGGTCGCTCCCGTAAAATAGCATCATGCTATAAGCAGGAGTGCTACCAAGCCTGGGCTGACGCATCAACGTCCCGGGATGTAAACACCAGCGCTCTAAAAAAGAAGTATAATTCCTCCTCTAGGTTCTTCAAAAGAGTCATTGCCAAGGCAAAGAAATCAGAAATTAGAAATATTTATTGACCATAATATAACAATCGTTAGAGGCAAGTCATTGGTTACAAAAGTTTTTATAAATTTATTAGATTAAATTATATTATTGTATCTTAATTTAGTTACATTGACGCTTTACGTCATAGAATTAGGTAATTTATTTTGTTTGTACGTTACACAAGAATGATGATTCCATGAGTTACATTGACATGTATTGGCTTAATTTGTAAAATGGGTTGTCCTCAAAAAAATATTTAAGTTTCCGTTTAAATTTGCTATAGTGTAGGCTGGTTAAACTATTTGGTAATTTGTTATACATCAATATTTTTGAGTAACGCCCCTGTTATTTTACTTTCACTAATCTATTCATGGGTAGAACACGTTTTTCATTATTACGTAGATTGTGCTGATTTATGTCTTTCTTTTTCGATATTTCTTTATCCTCATGTACCTCTAATAAACTATTAGATATATAAAGCGAAACCACTGTCATTATTTGGTCGTTCTTAAAATGTTTTCTTGCCGGGCTACTTTTTTTTAGACCATTGATTATTCTTATAGATTGTTTTTGACATTTTAAAACTTTTATAACATCCGGAGCATTACCTCAAATAGTAATGGCTTATCTTATTACAGAATGAATGTAGGCATAGTACACAGATATGAGTGTCTTTTTATCTAATAATGGCTTTAGCTTAAATAATGCGTAATTACCGCTAGCTATTTTCTTACAAATTTTTTCAATATGAGCTTTATGGTTTATTGTATATCCTAAAAATACATTTTCTTTTGTATTCGAGTTATCACGAATGCCTAGCCTCGGTTGGTAGTGCATTACAATGCTTTTATTAGAATTTAGAATAATACCATTTGCGCCAAACCATTCTTTTAGCAAGCTCATAACATTGTTAATTTTATCGTCTAAATTTGATAGACTTTTGTCTCCAATATGTGTATCATCTGCAAATAAACTTAAATGTGAATAATCTGGTATTGCATTGCCAAGATCATTAATATAGATCAAAAACAAAACGGGACCCAAGATCAAGCCTTGTGGTACTCCAATCGACACATAACTCGCTAAAGAAGTTTGCTCATTTACTGAAACAATTTGGCTACGGTTACTTAAATAAGTTTTGATCATATTTATTTCAGCTCCTTGAAAACCATAATGCTGCAATTTTAATAAAATTACATCAAAAGCCTTTGATAGGTCACAAAAGACACTGGCACATCTATTGGAATTGTCCAAAAATTCTAGAATGAAGTAAATTACTTTTCTTATGGCCATTTCGGTTGATCGTTCTTTTCTAAATCCAAATCCGAAAAAAGTCAGAGCACATAGGCAGAATTGGCGAGAAACTAGTTCGCCTTCAATAACAATGGAGTCAATTGTGAACTGCCAGCTCATGAGGTACCTTGAGGATCACCAGCTGATTAGTGATCGCCAATTCGGTTTTAGACGTGGTCGATCAGCGGGTGATCTTCTGGTCTACCTAACTCACAGATGGGCGGAGGCATTAGAGTCCAAGGGGGAGGCATTGGCCGTTAGTTTGGACATTGCGAAGGCCTTCGATTGGGTTTGGCACAAAGTGCTTCTTTCGAAGCTCCCTTCCCGAGAAATTGTGCGATTGGATCACCAGCTTTCTTGCAGATCGGAGCATTAAGGTCGTTGTAGACGGTGCAAGCTCCGATTACAAGCCTATTAATGCTGGTGTTCCACAAGCTGCGTTCTATCGCCAACGCTGTTTCTTCTGCATATCAATGATATGTTGCAAACCTGTAACATTCATTGCTATGCAGATGACAGCACTGGTGATGCTCTTTACACCGGCCATGCCAATATTTCTCGGGAAAAAATCTCCGAGTACCGGGACAAACTTGTGTCTGAAGTCAAGTTTTTGCTGAACAGAGTCTCGGATTGGGGGCGACTAAATCTAGTCCAGTTTAACCCCCAGAAGACAGAAGTTTGCGCGTTAACCGCTAAAAAGAACCCCTTTGTCGTATCTCCTCAGTTTCAAAGCACTCCCCTTGTTGCCTCAGCCAGTATCGGAATCCTCGGCGTCGACATATCGAGTGACGTGCAGTTTCATGGTCACTTGGAAGAGAAGGCCAAATTGGCCTCTAAAAAGCTTGGCGTGCTCAGCAGAGCGGGACAGTATTTCATGCCGGCACACCACCTGCAACTTTATAAGGCGCAGGCTTGGCCGCACATGGAATACTGTTCCCATCTCTGGGCTGGGGCTACTAGCTCCTCCTTGACCGCATCCAGCGCAGAGCGGCTCGAATTGTGGACGACCGAGTGCTTTCCGATCGGCTCGATTCACTGGCGCTGCGAAAAGATGTTGCATCTCTTTGCATTTTCTTTCGCTTATACCATGGGGAGTGCTTTGAGGAATTGTTCGGATTAATCCCAGCCGCCAAATTTCATGAACGCACTACGCGGCAAATGTCCCGATACCATCCACACCATCTGGATGCTTGGCGGTCCACCACTGTACGTTTCAAGAAGAGTTTTCTTCCGCGTACAACCTCTCTGTGGAATAGTTTACCACCGGCGATTTTTCCGGACCGATACGACCTGGGAACATTTAAGAAAAGAGCTTAATCCTTTCTAAAGGGCCGGCAACGCACCTGCAATTCCCCTGGTGTTGCGGTTGATCATGGGCGGCGGTAGTCACTTAACATCAGGTGAGCCGCATGCTCATTTGCTTTTATTTATTTGCTTCTATAAAAAAAATTGACTCGTCCCCCGAAACTCATGCATGTCGCGAAATTCGGTGAAATCGAAACTGAACATGATGTGGTATCTATTAGGGGGTAATCAGTGGCTCAGAGTAACATCGTTGGAAAAGAGGCACGTGGAGGCAATGATTTCAAAAGGAAGGATAGGCCCATCTAAATATTTTTACTCATAACTTTTTCATACAAGAATAAGTAGCGCATCTGTCATAATACAAACGTCATATCAAAACACGACGTAACCAGGGTCGGATTTCGTAGTATAATTGTACCATTATTTCATAGTTTTTAGTACATAGTATCGTAATAATACTAAGCGAAAATACCGTAATTTTACCTAAAGGTCGACTTTTATTATTATTGGGTCCTTTTACATTTTAATAATACCCCTACGATATTGAAAATTTCTGTAGTGTATATGAGTACCGCGTTTTTTTAATAAAATTATAATTAGCTCCCTTTCTAGTCACTCGATGCTCGATCGATTTATGTTGCATCCTTGGTACAACTATGATGAGGGGCTATCAGGATAAAAACTCTAGGCTCCAAAAGAAATCGGTTTGAAAACAGAATTTCAAAATATTTTATGAATCAGATTTTCAGATTCTATTAAGCACATATGGTTTCTTTTGTACTCTTTTAGTTTTACTCTTATTGAATATAAAATATATTAAGTACCAATATTCAAAATTTAACTTACACTAAGTTCTTTAGACAAAAATTAAACAGAAATAAAAATAAAACCGTCAAAAAACGAAACGTATAGATAAACCAGACGCGTGACGCCAAAATCCCGGCACATGGGAAAAAAGAAATATGCAACGTCAAACATGATATAATTTTTTTTAATATAATTTTATTTTCCATGTACAATATTTTTGAAGGTCTGAATCCATCCCTGGCCTAATATTGGTAACGTAACTAAGCTAATTGTAAAATGAAACTAAACTAAACTTAAAATTCGTTTATATAATAATTTAATTGTAACAAAATGAATATGAGGTTATTTACCGATGATACGATATCCCACGTTTTTTTTTAAACTTTGTATCTTAATTTTTGCATTCTTTTACGACGCAACTAGACATATTTGTGACAGATAAATCTGTCCTGCGCGCGCACCACTGTCGACCGATTCGCGTTGGCCCTAAATTGTAATTTTAGGGCCAGCGCACTGGTCCGTTTTAGTTGTTCGGTCGGTCCGGTCCTTACGCTAGTAATATATAAGTCAATGTGTGCAGGAGGGTCAGTTATGGTACCAGGAGGTATTTGTATGGGGACATTAGAGAATGGGTCACTAACAGCGGCATGATGATAATATTTAACTGAGATTTTGGAAGAAATTGTATTGCCATTTGCCATTTTTAGAGGAGATAGATTTGTTTTTATGCATGATAATGCACACCCACATACTATGGCCCTGACGTTGAAATCAATGCTATGAGGTAGACAGAGCGTTTACTCAACTTAAACTCCATAGAGTATGTATGGGATAAACTTCAAAGACAAATTAAGAAAAAAAGACGTGTAAAAGGAAGAAAAAAAAACGCAATCTCTCAAAATTGATAACTTGATTAGGAGTAGGTATGCCAAGAAAACTGGAAGCAGTTCGAAGAACTAGAGGAGGCAACACTTAGTACTGAATAGCTGTACCCACGATTTTATTCGCGTGTAATCAGTACTTTTGCTATTCTATGTGATGATTCATTTGTAAATAATACTGTCGCGAAGACTTAGAAAGACACTAATCGGAATAAAAACATTTTAGCTCTACTCGAAAACGGGACAAAAAATAGAGAGGTTCACAAAAAAACACATTATTTAATCAAATTTAGACAAAATCAATCATACATATATATATTACGAGGGCGGCACTGAAAATTTCGGGAATCAAGGAAGTGACACAACATTACCATTTATAAATGTATTTATTGCTTTTCAAAGTATTCTCCGCGAAATTTGTCACATTTTTCCATACGATGGAACCAATCATTGAAGCAACCATTCCATTTGGAAGTTGGGGTCTCCAAAATGGCCGTTTTGTAGGCGTCCACAGCTTCTTCAGGTGATGAAAATGTCTGTCCACGCAATTTATTCTTTATTTTAGGGAAAGTATACAAATCATTAGGGCTTAGGTCGGGGCTGTACGGCGGATGATCTAATAATTCTGTTTTCTTGCTCTAAAAACTCTTTTGTTCTGTGTGCGGTGTGAGAACTCGCCTTATCGTGATGGAGGATAGTGCGGCGGTTGCAGTTCTCTTTACGGAGTTCAGAAACGACCTGTGGTAAACAAATGCTAGCATACCATTCTGCATTAACCGTTCTTTGTCCCTCAAGAGGAATAGTCGTAACATGGCCGGTTTTAGAGACAAAGAGTTTAGAGTTTAGAGTTTTAGTGGCACCATTTTTTTGCAACACTCCGTGAACGAACAATTTTTGTTGGCTTTAACCATCGATCACTAATAAAAAACTAGATACACAATCAGTGACAAAAAACGACCTCACTAAAGGAACACCTATTCGAACATTTGGGTGCGCTTTTAAGGTCGCTGCATACAGGACGGAATCAGCACGTGCACGGGACGGAGACGGAACGTGGTTGTATGTCAACACGGACGGGAGTTTAATGCATACGCACCGTAACAGTGACTCGAAAATAATATGCTAGTGTTGTGAAAGATGTATTTTTCATTTGAGGAATTGGCATTAATTGCTATTGCTTCAGATGAAAAAGAAGCTACAACAGTCAAGAGTAAAATGAGATTTTCTGTACATCATACGTGGCAGGAAATAGGACTAGAAGGATCACCTTCTAATCGTACTACACTCCTGGTACTCATACCACACTCTCTACGATGAAAATTTGGATAAGGCTCAATTTCATATGTATTTTCGTATGACGTTATAAATGGAAAATAAAATTTATACTAACTAAAATTTTTATATTTTGTGTTCAATATGTTGTGCAAGATTATACAAACATGGACACGATCATACACATTAAATTAGTTTTTCGTCGTACATTTCGTTCGGTACAACATGCGCATCACTGCGTAGCCAACGGAGCGACTGTACACACGCAGCGGAACCACGGACGGGACGTGGCACGCCCCGGGCGGGACGGGGTAAACATCGTCGCCGACGATATTTTTCCCGTCCCGTTCATAGCACGTCCCCGTCCCGTTCGTGCATCCGTTACGTATGCATTATCACGTACATTTTCTATGAAACGATATTTCCAAAATTTCACGTTCCGCCCCGTACGGGATAAAACACGTTACGTATTAAGCGACCTTTAATCTAGTTGCATTCGAACGCTCCGACGGTAAATATGCCTCAGTGCTCGTTTAAAAAGTGTAAAAATCACACATCCAGGACGCTAAAAAAGGATAGAATTTCCTAATTTCGGTACGTATTAATAATACCATTATTTAATTGTTATCACTGTATTGTAAATACTTATATTTTGTCAAGAAATCTCTGTAAAACATTTTTTAAATTAAGTCTTAATAAAAGAGTCATAATTGGTCTAGGTATGTGCGTTGATTCTGTTCCATTTGTTGGAGACGTTATTTTTTTATTATTAAAATATGATTGTTTTTTTTTTGTTTAATGAGACTTCTTTATAGTTTCTCTAAATATTATAGTAACATTTTATAGACTTAATTTTGAATATGTGCGTGTAGTAAAATTAAGGATGTGAGATTTTATTTTTAATTTTTCAGCTTTCCTCGAGATCTAGTTAGGTGTGCAGAATGGATATCAGTCATAGCATGTCAAAGATCCGAAGAATTCTTCAAGCCGACCCAAGGAAGCGTTGTATGTTCGAATCATGTTTTAGAAAGTGATGAATATGTGATTACGACTTTCTGTACATACTTTTTATATTTAGTTCTATTGAATTTATATTTAAGTTCTTTGTCAAGCAATATTTTTAAATTTTTGACACAAGATGAAGAATAAATAAATAATTATGACTGTTTCAAGTACTTTCGTTACTAAATAAATGTGTTGTCCTATCCAAAAACGTATTTACATTCAGGTAAATTATAACCATTACATATAATACACCATAGAATAGAATAGAATATGCTTTATATACACCAGTTTTTAAAACAAGTTTGAAACATTTCAAAATTAAAATAAGAGTAACAAAAAATATTGGGCAGTTCGACTCCAACGATTCCTTGTCCAAGCTACGAGCCTCAGTCGTAAAATTTGATTGCTTTTTATTATCACTTTGTAATTCTGACTTTAAATCACGCGTGTGAGGTTGAATTTGTTTTGATATAGGTTGGCTTGCCAGTATCAATCATAAAAATTTATTGCTTTTCGTACGTATCTTTGTGAATACGACTATAGGCAATGTATTTAAGGTTGAATTTACATAAATTTATTATTTATTTCAACTAAAATTACATCACAATTGGCGACAGTTTTTAGAGAACTTTTGTATGGGATTGTGTATCTAGTTTTTATTAGTGATCGATGGCTTTAACTCATTTTCGAACACCTAAACTCGTGACTGGTTTTTTGTTTCGGGTTCGTACGCCTATATCCAGAATTCGTCACCTGATACAATATTGTATATAGCATTTGAGGATCCTACGTGGAATCTTTCGAGAGTTCTGACGCACCAAGTAACGCGAGCCGCTTTTTGCTCTTCACAGAGCGAATGCGGTATCCATCGGGATAACTTTTTTAAACCTAATTATTCATGCAAGATTATTTGTATTTGTACTCATGCCAATGTCTAAAGTTGCCTGAATTTCGCGGTATGTCACATGTCAATCTTCCTCAATCAGCTTACGCACAGCATCAACGTTTTCTTGGGTGAAGTTTGGACTGAGATCATCACTGAGCTTGACACGTCCACGTTGAAATTCAGCAAACCAGCGATAAATTGTAGTTTTGGGTGGGGCTTTATCACCAAATGCAGAAATCATCCGGTCAACACACTGTTTTTGTGTTAAACCACTTCGAAAGTCATAATAAATCATCGGTCTTGAATTTTCGCGAGTCAATTCCATTTTCTCAACGACGAAATAAGTTTGACAAAACCTTGTGACAAGATTGAGAATCTTTTTTTAAATAAATAAATGGTATTCGATTTTTAAAACCAAGGAGTTTTCAATTAAAAAGATTTTAATATGACAGGAACAATATTCCATTCCCGATACTTTTAGTGCAGCCTAGTATGTTACATATTTGTATGTTATATATATGTTACAATTAGTTTGCTATCACTCGACGCCATATTATGGCGTTTGACAGATACGCATATTATTTGAGACGCCAGAATATGGCGTTTGGGCAGACGAGGGGTTATTTAACTACTTTAAAGCATTAAATAATTTTTCTCCCTTAGATTTGAACATTATCTACCCCCTTCTCCCTCCCCGTTAGAGGTTGTTTTAAGTAATTCCATATACAAATATGTATTTTGTTTTCATACAAAATTGCATACCCTCTGCCCCTGCGCCCTCTACTGTAGCTGGTTATTTTGAAATCACAAAATACGTATTTATTTATTTTTTAAAAACAGTACTCTCAGTAAGTATCGAGTCAATCGCCCTGTAAAATATTTTTATATAGAGTAATAAAATTAAAACTTTAACACCCTTATTTCACACTTTCCGGGATCGTATTTACCTGTAGTCCAAATTTTAGATTTCTACTATGGAGTGTAGAAGTAAGGTTGTAGTGTTATGCTACTTACATATCATTTTACACTATTTTAAATTTATTTTTCCATTCTGTTTTTGATTTTCTGCATTCACCTCAAAACTGGATATTTTGCATCACCTTTATTTCCATAGGATCCTGTAACGTTTTTAAACCATAAGAACACAATAACAAATCATTTTCACTTCGTATTTTCACGCTATCAGCACTTTTTAAAGCTCCGTTTCAGTACTCATTTATCTTTGTTATTTTTAAAAAAGAAATAATTCACGTCACCCATCATCACCTTCATATCTTTTTTATAAAACTGTAAATATCTTTTAAAATTTTAAATAAATTTTATCGTTTTTGTTCTATTTTTGTTGTTTCGTTGTTGTTAGGTTAGGTTCTTTTGTTTTTAATTGTCGCTTCACGATAAGGTGTACCAACTCCCATAGGAGAATAGTTGAAAAAGTGTCCATCTGTAAGCAGTAAATAACAGTTCAAAAACTCTCCACTGCAGTGCTCGAGTAGCTACGGGGTATATTAAATCGCCGTAAAATACGTTGAAAGTGATTTTGAAAATAAAAGTTTTGAAAGCAATAAAATAATTATTGTAAAAAGAATTATGGTGAAAGTCTGTGCAATAAAAAAATTATAAAAAGTTCTTGAAAATTTAGAGAGAACAAATAAAGAGAACAAATGCGTCAGGACCGGAAACCAAAAAAAAAATGTTAAATAGCTCAGTTAGCTTGGCAGTTAAGATAGAAATTATAAACGCACCTTAAAATTTAATAACAGACAGACAGACAATTCTAAAAATGATAGAAATGTGTTCAGTTACTTATTTTTAGTCCCAATCAATTTTGTTACAAAAATATAAAGTTTACAGACATCTGCAATTTATATTTTTATTATATGTATAGATTATAGCCCACGTTATAGGTACCTTTCCTAAGAATGTATTAACAAAAAACGATAAAAATGTTAAGTACTACAAAAATGTTTCTTTCCTGTATAATTTTTCGTTTTTTTTTTAAATTCATCGTTTGCAATATTAAAATTAACAAATAATAAGCAAAATTGAAAATTTCTAAACTTAATTGTCACAAATATCCATGATATTTTATTTTACATACTTAGTTTAACAGTAACCTAATATTTGCAAAATGATTAGGCCACGAGTAACCTTAAAAAGTGGGCGTGAATGAAAAATGTGAAAAGAGAGTGAGGGCGATGTAGGCAATGATTTCAAAAGGAAGGATAGGCCCATCTAAATATTTTACTCATAACTTTTTCATGCAAGAAAAAATAGCGCATCTGTCATAATACAAATTAACGCAGGGTCGGATTTCGTAGTATAATGATCCTAAGGCTAAGTTCACATATCCGCACGGCACCACGCGGTGACGCGTGGTGGAAGCATTCACATGACAGAATATGTACGCGCGGCAGTCTGGCATCAACATTGATTAAGAATGGACGTGGAGGAGGCAATTTGCTTATGGATTTTTTACAGAAAACTGAGACGTCGGAGAAAAAGTCAAAGACAATAATGGGTCCATCCTATCTTAAGTGAAAGACGATCTTCAAACCATTTTGTAACATTATATCCCGACCTGAGACTACACGAAGAAATTTTTTTAACTACTTTAGGATGTCAGTAGCATCTTTTGATTTTTTGTATGATTGCGTTGAAAACGATTTAAAACCCAGAGATGGTGCTATAAGATATTGCATATCACCAAAAGAAAAACTCATAGTAACATTAAGGTAAGTGATCACTTTTCATTTAATACTTTAACAATCAAGTAACTATAAATGAGTATTTTAGGTAAATTTTGTACTTAATTTATTGCTTGATTAAACAAATCCAGTTCTTGAGAATCTTCGTATGACCCGGGCGATGTTACTTGTGTTGAATTTATGGGAGGTGAAGTGTAAGAGCCAGTTTCGTAAGTATGAATCGTGTCGCTAAAATGAGGATTTGTGCAGGAAGTTGGATAGTTTCTTGGCTGCCGTTGTGAGTTATATGAAGCAGACGGGTAATTAAAATCTTCAAATGGTCGTGCTTGTGCAGATTGGTATTGTTCTAATAATTTGTACATATCAATTTTCAACTTTAAACGCCGGTTTTCGGGCACTTTTTTTATTTCCTTCACCAATGACAGACAAAAAAGCTTATCTTCGCCATCATCTTATTTCTTTTCTGACACACTATTATTACGATTTATACTTTTTTCTAAAAGATTAGCAAAATGCTCGTCGGCTGGGTGAAGTTTATATTTCTTTCGGGGAACATTTTCAGTTGGAGATTTAATGCTGCTGTTAATACTGTTCAGATCAATATCCTTTTTTTCCCATTTTTTTTTTTGTGCGGGTGGGATCGGGTTTCTCGGGTTCGTTATTTTTCACGGGCGTTCCGCTGACGATAATTTGCAGAAATTTCCTCAACATCAAGGCTATTGTCAGTACTTTTTTTTGGACAACTTGTTTAAGAAATGATAATCTTTGAAAATGCGTAAACGAAGATGTTGTTGATGCCGTAGAGCCGGATTTCAAATATTTTTTTTAAGTTCTTTTACATAGACATCTCGTAAATTTTTACATTCTTTCTGCAAAATTGATCCTGCAAAAGAAATAATTATTTCTTTTAATTTATTATTTACAGGTACTTAGCAAGTGGTTGATTATTAGCAGAGTTGCAGTATGGTTATAAAATTGGCAAATCTACGTTATCGGCTGTAATTAAGCAAGTGTGCCAAGTTTTATGGAAAAACTTGAAAACTATGGTCATGAGTCCACCAACTAGAGACGTGGATACACGTGGATACGTGGATATCTGCACAATTTAAAAATAAAGCCTATTTTCCAAATTGTATTGGTGCTTTGGATGGCAAACATGTTCGTTTAATTCAGACACCAGAATCAGGATCTATGTATTACAACTACAGACACTTTTTCTCATTAGTTTTAATGGCTTTGTGCGATGCTAACTATTGTTTCATATGGGTAGACGTTGGAGCTTACGGAAAAGACAGTGACTCGGGTGTTTTCAAGGAAACATCATTATTCAAAAACTCTCAGAAAATTTATTAAACATTCCCGAGCCAAGATCTATCACAAATAACGAGAATGATACATATAAATTACCATAACATGTAATTGTAGCTGACGAAGCTTTCGGTATGACAAAAAATCTTATGAGACCCTATGGAGGTAAAATGTTGTCAAAAGAAAAAAAATATTTAACTATCGTCTTTCTTTAGCACGAAGGTATGTCGAATGTACATTTGGCATAATGTGTAATAAATGGCGAATTTTGCACCGGCCAATAGACGTCAAGATAGATTTTGCCAATGATATTGTCAAAGCCATTTGTGTTTTACACAATTTTGTTAGGACAAGAGATGGTATAAAACAGGACGACATGATTTATCCAGCGCCATTAATTAATATGAGCGCAACTAACAGTGGACGAGCAATTCATGAAGCAGATAATGTTAGAACTAAATTAACAAATTACTTTGTAAGTGAGGGAAAATTAGATTAGCAAGAAAAAATGGTGTAATACGTTTATTATTGGTACCAATTATTTTATCAATAGTGTGACAAATAATTAAAACTTTTTTTTCTTCAGAATCATTATTATTGCAGAAAATTAAAACTAATTCTTCCCAAGACCTTCTTTTTATTATTTTATTCGAATAATCCTTCAGAGTTGAGATTCCAAATAGCATCTCTTTTTTCGATTTCATCGATCAAATCGATACACAATATCGTCTTCGGTACTCATTTTTCTTTGATCTATGTGTCATTACATCTCAAACTGCGCGGATCAACTGAACAGGTCGATACAGGTTTGTAGAACTTGTATAGCGCGCTGGCGCGCAGGTGACGCGCGGTGCAATAACAGCGCGCGGGTCATAGCGCGCCGCGCTCTACCGCGCGGTGGCGCTTGGTTATGTAGACAGTTAACACGGTATAGATTAATCTTGTACGCGCGGTAAGTAGTTCCGCGCGGTCATTTGAACTTGGCCTAATTGTACCATTATTTCATAGTTTGTAGTATAAAGTATCGTAATAATAATAAGCGAAAATACCATAATTTTACCTAAAGGTCGATTACGACTTGTATTATTATTGGGTCCTTTTACTTTTTAATATTAATCCTATGATATCTAGAATATCTGTATTGTACATTAGTATGAGTACCACGTTTTTTAATGAAATTAGAATTAGCTCCCTTTCCGGTCAATCGGTGCTCGATCGATGCATTTGATACAACTATAATGAGGGGCTAACACGATAAAAACTCTATGCTCCAGAAACAATCGGTTTGAAAACAAAATTTCAAAATATTTTGTGGTCATATTTGCAGATTCAATTAAACAGATTTGGTTTCTTTTGTACTCTTTTCATTTTACCCTTATTGAATACAAAATATATTAGGTAAACAGAAATAAAAATAAAACCGTCAAAAAACTCAACGTGAAAACAGTGTGCGATGGGAAAAAAACAGGAAATGTCAAACGTGATATAATTTTTTAAAAATAGCATGATTTTATTTTCCATGTACAATATTTTTGAGGGTCTGAATCTAACCCTGGCCTAATTTTGGTAACGTAACTGTAAAATAAAACTTTAAAAATGCGTTTATATAATAATTTAATTATAACAAAATTAATATAGGGTTATTTACCGATGATACGATATCCCATGTTCCTTTTTAGTCTTTGTATCGTAATTTTTGCATCCTTTTACCACACAACTAGACACATTTCGCCGTCCCCGGAGAATAAAATGATAACTGCCATTATCTTATGTCATTTTTGGGATCTGTGGGTAGAAATACATCTGCTCAATTTTTTCGTAATTTTTATACAGTTATTTTACGAAGTTACAAAATTTTACAATAGTATTCAAAGATTTAACACAGGCCTTAAAATACGAGAATAAAGTTTTAATATAATATTATTGAAATGCATTCCTACTTTTTTACGTTAGTATTACAAACAGCCATAGAATTATGTTCTCGTGAAAAATATTTGAGTCGATAATGATAAAAGCAGTTATCATTTTATTCTCGTTCAAAACCAATCACTCGCTTCGTATAAAGATGTGTTAGTAAAACTACTTTTATGGTTTGAACAGTAAGACTTATCGCCATTCTCTTCACTCACTTAGATTATACGAAAATGCAATTGCCATGGTAGATACAAGCTCGTCGATGATTCCAGCGTATTGGTAATGTTCACTTACATAGTGACAAATTAATCGAAAATAGAAAACGAAAATGAAAGAAATGACAAATTAATCGAAAATAGAAAACGAAAATGAAAGAAATGAAGATTTCTCACCAGATGAATCTGAGTATTTGCCGAGCCCAGAAAGAATGAAAATATTATAACAATGCGAAAGTCCATCAAGCATTGGAGGAAACTTAGATTACATAGACACAGCCAGTTAGAATATAATAAGAATACCATCAACTATTTCCAACATATCTTTAGTTTTGCACAACAATTTATACACATACACATATTTACCACACCTTTTAGTCATATATGAAGCTAATAGGTTGCAAGAAACTCCTAAAGCACACACAGAATATATTTTTGATTTGATACAAACTTCACCACATGAAAGTAATGCACCGTAGAGGTACAAAACAAAACTGTCATCAAAAAGATGCCTAAATAAAATATTTTAAAACTAAACGTCAACCTCTTATACTCGTAATACTATTGATAATCATGAAAATGAAAAAGAAGCAGAACTATCACCGTCTCTTTTTGATTTGGATGCAACATTATAACTTGAAAATGTTTTTGGTTTTATATCGTCGGCAAAACGACAAACAAACAATTAATAAAACGATTATTACCAATGAAAACATAATACTAGTCATCAAAATCTGACACAAACCTGAGAAAACAGTAACCTAGCCGACCATCAGAGCCCAGATTATATTGAAAACTATGATAGAGAAGATCAATTCAAAATGTATAGTTACCATTTAGTACAGTTCAAGAATCAACAAAGGGAAAAAATACAAGAAAACTTAAACAAAATTTAAACGAAAAACAAGATGTTAAGAATAATAATTAAAAAAATTCAGGAGAAGCGTATAAAGGGTGTAAATCGAAGAAAATGTACGACAAAAAAGTTTTAAAAGTTGTAAGTGCCCGAAGAAATGTGGCGAAAAGATAACTTATGAGCAGAGAGAGTACGTAATGCAGCAATATTATAAAATAAGAGATCACATTAAATCATACATTTGTCAAAGATGTTAAGTAAATCACCGTAGAGCGAAAACGCAACCAAACTCAATCTATCAATTACTTCTTTATAATAGACTCAAAATAGGAACAAGTGTGCAAAACATTCTTCATAAATACTTTAAGAATTTCACATCAAACTGTTTATACAGCACTAGAAAATTCTAAACTTGAAACGAAAATTTTATAGACAAACGAGGGCGACATGAAAATATTCCACGTAAAATGCACATTGCGACACGATAGAGCATCATAAAGCACATTGAATTGTTCCCTACAGTTGAGTCCCGTTACGTAAGAAAAGATTCTACAAGGAAATACCTCTCAGAACTACTTAATATATCCAAAATGTACTGCCTCTACAGAGCCTGGTTTGGACAGCAAAGATCTGACTGCCATTTAACCACTAAATGTCAATACGAGACAATATTCAACACCAAGTTTTTTTTTTAACGAAAAAAGACTGATAACGAGTGCTCTCGGTGTGCTCATTTCGATTCAGAAACTCAAGAAATATTGCAAGAAAAATATGATGATCATCAAAAAAAAAAGAAAACAACGTACGGCAAATTAAAAAAGAAGAAAAAAAATCTGTTGATCCTTCAAAAACAACTGTAGCAATCTTCGATTTGGAAAAGGTTTTGAGCATCCCACAATCTGAGGTTGGATCTTTCCACTACAAAAGGAAGTATCACATTTATAATTTCAAGGTATATGATACTACTCAAAGTAAAGTTGTTATGTTTGGCATGGTCAGATTGCTATAAGGGGGGCAAATGAAATTGGTAGTTGCTTACAACAATTTCTACTTAATTAGAAACAAAGAGGCATCCATAACATATGATTTTACTCCAACGGTTGTCGCGGACAAAACAAAAACAGATTTATATACGCTTTATATCTTTATGCTGCACGGAAGCTTCAATTGAATATCACACATGGATTCTTGGAATCCGGCCACGACCAGAGTTTTCGATTCATGTCACCATTGAACGTGAATCAAAACACAGAGTTGTATACACGCCTGAACACAATCATTATAAACTCGATAGTATAAAGGAGTTAATAGAAAATAATAAACTGGTTAGAAAATGAGGAGAGCCAAAAATATCATGGACTCAAATCATGGAAGTAAATGCCTCATATTCAAATCGCATTGGTAAGGCCAGTTACCAAGCCTAAGCCCTGGCTATGAGCCTGAACTCCAGACGTTATACACTAAGCCTATTGCAATAAGCTATGCTTTATATGATGATCTTATGAGCTTCCGTAAGACAGGAGATATTCCAAGTTACTATCGTGGTTTTTACGAGTTCTATAATTATGACAGTAACTGTTCTGGTAGCAATAACGACAGTGGGGAAGATCGTTACGATTAATAATCATCATCATCGTCATTATCATCATTACAGCCCTTCACAAGTCCACTGCTGAATATAAGCCTCCCCCAAGTAATGCCACAAAGCACGGTCCTGAGCTACCTGCATCCATCGACTTCCTGCATGTCTTACCAGGTCGTCACTCCATCTAGTGGGGGGTCGCCCTACACTACGCCTACCGTTAAGAGGCTGCCACTCGAGAACCTTTCTTCCTCATCGGTTATCAGCTATTAATCACCCATTTTTATTTTATTTTTTAAACATTAATTTATAAGAAACTAATTTTTTGTGATAAATGTGAATTTGAAGCTGTTTTATTAATAACAAATTATGTAATAGATAATATTAATAATTTCTTTCTCGTAATAATAATTTAGATATCAAGTGATCATAAAGCTGACTTTAAATAATATCAAATAGGTACAACGAGAGTAAATTAAGAAAAATACTGTTTTTATTTCAATTTTGTTTTGATTTTTGAGGAGTGAGAACCTAGTTTTGTTTGCTATTCAACGATTTGGAAGACATTCGTTACAAAGCTAATTTTCGGAAATTTATATTGAATAAAACTAATGTTGAATACTATATCATAGTTTTATTGGGACACCGAACTAAAAGTCCTTTATCAGAAAAAAAGTTTTACAATATTTCCTAGAATAAGACGATATTAAAGTATTATCATGATCACTTGCAGCTTAAAAACCTGTAGAATAAAATGATAAGTAAAGAGTGCAATATTTGACTATAGTCAGGCTGTACGGAGAATAAAATGATAATCGACATTGTACAACTTACACGAAGATTGATTGTGACTAACTACTTATTTTTTAAATAATATCTCTATTTTACTAATTAGGCGTGTTCCACTTAAATATTTCGAACACACAAAAATAACTTTTTTTCAAAGCTAACAATCATCAGTCTACGTTCAGTATTTAAGGAGTAAACAACGAAAACATGTTTTTTATTTTTCCTGAAAAGTTGCAATTTTGTGATTATCATTTTATTCTCCGGGGACTTTAAGTGCTGATTTACCACGTGCTCGGCGGTGAAGGAAAACATCGTGAGGAAACCTGCATGTCTGAGGAATAAGAAAAAAATATTTCGAAGACATGTGAAGTTCGTCAACACGCATTTGGGCAGCGCGGCGGACACTTCCTTGCCTTAAACCCTCTCAGAAATGAGGGGAGGCCTGAGCCCAGCAGTGGGACGTATATAGGCTGTAACTTTACTTTTAACTTTACTTTACTCTCCGGGGACGGCGATTTATGACAGGCTAATCTGTTCTGCGCGCGCACCACTTTCGACCGATTCGCGTTGGCCCTAAACTGTAATTTTAGGGCCAGCGCACTGGTCCGTTTTAGTTGTTTGGTCAGCCTTACGCTAGTAATACCTATATAAGTCAATGGATGTAGGAGTAATCAAATAGGTAGTAGAATTTTTGGTAAATGAAAACTTCTTTCGAATCGCGATTTGAAACTAGATGTAACGAAAACACGACACTAAACAAACACTTGATTTCTGAGAATGAATAATACATTAGGTACACTGTTTCGGTCGCGGTTTCCTATTTGTGCGGTGTTTTAAAGATGACATGTTTAAATTGTAAATAAAACTTTTAAATGTTAAAATAAAGAATAAAAAGAAAATCATAAACTTATTAAATAAATAAAAATAACCATAGGTATGAAATAAAATTATAATATAGGTACAATCCATTCATAATAATAATTCACTATTTTATAATTTATCGATTTATATTAAGTTTGTCAAGTTTAGCTCTAGGTGGCATTTATTTTACGTAGTAGCTTGAGAGTCAATTAATTTTTATTCGATAAAATGACTACATATAGAATTGAATGTTTCACGACTACCGCGTGTGTACTGCGTACTACTACATGTTTTTTTTTTCGCTTAAAAACCTGCGTAAAAAGGATCTACGGTTCTCTACACTCACTACACGAAACATAGAAATATTGAGCGTGGTCCTTCCCCGGTCGAGACGGCCCATTCGTGCTACAACTTAATATATAAACTCATAATATAGTTGCAGCACGACTCTACCCCGTGATTTTGCTACTCCCGTAGTTCAGTGGCATAGCCTTAGTTAATTTTCATACTTAGATCTTTGTTGGTTTGTATAACTCTAATTAGAATTTAGCTATGTAATTGTACAATATGCAAATAGAGACTAAGCGAAAATATAAATTGACCCAAAAAAATCAATGGGCCCATTTATCGGCCTACTTCGTTGGATGATCGAGAGACGCCCACTTCTACTCCCGAAAGCAAATATTTTATTTGCATTGACAACATTCAAATAGCGTTTGAAGTGTCATCAAAGCTTCTGTTTGTCACTCAAAATACAAAGTAAACTATTGTTATATATAAAAAGAGGCGAGTTTCGCCATTCCGCAGTCAGTCGTCAGCTATATTGTGGAAGCCGGTTAGAGCTGGCGCCAAAAATATCGACATGTTGAAAGTTTTGGTCGTTTTCGCTTTAATGGTTATTGGTTGGTAACTTTTTTAAATATTGATATCTGAAGTTTTGTTTTTGTTTAGACATTAATATCAAAAATTCTCCTCAGTCATTCCAAATACAGCAGTATGAGTGGCGGTGTAGTTGCGACTATATAGTAACAATCGCCTCATTTCGTACCATGAGTGTCATAAGAGCTGACTGGCAGCAAAACACCAGAAAAATTAGCAGTTTACTATCTCGTTTACGTCAGGCGTAGAATATCCAGACCGGTGACGGACAGCAGCGTCCAATTGAAGTCCATGGGCTGCAGAGAAACATCAGAATGACTTTTAAAGGCCATTTTACGACACCAAACGGAACGTTATGGGATAGTGTATATTCTCTTACACCGACACGGTACAGGAATCTTGTAAAATGACAAAAATGTATAGTTATAACGCCGCGGCGTTTTCAGACATCCAGCAAACAAAGGTTGGTCCAGTTTAAGAAGAGGAAACAGGGGATTTATACCGTATTCCCTTATGAGATGATGGTTTCATAAATTTTATACAGGGATAATGGTTCAAATATATACGGCCCGGTTATCCTCTAAATAAAAAAATCTTTTTACACGACCGCAGTTCGACTCAAAACCAATACAATATTTCGCGCTGATGTCTAATTCTAAATAAATCCGCCCGTAATTCCTAAACTAATTGTCAGATTTTGATAAAAAAAATTAATTCTCAATTGATTTGTCGTTATTAGATTATAATTATGGCGCAAACATAGATTATATGACATCCTCATAAAACAAATATGGCGGACGTAAACTGTCAAAAATTGAGACGATGATTGATTTTGTAAAGATATAATAACAAGCAAATGTATCATGAGTTGTATTTTAAATAAGTTTAATGTATGATAATTTGAGATAAACTAAAACAGGAGTTCTACACGTGGTAGAGCCACAGTGCAGCAACAGACGGCTACTTAAACGTCGCCTAGGTGCTATGGCGGCCGGCGCGGCGCACTGTCGGCGTCGGCACTTCGGTATACCTGTAGTTACTAGTTATACTGGAAACTGTGGAACTCAAAAGTGGTAGAATCACGCTGCAGCAGCTATATAATGGTTGTAGGACAAATGGATCGACTTGACCGGGGTAGGATCGGCTGGACCATGCTCTCAATATTGCTGTATTTCGTATGGTGAGTGTAGAGAACCTGAAACCCTTTTTACTGAAAATTTGGCATTCCATCTCAGTCCTCAGGGGTAACAATGTATCAGCATTTTGATTCTTAACAGTCACCATTCTTTCATTAACATTAATTCAGGTGACACAGATCACCTGATCTCACCATTATTCTAAAAAAAATTTAATGGGCAGCAGCAATTTCCTGGTAACGAGCAAAAATAATAAACAATAAAAAATAATAAGTCCGGTTGCCACAGGAAATTATGTACTGTCTGAGGAAATCTATGGAGGAGGCCTATGTTCAGCAGTGGAATTTTGATTGAGTGTAACGAATGAATGATTAAGTAAATGAATAATATCAAAGAAATATCTCTATGCTAGTAAGATGCCTGCAATCTGCGCGTCTTTGTTTTTCAATAATAATCTATTTATTACCTAATGTCACTGCACACAGGCCACCTTTGGGCTGCCGGCTTATCATGCAGCTCATGCGGCAGCGAGTGTATGGCCGCTTGCGGCACTAGACGTTTCCGCACTTGCTGCTTTAACTACCTGAGGAAGAAGCGCGGCCCCGAGATGTTGGAGGTAACGTGATTTTTTTCCCTATAAATAAGAGTGACAAATGAAATCGCAGTCCAACTTATTGTAAGTGGATGCTGTGTCTCATAGACACCTATATCTATTCTTGATTAATGTTGAATATTGGTACATTTAGAAAGTGACAAGGGCGATACTTCAATTAGCCAAGCTAGTTAATCACACACTGGTGTAACTAGACAGCGACCGTTCGGTGGGGGACGCAGCCCAGAAACAATAATTAAGAAACAGAATGCAGATCTGATGTCGGAGAAGCTATAAAAGATCGTAGGCTATGGGGGTCGACTAAGTGAATCGTAAGAACATCTAATAGTTTTTAATAGAGTACATAATAACTAACTGGTATATATGCCCAGTGTCGGTTTTAGCATGACTGACGTCCTAGGGCGATCGCCCAACCGCGCCCTACTGTAGCACCGCTAATGCATATCTATGCCGTGTATTGGCGACTTACGGGAATTCATAACCTAATATCATTTCGTGGCTATGGAAATTAAACAGGAGATAAACTGCAGCATCTTGCTGATAATAACTCAAACAAAAATTCGCCTGCCTAGCGTGCTAACTATGGCAAATATCTCCCCTATGAGGCAATCCACTTATCATCAGATGGACTATATGCTTTCAGTCACCTTCGTTATCCTAAAAAATACTTCTCATATTCATTCATCCGTCACAAGTCCACCGCTGAACAAAGGCCTCCCACAAGGAATGCCACAAAGCATTGCCCTGAGCCAACCGCATCCATCGACTCCCTGCATCACTTACAGATCATACTTATCAGATCGTCACTCAATTTAGTGAACCCCCCCGCCCCCAACTTCCGCTAACTCTAATAATTACAAAAGCTCTTTAATCTTTTATGAAAAATTTAATCATATTTAATCTCAAAGATCAGTCTATTATTACTGTTACATTCAGTCATATGGTTTGCAGACCAAGCCAACAAATGATGTTACTCGTGTCGTAGAGAACTTCAGGATACACGAGGCACCTCCTCAATTCGAAGACCCAAAGCTATGGTGGATGAATGTGCTCTCTAATGGAAATCCTTACTACGGTAGCTACGAAGATTGAAAACCTAAGGCAATTAGTTTAGTAATAAAAATGGTTTCTATTGTATAAACTAATACAAGGCGAATTTTGTAAAATATGATTAGAAAATAAATACCTAATTTAACTAATCTGGCATTTTATCTGTGACAACATATCAATTGGATTTCAGCGTTAACCTGTCAAGTTCTGTCGTTCCGGGACACATGTGCCGCAGCCCCAGCTGTGCTAAATTTGTAGACCTCTACAAAGATTATAGTAATATTTGGGAGGGACTCCTCAGAACCACAGAGTACATTATTCAGAACCAAATGCTCCAGACTCCAGAGGCTCCTACTGAGTACATCGATATAATTTCATATTAGATATTTCTTTTCTTTATGAAATTTGAGTGATTCTATGTCCTTCATAGTAGTTATTTTATTTTAACATCGTCATCATCATCGTCTTGCAATCGTCGTTTCGCTAGCGCTCACTTGTACCTTACACAAATGATTCGATATTTAAGAGGAATATTACAAAAACACGCGAAATTACAAGGTTTCTTCGTTGAAATTATATGTTTTCTGTTCTTTGCTTGAAATAACAATTACTTGATAAAATAGTTCATTTTCTCTACTACAATAAGCTCAGAGCAATTTTTAGATAACTTATTTATTTATTTAGTAATAATCATTCTCCCGATACATGTTTAGGTCTTTGACTATTTAATCAAAGGAGACGGCATCGCAAGACATACCCCTCTGTAAAAGGTACGGGAGTCCGACACATACCCGTTATATAAAACTAGTTGCTCTAGTCTTGTGTCTGCTCGGTCATTTGAAAGATCGCTCCGTACTAGTTACGTTACGTTTACGTTCGGTATTGGCGTCTTGCGAGTGTAGGTATACGAAAAGAGTTGTTAGACCGATTAACTATCAGCATTTGGAAACGTTTCTTTTATTACATTACCAAGATACGTTTCCTAATCGTTCATCGTTCGCGAACTACACAAGACTAAGTAGCTCCGCGTCATGCGCCATTACGCAAGTGATCGTGCCAGTCAATTGAGCTCCGACAAAAAAGCCGAATCGCAGTGTATTTTCATGCAAAAAACAATTAAAACCGTCAAATCTACAAAAGTAGCGCCGGCCATCTGCGTTCACTATCGTGCGAGCGCTTGTCAAGGTTGGACCTGCGTCAATTAATTTCGCACGCTAAAACATGGAATTTCATAAACACCCTAGCTATAATAAAGTCAAAAATATTCTACAAGTGCTCCTCCAAGACCTATATTTAATTCTTTTATTTTTAATGATGGTTTTAAAATATGTGAAATATATAATGATTTTTTTTCTCGTCTATTGGTGTCACAATGTCACAACAAATCCCTAAAACCTGCCAAACTAATTCAGCACAAATTTCAACTTATGGAAAGGGTATTCCTATTGATCAATTAACAGAAATGACTCTATGAACTATAGATGAGGATTCCAAAATAATAAATGATCTAGACGCAGAAACGAGTAGAGGTATTGACGGAGTAAGTACTGAATCCCTTAAACGTATTGTCAGCATTTTTACTAAAAACATAACATGATGCATAAATAAATGGCTTGCTACATGCTATTTTCTAGATAGACTGAAAATATCAAGAGTGACCCATATTCCCAATCGGGTACTAAAACAGATCCCGGTAACTATAGACCAATATCTGTCTTGCCCGTAATATCTAAGGTGTTCGAGAGTTTTGTACAATCGAATAGGTTACCACTTATCTAACCTAAATGTCATATCTTATTCTCAGTATGGGTTCAGAAACAAATAGAACACACTTTAAGCCACCATAGATCTTATAAAAAATAAAAACAAATATCGACCACAACAACCACTGTTTAGGAATTTTCATAGACTTGAAAAAGGCGTTCGACACAATCAGCCACACTATCCTCATTCGTAAACTCGAGAACTTGGGTATTACTGGAAATGCACTTAAAATTTTTGAATCATACTTAAATAATAGATTTCAATATGTAAAAATAGGTGATTATTGCAGTAGCCCTCGGTTTATAAAATGTGGCATACCGCAAGGATCAATATTAGGGCCACTGCTATTTTTAATATATGTTAATAATGTAACTAAGATAGGGTTAACATGAAACATAACTTTATATGCGGATGATACCTGTCTCTTTTATTTTGATAAAGACATTAATGAAATTATTAGGGAAACCAAAAAGATATGAATACCTATAATAACCGGTTTCATAGTAATCTTCTAACTTTTAATGTAAAAAGACCTCTTATATGATATTTGCGGTTAAAAACAAAACAATCCACCACCTCCGCTTACACCAAGAGTGATACTTAAGACTACATTTGGATGATAAACTCACTTGGATATGTCACGTCGAAAAAAACGAGTGTGCTTATGACCACACGACTGAAGTAAAACTTCTTTAGCTCCATCTGTATATATATACATATTTATATATGCATATATGTATAATATATACATGTATGTACATATATTAATTTTATATAAATATTTATATTTATTATCAGCTTCCTTCCATAATTTGAAATTTCACAAGACATGAACTTTAAAATGAATTTACAATTTTATTCACTTTAAACGTAGAATATTTAATGTATTGAACAAAATATTAATTCATAAAATACGGAACGTAACTGCCTATGAGAGAAAGAGAGAAAGAAAACGTGCGCACGCACTGCTCTCTCTTGCTTATATCCCCTACTCAACTCCCGTTCGCCTCGCCCGATCACACTTTTCGTAACACTTAACAATCAATGAGTTCACAATAGGGTATTACATCCATTTTCAAAAAGTGTTATAAATGAATCCTAGAGTGATAATAAACCACTATAATTTTATACAAATTTTTAAAACCGAATAGTGTCATAAAAATTACTTTTAATCTATCGTTTTAAATTTTCGCGTGAAAACGCTAGCCGCCATGCTGCTTAACTCGTGACGTCACTGTCTTCGAATTTTACCGGTTTTGCAAAGGAATAAGATAGGTACTTTTTAATGTTTAATAATGAGTATCATCTATATCATTGTTGTGTTTTGCAAGCATAAGAACGCCGGGAAAGTTATGGATTCAAGTGCCAATGATTAAAATATAAAAAGTACTTGATTAAAACTGGTAAGAAGATACCCGAATACAATGTCCACAAAAACTAGATTATTCTGTGAAGATCATTTTGATGTAATTAAAATCGGAATTATTTAAACAGGTAACTCAAATATTTAAAATAAAACCCTTATATGCTACTCCCTATCACCCCCAAACAAATGGTGCCCTAGAACGTAGCCATTCTACACTCAAGGAATATCTGAAATCTTTTGTTAACGAAAACCAGAATGACTGGCATTGTTACTTAGCCACCGCAGTATTCTCTTACAACACTACCCCTCATATCACTACTACATATACATCCTATGAATTACTATATGGGTGTGGCCGTGGAGGGAAAAGGAGAGATCTCCCGCCGGGCAAGGTGTTCTGCCCGGGGAGCGGCCGACACTCCGAGTGATAGTTCGGAGAAGTTCTATATATACTGTCTATGATTCGGAATGTTAATAGCGCAATTTAGGCTTCAGTGTGTTTCGGTGTGCTAGTGGCGCGACGACAGCGCCGCTACATCACCGGTACATGCTCAGACCGGAGGTCGATAGTGCAGCCTCGTTGCCGACGAATGTGCAAGTGTCAGGAGATTGCCTTGTAGTCTGCGGTGAGTCGAGAAGAAGGCAAGTAATCTGCGAGAGTGCCGTGAAGCAGAGGCGAGCAGTAAGGCTCAGAGCCGTGCCGAACACTGTATAGCACAGAGAGTAGCTTGAAAGAACAGGAAGCATTATTATTCCAGTGCTGCGATGAACCTTGTGAAGCTAACTGACTTGCAGGATATGAAGACTTGTAGTGTTATGCTATTTACATATCATTTTACACTATTTTAAATTTATTTTTCCATTCTGTTTTTGATTTTCTGCATTCACCTCAAAACTGGATATTTTGCATCACCTTTATTTCCATAGGATTCTGTTACGTTTTTAAACCATAAGAACACAATAACAAATAATTTTCACTTCGTATTTTCACGCTATCAGCACTTTTTAAATCGGAGTTTACCTTTTTCGATCTTTTATTTAGTTCTCCGTAACTCTGCAATTTCGGGCTTCGTGCGCGCTGTTACGCTACTTTTTTTTCCTATATCAATAATATCTCATTTTTCACTTAATTCTTGCCGTTTCTCTATTACGAGCCTGAAACCAAAATTTGACATGTTTTGACATCGTTGTTTATCTGGTTGTCATGGCAAGTTTTATTCAAATTCGTTACCGGTCTGATGTTTTTACTTCAAAACTTCCACAAAAATACTCTTTTCTTCTTAGCCATTTACAAAAATTTGTTTTTAATTTAAATAATTTCCCGTTCTTATCTCAGATCCGTCGTCGAGCGCGGAGCTCTCTAAAAAAAGTATAAAAGCCGAACAATCGGCCAATAAAGTCAGTCTCGCTTCAGCTTTCAAACTAGAAGCATCTCCTAAAGGCCTTATCCCGGGGCCGCACTGCCCCGGGATCCTGCAAGCATGAGTGTCGGACGCCTCCACCTACTAGTGCCCGCGCTATCTTTAGCCGCTGTGCGTGCTTGCTCCAGGCGCTGCGAGCGCCTACTTCAGGCGCTGAGAGCATCTACCAAGGCGCTGTGGTGCCTACTCCAGACGCTGCGTGTGGCCTACTTCAGGCGATGCGTGTACCTACTCCAGGGGCTGCGTGTGCCTACTCCGAACGCTGCGTGTGCCTACTCCAAGCGCTGCGTGTGCCTTCTCCAGACGCTGCGTGTGCCTAGATCAGGCGCTGCGCACCTACCACTGGCATAGCCTGTGCATACTCCGTGAGCGGTGAGCACCACTGCCAAGCCAGGTGTGCCACCTTGGTCTTCGGGCTCCGTTTTAGTACTCATTTATCTTTGTTATTTTTTTAAAAAAAAATTGCAATTCACGTCACCCATCATCATCTTCATATTTTTTTTATAAAACTGTAAATATCTTTTAAAATTTTAAATAAATTATTCGTTTTTGTTATATTTTTGTTGTTTCGTTGTTGTTAGGTTAGGTTCTTTTGTTTTTAATTGTCGCTTCACGATAAGGTGTACCAACTCCCATAGTAGAATAGTTGAAAAAGTGTCCATCTGTAAGCAGTAAATAACAGTTCAAAAACTCTCCACTGCAGTGCTCGAGTAGCTACCTAAGCTTAAAGCTTCCGAAGGTTGTTGGTTGCGTTTTCATATCACGTCGGGGTCACCACTGTGGCCGTGGAAGTAAAAGGGGAGATCTCCCGCCGGGCAAGGTGTTCTGTCCGGGGAGCGGTCAACACTCCGTGTGATAGTTCGGAGAAGTTCTGTATATACTGTCTATGATTCGGAATGTTAATAGCGCGATTTAGGCTTCGGTGTGTTTCGGTGTGCTAGTGGCGCGACGACAGCGCCGCTACATGGGCATAAACCAACAATACCTAATTCTTTAAATAATACGAGCAATGACACAACTTATCATGAATATATCATAATTATAGTAGTAATAGGCAGGAGTAGGGTAAATAATTTGATTTCTGTATATATGAATTTTAATGTTAGTATTGTGAAATATGTAAGCAATTATATTGTAGATTTTCGTATAGGATAATTTAGAAAACGGGTCAGCAAAATCGGAAATCGCTAAGTCAGTGATTCGACTATTTTCTGTTAAAATAAAAAAAAATCCAATATAATCCGCGCACTGCCATTAGGCCACTGCTAGTACCTAATGGCAAGGCGCGGACCGCGAATTCAAAAAGGTCGTGGGTTCGAATCTGCCATTCGACTACTGGCGTGAACCACTCGTAACACAAGCAATTTAAGCTTACCACGAGTGGTTAAGGGGAATATTAGTAATGTTTATAGCATTGTTAATATTCTTTTATATTTAAAGTAATAATAATAAAAAATATTATCGCGTATTTGCATTAATAAATTGTGTATATTTCGGTGTGTTAACTCTTCGAAATGGTGAATTTTGGTATATAAGAAATAATATGTTTTATCATTTTCCTTGACATAAGAGATAGTGTACGGTTCTCGTTCTGAGTTTATTAAACTTTCAGAGTTTTGTAGCTGAGATAGAATATTTTTACAATATGGAATAGATTCATCAAAGTCGAGGGATACGGGGCAAACAATATTATTTAATTTAGAGGTGTAACGCTTATTGATGTTCTTCGATTACAGTATTTGTAGAAATGGAGCTAGTAAATTGTTTTTTAAAATATGATTCGTATTTGAGTTTATTAAGGACTGTATTTGAATTTAAGGCGTAAATGGGTATGCGAGAAAGAGCATCAGCGTTTTAATTTTGCTTACCTTGCTTATATATAATTTCGTAGTCATATTCCTCTAACTTGAGGCGCCAACGAATTAATCTACTTCCTGGATCAAAGCCAGACCAAAGGTCTGTGATCAGTGACTATTTTAAATTTATTACCGTAAATATAGGGTCGGAATGTTATGTATAGCTAAAATTCTTTTTCTGTTGTTGAGTAATGGAGAAGATAACAAGGTTACAATATTAGACTTTTAAGTACGTAGGTAAAAAGTCTAGACCAAACACATAATTCTAGTTTTTATTTCACATCGATCGGTGCACTATTACCGAAGTTATAAGCGTGGAAAGTTTACGTAGATTTTTAAAATCTCGCCCGTGCCCGCGAGTAGCGCGTGACGTCATCGATTCCATGCGGCCGCGCCGCCATACCGTTCCAGCACGTCGATCATACGTTTGTAGTAATATTTCGCGGGTGAGTTGTTTGCCCTCGTGCGCTCTGGTGTTTTTAAGTACCTATTTAATGATAGAAGAAGGGTTTCAAAAGGGTCAATCTGACAACCTTCCAATAGTCCGTACCACGATCGTGGCGGAATATTTTCTAATAAACAAAGATTTTGTCGCGACTGAAATACGCATAAGAATAAGATAATATTTTTATAACCTAGGTACCCATTATTACATTAATACTTCTGGGTTTCATTTGCTAATGATAAGAATAGGTATAACAAAAATACGTAAACATTCCTTACCTACCTACTTACTATCTGCCTCTAACTAGTTTTGTTTTCTTATTCTTCTTAAGTGCACGCTGACCTTTTTGTGGTTTTATGGTTAAAAAAAATTCCTGTTTATAAAGAATATTACTACAAATATACCTTTGGTGTGTAAAAATATGATTTTATCTAAAAATCAAATGTTTTCAATATTAATAGAAAAAGGGTCGCATTATTATTATGATTAAAATCGTAGTTATATATTCTTCAGGCAAGGGATCAATGTCAATATTATCATCTAGAGTAGTAACAGGATCGACAACATATCTATGCTCAATTTCTTGTGAAGTAGTGGCAATCGCATGTGCAACCGTTTCTGACCTAGATTTGGCATTTAGTTTTGATAGTAAACATCTTTGTGGTTTTTCTGTATACCGATTTTGACAAGCAAACTTGTGAGGCAAAACATCTTTTTTAACTTTGAGGGGACAACCAACTAGTTTGCACTTCACGTAGTTTTCCATATCGTTTTCGACCTAGAACAAAATACAAACTTATTTAGTCTATAAAAAAAAATAAGGAACCTCGTAATTTGTATTCCATCAATATTTAAAATATCGTATCGTATAAACTATGTAATACATAAAAATAGGACAACCCGAAAAAAAAATTTAAGTGCTCCACTTCATAACCAAACTTCTTCCATTATTTGCGGCCCGCAAAGTATGCAGGTTGAACAGCTCTGCGATGTGTTTAGTTTTTGCTCGATATATCGTAAAAATATAAAAACGTTTGTTAACATATTACATATCTTAACCTTTATATGCATTATAAACATTTTAAAATTTGCTGCAAACATAGGTAGGTATCTAAACTTACGAAGTCACACACAAGACAGGCCATTGACTTAACTACATTACATAGGTAAGTACTTTACCCAAGTTTGGATATTTATTTACACTGAAGTAGTTTTAGTTAAATATGTAGGTATTAGGTATTGTTTCTTCTTGAAATTATGATCATTATGCGTTGAAAGGTTCAATGAATCGTTAGTTACTTAAACACTGCGACTCGAGTAGGTAGGTACATGCCTAATAGAAAACATTTACTAGCAATAACTAAGAGCTTTCATGTGAGGGTTATTACTATTTGAATACTTACATCGAAATGATCCTCACAACAATATGCTACCGTGTTTGGTCCTAAATATGTGCTCTTTTCATAGCATTTGTCAATTTTTTTCTGATGGTATGGTTTCTAGTTCTAGGCACATTAAAAAACAACTTTTCAGGTGTTTTTGTGGCCGTATTTTTACATTGAGGCACAGCACAATATTTAATAGATGGATATAGAGAAGCAAGAAGCAAGCCCGTCGTTCGCGGAGCAAGTAGATCCGCGAACGACGGGCAAATTTGAGTAAATGTTTTGATTTCCTAAGTGCGCGTCGGGTCGCTCGCACGAAGATGGAATTCGTGACGTCATCAACGATGTCTCGGCCCGCGGCTTTGACCGAAAATGTTAACTTTGCGCCTTTATATCTCGGTCAGTTTTGAAGATAGAAAAAAATTAAAAACACAGTTATTCTCGTAAATTTTTTTTGGTGTATAAAACAAAAAATGGTTATCTTCTCCATTGCCTTCCTGTTTATTTAATGTTCTCGAGGCATACGCGATCGGTTTGTCTTTTCCGATAGAGCCTTGCGATAATACTGCGCCGACGGCATAATTACTGGCGTCTGTGGTGACAATACACGATTGAGAAAAATCGGGACATTGGAGTAACGGAGCTGAAGTTAGTTTTTCTTTTAACAAATTAAAAGCTTGGGTTTGTTCTTGTGTCCAATTAAAATATATATTTTTTTAATAATGACGTAAGTTTTGTAATTTTTGAGAAATTATCTATGAATCGGCGGTAGTAACCTACTAGACCTAGAAATGATTTAATTTCCTTAGGATTTTTGGGAATAGGATAGTCGGATACTGCCTTCACCTTGTCGGGGTTAGGTGTGACACCTTTGTCGGTAATTACATGACCTAAATAAGTTACTTCGTTTCGAAGGAATTCGCATTCATCCGGTTGTAGCTTTAAATTGAAGTCTCGAATCCTATCAAAAACAAGACGTAATTTTTCTATATGACTGTGAAGATCGTGGCTGTAAATAATACAGTCATCTAAGTAGACGAAACAGTGGAGACCTTGGAGACCAGAAAGGACGGTATTCGTGATACGTTGGAATGTATTTGGAGCACTTTTTAATCCAAAAGGCATGCGAGTAAATTCAAAATGACCTGAAATGCTATTTATGTTGGTTACTGTAAAACCAGTCTTTTCAGCATCGTTAGGATTGAGAGGAATTTGATGGAAGCCAGAAACTAAATCTAGTGTCGAAAAATATTTGGAATGCCCTAATTGATCTAATAAATCGCAAATTAAAGGAATACGATAAACTTCATTTATGGTCGCATCATTAATGCCGGTTTCTGAGGTACCTTTATCGGCAGTTTATCTATTCGTTAGCGCTATTGGTTCGATAACTTATGAAAATGCGTTTCCGAACATCGCAATGGAAGATAAATTCCGTTTAAGCTAAGTTCAAAAAGAATATCTTATGAATAATACTAGTATAAATGAAGAATTGAAATAAAAAAAACAATTTTAGACTCGATGTCTTCGATGGGTCGAAACAGACCCATCTAGTGGCAAATTATGGAACTTGTTATTGGTTTCATAGTTGTTCAACGGTTGGTTTGGTATTCAGAAAGGCAATGACAGTTAACCGACTGATATCTTATAGATAACTTTATTGAATCAATAGCTAAAGGTAATATAACTGGGAAGTTCAGAAACCGGCCATAAGTCGTCTATAATCTATAACAATGCGCCACTTCTTTTTGCCCGACGCGTCCATTTTCTTAGGCACGAGTCACACTGGGGCGCTCCACGGAGATATTGACGGCTTAATTATATTTTGTTTTAACGTCTTTTTTAATTGTGTATCTACTTCGTCTTTATGTGTTGTTAATTCGTCATAATAGTGGGTTTGGGTTCTTTGTTGACAAATAATGAAGTCCAAAGTTGACAAATGTTCGTTTATTGAACAGAGTTTCAAAAGGTACCTGTCAATATACAATTGAATCAGTATCTAAATTTCACAATTTTAATAAAGAGAAATATTCAAGACTTTATACAAAAGCAATTTATTTGTTTGTTTACAATTATTACATGTTCTGTGAAAGAAATGTATAAACAAAGTTTAGCATGTGGCGACTAATTTTGAGTGCAAAATTACAGCTTAAATTGATACAAAATGAACATACCTTTTGAACGCTTTGATAATATTTGTTTTGTTGAACAAAACTCTTGACAAACAATCGACGGATTGTTGTCCAATACTTTACAATTTTCAGAATTACAATTTGGAGCACGTTTGCCTTTCGCCATCCAGTTTCGCTTTTTTCACTGTTACATGAAGTTATCAAAAGGTAGGCTTGTCGCTTGCCAACTTAATTACACAAAATATGAGAATACATTATTGCCAACTTTGACTCTATATAATACGAAAGTAAAGTGTGAAGTAGGATAGGATCAAAGTTGGGTTAGGTCAGGTCAGCTGTCAATTGATCAATTCTCAACACTCCTTGATCAATTTACAGCGGAGCGTCTCAAAGACTCTTCTGTTGAGTGGCTTGATAAGAATGTCTGCAATCTGGTTGCTTCTCTCGACGTGTTGCAGTGTCACAGTGTTGCCGACGTGTTGCTGGATGTGCTTTCGTGGTATCTCAATGTGTTTCTTTCCTCTGGTCGTCTTTCCTTCGTATGCATTCTGTAACATGTGTATGGCTGACATGTTGTCGACCTTCAGGGTGATCGGCTGATCACTTTCCAGGATACCAAGTTCCAGTGCAATTCGTTTAATTCAGCAAACATTGTCAATCACTGCCACCGCAGCTCTGTACTCTGCTTCTGCAGTTAAAGTCGCTACCAGACGCTGCTTTTGTGAGTACCAGACTACTGGTCCTCCTATCATCACTAACACTTCACTCGTTGACTGTCCTGTCTAAGAGTCTCCTGCGAAGTCTGAATCAGTGTAGGCCACGAGTTCTTTGTCTCCTCCGAAGTGGATTCCTGCTGTCGCTGTCCCTCTCAAGTACTGGAACACACGTTTGACCATCGCCTGATGGCTTTTCAGGGGCTTGTTGCAGAATCGACTGAGGTAGTTCACGGCAAAGCTGATGTCTGGCCGAGTGATTGCAGCTAAGTACAATAAACTTCCTATCGTCTCGCGATAGTTGTTGTTCGCCGGAAGTAGCTCATCGATCTTAAAATCTGCCTTCTTGTTCACCATTCCTTGCTCGATGGGTGTGGATGCCGGGTTGCACTGCTCGAGTTTCATCTTACTCAAGATCTTCTCCGTATACCGAGGCTGATTCACGAAGATACCATCCTGGTCGATCTTGATTTCCATGCCCAAATACGTCAGCTTGTCCTGTGCCTTCTTGCTGAATGTGATCTGAAATTCCTTGTTAATTTCGCCCAGGAGTCTGTATATTTCATCTTCGTTTTTCCCAGCTATCAATCCATCATCCACGAACAGTGAGAGCATAATGTTTTTGTCCTTGTTATAGTATATACACGGGTCGTTATCTGTGTTGATCAGGCCTATCTTCTTTTCAAAGTTTGTGGTAACCCTCTCGTTCCACATCCTTGGAGCTTGCTTGAGCCCGTAAAGACTCTTGTCCAACTTGCAAACTTTCCCTGATCCGTCGTCGAATCCTTCAGGCTGCTTCGTGTAGATGACCTGCTCCAGATTTCCATACAGGAATGCCGTTTTTACGTCGAACGATACCAACTTCATTTTCTCTGACGCTGCGTGACTCAAAAGTAGTCGAATCGATGCATGGCGAGCTACTGGGCTACATCGGCGTAGTCCACTCCTTCCTTCTGTTTAAATCCCCTTGCCAAGAGTCTGGCTTTGAGTCTGCCGTCTGCCTTTTCCCGAAGTACCTAACGACAAGTGATTGGCTTCACTCCTTCTGGACAGTCCACCAGCGTCCAAGTTTTCATTTCCATTAGCGAGTCGTACTCCTCCTGCATCGCTTGTTTCCACTTTTCATCTTTGAGTGCCTCACTCACCGGGATATCTTGAGTTTCACCAATCATGGCTACTTTTGCGCTCTTTCCTCCACGTCTAAAATCAGTTATGCAATCTCTCAGACTCGGTGGTGGTTGCAAAGTTCGACGATCTCGCAAGATTCTCCTTCCTGACTCTTCGGCTGGCTGTCGTGTCCCACTTTCGTTGTCACTTGTCTCCTCAGCACTTTCTCCAGTCCTGTAGTTCTTTTCTTCTTCCTCTGACTCACTGTTGCTTTCTTCTTGCTTTCACTTTGCTTCTCAGGTATGCCCTCTGGTGTCGGTGTCTCAATTTCAGTGCCGTGCCTCAGTCGTATCTTATCCTCGTCGAAGATTACATTATCTGAGCTAACAACTTCTCTCTTTTCTTTCATATAAATCCTGTAGCATGGCGAATCAATGTCATAGCCAACCAGAATTCCCTTTTCTGATTTGCTATCAATCTTGCCTCTCTTCTGTGCATGTGTCAGCACATAACATTCACATCCAAACGGTCGCAGTTTCTCAATCTTCATTTTTCTACCAAATCACAGTTCTGCCGGACTTTTCCCTGGTACGTTGCTGGTTCCTGTCTGATTGATCGTGAAGATCGCATAGTTCATTGCTTCTGCCCACAGTCTCTCGTCCAATTCGTCTACATGTATTGCTGCTCTGGCTGCCTAGACAATCGTTCTCATTTCTCTCTTAATCCTTCCGTTTTGTTCTGGCATGTGTACATTCGTAAATGTGTGAAAAATTCCCAACTTGTCCATTATCTCTTTGGTTTTTGTGTTCTTCAGTTCGGTGCCATTATCAGATCTCAGACTCTTCACTCTCCTCCCCAGTTGATTTTCAATAAAGCTCAGGTAGCTTGCAATCTTCTCGGGGCTCTTCGTCTTCATGAAGTAACAGCTTCGGTAGTGGGTGTAGTCGTCCTTAAACATGAGCCAATACTTGGCTCCTCCCATTGATGGGATGTTCAGTGTCGACATGAACAAGATCTAATGGCTGTTGAGCTGTCTTGGGGTTGTTTGGGTATGAGGATCGATGTTGCTTGCCCTGTGCACACATAATCATTCCAGTCATCAACATATCTTATTCCTTTTCTTTTCAATATGTCCCTCAGATACTTCACATTTTGATGGGCGAGTCATTCGTGCCAAACTTTGATCGACTGGACCATCAAACATTCTTCTCTCCTGAGAATCATCTTGTAAAGACTTCCTCTGCACCTTGCAATTGCCACAATTTCCCTGCCATTTAGACTATAAAATGTCGATTCTTTTCCGTTTGCCTTCTGTACATGTCCCCTGTCCAATATCTAACTTACTGAGAAAAGATGAAAATTGAGATTTGGTACGTAAATCACATCCTCAAGTACCACTGGATACCATTTTTCACCATCAAAAGCCTCCATCTCGATGTTCCCGACTGCAACGCCATCTAGCCTGGTTGAGTCTCCAATCACAATTGGAATTGGCTCGTCCAGCTCCTCAAGCTGCACAAACCATTCTCGATGATACGTCATTTGTTGGCTGGCTCCACTCCACTGTCTTGATACCATGAGGTTGCCCTGTCCTTGGAGATGTCTTTGTCCACTGTCGAGAGTGCCGTGGTCAAAAATGCCACCCTTTTTTGTTTCCCATTTCCTGATTTATTTGCTTCTTCTCGGGATTCACAATCCTTTGAAAAGTGTCCTTTCTTCTTGCAAATGTTGTGTGAGTATTACTTCTTGCAATACTCAATGTATTTCTGACACGGTTTTCCTCTGCGCTCCTTGATCACGTGACCTTTCTTCCCACATTTATAACATGCTAGCGCTGACTTGTCCTGCTTGCTGTTTGACGACTGTCCCTGTTTTTCACGTCTTGCCATGAGAGCGTTGTTAGTGCTGCCCTCTGCATTTGTCGTCATTTCCTTAAGTTGCTCGTCCTCAAGTCTCAGACGTTCGATGAGAGTTTCAATGTTCTTTGTTGGTCCGGTCACGTTGTTCCAGGATGTTCTGAAATGCGCCAATTTTGGCGGTAGCACACTCAATATTCTTGTCATGATCCAACTCTCCCTCATTGGATCATTCTCAGTTGACACTTCTTCAGCCAAGTCCAAAATCTCCATACAATTCTCTACTGCTGACTTGTTTTCATCATACTCAAAGGTAAATAATTTGATTCGGGAAGTTTCCAAAGTGACATCAGTCTTTGAACCATATAAACTAGTTAACTTATCGATCATATCTTTGGCAGTTCTACAATTTGCAATTTTATTCGCAATCTTACTGTTTACATTTAAACCTATCAACGTTTGAGCTTCGACGTCTTTCTTTATCCAAGCTGAAACGTTTGCTTCTGACGCAGCACCAGCTGGTCTGGGCTTTGCACCTGTTACAATTTCGTACAAGTCCTTATTCTTAAGTGCTAGGTTTAATTTAAATCGCCATGAAATGAAATTGACATTTCCCTGACTATCTTCACTTAACATTTCCAATTGAGACTTTACAGTATCCATTTTGCTTTGAATTTTATAATTTAACTGACTTCTGACAATTTTTAAATAAACAAAATGAATTTATAAACTTTCGTGGCGATTTTCTGACTTAAAGCTACTTGTGTGTACGTTGCTCAACGTTGCCTTGCTGTGTGATGGCTGCTCCGGTGTAGCTAATTTGTAGGTTATGTCGGCCGCGCCGGTTCTGACACTCTGGACTGCTTTTCTCGACTTTCCGTCGCTTTCCTGACCTGAATTCCAAAGAAACCCTTTCACAGCTGTCCTGGGCCCATAACATGTTTTTAATTCAGTGGGTTTGGGTTCTTTTTTGACAAATGATGCAGTCCAAAGTTGACAAATGTTCGTTTATTGAACAGAGTTTCAAAAGGTACCTGTCAATATACAATTGAATCAGTATCTAAATTTCACAATTTTAATAAAGAGAAGTATTCAAGACTATACAAAAGCAATTTGTTTGTTTGTTTACAATTATTACATGTTCTGTGAAAGAAATGTATAAACAAAGTTTAGCATGTGGCGACTAATTTTGAGTGCAAAATTACAGCTTAAATTGATACAAAATGAACATACTATTTGAACGCTTTCATAATACTTGTTTTGTTGAATAAAACTCTTGACAAACAATCGACGGATTGTTGTCCAATACTTTACAATTTTCAGAATTACAATTTGGAGCACGTTTGCCTTTCGCCATCCAGTTTCGCTTTTTTCACTGTTACATGAAGTTATCAAAAGGTAGGCTTGTCGCTTGCCAACTTAATTACACAAAATATGAGAATACATTATTGCCAACTTTGACTCTATATAAAACGAAAGTAAAGTGTGAAGTAGGATAGGATCAAAGTTGGGTTAGGTCAGGTCAGCTGTCAATTGATCAATTCTCAACATTATGGCATTCACGAAAACGGTATGATTTAACGTGAATAGGAGGGGTGTTTCCTGTATTAATCGAGTGTTGAATCGCGTTTGTACATGTGAGGTCATCTACAAGATAGAATATGTCTGAGTATTGTGAGCAACAATCTAGCAAGAGTTTCTTCTCCTCAGAGTTTAGATGAGAGTGACGAATTTGTTCGCAGACGCGTTGGACACGATTAGAATAAGTTGTCGAAATTGTATTTATGTTATTACAAGATTCAAAAGATTTGGAATATTCTTTGAAATCGATTGGCGTTAATTTGACTTTGAAATTTTTTATTTTAATTTGCGATTCAGTTGTGTTCAAAACGGAAACGTTAACTCTTTTATTTGCTTTTAAAGTTACTAGGCAGTTCGCTAAATAAACACCATTACAAACGGTTTGATCTAGTATGAGTGCATCCTTAAGGTGACGCAACTCGGATGGGTCATTTGTCACGGAGCATTCGATAACAGTTTCGCTACGCGCCGCTATAATGTATGTAGGTTCCGAAAAGTGGATAGGCACAGATATAGAATTTTTAAAACATAGTGAATAAGTACGATAATTTATATTTACTTTAAAATAACTGAGGAAGTCGCTTCCTATAATTCCGTCATAATCAATATTAATATCGTCGGATGTGACACGAAATTTGTATTTTATGGAAAAATTATCTAAAATAAAATCTAACAGTAATGTTCCTAATGTTTTGTTACAAGATTGAGTGCTGTTTATACCCTTGAGTTTTACAATTTCATTGGAGAGCGTGAAGTTTCCATTTAAACTCGATTTTTTTTTATAATAGAGACACTTGCGCCTGTATCGAGTAATAATCGTAAGGGTTGAACCGAAAAATTCGACCTAAAATAAACATGAGGTAGTGATGTTTTCTTACTTGATGTGTTCATACTATATGTTGGTATTTCACCTTTATTATCAGTTAATTTATTGGTAGGATTAGTATGACTCGAAATATCTTTTCGAGATGTAGGTTTAGTATGAGATAGCATCATTGTAAGACACAGAATTGGTATAAGAATTGGTACAAGAATTGGTATAAGAATTAGTATTAAAATTATTTTTAAAACTCTGATGTTGATTCAGAGATGTCCTGGGATAATTTTCCCGAGGTAATAAATAATTAGAATTATGACTTTGACTTTGTGTCAAAGATGGACTCGGATATTGTTCCCGAGGTGTAGAGTTAGAATAAGAAATAGTATTTTTAAAATTACAAGATTTAGTAAGACTGATTATTATGATTAAACTCGTTATCATTATATATAGGATTGGTATAGGATTTGGTAAAAGAGTTAGTAGAATAGCAATAATTATTTGTGCCTTTGAATGTTTTCGATTTCAGTAGGCACTTTTCCGAAATCGGTGTTAGTTTAAATCTTCGTCACAAATATAGGCTGTCGTGAAGCGACAATTAAAAACTAAATAACCTAACCTAACTACAACAAAACAACCAAAAATAAAATAAATTATTTAAAAATTTGAAAAGATTTACAGTTTCTTTTATAAAAAAAGGTATGAAGGTGATGATGGGCTGTAATGATGATAGTGATTTACAATATTATTAAAAAAAATAACAAAAATAAAGATACTGCAACGAAGTATGCACAGGCTATGCCTATGATAGGTGCGCAGCGCCTGCTCTAGGTACACGCAGAATCTGGAGAAAGCACATGCAGCGTCTGGAGAAGGTACACGCAGCGCTTGGAGTAGGCCCACGCAACGCCCGGAGCAGATACACGCAGCACCCGGAGTAGACACGCAGCGTCTGGAGTAGGTACACGTGGCGCTTGAAGTAGGCAAACACAACGTCCGGAGTAGACACACACAGCGTCCGGAGTAGACACGCAGCGTCTGGAGTAGGAACACACAGCGCTTGAGACAAACACGCTCAGCGGCCGAAGATAGCGCGGGCACTAATAGGTGGAGGCGTAGGCGTGGCTAGGCGACGACTTCAGGAGAAGGCTTGCAAGATCCCGAGGCAGTGCGGATAAAGCCTTTAAGAGGTGCTTCTCGTATCAAAGCTGAAGTGAGGCTCTATCGGCCGATTCTTCGGCTTTTATACTTTTTGACGGATCTGGGATAAGAACGAGAAATTATTTGAAATTATTTAAATTAAAAGCAAATTTTTGTAAATGGCCAAGAAGAAAAGAGTATTTTTGAAGTAAAAACATCAGGCCGGTAACAATATTTGAATACAAATTGCCACGACAACCAGATAAACAACGATGTCAAAACATGTCAAATTTTGGTTTTAAGCTCGTAATACAGAAACGGCAAGATTTAAGTGAAAAATGAGATATTATTTATATAGGAAAAAAGGTAGCGCAAGAGCGCGCACGAAACCCGAAATTGTAGAGTTACGGAGAACTAAATAAAAGATCGAAAAAGGTAGACTCCATTGACACCGATTTAAAAAGTGCTGATAACGTGAAAATACGAAGTGAAAATGATTTGTTATTGTGTTCTTATGAATTAAAAATATTACAGGATCCTATGGAAATAAAGGTGATGCAAAATATCCAGTTTTGAGGTGAATGTAGAAAATCAAAAACAGAATGGAAAAATAAAAATAAAATAGTGTAAAATGATATGTAAGTATGTATGTAAGCATAACACTACATTTTCCCCCCGACCCTGGAAAATTTTTGACTCAGCAAAAATTTTGAGATGTACATTCCAAAATAAACCATAAAAACACAGCTTTGCAGTAACAGACATCACCAGGCAAAATCAGATATACAATCTCTTACATTCATCATCTGCATTCAGGTAAGGGTGGAGTTCATATTCAATGACTACCACTCTAAAAGTGTGTTTTCGAAAGGACATTCAGGCTTATTTAAGGAGTTGTCATCCGCTCCTGCGTGGAAAAAAAAATTCGAAAGGACATCCAGGCTTATTTAAGGAGTTGTCATCCGCTCCTGAGTGAAGATAAAGTTAAAGAAATTAATCTTAAGCAAGCTTTAGTCGCTATGACTTAAGTAAAGATTAAGAACGGCCAGAGCGGTAGGGCTCAAAGCCAGAGATGAGCAACATCACTAAAAGTACATTCAGGCTTATTTAAGGAGTTGTAATCCGCTCCTGAGTGAAGATAAAGATAAAGAAATTAATCAGGTAATAATTATACATATATACAAACACATATACAAATATACAAACACATATACAAATATACAAACATATATACAAATGTAGTGTCATGCAAAACAGTATTAGCTGGTTCCTCACATCTAATCTTCACTTCGTATTTTAAGGAATTCGTACTCAATAACCCTTTTCATTGTTTTAGTTAAGTGCAAATAGAATAAGTAATAAAATAAAATAAAGAATAAGAAATAAAAATTTAATTAAAAATTGTACCTCTTTAAGTTATCTAGAATAAAAATATTAAAGTGATGAATGTAAGTGAAGTGTTATATGTAGGTCTAAATATAATCCAGATAAGTTGAAAAACTAGACGAAGTTTTGTTTTAGAATTTGGAAGATAGTACCTCTTTAAGTTCTCTAGAATAAAAATATTAATGTTATGAATTTAAGTGTTATATGTAGGTCTAAATATAATCCAGATAAGTTGAAAAACTAGATAAAGTTTTGTTTTAGAATTTGGAAGATAGTACCTCTTTAAGTTCTCTAGAATAAAAATATTAAGGTGATGAATGTAAGTGTTATATGTAGGTCTAAATATAATCCAGATAAGTTGAAAAACTAGATGAAGTTTTGTTTTAGAATTTGGAAGATATGATAAGGATGAGTAAATAAAGAGTTAAGAATGAAAGAGAAAGCAATTCAATCAAAAGGAAATGGATAAGGCGTAGCTAAGGTGAAGAAAAGAAGAACTTTTACGTCGGGCGCCAAATTGTCGTGAAGCGACAATTAAAAACTAAATAACCTAACCTAACTACAACAAAACAACCAAAAATAAAATAAATTATTTAAAAATTTGAAAAGATTTACAGTTTCTTTTATAAAAAAAGGTATGAAGGTGATGATGGGCTGTAATGATGATAGTGATTTACAATATTATTAAAAAAAATAACAAAAATAAAGATACTGCAACGAAGTATGCACAGGCTATGCCTATGATAGGTGCGCAGCGCCTGCTCTAGGTACACGCAGAATCTGGAGAAAGCACATGCAGCGTCTGGAGAAGGTACACGCAGCGCTTGGAGTAGGCCCACGCAACGCCCGGAGCAGATACACGCAGCACCCGGAGTAGACACGCAGCGTCTGGAGTAGGTACACGTGGCGCTTGAAGTAGGCAAACACAACGTCCGGAGTAGACACACACAGCGTCCGGAGTAGACACGCAGCGTCTGGAGTAGGAACACGCAGCGCTTGAGACAAACACGCTCAGCGGCCGAAGATAGCGCGGGCACTAATAGGTGGAGGCGTAGGCGTGGCTAGGCGACGACTTCAGGAGAAGGCTTGCAAGATCCCGAGGCAGTGCGGATAAAGCCTTTAAGAGGTGCTTCTCGTATCAAAGCTGAAGTGAGGCTCTATCGGCCGATTCTTCGGCTTTTATACTTTTTGACGGATCTGGGATAAGAACGAGAAATTATTTGAAATTATTTAAATTAAAAGCAAATTTTTGTAAATGGCCAAGAAGAAAAGAGTATTTTTGAAGTAAAAACATCAGGCCGGTAACAATATTTGAATACAAATTGCCACGACAACCAGATAAACAACGATGTCAAAACATGTCAAATTTTGGTTTTAAGCTCGTAATACAGAAACGGCAAGATTTAAGTGAAAAATGAGATATTATTTATATAGGAAAAAAGGTAGCGCAAGAGCGCGCACGAAACCCGAAATTGTAGAGTTACGGAGAACTAAATAAAAGATCGAAAAAGGTAGACTCCATTGACACCGATTTAAAAAGTGCTGATAACGTGAAAATACGAAGTGAAAATGATTTGTTATTGTGTTCTTATGAATTAAAAATATTACAGGATCCTATGGAAATAAAGGTGATGCAAAATATCCAGTTTTGAGGTGAATGTAGAAAATCAAAAACAGAATGGAAAAATAAAAATAAAATAGTGTAAAATGATATGTAAGTATGTATGTAAGCATAACACTACAAGGCATTAGAGGAAGAAGGTTGTGCGTCACATAAATGCATAATATTTCTATTAGGTGCATGCGCACTGGGACTTGGTAACGTATTCGTCGGGCGATTATCTGTTTGCATATTACGACGAAGGTTATGGTTATATTGTCGCTTGCGACATTAGGCATGACGATCTAAAATCGATTAATCGAAAAATCGATTCTTTGGAGTAAAATAATCGATTTTTAGATCGATGCAGAGCACCGCATCAATTCACTGAATCGGTCCAAAAACCTCTCGAATCGGACTGATTCATACGATTCAAGAACTAGCGATAAAATTCCCAAACTGGCTGGGGTAAGACACCGCAGTTTTTTTTTTGTTAGTTATTAGATTGAAACAGCTTTATCGAGAATGTACGTTGCAGTTTGCACTTTTGTTAAAGTATTGTTGTTGTTTTTAGTCTAAAATGTCAAATAAAAATGATACATGGAATCACTTTGTAAAAAAAGGGATTGAGTGGCGTATGTGTGAACTACTCCTAACACAAGCGTTTCTAGCTTACTAGAAGTGGTTAAAAATAATATTAGTAATGTTAATTAATAAGAATACTAATATTTTATTTTAAAAAAATATTAAAGTTCAATTAATGAAAAAATCGCAAATTCTTGAAATTTCACGTTTGAAAATGTCGCGATTAATCGAAAATCGATCCTTTAATCCTCGATTTAATCGATAATCGATTCTAGTATCTTCGATTCAAACCGATTCAGAGATCGATTTTTTAAGAGTGAATCGACATGCCTATGCGACATTCATTTATCATATGTCCCGGTTTTTGACAATAACTACATATTTTAATAGGATTTTTGTTTAAGATGTTATGAGAATTAAAATGAGGGTTATTATCTTGCGGATTAACATAATAAGCTTGATGAGATTGTTTTTTCCTATTATGGTAGCAGCTGGAAGAATCATGACCGAATTTTTGACATATAGAACATTGCTTATATAATTTAGAAGATATTTTGCTTAGAATAAATAGTTTTTCTTCTTCTATGGCATGCGTAATTGCCTCGCTTAAATTTTTCGGGTTTCGGTATCTAACAACATATCCATAATCATAGAATTTAAACCTAATATAAATGTGTTGAGGGCTAAATCCTCCATAGCGGCAATTCTTCCTACTAGCTCGGACTTATTCTCGCAACTGTAATGTATGTCGGATTGTAATCGCGTTAAACAAGATTCAATTCTAAGCGAATATTGCATTACAGTTTCCGGATTTCCATGTCTACAATTTTGGAGTTCAATTAAAAGGTGTGTGGAGTGTTTCTTTTCGCCAAAGGTAGTTTTTAGAAATATTTTTAATTCATCCCAACTATTAAAAGTTTTTAATGCGCACGCGATTTGGGCTTTTCCCTCTAACTGAGATATGATATACCGATATAAAACTGATTGCTGTTCTGAATTCGCGAGTGTTATGGCGTTATCACAATTTGTAAGAAAAGCCGGAAGTGATTCTCTATCACCATTGTAAGGTTTAATAAATTTTATAAGGACGGATAAGGGAATTTTGTCTGACATTTCTACTTCTTCTGGTTTGTCCTTTAAAGTTTTAACCTTATGCATGTGGAATTAGAAAGATTTTGGAGTTAGGCAATACAAAATTTGTAAAATGAGAATATTAGTACACAATAAAAGACAAAAAAATGTAAAGAAATAGAATAAAATTAGAATAAAATTATCGCTAAATTAATGTTACCTTACAATATCACGAACACTACGGTGAACATTGGTTGCTATGCCGGTGTCGTGTTGCGACGACGTGCAGCGGAGTCGCGTTGCCGTGAGACCCAGGGAGTCGTTTGACGGCGGCGTCCACGTAGTTGTGCGGTGGGAGTGCAGCAGCTCAGGGCAGGCTCACACCCTGGTGGTGTAGACTGACAGCCTTGATGAACTTCGGGTTGATAATGATCATTGGTGCTTGGATGATGCAGGCTCACACTCGTGGGGTGGAGACTTACTGTCGATTTTTCTTCAGATTTTCCCAGGATTCGGATGCCACGCTACCGATGTACCAGTAGACCTTATGACATCCCACTTCTGACACCAAACTTGTTAGGAGGGCCGCTCTGAAGGTGTTTTTAAAAAAAACTTTTTAACACCCAATCCCGGAAGTCCTTTTGGTTTATTTCCCCAATATTAAAATAACATACACACTCACGCCTGTCACCCAGAGGGGTAGGCAGAGGCTACGGACTTCCATTTGGCACCTGACTGACCTGACTCTTTTCTTTGAATGAAACTTTTTCTAGGGCGTCCCTTCCCGACTCTGCCGTTTACATCTGCCATATAAATTTGCTTTGTCACTCTTTCCTCATTCATTCTTTCTACATGACCAAACCACCGAAGCATTCCTTTCTTAATCCTGGTCACATCATCTTGCATACCAAATTTATCTCTTATCACGCAATTTCTCACCCTGTCATTCAGATTCAACCCTAGCATATTCCTTAAAGACCGCATTTCTACAGCATTTATTCTACTTTCGTGCTTCTTCTGCCACACCCAGCTTTCACTACCATACATTAAAGTAGGGACTAACACGTGCCTTTTTTGACACATTCTGGTTCTTCATAATAGTGTAGTGCCCCATTCACTCTATTCCCTGCCCTAAAATAATACAAGAAATGTATAAAAACCGCCAACGGCGTGTGCGATATGCACTTAATATGGGTTGGAGCTGCACTGCCTCGATTACCTCAAACTCTAGGCTTTTATAGTAAATATAATAATCGAGTCAGCGCTTTTAACTAACTAGGATTGGACATAACAGAACGAACGCGGAACCAAAGACTACAATATAACGCGGAACATTAACCTTTTGAGCGTCAAAGTCGCCTATACTTGACCAGCACCTGCGGGCCCTGAGCGCCAACGACTTCTATAATTATAAACTCCTACAGTAAAAAAACCCGGCCCACAAAAATATGAAACATAGATATTGCAAAATTATTACTGGTATTTTAATTCTACACTCCTCAAAAAAGAATAATCCAGTAACATGTGAGTATAAAAACAAGTCTAAAGCCACAAGAAAAGAAACATTGAACTAAAAAAAAAAACAGATTTTATCTAAGCAAATACTATGTCCAGCACGCCAAAGTCGTCTATGTGTGACCGCTAGTGTTCTAATGATAATTTTAATTTCTTTTTAATTTTGAAAACTATTCAGAATTAAACGCAACGTGTTATTTTATAAATTATTATTGATATTTGAATAAAACAAAAGATAAGAAAAACATAAAACTATCATCAACCACATAAATAAAAGAAAATTTCATCAAATCAACTTCGCACAATAAATCTAATATCTCAACTCTGGCGCATCCTTAGCGCGTCTTCGATTATCGGTTCATTGGGCGCCGTGGTCAAGGATAGACGACACCCTGATGACGTCATAACCGAATAGAGAAAAGGGAGTGCAGTGCAACGTGAACTATTCCTCAGAACTCATTCGCATTTTGGAAAGCGTCGATGATGATGAGTTTTATTTTAATAATATAAAATTACAAATAATAAATGTTTATTTTTTTCTTAAGGTATGAAGTGCAATTTTTCATTTTGTGTTGTGCGATTTTCTTTCTCAATCTCAAAATCATCTGATAACATCAGCATCATATCAAACCCCCTTTGTCATAAGAGCGTAAGACTTTCTTCCGTGCTTCACTTGGCATACGCCTAAAATATTTAGAGTCGATCTCTGTATGTTTTGGTTGGATCGATTTCGAAATCGATACACAACGTGCGACACGGCTACATCTCTAAGAAAGTTTCAAAAAGGAAGGTCAGCTACGCCGTTATCGTCCAGTCGTGACAGTGACGTCATCACGATGAAGAGTAGTGCTGTGGTTTTCTACTATTATATTATTGTTTGTTTTTTTATTTATGTACAAAGTACATATATAAAAAAAGTGGAAGACAGCACAAGATTAAATAAAACATACCATATTATAGTCATTTATTGCATAAAAAACCAACAAAATCAAGATATTTTGTGTTATCGATATATCAACTCTGCAACACTATTTTTTTCGTAGGTATTTTTGTTTACTTTTCGCTTTGGCGTACAGAACACGGTAATGCGTTTTTGCCGTGCCGCTCATAAGGTTAAGGACGAGTACGCGGCGAGTGAGATAGACAAATCATTGCGTTCTCGACTGTATTTTCATACGCGTAAAATACAAAATGCCACCAAGTAATTCGAAGACTGTTTGAACCCAGGACGTAAAATGGTTTCATCGTCGTAGAACACCAAACGGTCTTTGTAAACGGTTCATCGTCGCAACGCCCACCCCTATTAGTAAGCTGAAGTGGCAATGGGCCGCCCCTATAGCTCGAAGAACCGATAACCGATGGGGAAGAAAGGTTCTCCAGTGGCAGCCTCGTACATGCTCGTACAGGCGAAGCGTAATACGTCCCCCACTACTATGGAGTAACAACCTAGTAAGACATGCTGGAAGTTGATGTGACCGTGCTTTGTGGCATTCCTTGGAGGCCTATGTTCAGCAGTAGACTTGGGAAGGGCTGTGTGTGAAGTGATGATGGAATTATACTAATATGACACATAAATAGAATTTTTATCGATATATTTTGTCACACTGTCTTATCTCTATTATTAGTTCCGTGGATGTCCACTTCTGCTGTTAGCGCCAAAATGGCGCGCAAATAAAATCACCTCATTACGCCACGGTGTATAGCATCCATATAGATCAGTGTATAGGGGATTTTCAACGTTACGATTATTGTCGGAAGTAACTGAATTACTGTATTCAACTCGCTAATGTCCTTAAAATAGATGTAATATTCGCATGTAATGTAAAAAAATATATCCTGACACACGATGATATACTGATTTGGTCTAGAACAACTACTGGCTTGGCCGGTAACATAAATGTCTTTGTTACTCAGCATATGAAACAAAACAGCATTAAAATGTGTCGAGACACTTTTTTATATTAAGTAAAAATAAATAAATAAAATCACATTGAAAAACCAAAGGTTTATTTTTTATTTTGTCTTAATCCTAATTGTATCCGTAGGATTTGATGACGGTTGTGAACGGTGTCGTCGCTTTTGCCACCACCTCACTGGCATCCTTGGTGATTTTCTAGAAGATGAAAAAAATTCTAGCATGAATATTATGTATTTTCTATTGTCATGCCATTTTAATAATTATAATAATCAGAATGAATAATTTTTCATGGCATTCAAATAATGTAGGTAAGTTGATTAACAATCATCATAATATAAATCAGCATTGACTTTATTTTAAATTTAAATCCAATTTTTGGTATGAATATGATATGAAAAGATTTATCATTACCATTGCAAATAAACTGTTACGCGTTTGTAAAATCTATATCAGTTCAAAATGATCAATTTCAATAAGAAATCAGTTTCAGCAGCGGCTTGCCATAAATTTATCGCTAGTCCACACTTTAGGATTTATTAGCGAATGACAAATGAAAAGAAATGCATTCAAGCAATAGGAATTTCTTGAATATGTTCTTTGGTTTACATATTAGCGTAGGTGATTTATTAGTAATTGATTAGGGCGACATTACTACATGCTTTATCTAAGCATAAGACTAGCAAGAAGTTTTTTTTAGATTCTTTTTTCTATGTATTTACGTAAATTAAATAATATTTAATTCTCAAGCCATAATAATTGACAATAACAGTTTTTACGGACAGTGTCCACACAATTGTGAAATCGAATTTTAGTCATTTGGATTTATCTAATGCATGCCTATAACAAGTTATGCTGGTAATATTGCTGTTCTCAGAAGGATAATTTATAGCCAATTTACGAGCTTTTCTAAATTAACATTTATTTGTTCGATAAAAAGAAGTATTGTTGTATTAAATTACAACATTAAAAATATTATTTACCTTTAACTTTCTTTCATAGGAGACTTTGCGAATGGTATTCTGCTTCCTCTTGTCTTCCAACTTGCGGACAACATCACGGTACTTCCATCCAACTTCATGCGATAAGCGGCCAACATGACAGTACTAAAACATAATATATAATTTTGATTATGCCTAAATTAAATAAACATGCTAAAAATAATTAGAAAAATTTATCAGACGTTCTTTTGACCGCAACATTAGTGGTTACTTTCAGTCGCAAATTACCCATTCATAAAACATCATTTTAAAACATGTGGACTGGTTTAGAGACATGAATTTTTTTATTATTTTTATACACAACATGATTAAGTATCATATTAGGAAAAGGTTAGTGTTAAATTCTTTCAGTGAATAAAAACACTGTTTTACAATACCAAGAGAAAAGATTCTACATTTTTGCCTTGGTCAGTTTTCCATTTGAAAAGAAATTGTAATTTTTCATTAAAAATATACAAATTTGATGTCTGACTACTAAACCATTGATAGATATCATTTACTGGTATTACAATACAATTTCTGTACAAGAAAAATCCTGGGTAATTCTTTCTAGAAATGTGTCAGTTTAGATATTCACATTTACATCAATCAAGATTGAGATACTAATATAAGAAAATGCTAGTCGAAGGATTGCTACTATTAATGGTAGTATCCAACAGTTAAATGGAACATTAATGATGCACAGTATATTTTACCTTACGGCCGGGTTTCAAACAAAAAACTCTCAGCGCAGCCGGTACTACGACACGGCGGCGATTGTCATAAGGTCGCGGGCAGCCATCATAAGCTCGCAGCCTTCTGAGTGCATCCTTTCCACGCTCAGTCTTGTGTGGGATCATGCCTAGAATATTTAAAGACATGTTATTAGTTTTAATATTCTTAGAAATTTTTAATTTTAGTATGTTTAAAACAACTTCATAATATTTGTTTTATCATAAACATCAAATAATGTAGGTAAATTTTATAAATAATCATCAGCATTTATTGCAAATTTATGTTTTTTCCCATGTATAAGAAATTCAGATACTACAAAACCATAGAAGTAAAAAGTAAAGAGTTGTAGAGTAAGAGGCAAAACATGTTTGTGGGTGCAGGTGAGTCAGTTTGTTGAGTAGGGAAACCATGTTACCATAACATTATAGAAGTCATTAATAATAATTGTCTTAATATTGCAAACAAAAAATAGTATATAAAAACCAAGGTATTGTTTATTTTATTTCTTTGTACATGATAAAACATGGCTGTAATGTGAATGAGTCAGCTTGATCAGGGGAGGACCATGATCGCACAGAAACCCAGCATCAAATAGTAGCGTAATGCTGCTGTTTCACGTAGTGAGTGAGATAGACCCTTTTTTGTCGTAAACTATTGAAACTAAACTAAACTATTTCAGGGGTTACCAACACATCCATTTTAAAAAACTTTCACATTTGGGTGACAAAATTACCAATTCAATTTGCTTTGAAGTTCTATGACACAAAATATAAGTCTAAGCATTTTAAAAAATGTCAACAAATAAATCAATATCAATTACAAAATCTAAAGCTGAATGCAATAATCTAATATTATTAATAATAAGAAATTACGTAATATATATTATAAATTTGTGCAACATATTTTATTATTATTTATATTATATCTTCTTAGATATTTTTCGGTTATTTTGTTAAATTAGTTAATGGGATGCCATACTTATTTTTTAAACCAGCAAAATTTTGATAGTTAATGTCTTCCACATTTATGTTGATGATGAATCAATTGAAATTCAAGTAGTACAGTAAAGTCCATTCTTAAATATATGTCAATGATTGGAAATGTATGTTTATATTGTACGACTTCCCTGTGGCTGTCTAATCTGTATACAGGGTTATTTTTCAAAGAGCAGTCAAATTTGAAACTTAACCTTTAACTACCAACTTATATGTCTCACAAACTTAATAACTTCTCATTTTGGAATATTTCTAAAATCCCGCCACCTTAGCGTCGCCCTTCCCGATACCTTCCTCCCTCCACGTCACAAGCCATCAGTCGACGCTGCGCCCGCGGCGAGTGCACACATCTCCGTATAGAAGTGATTGACGTCTCACAGACGTAACTACGGTGTTTATGTACTAAATTTCGTACGTCTCTTGGTCGTCACCTCGGTGTTCATGTGTGGTAGCTTATAGTGTCTGATTGACGTCACATCGGCTTTAAAATTATACTTTTAATGCATAATGCCTAAAAGGAGAAACATCACGTCTAGTGAGGGGAAAAAACCTGCAAATGATGACGGTTCAGTTCCCGAGAAGCCTCCGAAACTGCGAAAACAGAATAGGTGTTTAGAAGATAAAGAGATATGTGAAAATCTTCATAAACGAGAGTGACGACAACTGTAGTGATTTTGACGACGATGTAGGCGATCCTGATTTTATTTTAGAGAGCTATCACAACACGGAATCCGAACAATCCGATGAGGATGATGTTGACGTCGCGTATCCCCATGTTAAGGAAGTTAACCACGGAGAAATCAAGCATAATCACGACAATGAAGAACAAGAAAGAGAAGTACGAGCTCATGGAAGCCAGGACATTACAGAACAGATCGAAGAAGAGACAATGGTCAGAGAGAAACAGCATGGCGCAGCAGATACTAGAATCGAAGAGATCAGAGAGGAGCAGTATAGCGAAGTAGAGACGCGAAATGACCAGGGTAGTGAAGATCTTAGAACAGACCAGGAGCCAAATGAAGAATCAACAGGAGAGCTGCCGCGCTACTTTTACGGGCAGAATAGGTATAAATGGGCATCGGCGGAACCATCCCGAATAAGTCGAGTACGCGCGCACAATATTGTCAATGCATCATCTCAAGTAAGTCCAACTGAATTTGAATCTTTCACGGAATTATGGAAACTGATGTTTAGTGATCACATGATTGAAATGATAGTAACTTATACAAATAAGAAACTAGATAGCTATAGGGCTAAGTATAAAAGACGGTAGCAGATCTGAACTAGGTTCAACGAATGAGACAGAAATAAAGGCTTTAATTGGGCTATTGTTTCATACATCAGTATTCCAATCAAATCACGAAAATTCAGACTTTATTTTTGCGACAGATGGCACAGGACGGGATATTTTTCGCTGCGTTTTGTCCAAAAACAGATTTCAGGTCTTGTTAAACTGTTTGCGTTTTGATATTTGATGATACTCAAACAAGATCTGAATGATTAAAAGACGACAAACCTGCCGCTATTTCAGTTATTTCATGAGTTCATCAGTAATTGCCAGAAAAATTACACTTTGGGTCCTTACATTTATATAGATGAAATGCTTGTAGCTTTTAGAGGGCGCTGCAAATTTAGAATATATATGCCAAACAAGCCAAATAAATATGTATTAAAAGTTCTCCTGCTGGTTGACGCCCAAAGTTTTTATATATACAATGCTTACGTATATTATGGCACAGGATCTGATGGCAATGGTCTAAGTGATGCAGAGAAACGCTTTTCAATTCCCACACAATCTGTTCTACATCTTTGTAAAGGGATTGAGGGCTGTAACCGAAATATTTATATATTTATTTATTTATAACAGGAAAACTTACAGCTTTTAATTAATACTATATGCCTATTAAAAGTTTTCACAGATGAGATGAGATTTGATGATAACAACAGATAACTGGTTTACCTCGATAGAACTACTGCAAGCACTGAAAGATTGTGGATTTACTTACTTGGGCACTATGAAGAAAAACAAAAGGGAGATCCCACCAGAATTTCAGCCTCAAAAAGATAAGAGTGGTTGGTTCTTCGTTATACGGATTCACCAAAGACAATACTATTCTGTCTTACGTGCCTAAGCCTAAAAAAGCTGTTTTACTGGTGTCGTCTATGCACATATCAAAGATACTGATTCTGCAACTAATAAGCCTATTATGATAATTGAATATAACAAGACAAAAGGACAGGTTACAGGTTGATAGATATGAGCAGTGTTAATACTTATGTATTGTACAACAAATGCACAAACAAGGGCGACATCAGTCGTTTTACTCCTGCTGGCACGTGAACTAGTCCTCCCGGAAATGAAATTACGCGTCTACAAAGATAGGATCCCACGAGAATTGCGGCTAAGTATCGAGCGAGTTATTCGACCCGCCAATATGCACGAGCCTCCACCACCAAAAACTTATCGGAATCCAAATTTTTACAGGCCAATTTGGCCTTCTCTTCCAAGTGACCACGAAACTGCACGTCACTCGATATGTCAACGCTGAGGATTCCGATACTGGCTGAGGCAACAAGGGGAGTGCCTTGAAACTGAGGAGATACGACAAAGGGGTTATTTTTAGCGGTTAATGCGCAAACTTGTGTCTTCTGGGGGGTAAACTGGACTAGATTTAGTCGCCCCCAATCCGATACTCTGTTCAGCAAAGACTCTACTTCAGACACAAGTTTGTCCTGGCACTCGGAGACGTTTTCCCGAGAAATATTGGCTCGGCCGGTGTAAAGAGCATCACCAGTGCTGTCATCTGCATAGCAATGAATGTTACGGGTTTGCAACATATCATTGATATGCAGAAGAAACAGCGTTGGCGATAGCATGCAGCCTTGTGGAACACCAGCATTAATAGGCTTGCAAACACAGCCACCTCTGATTTTTCAATTATTTCAATGGCAAGTATGGGCAAAAGCAAAGTGTTACAAACAATAATATTATCTAAAAACTTACAAAATATGAAAACCATCAGTATTTGTAAGTTGTGATTGTTCTCATGTCAACTTCATTACAATCTGACTGCATAAAGTCTAACTTCATTACAAAAACATTACATCAAGCGTATTTCAATAAGGAACAATAATTGTTGATAACAATATCTTTTGTCTCCAAAATCCAACAACTTAGTCAAACACTTACCCCTTACAGTTTTCCAGAGAATCTTGGATGGGGCTCTGAAGTGGAATGGTCCACGAGCAGGGTTAACATTGCACCGCTTACGCAGGAATGACATAAACTTCAACTTGTTCCTAATACAATGATAGATATATTATAAAACAAATTAAACCACAAAACCAAATGATAAAGTAATGTTTAAAAATCAGACTTTTAATCTAACAACATGTGAACATTCAGTCGCAAATTACCCAAGATAATAACATCATTAAGACACTGTACCTCATAAATCATTAGAACTAAAGTAAAAAGTAATTACCAACCTGAAAAAGTTGCCCGAGATGTTAAGTTGTTCACATCGAACAACAACCACTTTGTTTCCTTCCAACAAGACCTTAGCAATAACTGCAGCCAAACGACCAAGCAGATGGCCGCGGCCATCGATGACAACGGCCTAAAACATTGAAGGTGTTAAATATAATATTTAATATTGACTTATCGCTATATCAGATGCTTGATTAATCTCATAACCTCAAACAGAAAAAAATACCATGGCTAACGATTAAAGAACGTGCACTTATCATTTTCGGAACTTAACCAATATGCAACTGGCTAAATTATAATCAAATTTATTAACTTTCACTTACATTTATATATAGGAACTATATAATGAAAAGTAAGCACGTGTATTAAAATGCTGGTGTGATATTAAAAACATTTTGTAGGTACGTAAATTTTTCTAAACACAAATAACAATTTAATTATAAATTTATTTTTAAGCACATAAACTAGAAGTATGTTAAATAAACGCACAAAATAATTATTTTCTCTCACCTTATTACTAAAGCCCGTCATTTTCACGACAACAAAACGGAAAAGAATAACTTTTTAAATTAACATGGCTACCGGATATTCAAACAGATTATAAAGATATGTTCAGAAATAAACGAAGTAATACTTGCTGTGGACTTTAGCAGAGGCATCATAGAAATAAGAACTATATTTGTATTTTAGCATTAAAATTAATACTAATATAATACTAAAATACAAATAAAAGCATTGTTATGAATCTAAATACTTTTAAATATTGAAAATAGGACAATTTTTAAATACCAACTCAAAAACGGGGTCAATGGTATTATGATTATTATTACGATTTGATGATAATGAAGTGTTATAAATCTTTGCACACCTAGTGGACTCAACTTATATTCTATAATATAAAGTATGCAAATATTATGCATGTAATTAGAAATCTACTGAAATATTTAACGTTGAGGTATGTTATTCCTTTTTTATTTTGGAGCGTCATGAATTGTAGAAAGTTAACTTGGCTATGCCTAGTGGGATTAAGGGCACACCATGAATAATCTATAAAAAAAAGGTTGTCTGTAAAGTCGGTTTACGGACGATAGTTTAACGTGACAACATCATAACCAAACATTGATGAAATGATTGCATAATGCATACTTATTCATGCGGCGCAAGCCGAACGCTCAAGCCGATCGTGCCTTTCGCTCGTTCGTGCCGCGCTTTCATTCTAATTGTGCTCGGAGCGTCAAAAAATATCAAAGCAAGCAAGGGCGGACTTAACTAATATAAGAAATTAAAATAAAGGAATTTGGTTGTCAATAACGTAACATCTATTGAACATATAATATAATATATCTATCATTTTATTAGGAATTGTCCCCATACAAAATATTTCGATTACCCCAGATGTCCAAATCAGTTTCTCCTAATATTCTAAATAAAATTAATTCAAAATTACCGATTTTGGATAGTTAGCCCACATAAATAACTAATTATTCAGTTTTTATTAACTTTTGACCGTGTACCATAATCGGTACACGGACTTATCGAGTCAAAGTAGCGTGTAAACTTAGCGCGTACTTGCAATGAGCTGGATAAGATAATTTCTCGCATGCCGCGCATGATAGTTTTATTGAGTTTTCTTTATCACGAAAAACAGGGGGTACTTACAACTTCCCATGGCTGCTCTTTAAATGTAACTTCCAGAATGTAGCTTATTTCAAGTTTCAGTGTCTTAGGTATACAGTCAATACTCATTTAATTTCACTTTTCATTGAAATTCTAATTGTAAATTGCTGAGTTATAACTTATAATTTCAGCATCGAAAAAGAGGCACAGGCTATTTGTTATTGATTTTGTTACTTGTTCAGGACCACACAGTATACGTACATTATAATATAGACGCATCAAACATAGGGTGCGTAGTTGTTCTTTCAGCCATCTAGTATTATCAATACCCTGATAGAATAAATTTGAAAGAAACACCTTCATCATCAAAGATGCTCAAAACGGTTTTATTGCAGTAGATTGTGGCTCTGCTTAGGCTGAAGCATTGCTTTAGGTGAACAGAGTGTCTATAGGCACTCTGTACACCACCACCCTACCTTTTGGCAAAGATTGCCCTGTACTTTTTGGTTTTCCAGTTTGGAAACTTAATTATTTTGCTTAAGTGATCTGAGCTTGCACCTTAGAGTAATTATTAACACAGCGGGAATCCTAAAATAAGAATTAAATTAATTTTACTTGAAGTCTTTACGCCATAAAGTTAATTAAAAACTGACGTTAGAATAGATTACCAATTTAAAAGAGAAAGAGCATAGTGTACGCCTATGTTAGAGCGAGAAAGATACGCGAAACCATTCAAGTACACTCTATCAACCGAGCGTCATTCGTGAACAAAACAAAACACGCCTGTATTTGCAAAGTTTCAGTTTTCAAGAAAAAGTTAGTATATATAGATGTTATTGTTAATGTTAGTATATATAGAAATAGATGTAATTCATTACAACTAGGTACCTAATTATAACTCACATCTGAAAGAAAGCCCTATAAATGTTCAAATCGTAGGTGCGATTGAAATGTTTTGCTGTCTAAATGTTTTGTGTTTTGAGCAGGTATAAATGACTTCTACATAAATGGATAGAAAAAATTATCACATTTTATATCACTAATGTGATGAATGATAATCACAAATACGTGAAAGCCTGCTAATTCTAACCTCATTTTTGTAGAGACTAGAGATTGAAATTATCGATAACACCTTATCGAAATGTCCCTTACTGGCAAAAGATATGCTTTGCACACAGCCTTATCCAACTTAGTAATATTTTTTTTAAATTTAAGGATCTGAAGCTAAATATTTTTTATTATAATGAGATTACAGATGCATTGCCGGCCTTTAAAAAAATAATAGGCTCATTTCTTGAAGGGATGTTATTTAAAGGGTTGGCATAGTATTGTAGCGCGCATAAGTTGACGTCTGGTACCTGGCAATAGCGCTATCTGGTGTCGGGGAACAGAGCGAGGAGGGCTTTCTAGAAAATGAAATTCCTGAACTTTCCACCAACAGCGCCATCTAGTATCGAATGGAAGAACTAAGCCTTCTGGAAAGCCCCACACTCGAACTTTCTGCACCTGGGGGCCGGTATTTGCTGAAATATTCTGGATGTATCGATCAAAAAGGCGTATATAAAGGCGTTGAAGCCCGCCGCCGGGGTAGTATTGATTTGGCGATACGAACGAAGGTTTCGGAGTGAAATAAAGTGAACTAAAGTGTTAAGTGTGAATAATTATTAGTGTGATTCAAGTTTTAATTGGTGTTCAGTAATTAGTGTCAATTTTGGTAATTCAATCGGCAGTTTTTATTGTCACGAACCCTAAGCTAGTAACAAATTGGTGTCAGAAGCGGGATAAAATCATGCTGATTTCACCTAAGGAGGAAACGGAGGGTGTCCGTACGCGAAGTCAACGCCAGCAGGAGACGGACCAGAGACGGTTTGGTGGTACAACACCGCAGACGTCGGAGGGCCAGCCACCGACCACGGAGGCCGATCCGTCAGTAGCTCCTGCATCTTCAGCACCTGACTTAGGTGCTCTGATGGTGATGATGCAGGAGCAGGCCCGTCGGTTGGAAGAGCAGCTGCAGTGTGGACGAGAGGAACAGGCCCGTCTGTTGAAAGAGCAGCAGGAGGAACAGGCCCGCCGACAAGAGGAACAGCCCCGCCGACAGGAGGAACAGGTCCGGCGGCCGGAAAAGTAGCTGCAGCGCGGACAGGAGGAACAGGCCCGTCGGTTAGAAGATCAGCAGGCGGAACAGGCTCGTCGGTCTGAAGAGCAGATGCTCCTCATGAAGGACATTCACGATACCTTCGGGAAAGAGATAAGGGAGGTGAAGGATAAGGTTGCTCAACATGACAACCGCCTGTCGGAAGCTGAAACCCGAATCGACCAAGTGAACAATCGGATTGACAACGTGGTGGCTGACGTGAAGAAAGCGTTGGACGACCTCAAACTGGGGGATGGAATTACAGTCCCCTTAGTAGCTACAATACCTTCGCTACGTGGGTTTAAAATGCCGCCGTTCGACCGGACTTCTTCCTGGTCAGCCTACAAAATCCAGTTCGAGGCTGTCATGGAGGCGAACGGCTGGAATAAAAGCCAGGCCATGACTGCACTCACCCTAGGCCTGCGCGACCAAGCCTTAACTGTGTTGGAAGCTCTCGATAAGAAAGTGACTTACGAGCAGCTCCTTGAGGCATTGGAGCCGAGTTATGGCGACGCTCACCTGGAACACGTCTTTCGTGCGCAGCTTAAAGATCGCGTGCAGCGCATCAACGAAAACCTGCAGCAGTGGGCTCTTGAGGTGCAGAAGCTGGTGCGAAAAGGATACCAGTCTGTACCTGCGCTCATTGAAGGGAACCCGGTGCAGACATTCATCAACGGCATCCGCGACCTTGAAGTCAGAGCTGTTGTAAGGCTCGGGCACCACGAGACGCTTAAGGACGCCGTGGCCCATGCACTGGATGTGGAGGCCGTGCGGCAGGATCATCGTTTCCATCGCGTCAGGGAGGTTGCAGCAGCTACAGTTTGCGACCGCAATAAAGGATACAGCCCTAGGTGCTATGGCTGTGGAGAAAGGGGCCATCTTCAATCCAGCTGCCCTAAGCGAACTGTAGAAAGAGAAGGTGATCAATCTCAAGGGAGTACTGCGGCTAACGGCATGGCTCAGCAGCGGCAGGATCATCGTTCTCCTCACGTTGGGGAGGTTGCAGCACCTACAGTTCGCGAACACAGTAAAAGTTACAGCCCAAGGTTCTACGGATGTGGAGAAAGGGGCCATCTTCGACCCAGCTGCCCTAAGCGATCTGTAAAAAGGGAAGGTGCTCGATCTCGAAAGGGTAGTGAGGTTTACAGCACCGCCCAGCAGCAGCAGGAATACGACTTTACTATCGGACACTGCAGCACGAAATGGCGTGGCAACACAGAAGCATTGTCAAGAAGACCTTATCCTGATGATTGCGAGAACAGTACTAGGCATGAGGATAAGGAAGTGGTATCCGTGAGGATTCTCAGGACAAAACACCTCAGCAACGAGTGGAAGGACAGCTTACAACATGCGCAGCAGGAAGATCCGCACATCAAGCCGATTCTGGAATGGATGAAGGCCAGTGCTCCCAAGCCCAAGTGGAGCGACGTCTCAGCGATGAGTTCGACCACTAAAAGCTATTGGGCCCAATGGGACAGCTTGCTGCTTCAGGGTGAAGTTCTGTGCCATAAATGGGAAAATGGTCGAAGAGACAGCTGTCGTTTGCAAATGGTTGTCCCTAAAGCTAAAGTGCCGGATGTTCTACAGCTTTATAATAATGGTTGTTCAGGAGTCCATCTGGGAGTTAAACGAACTGTACTGAAGATCCGAGAACGGTTTTACCGGATCCATTATCGTGACGATGCCGAGGATTGGTGTCGCAAATGTACAAGTTGTGCTGCTGTGAAAGGACCTCAGACTCGTAGTAGAGCTGCATTGAAATTGTACAATGTTGGTGCACCATGGAAAAGGACACTTCTTGACGTTGCGGAGCCATTTCAGAAAGGTGCAAGAGGGACTCCTAAGATCGTCCCTGTGGATCGCCTGGCGCGTTTTTATGGGGCCGATAATGCTCGGGACGAGCATGTCTTAGGAGGGGCAGTGTTGCGCGCCTAACTTGACGTCTGATACCTGGCACTAGCGCCATCTAGTGTCGGGTAACAGAGCTAGGAGGGCTTTCTAGAAAATGACATTCCTGAACTTTCCACCAACAGCGTCATCTAGTATCGAATGGAAGAACTAAACGAAAGCCCCACACTCAAACTTTTTGCACCTGGTCGTTCGGCGGCCGGTATTTGCTGGAATATTCTGGATGTATCGGGGAAAAGGGTGTATATAAAGGCGTTTAAGCCCGCCACCGGGGCAGTATTGAATTTGCGATACGAGCGATGCTTTCGGAGTGAAATAAAGAGAACTAAAGTGTTAAGTGTGAATAATTATTAGAGCAATTTAAGTTTTAATTGGTGTTCAGTAATTAAAGTGTCCATTTTGGTAATTCAATCGGCAGTTTTTACTGTCACGAACCCTATGCTCGTAACAGTATTCATGTTTTAGTCAATAGAGAAATGTAATCTAGCAGCTTAAATAGATAATTGGTCAGCAAACCATGGTAAGAAAACATTAATTAATCAATCTACAATTTGTGACATTCTGGACGGCTGTAAAATTTTTAGTACAGCAAATTCAATACTTTTAATATTATATTTAATATTATTGTAATGTATGCAGCTTAAGTGTGGTCCAAGGGACGCCACCACCGCACCTTGAACCTACTATCAAAAATTAGCATAGTCAACAATACAACAGGAACTGCAGATCCAATTTCAATGTCGAATTTGCTGATCAAGTAAGTATTTTGGGGATGGGCTTTTTATTACGAAAAGTAATATTATTGTAAGCTGCCTATTTATGATTAAATTACTGAACATTATCAAGATTATTTGCGAAACAAGAATTTGCGAATGTTTTTTTATTGCAAACAGAATCTTTGAATGCTAACCAAATTATTTAAATGCTGTTTTTTTTTTCGTGGCCAAACCCAACTTTCATTAAGGCTTAACATTTAATTACTTCTCTTTCTGGAAGATCCTCGTATCGGTCGTCTTAATATACTTTTAATAGAATTACATTTCATAAATGGTTTTTAGTCTAGGTTCAGTTGGATACCTGATAATTAATAAACATTTGATAATTATCTGTTGTCGGCGACTTTGGTTGTTAAAAGATATGGGTAGGAAAGAACATCGATAAGTATTATAGACAAGGAACTCGAAAACCCTATTGAATTTTACTGTTTATAAAAACTCAGTAATATAAAGCCAAACATGTTGGTAATAATGATATTAAGATTAGTAATAAATTTTTAAGTACCTATTTTATCAAATAGTTTATAATTTGCTTCATATTAGCTGTAAATTCACTTATTTGTGGAATGTGCTTGGGATATATAATAAATAAAATTAAAGTAGTACAACCAGCGATACAACTGCAAGACTTCAAGATACCATAAGTTCATACTGCATAGATCGGAACACATTCAATTGTGGTAACGAGTTTTACACAAACTAATAAGAGTACCATTATGTACACTATCATTATTCATCATCATCATCATTACAGCCCTTCACAAGTCCACTGCTGAACATAGGTCTCCCCCAAGTAATGCCACAAAGCACGGTCCTGAGCCACCTGCATCCATCGACTTCCTGCATATCTTACCAGGTCGTCACTTTATCTAGTGGGGGGTCGCCCTACACTACGCCTACCGCTACGAGGCTGCCACTCGAGAACCTTCCTTCCCCATCGGTTATCGGTTCTTCGAGCTATATGGCCGGCCCATTGCCACTTCAGCTTACTAATCCGTTGGGCTATGTCGGTCACTCTGGTTTTACTGCGGATATCCTCATTTCTCAGTCTATCACGCAGAGAAACTCCGAGCATAGCCCTCTCCATAGCTCGCTGAGCGAGTTTGAGCGGCCTCATACGGCCAGCAGTGAAGGACCACGTCTCAGATCCGTAAGTCACATGGCAACACGCACTGGTTGTACAATCTAGTTTTTAGAGATTGAGGTATACCTGACGAGAAGATATGTCGTAATTTCCCGAACGCTGCCCAGCAGAGTTGAATCCGTCGGTCTCGGTTGAAGTTGGACTTACCTAGTCGGACTATTTGTCCCAGGTAAACGTACTCGTCAACAACTTCAAGCATAGTGCTCCCAACAACTACCGGCATAGGTGTGACATGGACATTAAACATGATCTTTGTTTTGTCCATGTTCATCTTAAGACCTATCCGTTGGGAGACACCATTGAGGTCATTGAGCATAGTGCTTAGGTCCTCCAGCGATTCTGCCATAAGGACTATATCGTCGCAAATCGAAGGTGAGTGATGTACTCGCCATTGATGTTAATACCGTATCCTTTCCAGTCCAGTAGCTTGAAAACGTCTTCCAATGCAGCGGTGAAGAGTTTCGGGATATAACGTCACCCTGTCTTACACCTCTCTGCAGTTGGATAGGTTTTGAACTCTGGTTCTGTACTCGGATAAACATCGTAGCCCTACTGTACAAACACTTCAGCACTTCGATATACCGACAGTCAACTTGGCACCGCTGAAGGGACTGTAGCACCGCCCAAATTTCGACGGAATCAAAGGCTTTCTCATAGTTCACATACGCTAGGCAAAGGGGCAGATTGTACTCTTCGGACTTCTGTACAATGTGCCGCAGGGTATGTATTCACTCACCTGATACGCGCGCCGAGCGCTGCGAGACGTTACTTGATACGGCACTCGAGCCGTGGCCGCGCCGTTTGTCAAGTGTTCCACTTTATTGGTTTTTGTGACCTTTCCGTGTATAAATACCCCACATATTGTATATTGTTGGATTTGTGGATAAATTATCTACAACATGATATTACCTTCAATAAAAAATATTGTATTTTAATCAAATAGTATGCAAGTGAATGTGAAAAAAGGTTTATTTCGGACTTACCTAACGAATAAAAAACGAATTAAACAACTTATAGATTTTCTTTTGCATTTTATTTAACCTCTTATTATATAGTAATACAAATATTTAAAAATATTTACATCTTTTTATAGTGAAATGTCAAGAAAAACAACAATTTCCGCATACAGATATTTTTGGCCGCGTAAAAACATCTCTAAAATAGCTCAACTTTGTACCTTGATTTTGTTTAACTTACAGCATTAAATCTAAGTAACGTATATATTTTTGGAAATTTTATTTCATGCTTAAAGGAATAGGTTAACAATTAGGACACAACACTGCGATTATATCATACAGTAGGTAAAATCTCAAACCCTTCGCTTTGGCGGTGGGAAGAACGACCTTTAAAACTACGCTCTTAAGAAATAAACAAAGCCAAAACACGAAACAATGAACGTTTATTCTAAGAGTACATGAGATGAGCTTTCTATAACACACAAAGAAACACTGAACACTATTATAAAAAAAAGTTACAAGCTTTTACATATACAAAATTTATGGGCCATTCCGCCCATTTGGCGGCGAAGTACGGCGTGATTAATATGGATACGCCTATGCATGGTCTAGAATGTAGTTTTTTTTTTTGCGACAAAACATTATGTTATTGGTTATGATGATTACATGGGTTAAGGTATTTACCTTAAAAATAAAATTAGTATACACAATGAGTTTTTTAACCAACTTCCAAAAAGGGTGGTTAGCAATTTTTTTAATCATAAACTAGGTAATCGTGAATACAAAGAATATTAATTCAAAAGTAAGGTAATCGTTAATACAAATAATATTAATACAAAAGGTAAGACCTACCTAACCTACACATTTTGTTCTTAACCGATTTAAAACAAATGGGTTAACAACATTTTTTATGTAAATTAGGTAACAGTGAATACAAAGAATATGAATATAAAAGGTAAGATCTACCTAACCTACACATTTTGTTTTTAACCGATTTAAAAAAAATAGGCTAACATTATTTTTTTTAATAAATTAGTTAATAGTGAATGCAAAGAATATGAATACAAAGGGTAAGGCATACCTAACAATCACATTTCAAAAAAAAAAAATGGTTTAGCAACAATTTTATTCACATAAATTAGGTAATAGTGAATACAAAGAATATGAATACAAAAGGCAGGGAACCTACCTATTTAATCCACATCCACCATCCACAGAACACACTATTACATAGCAAAGTGACTTAAGTCAGTGAGGTGTGTACCTACAAACCTAGCCTTACTTGAAATTCAGCAAACCAGCGATAAATTGTGGTTTTGGATGGGGCAGCAGCAAGATATAAATATATGTGCCTATTTAACATAGTCAACTGGCGAGGGGCCTGCGACGCAGACGCCGAGAGTCCAGGTGTCCGCAAGTGTGCAAAGGTCGCGTTAGATCTGTGAAAAGTTGACATGTAATATACAGCTTAACAGCAGCAAAAAAAACTTGCTCAGCCAACGACGGCGCAGGCTGGTTGGGAACCCAACGCCGTGGCACTTTTTTTTGGTGCATGGGTTTCTCGAGTGGGCTCCCAACACGTACCGTCGTGGAGTTTGGATCCGTCGTAATGATGTCCCCGACATATAACGGCGATCTATTAAAACAGTATATTACAAAATCAGCTGCAGCTGCATAAACATAAATATGTACTTATTAAAAATAAACACACACCTTTCAATTTCATGCACTCGCCCTCGAACACCTCTTGTTCGTGGTCCACGTCCCTCCCCCCGTTGTTGACCACGTCCTACCCCTCTATTCACACCGCGTCCACTCCCACGTCTACCTCCTCGACCAACCACCGCTTTACCACCTCTTGTTCTTAAGCCATGCAAAGAAAAGAAAGAAAAGGAGCTTAAATAAATAAAATAAAAAAAGTTTTAACAACACACGACACAAAAAAACACAAGAAAGTCAAAAAATGAAATGTCTTTTTTCCACAAAAGAGAAGTACTAAAAGGTTATTTACACGGGTCAGGGTTTTTTTTTTATTTATATATTTTATTTTTATTTCATTATATTAAAATTACACCCAAATAAAAAAGCCTCATTGAAATCGCTTGATACATTTATGCACTACGAATGTAAGTACAGACAGACAGAGACATTTTCTTGCCGCCATTTTGTTTTTTTTTTATTGCACCTAAATTTGCCCAGGTTGTACATTATTTTACACCCCTCTTTTTGCGGTTAAAACAATAAAAACCAATTCAAAATAAACATTATTTTACGGTAGCGCAGTCTTATCCATACTGTGTTACTAAATAAAAATCCGCCATTTTGCAGTACAACGACACTGCTTGATACCGGCCAGTCCCTGCAGTACATTTGCCGTAAAACATTCATATTAAAATGAATTTAAGGAGTTCTGCACATAACTACTGTTTGTTTATGTAATTATTCACTCAAAACAACAAAAACATTTCCAACAAATCAAGAATTATTGTGTAAAATATAAATAAATATGTCGGCGTACCGGCGAATTGATGGTAGTAATCAAAGAAAATATGTGTTTACCCTAAATTACAGGCACGAATCTGAATAACTTTGAGTTAAAACGAAAAATCACTTACCTTGGCATGATGTTAACGTAATTTAAGAAGACACACTATCACAATATCACAAAAAAATAATTCGGAAGCACTTCACGCACACCACGAAATTACGTCCTCGAAAAGATTAGACAAACATATTTTTTTTCTTAAAGGAAGTCTGTTCTCACTGACTTAAATGAATAAGCACAAACTATAGAGCCATACTGCCCTGCTCACACGATCAAAAACATCAACTGGTTTAAGAAAACAGACTTGAATTCGGAGCTTGCGACACGGTCATAATATGACCGGTATCAAGTAAGGGCTTACATTTTGCGGTCATATTATGACCGATATCAGGTATGTGGTCTATGGCACTGAAGCCTTTTCGGAAACCGGCTTGTTCGGGAGGCTGAAAGTCGTCGAGTTTGCGTGCGAGATGATTCATAATGACTCTCGAAAACAGCACGTAGACAAGGCTCCGAATAGAAATCGGTCAGTAGTTCTTCGAGAGAACACTGTCGCCTTTCTTAAAGAACAAGACCACCGCACTTCTGCTCCACGCCTCCGGAGTATTGCCACAATGGAGGACGGAATTGAAGAGCTTCTGAAGAACTACAAGTACCGGTGTTCCAACCGCTTTCAGAAGCTCCGCTGTAATTCCATCCTCGCCTGGGACCCTGCCGTTTTTAAGGTGCTGGAGAGCCATTCTAATCTCGCTCAGACTGACGTTCGAGATATCATCGGAATAGTGTCGGATAAGACTTGCTCTTGGATTGTTACTCATACTTGCGTGTGGCTTTAACGATGATGTGTACTGCTACCCATAGAACCTCTCAATCTCACTCAAAATCTCAGGTGTCTCGGAAACGATGCTGCCACACTCAGTCTTCAGCTTTGACAGTTGGCTCTTTCTGGAAGACAGATCTCTGGCAAAGACTTTGAAGCCCTGGTTCCGCTCGATCGCTTCTTTAATACGAGCAGTATTAAAGTTGCGTAAGTCTCGCCGCATACATTTGGAGATCTGTCTGTTCAGTTGCCTGTATGCTGTCAAATCTGTTGACGATTGCAGCCTCATCTCCCGTCTATCAGCCATGAGATTAAGAGTGTGATCGGAGAATTTTTGTGATCTTCTGCGGCGGGTCTTGCAGAACTTAGCTCCGACCGCATGGACAGTTTCCACGAGCTTGTCATTCATATCGTCCACTGCATTGCAATCTTCTAGGCACTGAAGGCGGTTACGTAACTCGAGCTGAAAGGTTTCGGGATTCTGGATTAGAGCACGAGGGGGACGGAGCGTTGACTTCATTAGACGAGACTTCACCAACTTAACGTTTAGGTTCAGTGTGCCTCTAACCATTCGGTGATCGCTGCCAGTTTTCATCCTTGCGATCACTGAGACATCACTAAACAGTTGGCGTCTGGTCGTCATCATTATTATCAAAAACAATTCCTATTACGTAACTTAAATTATTCACAATCAAACCACATAAAATACTAACATTTTTTGTTAGTCCAGCGTACTTGTATATATAGAGATCAATGTAATCATTCCATCGCCAGTCTGTACTATACCCAAAGATTTTATATAATTTATAAATAATGGTTTATTTAACTTGACTATACCATATTTATGGTTTACACACACTGTCCCATTGACGGTGTTTTGGCGGAAACTTGGTCGTTGACGGATTGTTACTCCTGTTTCATCGCTTAAATAATGGTTTGAAGTGGATTTAGATTCGTAAAAGTGACGCGATTTATTGAATTAAGTATCTGCGCGTGTAAACTATTAGAGAAAACGACGAAACAAGTGCTTCAATTATAATATAAACCTCAAGTTATTTTGATCGCTTAGGCGCTTTACGAACTATCGTCATCAAGTTTCCGCTGGGTTGAGTTGTCGTCAAAATCTCCCAAAAACTTCACAAAGTGGCGCATCAGCATATTGTGAAGACAAAATCTATAAAAATGAACACCTGAAAGAAATGATAGGTTCAGAAGGGCTAGAAGCCGGAGCCGTAAAGCCAGTTAAATTAAAAAAAAATGTTACATTCAATTACTCTTAATGGGTGCGTTTGGCAGAAAAAAGCGCTAGCAAGCGCTTACAAGCGCTAAAATAGTTTTCGGCCAGGACACGATTGCTACTTCAGTAGCGCTGACACAATCCGCCATTTTGCTTATTTAATTTGTTTGTTTTGAAGTAGAAATTATAAGTTGTTTTGTGCAATATTAGTTTTAAGTAATATAATGACATTAATAGACATATACATGTTATTAAAAATTCATGATTGTTAAGTTTTTAATATGAATACTTTACAAACATATATTTAAATTAGGTTAGATTCCCCCGGTTAAAACTAACATCGTGTCCTGGAGGAAAATAGCTACTTACGATTTGACAGCGCTTACCGCTTACGATCGCTATTTTGCTTACAAGCGCTTTGCTAGCGCTTTTTTCTGCCAAACGCACCCATTGACAAATGACAATGTCAAATGATAAATGTCATTATAGAAATTGACGGAAATCTAAATTCTAAACCTAAAACTTATTTTACCGTTACTGTGTTTACCGTATTTTACATTTGGAATTCGGAAGTTTATGATTTGCGTTTTGTTCTCTTAGTAGCTACTAAAACTACCATATGCGCAGTAATCTATGTATATGCGTAATGCATTGCGTTTAAAAATAATTATACATCATATTTATAGTATAATTCAAAAATTTGTACTTACCGGCTACGTCAGATTTCTGGCAGTCTTATTTATAATGATATAATATAGGTGCAACAAGTACAAGGGATATACTACTCTTTAGTAACACCTCTCATTAGAGAATAAATTCCTTGAGTACTAGTCAAAGAAAATTATAGATGTTATTTATAAAAAATTAAAAATTAAGAAAAAAACATGGAGATTCCATACAGAAAGCTTATAATATATGTTTTAACGTTTGTTGCCTATGCTTACTCAGGAGTAGGTTCAAATATATTACGAAATTTGAAAGACGCAGTTTTATCAGCTGAATCAGTGTTTGGAGATATGTTACGAAATGTTATAACAGTAGCTGAAAAATTTCGATCATTGCATGATATATTTGATGCAGCTGTGGAAGAGGACTGCATATTTAGTTGCCCTGGTGGTAAAATATAATTGGATTCATTGATTTTATAAAGATAGAAAAACGTTTATAATAATTATATAAATAGAGTATGACTAGTGAATATAAAATACAATATAACTTTAAGGGTTAATAAAGTTGTTTATTTTTAGGTCAAAAGCCAGTGAGAAACAAGATTCACATACCTAAATCAGATGGATGTGGATCTTTAGGATTTGATGTATATTCCGAATATTTGCCACTTGAAGAGATGACAAAATGTTGTGATGCACACGATATTTGCTATGACACATGTAATAGTGGTAAAGAAATTTGTGACTTGGAATTCAAAAGATGCTTGTATAACTACTGTGATACTTACAAAACTGTCAATTTAGCAGGAGATACTATTACCAAAGGTAACATCCAAAATATAATATAATAATTATTTTCAGCAACATTTTAATTCAGTAAATTGATAGTTTTATATTTAATTATGATATTGTACAAAAATTATCAAATAATATAATTTTTTGTTTGAAAGTGTCAATTTGCTTCTCACAGAATTTTTTCCTTAAAGTAAAGTAAAGGACTAACACCCCTCCATGAGCATAATCAATTCAACAATACACAGCATTTGAAGAAATGAAAATTTGTGCATAATTAAAAACTTCAGCATGTCATTATGATAAGCGAGACCCTTGGGTCTTAGTGGAAAAATTTGTGTAAAAGTTTCGAGACCCCTGAAATGATTGAAATTTGGACTAGTTATAAAATGGCGATACCCAAATAGCATAGAGCAACAGGGGTCACTGTCTGACTCATATAGTCATACCGATTTTCCCCAATTCAGAACCGTCTGTTATTTCTTGTTGTGAGAAATCTGCACATACAAAAAAATTGTCTGTCACTATAAAATTTATATGTAACAATTAACATGTTAATTGTCCCCATACAAAAATTTTCAATTACCCCAGATGTCCAAATCAGTTTCTCTAATATTCTAAATAAAATTAATTCAAAATGACTAATTTGGGATAGTTAGCCCACATAAATAACTAATTATTTGGTTTTTATTAACTTTTGACTGTAGCATATTCGGTACACGGACTTATTGAGTCGAAGTACTTGTGAACGTCTAATTTAAAAAAACGAAATATTGATACAAATGACATTCGAAAACCTGCCTACATGATCCTCATATAAACTGTTAGGATCTAATAGGAGCTTACATTTTTTGAACCCATTTGCTATGTGGTCTGGAAGTCTTCCGAAAAGACACTGTACCAAGGAACATGGAAATGATGAGTTCATGCAGCCTGTACTGTATTTGGTGCACTGGACAGTAATGTAGTAAAAGATAAACTTACGTGTCTCACATAGATGTATTGTAATTATATTGCTTGGTGACAGCAACAACTTTGATACAGACTTTTTTTTAAGGCGCAACATCATATTGTATAATGGTGAGCAGCCTGTGTTGGTAAACAAATCCAAATCAACATGACCATTGTTATTGAAAATTTTTGGGTTTAAAAAGAAGTAAATAGCAATAATGCCTTGAAAATTGCATAATGTGGAAGGTAACACCATTGTTTTGTAAATTTTACGTGGCAGGCCTTTTTAAATTCAGCCGTGCAACTAGATTTAGTCTAGTGAGCAGTGCAGCTAGTTTTATTGTACACATAGGACCATGTGGACTTAGCTTTGACAAAGGGGAACACCTGCGCTTACACAGCTCCGATCCGTTAATAGGCCGTGTTGCCCTATGCCAAATACAGAAGCAATTTTACAAATATAAATTTTTACCACATAGCTTGTCTAACAATAGCTGTCAAATCACTTTCTGTATACTAAATGATGATAACATTTTTTTTGTATCCTTTATTTATTACAATCTGTCGCCTTTGAGGGACATTCAGCAGTATGTTTGTTGGTGCTATCGCTGGCGTGCTCGGTATGTGACCTGTTTCACATCCTCATTATTAAACAGTAACTGCGTTTACTGTGTTTGTATTAAATCTTGGGGTATTTTGCACTTTAAGCGTCGTGCTTTGTTGCGGTTTGCCATGAGTGGCCGGGCCAGAATATTTGGATGATGTTCGATGCGCTCTTTATAAATTTTAGTATGGCGTAAGATTTCCTGTTTCACAGTAGGTAGGCGTAGATCATGATGTAGTAATTCGTTGGGCACATACCAGGGGGCATTGGTTATCATACAGAGTGCTTTATTTTGAAACCTTTGTAAGATTTCGATATTTGAATGGGATGCAGTTATGCAGTACCCCACAGTTGATAATGATAAAACTTGACAAATTAATTAATAGTGATGTTATGACTCACAACATCACCCTTAATTAGTTTGTAAAAAAACTCATGACAATTGTTTAGTATCCAAAATACTTTTCGGTTTTTAAGGTTATTTCCACAATAATGATGGTCATGCTCATTTACCTGCTACTAAATCACAAGTATAGACCAAATAAAACACTTATTTGACCATGTTTTTTTACATTTGTCAAGTGTCGGTTGGTTTGTTGTTTCATTCGGATTAAAGAAGATTTTATGATAAATGGCAAGAAAGCAAAAAAAAAATTTGTTGTGTAAAAGAATAAAATTGGTCTGGCCTTTTTACACAAATGTCTGGTTAAATTGGCAGATCCTTTTTTTTATAGCATTAGATGATAAACAAGCACACAGTCCACCTGATAGTAAGTTTTAAGGTCTAGCAAACTTACGTGGGACTATATGGGGTTCATTACAGTCAAGTCTAATATTTTTGTTACTTTTTGTTGTTATCGGGAAGATGCTGCTGCCCATCTCCTAGTTCAGTTTCCCTCTGTCGCCTCTTATGCCTACCATGGGACTAGCATTGTCAGGCATCCGAATAAAGCCAGTCACAGTCATATGCAACCAAATTGGACAGTGTCCAGCAGGTCTGGCTTTTTAGGTTTGCCAATGTTTTTTTACATTTGTCAAGTGTCGATTGGTTTGTTGTTATATTCAAATTCAAGAAGATTTTATGATAAATGGTAAAAAAGCAACAAAAAAATTGTTGTGCAAAAGAAAAAAATTAGGGGCATCCGGCCTTTTTACCCAAATGTACCGGACATTTAAACTGGCTGATCTTTTTTTTTATAGCATTACGTGACAAACGAGCACACAGTCCACCTGATAGTAACAGCACACAGTCCACCTGATACAAAAATATTGGATGCTGTGGCCCATAGACATCCACATTTATCCTCAATTAAGAATCAAAATGCAAATGCCTTGTCACCCTTGAGGACTAAGATGGAATGCGTGGATTCCAGTAAAGGGTCTCTAGTTCTCTACACTGACTATACGAAATACAGCAGCATTAAGCTACAATTTCATGAGAGCTTGGTCCTACCCCGGATGAGCCACCCCATTCGTGCTACAACTATAATATAGATGAAGCATGGTTCTACCACATAAAAAATATTAGCATTTCAGTTTTAAGGTACAGCAAACTAACGTGGAATGATATGGGGTTCATTATAGTCAAGTCTAATAAAAAATCTGTGTTTAATTATAATACAACACAGTAACCTTACATGAAAACTGAATAAGTTTGTACAGGCTGAGGTATCATCAGTCACTTTGTTTATTAGTAGTATCTAGGAATGATTTAATTTGGAAAGAAAACAGATTTTATTATAACTGCTTCTGACTTCTAGGCTACTCTAAAAAGTGTTAGCTGCATGCAGCATGCAGAAGGTTTGCACATGATCACCCCTCACACTTTCACCAAGTTTGTCTACTTAATACTGCTATTGCTTCGATCAACAGAGACATCATGACACCATTCACAAATTTATTGCAGGCAGGTTGTACACACACAACCACTCCAAATCTTTAAAGAGTAGTTGTGATTGCATCTTGGCTAACATGTAGCACAATATATTTTAACAGTATATTATTGAAAATTTATAAAATCTTAAGTAATTTATAAATATTTTATTTCTCAAGGGTTTTTAACACATTTAATTATGCAAACTGACGTATTTGACGTTATATGTATTTAACCTACACTTCCTTCAGCTGTTGTTAATTATTAATTTTGTTACAATCTACACTGATTGAGTGCAGAATTTGAGCTTTGATTGAGAGATATAATTGGTTTTTTTTCTTTTAATTATAATGAATTATATTTATATTGTATGTTCCTAAGTTGGCTCTTGTAAAATATACATAATAATATAATAAGTAAAAATTAGTTTTATTAAATGTATTATTTAAAGATTTTTGCCATTTATTGTTACAGGTTGCAAGGCAGCAGCAAAATTATTGTTTACTAGTACACTTACACTTGGCTGTAAATCATATTTGGATGCTCAAAGAAATGCTTGTTATTGTCCACCAACAAAGAACAATAAGCATAAGAAATATACCACTGGTGATGGAGAACTTTAAGTCCAAATATTATATAGTTTGTAACACATAGCTGTATAAAGAATTTTGTAAATTTAATTTAGCATTGTTTTTAAAACTGTGTTGAAGTCTTGTTTGTTGCATCATTATTTATATCATTGCTAAATAAACACATAAAATATATATAACCTTTTATTATAGCAGCAATAAAAATTACATCTTATCCCTCTAGAATTTCACACCTTAATAGAAAATATTATTTTTTTGCAAACCTACATAGATAGGCCCTTTGGAAATAGGTGCCAATGCAAATGATAAATTATATTATTTCATCTTATATGTGCAATGATGCTGTACAGTTTTAAATAAGGTCTTAGTTACCATTAACTGTACCTATTTTTAGTTATACAAATTAATACTACAAATGGACACAGTCAATACATATGTTGAGCATATAAAAATAATTCATTGCAATATAAATAAATATCTGTATAATAAAAATATAATGGTTAGTTCCTTGTTCAACCCTTATATGATTTATCTTAGCTTAACAAAAATAAGAATGTGAGCGAATTGAGAATACTTATGTAATTCTGAATTGAAATTCTTGTATCTATGTTAATAGTTCTTTGATTTCTTCCTTCTCAGCAGCATCAATATAGGGTGTACCATCTGGTGTTTTTCCATTTTTTGAAGCACCCTGAAAAGTTTATATGTATATTTAATCACATTTTAGGGATTAAACAAATTTACTTGTAGTATATCAAATAGTTTAGTTTATCAAAACTCACATGTTTTAACAATGTTTTAACACATTCAGTATGTCCTTCCCAAATAGCTGCTAATATTACTGAAATACCATGTTTGTCAACCATCTGAAAATATCAAATAAAATTGTTACAAAACCCAAATACATATAACAAACTTAGTGAACTCAAAGCTAGTTGGAGACTGCGTGAACCGTTTAACACCCTGGGATGTAACAACAGGGTCGTTTTAAGATGGGTTCCGGGTCACGAGGGTATTGTAGGCAATGAATTTGCCGACAAACTTGCATGGGAGGGCTCAAAGTGCACACAATTTGGACCTGAGCCATTTTGTGGAATCTCAAGAAGCCTAGCCCGATTGACACTTGCAACTCTTTATATTAATAAATCACTTAAGATCTGGTGTGACATACCAGGCTTAAAACATTCTAAAACCTTAATCCGGGCTTTTGATTGTAAATTCGCTTCAGAAGCCCTGGGATTAAGTAAAAATAAATTGCGCATTCTGGCAAGAGCCCTAACTGGACACTGTCGTCTTAAAAAGCACATGTCCATCCTGGGACTAAGCAACTCAAGGATGTGTCGGTTCTGTTCCATAATGGAAGAAACACCTCTACACATCCTAACCGATTGCGGACCCTTAATGTGCAAACATAACACTCATCTGGGACACTATCTACTCTGCCCAGAAGAAGTGAAATTGCTCACGGCTAAGCAACTCCTTCAATTCATTGAAGACATAGGGCTTAGCCGTGAACTATAGCCATTGCAGCGATCACAATAGATCTTTTAGGTCGCAGTGACACTGGTCTCTTTACCTAGACCTGCATAGCTGCTCGCATATAATAAAAAAAGGACATATAAAAAATTACAATCAGATAATGTATAATACAAAACTTATTACATTATATTTCATTTTAACTTACATTAGGATCAGCTCCTTTATCTAATAGATAGTTTAAAACAGCTGTTTGCCCATAGTCAGCGGCATAGTGAAGGGGTACCCGGCCATCAATCAGTGCATTAACATCAATTTTCTAAAATAAAAATTTTGAGTGTAACTATAATGTAAACAATTTTTAATGTGACATTTACTTAAAAATTATTCTGAATCTATTTAAATATTGTTTAGTAAATAAAGATATAAAGTGAATATAGACAATAATGTTCTGGTCTTATAATAATACTGGCTGTATGTAATATTTAAATACGATTAATTAGGAAAGAAAAGTCTAAAAGAATCTTACACTTTTTTCTACGATATCTTTTACTTGTTCTATGTCTCCGTTTTTAATACCCCAAACTAATTCACTCATTTTAGCGTACCTAATTAGAATAACTTATTTTACAAATGGAAATGTATTACTGTTTATGTCTTGTGCATAAATCAAAAAGAAGATAATCTTTTTTTTATTAATTGGCTTTACAGCTTTGGGTTCTAGCCCTTCTGAGGAAGATAATCTATTTATTCACTACCAAAGAGTATATAATCACTATGTTTTAGTCACAAAGTCACAGACTGATACACGTAGACTAGTATGATGCTTATGCATCGGACTCTTAAGAGCGGCCAACCCGTCTTACTTTTCATACAAACGCTCGTACGTGATTATGGCATTGTAATAGATCTTTCTTTGACATTTTTGAACTAATAGGTATCTTGTGCACTACAGCTAGGTTTCTATCAAAACAAAGAATCAAAACTTGGAGAAACAAATTCAGTATAAGCCTCCAAAAATCTGCTTTTTTGCACAAAATTACCTGAATTTTGACCGTTCATAATGTACTCATAAATAGTAAAACCAATGAAAATATTTTGATAGAAAGCTCGCAAATGTAATCGAGTTTCTAAATGACAAACATTTATTTCACAAACTTGTAAGGCTTACTGAAAAACACGTATTCCCTGAAACAAGTTTTATGAAATTTCCACACACTATTTTTCGTTCAATGTTATCGCGTTCTCACTTGCTTGTTAGTCAAGTGGCGGTGAGGTATGCGGGGGACGAGTCGTGCGGGCTTGGGGCGGTGTGAGACGGGGGAGTTGAATGACGCTCGGCTCTCGGGCCTCTCGGAGAATGGTTAGCAGGTATAGAATTTGTTGACTGCGCGTACGCGAATGTGCTGTTGTATTTTAATTTTAGTGAATTCTGTTTTACCTAATACGACGGTCTTGTTTTTTTTTATATCGGACACTGCTTTGGCTTGCGAAAAGTTTAGTGTTGTGAACAACAGAAATTATTGACTTACGTTTCCCACGCAAACTGCCAATGAGAGATAGACTCGATGATTGACTGTATTAGATGATAATAATTAAATTTTTTCTAAATTTTCAATTATATGGTAATTAAAATGTGACAAAGTTTTTTAGAATAAAAATTGATATTTACCCAACTGTATTTAGACTACTTTATTTGATCAACCGCCTGTACTACGGTACAAATTAGTAGCTATACAAACACACATTTGTAGTCATTTACATATGGTACGTACATGTTAAATAATTAGGTACGTTTCCGCATTCTCTTATACAATACTAATACAGACAAACTGGATAGATAAAGAATTTATTCTGCTCCTGCTACTAGTCCTAAGCAGAATAAATCATTTACGTTTACTTTTTCGTGCTGTATTTACGTATATGATGGACGAACAAAAAAGTCGAACGGAACTCCCTGCTAAAACAAAACTGAGTCTGGTCTATGTGGGTATTGACGTTTGCGCGTGTAATGTCTGACTAATGTGTGAATGTGTTCGGGCTTGTACGCACGACGACCATTTTAGAAAACCAGTTTATACGGATCTCTCTTTGTACGGGAAATTGATACAAAGCAAGACCATTGTATATTTTATATTATTATTTATTATTATTAGAAACAAATTTAAGAAAATAGATTGAAACCAGCTTAAAAATTAATTTATTCAAATACTTTCAGCACAACTAGTTGAGCTGTCGTTGTTTATATTAATTATTATTGGATTTTCAATAATGCAGTCAAAATTAATGTCTCTTTCAAAATCATCCACTACGTTTGCTCAATCATCCTTTATGATATGGGCACATACTTCAACGAATATAGAATAAACAGTCCAAAAAGTTAAAGGCGAGCAAACACAAAATCAATATACGTTGACAAAGTAAAAAAATAAACTTGATATTTCATGATTCATGTAAAATAAACGCGATAAAATCCGTAAAAGTAGTTTTAATCATGATTCATGTAATTTAAGGAATTTTAAATATAATAATTTAAACAAATAATAAATTAAAAAAATTAATGATTCGATTATTTGAATATTTTTGCCGATTATTTGAAATTTTGGCCGATTATTCGCATAACAATGAATTTTAATCATCCAAACACTACGGTATGGTACATAGCGACATATCATTGACACGACGTCAAGTAAAAAACTTGATATTGGTTGTTTTTTAATATTTTTCTTAGTTTGAAGGATTCGAATTTAAATTAATGATAAAAAAACTATACCTGTTGTAGTGAAGTATAGATAACTTCATAATTCTTCGGATTTACGTGAAAGGTTATTTTAAATCGTGTGAATACACTTGTGCAAAGTTATTGCGGCATGATTAATGTGAAACGTCAAAAGGTATTTCTTAGATTTGGTTGACTATAGTCTGTGTCATACATTAAGCCCACGTATGGAGCGTAGACAGAGAAACCTATAGACAAATTGACGCCTTCTTTCTCATTCGCACACGAAAAAGATAGATTTATGCATACGTCTTGCATAGAAATGAGATAGTGCGGTGTGATTGTTTGTCCCTTTCTCCGTGCCGGTTTTTTTGTTTAGCAAACTCTACAGTTTGTTAAACAACTTTAACAGCGTAGCGATTTAAGGAGTTTACAAATTGGTTTAAGTGAGAAAAAAGTGTTTTGTGAGCTTAAGATTGGTGAATCTTGTTCAGTTCAGTTCTTAGAACAATTAAAATTTTTATCTAAATGTGTTTAAAAGTCATAAAGATTATTGTATAACCTAAAAATTCGTTATCGTCCTTTCTCACTCGAGACCACGCCGATCATTAGTCTATAGGTTTCTCTGTCTACGGTATGGAGTGTAGAGGTAAGGAGTACAGACTCTGTATTAAAAAGTGTCCGTAGGAAAGAGCTAAATAAGGGTGGCGATGTGAGTGATAATTTTTTTATTGCGCAGACTTTCACTATGTAGTGATGTATGTAAATTAACGTCACCACATATAACACACAAAACGTTTATTGTCCACAAGCACAAAGAGAGTTTAGAAAGGCGGAAGCATACACAGTGACAGCAAAAGAAAGAAAGAGTTAGCACAGAACAAGATATAGAATTTAAACAGAACTTGATAAGACTACAGTTAAGCGAGCGAAAGCGTTAGGCCGGACCTGCGCAAGAGTGGCGTGCGTTCTGCGTTGGATGCAGCTACGGACTGACGGGGGGAACCCGCTCGCTCGCAAGGTGATTGAGGCGTGGTCGCTTGACCTAGATATGGTCGCGCCATAGGTTCAGTGAGTAGCTCTCTCGTTGCGGCGCGTTGAAGATGCCAGGTTCAGTATGCCCCTCCACATCACCCCCCCTCCAGAGACCGTGTTACGGGCGATAATAATCAGGGAATCTTACTGCCCTTCCTGATTTTGTACGTTGTATTACTTTATCTGGTGGTGTTTTATCCGGGGGTGAATTTTAGCATTTCCGGGTCTTTGAGTAGATAAGCCGGCTTTAACCTATCTATGGTAACATTTACCTTCTTGCCCTTTATTAAAACTGTGCATGCCTTATTACCTCTCTCTAAGACTTTATACGGGCCTCTGTAAGCTGGTTGCAAGGCTTTACGACAGGCATCCTCTCTAAGGAATACGTGTGTCGCTGTAAGAAGATCTTTAAAAATGAATATTCTTTCATCACAGTGTCGTGAGGTTGGCTGAGGTTGAAATTTTATTGCAAATTCTCTTAGACGCGCTGTGAAGTCAGATACATCGGTAGTTGTGTTCGTATTTGCATTGAATACTTCTCCGGGTAGTCTGAGCGTTTCGCCGTATAATAATTCGGCGGATGTTGCTTCGAGGTCTTCTTTGTGGGCGCATCGTATACCTAACAAGACTAGCGGGAGTGACACAGTCCAGCTTTCACTTCCATGGCATATGTGGCAAATGGCTGCTTTCAAGTGTCGGTGTAATAAAACATGCTTGGTGGTAGGCTGTTGTGTGCTTGTGTTGAAAACCAGATATTTTTGCTAGATATTTAAATAGTGCTGATTCGAATTGTCTTCCTCTATCGGTTACAACTTCCATGGGACATCCGAATCGTGCAATCCATCCAGATAAGAAGTTTTTCACGACCGTTTCAGCTGTTATGTCCTCAATAGGTATTGCTTCAGGCCATCGAGTAAATCTGTCAATTGCGGTGAGGCAGTACCTTTTTCCATGAGATAGTGGTAGTGGTCCAACAAAGTCTATATGAACGTGCATAAATCTGGCCTGTGGGATGACGAATGTGCCTATTGGTGAAGAGAAGTGCCTAGTTATTTTCGCACGCTGACAAGGATAACATGTCTTTGTCCAATTTCGACAGTCTTTGCGAAAGCTCGGCCAAACGTAGCGTTGTGACACTAGCCGATATGATGCATTAGCAACAGGGTGGCTAAGGGCATGCAGACTTTCATAAACGCCTTGTCTTAAGTCTCTGGGTACGTATAGTCGTAGTTTCTCTATACTGACGTCGCAATACAGGTAGTTATCTGTAAAAAAAATATCAATACCTGGAGTATTGATATTTTTTTTAGTACCAAAGAGGTTTCTCCTCTCAGCAGTTCTTTCAACTCTGGTTCGGACTCTTGTGATTTGGCAAGCAAAGTTAAGGTGACTCCTTGTGTTACGTATTCGACTCGTGAAAGTGTATCGGCTACTACGTTGTCTTTTCCTGCTATATGCTGTATGTCCATCGTAAATTGTGAAATGTAATCCAGGTGTCTAAATTGTCTGAGAGTACAATTCTCTTTTCTTGTGTGGAAAGCAAAGCATAGCGGTTTGTGATCTGTATACACTGTAAAGTGTCTCGCTTCTAACATGTAACGAAAATATTTTATTGACTCGTATATCGCCAGTAGTTCTCAATCGTATGGGGAATATTTATTTTGTGCAGGGCTTAGCTTACCCGAAAAAAATGCGAGAGGTTGCCAATTGCCATCCTTTCGTTTCTGCAACACCGCTCCAATGGTCGATTCTGAGGCGTCTGTGACTAGTGCTAGACGTGCTTGAAGGTCTGGGTGTGCTAGTAGTGCTGCTTGGCAGAGGCTTTGTTTGCACTTGTTAAAAGCCTCAAGGTTGTCATCAGAAAGGACGATTGGATACGATCCTTTGACTGTTCCGGTCAGGAGTGCATGTAAGGGTATTTGGATTTCAGCAGCACCTGGGATGAACCGCCGGTAGAAATTAATCATCCCTAGGAAGCGTCTAAGCTCTTTTACGTTTTTCGGTACGGGAAAGCTCTGGATAGCTTCGACCTTTGAGTCCAGTGGCTTCACATCATGCGTTAAGACAGTGTAGCCCAGAAAGGTTGCTTGTGTTGCCCCAAATACGCATTTGTTCGTGTTTATTACCATTCCGTATTTCTTGAGTCTATTGAATATTTGGCGCAGGTGATTCTCATGAGTTTTTCCGTCTGGCGAGAACACTAGGAAGACGTCGTCATTTCATCGACAAACCTTTGGAACGTCTGGCCAGAGCTTCGGAGGCCGTACGTCATGAAGGGGAACTCATATAGTCTAAAAGTTGTTGATATTGCCGTTTTACATATATCTTCTTCAGCAACCCTTATTTGGTTGTAAGCTTTTACCAGATCTATGGTGGCGAAGATACGGGAACGATACGGGAACCAGAGAGATTATGTGCAAAATCATGGATATGACGTATCGGGTTTCTGTCTGGTATTGTGCGTGCATTGAGCATATGGTAGTCTCCGCATGGTCGCCATCCATTATCCTTCTTTGGAGCTAGATGGAGTGGAGACGACCACGGGCTGTCAGATGGTCTTACTGTACCGCACTTTATCATGGCTGCAAATTCCTGTTTTGCTATTTTTAACTTATCGGGTGCTAACCGTCTTGGACTACAAAAGACGGGTGGACCCAGTGTAGTTCTAATGTGATGAACGGTAGTATGTGCGGGAACTTGGTGAGTACTAGATGGTCGTGTTATCTCTGGATAATCTCTAAGTATGTCATGGTATTTAGTGTCACCTGTCATGGTCTTCACTGAATAAATAATGGCAGGAGAAGATGCTGTTGTTGCGGTGGTAATTAATGTTGTTGTATTATCAATCAGCCGTTGATGTCGAACGTCGACTATTAAGTTAAAATGCGATAAAAAATCTACTCCGATGTTGGTTTTCGTAACGTCACTCACGACGAAGCTCCAGGAGAATTTGCGACGCAATGCCAAGTCCAGCTCTAGATGTGCATAACCGTAAGTAGCTATGCTAGTACCGTTGGCTGCGAAAAGTTGGTAGTCCGTCTTTGGTTGCCTTCGTTTGAGTGCCGTTTTAGGAAAAACACAAATGTCGCTCCCAGTGTCGACTAAAAATTGCATTTTACTTCCACGATCTGTAACAAAGAGGCTACTTGGCTGTGAAGGGCTGCCGTATGTCGCCATTAACGACTGCCCTTTAAGTTTTCCGACACATGGTCACATGGCTTGACGCAATGCTTTGCAGAGTCTCCGTACTTCCAATGATACCAACATTTAGGGAAACGCCTGTAGTTGGAATTCGATCGGGTTTGGCTGTGCTGTCGGCAACTGCTTCTACTTTTGGAACGCGAGCGTGATCTATTTTTATTTAAAGTAAGTGCTTCTACTTACCTGGTAAGTTGCGCAATTTGTCTAGCCATTTCGTTAAACTGCAATCCAGTTGCTACGGTTGTGGCTGCGATTTGTTGCGTAGAGGAGACAATATCTATCAAAGCATCTGCTAAATCAGCTAAGCTATTTAAATCCGCTCGTGGTTGTGATGCTATTACGGTCTGTACGTGGGTAGGGAGGTGCATCGTCCAGTGGGCTTTTAGAAACTCGTCCGGTACCTCAAACCCTGCTAGATGACGCAAGTGTCTTAAGAGCTGGGAGGGCGACGATCACCTAGTTCCTTGTGTGTTAACAACTGCTTAACTTCCCTCTCTCTTGACATCGATAACCTTTTAATAAGCTCGCTTTTAAGTTGTTCATACTTTCCTGTAGTAGGAGGTGATATAATTATATCCTTTACTTCTGCTGCGTAACGACGATCCAGTTGAGATATGACATAGTAAAATTTTGTTTTGTCATCAGATATACCGGACAACGAAAAGTGTCCTTCCACGTGTGCGAACCAAACGGTTGGTTCCTCAGCCCAAAAAGGAGGTTTGCGAACGCCGACACGAAAAGTGTCGGTTGAAGCCGTGCCACTAACTCCGCCATCTTGTGATGTTGATTTTGACATGGTTACACTTTTAAAGTCTAATATACATTTTTTTAAACTGTTTTTATGTTCAAACGCGGGTCACCAGTATAGTGATGTATGTAAATAAAAGTTACCACGTATAACACACAAAACATTTATTGTCCACAAGCACAAAGAGAGTTTAGAAAGGCGGATAGCATACACGGTAACAGCAAAAGAAAGGAAGAGTTAGCACAGAACAAGATATAGAATTTAAACAGAACTTGATAAGACTACAATTAAGCGAGCGAAATCGTTAGGCCGGACCTGCGCAAGAGTGGCGTGCGTTCTGCGTTGGATGCAGCTACGGAATGACGGGGGGAAACCCGCTCGCGCGCGAAAAGTGAGTGCTAGTTCTGGCACTAGCATCGAGCACCACAAGTAACTTGGGTGTATGTTTATCTTCCCTGATGACACCGTGATGTGGTATGAAATGTGACGGTGTGTCTTCATAATTATCTATTTTTGAAGACGCAAGCGATATACAACCCTCCTTTATATATTCATTAATAACACCATCATAAGCTTCCTTCAATTTGGGCAAAGCGAGCATCTTGCGCTCCAAACAATAAAAACTGCCATTTGACGCGAGTCACGGAGAGACAAAATATCCCCTTTAAAGGGTAGCGCTACACTATATCGACCATCACGATCCAGTTGTTAAAGTCAGTGTTAACTAGTTGTTAAAGTCAGTGGCGACAACTTCGCTACTGAAAATATATCGTATTTGGTTCATTTTCTATACTTCATAATTATAACGGTGTATCGAAATAAAATATATCGCCAAAATATCGATATACCGAACAAAAATACTTACATTTTATACATGCCAATATTTTTATTAATCTTTTAGTACTACAATATCAGTAGTCAGTGAAGTTACTATAAAGTCTTTGAGCATAGAATTTTCTATGCTCAAAGACTTTGTTGTAATCTATGTCTATGGGTTTGTGATTTGTGTTGTGTCACAGATTACCCCCTAATAGATTCCGCATACAGGGCCACAAACGCGCGCAACACATGCTTGCTGTAGCTAGCATACGAAGTAACGCTAAGAATTATATTAGTGGACTTTGCGTGAATTTTTAAAAATAGTCTTGTATCCAAAATACATTACAAATGGCTTCCTGTGCAGTAAAATAGTGTGGCAAGTTAGCAAAGACATCCAGTTATCAAAAAAATGGCATAACATTTCATCGGTAAGTAAATTCCATTCTTATCACATTAATCTGTTTCAAATACACCGGAGTTCAACTTATACTGGTAATTTAATGGTGCAAATTGATAACAATTAAGCACCCGTTGATGTCTTTTTGAAATGTCCCTTTCACTCTTTACATAAATTACAGTAGTTTTCTTTGTCTAACGACAGCACGTGTTTCGATAGTGTTGTGATTTATAAGTAGATATTTAGTTGGCCATCGTTTAATTTTTTTTAAAACATTACTTTATAAAAAAACGTAGTGTATCATTGTGGTACCTATATGTTGTAGGTTTCTTAAATGTTCCGAAAGGAAAAATATGTGGATCGACGCTACTTGTCGATGGTTTCCCACCAAAAATAGTGTACTATGCTCAAGACACTTCACAGAAGACAATCTTCATATTATGAAAAACCGTAGAAGGCTGTTTGATTCCGCAATACCATCTCTATACTTGCCAGTTTTAGTATGGACTTTTACATTTTTTTAAAGAAGAAGTACCAACGTAGATTACACAATAAGTAAAAGATTTAAGTGGTTGATTGAAACGTGATAATCTAATATTTAGGCGATTATTTACATCTCGAAATTAAACTATTTTTAACGGATTTATAAATCATAAAACAAGGATTTATAAATCATGAAAGTTATAATGTGATTATTGTTATTCTAGTGTTACATGAACTTCAATAATATCTTATTATTATTATTAAGTATATCTAAATTTGACACACATACCGTATGGTTTATTAATTAATAATGCTACTTTTAGGTACAGCACTTGGCAAAAATACTGTCACTACCTAGAGGAAATCCCAGAGCACACACAAAGGATTCACACCACTTTGTTAGTGAGATAAAAGACCTACATCTCGCTGACAATGAAACTATGGTCACTTTTGGTGTTCAGTCACTATTCACATGCCTACCTATTGAAGACCGCATCTCAATTCTAACTAGGAAACTAGAAGATAACAACATGCCTGCAGAATATGCAGTATTACTCAAACACTGCTTCACTTCTGGCTATTTATTGTGGAAAGAAGAGTTCTACAAGCAAGATGGTGGTGTGGCGATGGGCTCACCTGTATCTCCTATAGTCGCCGACATATACATGGAGGACTTTGAGGAGTAAGCCCATCTTACTGCTCCTGTAAATCCAAGATTCTACAAGCGGTACGTAGGCGACACTTTCACAAATTTACCATTTGACAAAGCACCTGCATTTTTAGACCACCTTAACTTCATAAACTCTCAAATACAACTCACAATGGAGTTAGAGGCAAATAATTCTTTAGCTTTCCTAGATGTTTTAGTTATCCGAAATCCTGATAACACTATTGGTCACATTATGTATAGGAAAAAGACCCATACCAACCGATATTTAAATGGTGAATCTCATGGTCATTCTTCACAGTTAGCTACCGTGGGTAAATCTTTGTTTCAGAGAGCACAAGGGATATGTGACAGAAAACATCGGGCCGCCGAGCTTCAGCACGTCAAGCAAGTATTGCAAGACAACAACCTTTGGGTCCCACGCCTACGTCACAGCGACCTAGTGAAGCCGACTACACGACTACAGTCCATGGATGGGTGCTACCATCTGCCATCTACAAAATCTACTCAAACCCAAGCATACCACTGCAAGACTTCAATATATTGTTTTATTTATATACATTGTTTTAATTTTTAATAAATTTCAAATATAAATTGATCAATTTATTCATTTATCAATTATCAATAAATCCCAAACTTATCGATCAACGTCCCAACCCTGTCCCATCACTATGGTTCGGCGCATTCTAAGTTCAACCTTGAATTATCCAATCACAGTGCATTTGACACGTCCCCCGCACCTCATGCATGCCGCGAAGTTCGGTGAAATCGAAACAGAACAAATATTCTATGATGCGGTATCTATTAGGGGGTAATCTGTGTGTTGTGTTGTAATTGAAGGAGAACGATCACTACATGCTAAAGCATAGCCTGCCTAAGCTAGCCTGTCCCTGAACTGCCGTCAGTGGTTAGGTAGTATCTGCGAAGTTAGCTGTTTATGAGTACAAGTAGACGAAGTTAGTTGAATAATGTACAAATTTTCTTCGCGGCATTGGTGAGAAAATAATCGTGCTCCGTAATTTTTTTAATTTTTGACTAAAAGATACATTAAAAAATGGTGAAATATTTTATTGTGCGTGAATGTGCAAGTGCTTTAGGGTCTGATCGGAGAAATAGGCTGAAATACAATTTGCGTCAATTATCGTTATTTGAAGTACCAAAGGTAATATCTTCAAACGTTGTCGATTCATAGCTGCACATTGAAATATTGAATATGTAAAATTATTATTTGCTTTAATCATGTTTTTTAACTAAATTAATATTTATTGAAATTCTAACGAATTGTTGAAATTAAGTTTAAATACAAGATTTGCAAGTTAGTAAATGTACGGTCCAACCGTACATTTCTGCTGGCGTTAACATTTTATGTGAAGCAATCGCTATAGTTCGACAATTATAAAAATTAAGTTAATTCACGTAATCACCGTAACCGCGACGGACGCGAACTCATAAACATAACATTAACATTTAACATTTTTTAACATATTTTAATTTTATATTTTTAATTTCTCTATTAAACTATTTTTATATAAAATTTTAATAATTATTAAACATACTCCAATATCCGAACATTTTTTGGTCCTTCGAGCCGGATTTCTACTTAAGAAATTAAGCCCACAAAAAGAGATTTGCTCTCAGAAATTTCAAAATTATACGATCCATTAGGCTGGCTAGCACCCATTTCAACAAAATTAAAAATATTATTTCAAAATGTATGGAAGTTAAATATTTCTTGGGATGAAAATATACCAGATAACATACAACATGAATGGCAGAAAATTCGGAACGATATGAATGATAATCAACAATTTGAAATCCCTCGTTGGATAGGGTGTAACGAAAACGATGTTGTCGAGTTACATGGTTTTAGTGACGCATCAGAACAGGCCTTTGCCTGCGTCGTCTACGCAAGAAGAAAAAACCAACCTAAAACAATACGTTTAGCGGCTAAAACACGACTGTGCGAGTCTGACCTTTTTAAATAAAAAAGAGATATCATTGCCTAGGTTAGAATTAAATGCTGCTCATTTATTATGTAAATTGATAGATAAGATAAAACAATGCCTGTGGCGATATAAAATCGAGATATATGGATGAACGGACTCCATGGTCGTTTTAGGTTGGCTAAATGGAGATCCAAGTCGCTGGAAAGCTTTCGTGGCAAACAGAGTTAAATATATCACTACTGTTATAACTGCAAGTCATTGGAGTTACGTTAAACCTAAAGAAAACTCCACGGATGCTGCAAGTAGGGGGCTATACGTATCACAACTTAAAAACAACCAATTATGGTGGCACGGACCATCATGGCTACAAACATTTTCATACCGACTTGATGAAAAACATATATATCAAACAAACGAAGAAATTCGATTAAAACAAGCAAACGTTATACAAAAAAACAGTCATAACAATATTATATATTTATTATCAAATAAATTTAGTTTATTTACAAAAATATCTTGCATTGTAGCATGGATATTACGTTTTTTAACACCTAAGCAGATGGCCGAGCTACCTTACGTTGAGGGAACTGAAGCACGCAAAATTAGTTATTATTAAACATGTTCAGGAAAACGATTTTCAGGTGGACATAGAATATTTAAATAAGCACAACACAGTGCATATGAGTAGCAAATTACGGAGTTTGAATCCGGTTTTAAGTGAAAAAATACTTAGGGTTGGATGATTAAAAAATGCTAACATCCACCACGATATGGATATAATAATAATACCTATAATAATAATAATACCCCATAAAAGTAGATTGATGGATCTTCTAATAGATCATGCCCATAACATGACATTTCACGGTGGTCCTCGGTTTACTTTGGGATCGATACCTCAAAAATGTTGGATTGTAGGGGGCAACAGAGCCGTTAAATTGTGTTTAAGATACTGCGTAAAATGCAGAAAAAATAATCGCTCTACACAACATCAATTAATGGCTGATTTACCATTGTCAAGAGTTAATCCAGCACCACCTTTTTATCACACAGGCGTTTATTATACTGATTTCATTGAAGTAAAGTCAAGTAAAGGGCGAGGAATAAAAACTCCCAAGGGATACAATACCTTTTATTGAACACTAAAAAATACAACATAACAAGAAACAAACAAAGAGAAAAACAAAAGGCGGTCTTATTTCTACGCAGCAATTTCTTACAGACAACTTAAATAGGAAAAAAATAGGAAATAAATATGTAGCAGTTTTTGTGTGTATGGTTACCAAAGCCATACATTTGGAATTAGAGTCAGATTTGAGCACGTCAGCATTTTTAGCAGCGTTCGTCGCATGGCATCGAGAAGAGGAGCTCCACGTCATATCTACAGTGATAATGGCTCAAACTTTGTGGGTGCTAATAGAATCCCGCAGGAAGAATATCAACAACTTCAGCAAATATTTAACAACAACTTCTTGGTGGAGGTTGCAGAGTTGAACATCGAATGGCATTTCAATGCTCCCTCGTGGCCAAGCGCTGGAGGTCTAAGTGAGAAAGCTATGCGTAGTTTAAATTATCACCTGAAGCGTGTGGTTGGTGATCAAAAGCTAACATTCGAAGAATACTCGACAATATTGAGCCATATAGAAGCATGCTTAAACTCAAGACCCCTGTGTCTGTTAACTGAAAACGTGAAAGATTTGGAGTTCTTGATCTCTGCACATTTTTTAACTACAAATGTAGGTTTCACCATAATAGAAACGCCCGAAGATGCCAGGACAAGATGGCAACTAACAAAACTATTTCAAGGGGTGTGGAAAAGATGGAAAGCTGAATACCTTACTCAATTATCTAGTAGGAGTAAGTGGCTTCGACCGCAACCAAACATGAAAATTGGTCATAATATGGTCATCATACAAGACGACAACTTACCACCAGGAAAATGGGCGATGGGGCGCGTAGTGGAACTTCACCCCAGTAGCGATGGACATGTAAGAGTTGTAACATTGAAAACCAAAAACGGTAACCTTAAAAGACCGATCAGTAAATTGTCATTATTACCTGTAGAAATATTACCACAACAAAATGAAGAAAAAGAAAGGTCTAGTAACTTAATACAAAAGAGAAACCATAAGAAAGAAAATAAATTACAAGGCACACCATCTAGATTTAGTTCTATCGTTATGAGCTTAATTTAATGTTTTTTATATGTTTAATTACACCTGCATTTAGTACAAGCTCTTACAATATTACAACTTTTAACAATAACCAGTCTATTTACTTCGATCCAGTGGGTAAAATACGGATAATCCAGGATAAATGGACACTAAATGACGACTCCGTGGCGCAGTGGCTTAGCAATGAGTGGCTGCGCTGGGGGTCGCGGGTTTGAATCCCGCACGGAACAAGTATTTGTATGGCCTACAAATAGTTGTTCCAGGTCTGGATGATTGTCCTTGTGCAATTTATGTTTGTAAACTGCCCCTACGATACAAGAGAAAATCTTAGTGTAGGGGTAACGTTTTTTAAAAGAAGGAAAAAAATTGCGTATTACAACTTAGACCTCTATTGGGAAGGAATCAAAGCATTTGAAATATTTTTAAAACATTTAAACAAAAGATGTATGAACATAAACGCAGATCACTTATGCCATATGATATTGTTACAACTACAGCACGAGTTCTGGAACTGCAGTATTACAATGGCCTGCTATTGAATCAGCATTTCATCGGACGCTCCAGACTTCGACGGGGACTTGTGAATGGAATAGGCTACTTAGCAAATAGTTTGTTCGGCGTATTGACCGAACGTTTCGCGGAACAGTATAATAAGGATATTGAACCTGTTAGACAAAACCAAAATCATTTATTGAATTTATGCAAGGATCAGACGTCTGTATTGGAGTCAGAATATAATTGATTAAAACGTACCGAAGATTTGGTAGACAAACAACAAAAAACTATTAACAAACATTTAATAAACCTGGACAAACAGACCAACAACTTGCAAGCGGAAATAAAAAAAACATGTCAATTGCGCAAGATTTAACGTTGTTACTTGTTATCCCGTCAAATTCACACCCATCAAATTGAGATGAAGAAGGACTTATTTCTTACAAAAGTTGACCCATTGAATAACATCATCAAAATAAGCATAACTTCAGAACCTCTAAACGAAAATGACACCAACATATCTGATTTGAACAGCTCCTACGAAACTTAGACCGTCAAATACAAGAACTGAAACAGAATAACGTGCAGTTAACCACATTGTCATCGCACGACATCCATCACTACGCAATCAACTACGTGTTAATCGGAGTGGCAGAAGTCGTAGCGGTGGTGTTCGTGTGGCGATAGCGATGGCAGCGACGACGGTGGCGTGCGCTCATCTCTCCAGACTCCCGGCCGGAGCTGCAGTCGACGAGTAGTGTCAGTGCAGTGAGTGCGGGAAATCAAAGAAAGGCTAACCGTTAGCCTAGTGTTTTCACAGTGAGTGCTAGTGCGCGAAATTGTGATGTTGACCATCAAAATATGGGCCATAGTGATGTGTCGTGTGAAGTTGAACAACAAAACAAAGCGTGTTCTCCCATACCGCATAGACTTTTTAATATTTAATTATAAAATTAATTGTTATATCATAAATTAGATACTGTCATCATTTTTGCCTAACAAAATAACAATCATTCATTAGGTTAAGTTCTAAATTGTTTATCACCTTGTTACTTAGATAAGGTCACTTAACACATCAAACTAACATTATAATCATCTTTTTACATTTTGGCCCGGCAGCATGTACTGTCCAACCGTACATTTCTGCTGGCGTTAACATTTTACGTAAAGCAATCGCTATAGTTCGACAATTATAAAAATTAAGTTAGTTCACGTAATCACCGTAACCGCGACGGACGCGAACTGATAAACATAACATTAACATTTAAGATTTTTAACATATTTTAATAATCTTATATTTTTAACTTCTCTATTAAACTATTTTTATATAAAATTTTAATTATTATTAAATATACGTCCAATACCCGAACGGTAAATTCTCAAAATTTATAATAATTAAAATTATAAAAAACATAATTTATAATTTATTTATTAATAAGCAAATAATAATAATAAACAATAATAATTTCGTTATTTTGTTTTTTTTCTTGAATGATATTATACAATATGTAACGTAATTAACGCACACCCTCAGACACCCCAATTAGTATATTATGTTATAATCATAATACATACACTGAATTATAGTTAAACATTTTAGGCACCAATTATTTATAAAATTAGTTATACTAATTCCTGAAGAATGTTGTGGTCACAGTACAAATCCACGAACGCAATGACTTTAAAGTGGTTGAAATAAAGTTCATTTTTATTTATTTTTATTGAATGACAGAATTAGTAATAATACAAATAAAACTGCACTCTTAAAAGTCTTATTGCCTTAAGTTACGGTCCATTTCAGTTTGTTTTGACTGTACAGATTTAGTGTGACTGTAATTTACGAAGTTTTAATTATTTTTGGGATAAAAAATTACTTATGTTAAAAATGATAGGAATTGATTCAGTAAACGATTCTGAACAAACTACTTTCTCAAAGTACGTTAATTACGTTACATATTGTATAGCTACACGTATATTAAACGTTGATAGATCATTTCAAACTAGTGCACAACAGCCCGTTTTAATTGAGACAATTTAGCGATCGCAGTGCCTCACTAATTTTGTCCATATTTCTGGGACACTATTTTCTACAGCGATCGATCGTTCTCCTTCTCTGCTTCTTTCTAACCTTCGAGTTTTGGCGGGAACTGGCGGGAACTTGGCCGTTGACGGATTGTCGCTCCTGTTTTGTCGCCTGAATAATGGTTTGAAGTGGATTTTAATTCGTAAAAGTGATACGTTTTTGTGAATTAAGTGTCTGTGCGTGTGAACTGTTAGAGAAAACGACGAAACAAGTGCTTTGATGTTGATATAAACCTCAAGTTAATGTGATCGCTTTGGCGCCTTATGAACTTGAATAGCTGTTGTCATCAACCGTCTGTGGGGTTGAGCTGTCATCAAAATCTCTTAAAAACTTGTGAGGCATCAGCATATTGTGAAGAAAAAATATATAAAAAAGAAATGATAGGCTCAGAAGGGCTAAAACCCAGAGCCGTAAAGCCAGTTAATAAAAAAACTCTAACCTCCGTGGTTGTGTAGTTTGAATTTTGAATTTGATTTACCTAATTAACAAATAATAAATTTGCCCTTTAAAATCATGGAAAATCACGCTATAAATTTAAATTTTGAATTACCGAATGATGCTATAGCTGCTACTAAGTCACTTTTGGTAGGTATGTTTAACAACTTTCATAGTAGATAAGGTTTTAAATAAAAAGACAGTTATTTTTGTTATTCTAAATTTCAGGAAATATTTTTAACTAAACTGTATCCATATTTGCAAAAGATTGGAGATAATATACAATCATTACTAAAGGACGGTAATAATCTTCGAGATAATGCAATGAATATACACAATTTGTTTATACTGTGTGTTAGTCAAATTAATAAATCTTATTTAACAATGATTGATGTCTTAAAAATAGAGCATCACATGCATATTTTATTACAGGTATGTAAACACATTTTACTTTAGCCGTTTTTCTTATAACAAATGAACAAAAACAAATGCTGAATGAGCTTACAACTTTCTAATGGCAGGTGGCTATTTTATATCAAGAAGCATTCAATATACAGAGGTGTGTTTTAACATTTGTTGTCTAAAATGGAATGTTTTAAAGTCCCTAATTATACTAGCATTCACTGTACAGCGTATTTGTAAATGAAGCAATATGAGGCTACTTGCCAAATTTAACAGGTTCAGTCTCCAACTGAAGGGCAAAGCCAGATGCCAAAATTTTCTAATGTTTAATTGACTTAGAAATATTACAAGTCACATAATCTATTCAGCCGGTTGTAACACCTTGAACTTCTTAGGATGTGCTGAGCATTTGGTATGACTTTCCATTGACGTCCGTCGAATTGGAAGCGGGAGGGGGGTGGGGGGAGGTGTACTACTCTCCCTTAAAAGGAAAAGTTGCGGTACCCCTAAGGAAGGGGTAACCCCCTTCACCAAAAATAAATAGAGGGACTCATTCAGAGGGATTTCTGTATCTATTTTGAGACTGCAACGTCTCCAGCGCTGCGGAAAGAGCAGCCTTTGCGTAACAAATCACAAGCATCCAGCCTCGCCCCCGCAGCTTCGGCTTGTTGGTCGCCTTCGGCGACCAGCCTCAGCCGCTCGCCTACGCTTTGTTACAGCAGGCGGAGGCTGCTCTCCCTACGCGCCTCCGGCTTTATAAAAACACTCTAGGAGTAGGACAGACTTGTACTATGTGAAGTCGGTGTGTATTAATTAGGTTCCTTGACATAAGTTGAACCTAACCTATTTTATTTATTATCTGTCCTAATAGGAGGGTACTGTTTTATACACATGTTTTATACAATTTTATACACATATTGCTTTAATTAATTCTTAGAAATCGTCAGTTTTACATTACATCCCACAAGCCGGCAAAAAACGCTACACTTTTAATTGCTCATAATGATAATAATTCTGTAATTTAAATATAAACTGTTAAATATATGTGTATGAATGAAAACTATTTAAATGAGTACAAAATATAATTATTTACGTAAAATGTACAATAAAATGCTACCGAACGTATGACAACTTAACCATACGGAAAACGAACGTTCAATGGCGAGAATTCGATGTACTCGTAATCTGTGGTAAGAATTGACGTAAATATTATAAAAATAATTGATTTTCAATAATTTTTTTCCTCAAAAAGTACGCGTTTCCGCATGTTGAAATTTTGAGTCTGTGCTTATATTAATGTAACCTTTCTGTAAAAAAATATCAACCCCCAACTCGACGGACGTCAATGGAAAGCTTAGCCGAGCCTTTTATATTCCACTGGATGAACTCCCGCTTTGGCTCAGGTTGATAGTACCCAGTTCCAAAAACTGGCTTGAACAACCGACTCGCTGCTGTTGTTTAAGCGGCGTGAAGCATTGATGGCACCCATTTTACACTGAACATAGAAATGGAGAATGTTTAAAACTCTTGTGGATGATACTCAATGCAATCTGTTTTTTCATTAGACTAGCATCATATAAAGCAAGTTTTTTAACTTTTTGACAATATCTGTGGAAATTGCTTCAATCAGTCAGGCTGAGCTCTGATTGTCCTCAATTGAGTCTGCCTTGCTTAAAAATGCTACGCAACTTGTTTGGTTGTTTGCTGCCGAGAGTTTCTGTACGCAGATGACATTTCTTCCATAATGATTATGTGGTATTTTTCATTGCTTAGTGAAGAACATTAATTACAGCATGAAACTCAATTTTCTGTATCATTATTCTTCACTTCCCGATTGACTTGGTTATCCTGTGATATCTCAAAGGTTTATGAACCAAACTGGCTGAAACTTGGCATTTATAGTTGTATTGAGTCACCAAGTAGTGACAGTTAAAAAAACATCCCCCTCCCCTCATTAATCCCTTCATTCTGCGAACTATTTGACCCCCTCTAGTAGATTGTGATATTCCTTAATCTGCACAAAAGTGTATTTTCTTCTTTAAAAAAATGTTATTTCAACACTAGGATTTATCCTGTATTGTGGGGAAAGTTTACATACATTTTCAGAGTGGTAGAGCCATGCTGCTATGTTAGTAGTATAATCATAGCACAAATGGGTCGGCTCAACCGGGGAAGGACCACACTCTCACAGAACACCAGCATGAAATAGTAGCTTAATGCTGCTGTGTTTCATATGGTGAGTGTTGAGAACTGGAAACCCTTTTTACTTTCAAAGGTTTATGAACCAAACTGGCTGAAACTTGGTATTTATAGTTGTATTGAGTCACCAAGTAGTGACAGTTAAAAAAACATCCCCCTCCCCTCACTAATCCCTTCATTCTGCGAACTATTTAACCCCCTCTAGTATATTGTGATATTCCTTAATCTGCACAAAAGTGTATTTTCTTCTTAATAAAATGTTATTTCTACACTAGGATTTATCCTGTATTATGGGGAAAATTTACATACATTTTCAGAGTGTTAGAGCCATGCTGCTATATTAGTAGTATAATTGTAGCACAAATGGGTTGGCTTGACTGGGGAAGGACCACGGTCTCACAGAACACCAACGTGAAATAGTAGCTTAATGCTGCTGTGTTTCATATGGTGAGTGTAGAGAACCGGAGACCCTTTTTACTGGAAACGAGGCATTCCATCTTAGTCCTCACGGGTGACATCACATCTGCATTTTAATTTGTAATCAAGGATAGATGTAGATGTCTATGGGCCGCAGCAACCACTTACCATCAGGTGGACTATGTGATCACTTGTCACCCTATCCTATAAAAAAAATACACCAGGACAAGGATGTTATTCCTTATGAAATTTATGTATGTAATGACCTGGAACAAATATTTGTAGGCCATACAAATACTTGTTCCATGTGGAATTCGAACCTGCGGCCCTTAGTCCTGCAACTCTTTGCTAAGTCATGGACCCCACAAAAAACGTCAACTAACTGAAATATAATGGAAAATGGATTCTTCAAGTGATAATCACAATGACATTGTGTTAGTTGTAGCAAGGTAAATAGGGAGTTGAACATACTTCTTTTTATAATTTTGAAGCAAATGAATTCAGAAATGAAAAGATTTAACATACCACATTTTAATGAATAAAAGAAGAAGAAGAAATGAATAAAATAATTATAATTATTAATATAATTCTCAGGCCCATGAATTCAGAACTGAAAAGATTTGAGTTAACATAGCACATCTTAATTAATAAAAGAAGTCTTTATTTAAATTTTTTTTTTACTAAATTAAACTATTCTTAAGAATTTGTATAAGCGATTAGTCCTAAATTTTTGTATACATTTTTTTACTTATTTGTTTTTCAAAAATAACTTTCCTTGTATTCATTATATTCCTATGCTGCTAGCTCATAGGCAAGGAAAGTAATTGTTGAAAAAGGGATATAAAAACTTATACACTTATACTATAAATACAGAAAACTACATAATGTTTCTTTATGTAACTTTTATTATGCTAACATCTGAACATTTTAGCATAATCAATAATAATTGCTCCTAAATCAATTTAAGAAAAATTTTGATGTGTGAATGAGATGTAGTTTAAATTTTTTTATGATTTTTATGTTACAGGAAAGTAGGCAATGTACTTTAGAAAGAATATCATGGTGCTGCAGCAGATTGGTATCAATAGAGCAAAAATTGGAAGCAATGAATAATAAAGAAATGTATGAAAGCTGTCTTGATGACTTAATGTTTGAATCACCTAAGTATTTTGTTAACTGGATTGATCAGACATTTGATGTTCTTGAATCACTAGTGGCTTTAGCTTCTGATGATAGATGTAAAGGTTCCCAGGAGCTTAATGATTATTGGAAAGATGATGTAAGAACATATATTTTTTTAAATAAAACAAGCATTTTTAGAAACTCATAGGTGGGCGCAGGGCTCCAGAAATGAGAACTTCTGAGAGGGCTGTAAAGAAATTGATCTGCTGTGCTTCTCTAGTGTTTTATTGTACAATATTCTATTTCTCAGACATGCAGATTTGCTAATGATGTTTTTGCATCCTCACCCTCGCATGTGGTAAATCAGCATTTAAAGTTGAAAAAAGTAGATATTGGTATCAGTGGGCATCGAATTCAGGATGCTAGGGAACTGCTTGGGAAATTTATGGCGAGAGCTTAGCCTCTGAACTCCTAGTCAGGATGGTCAGTAGTTTTTTTAAACCTCTGTCTAATGTTAAACAATTAAAAAATGTTTATTTTATATACTGTTAAAGTGACATATCATGTATAAACTTTTTTCATTCCCGACATGTAAAAATCATATTGAAGTGCCTCTCTGTGATATTGAAATAACTGGGATTTTTTGTGTGCTATAAAGGATTTTTAAAAATTTTGTCCATCTGTCTGTCTGTGCTTCATCTTAAGAATGGCTGTACGGATTGCGATGAAACTTCACAAACAGATAGAGGGCAATTCCAGAAGTGGCCTAGGCAATATTTTTTCCGAAAATATAATCGAAAAACTAATAAAATAAATGATTGTTGATCTTATATCTAAATGACGCCACATTAATAGATCTCACCCAGGTAAAGGTTAGATTTTTATTAATCTGACATGACACACATTTTTTATTACTTTAAAGTATGGTCTTGAGTAATTTTGTATTAAATACTTAATACATATTTTTGTATTTTCTTCACACCTCATTTAGATCTGGTTTTTCGTTAGCACACTTCGTATTTTGATCAGTTTTCTTATTTTTTTTAGGTTACATTAATTTGTATTTTTTAATGTTTACAGATGGTTGATTGTGTTAGTAGTTTACACACATCTATGGATGAGCTATTATTGTCAGCCATGACATTATGCAGGCATTGTCTGCCTGCAGATCAGCCCATTATTAAAGCAAGGTGTCAAGTGGTGAGTACATTTTATTGAAATGCATGCAATAATCTTCCATTCCAGCGTTCGAAAAAAATCCTATTTTTTGTACTGGGTGACAATTTTTACTGTCTAAATATAGTATGATATTTTGTGTAAGTGGAGTAGAAGCCATCCTCGAAAGTGTAAAATATAACAAAATATAATTAGATAGGCAAAAATTCCGAATATCGAAATACATAAAAACAATTACCCTACGGCGTTTGCGTAAAACTAAAAATAATCTACGATCGCTAGTGAAATAAAAAGGTTGTAAGAGTGAACGAGACGCATGCACATTTTTCGTTATGTAGGCGCCAGGCGGCCGAGTTCAGCTGTCGACACATCGTTGCAGTTTTAGAATCGGCTGATGTGAGCCTTAGGTTACGAAAAATTATTTTTCTCTTATAAGTTTTTAGGCACTTTTGATATTTATTTTTGATCTTGACTGCCTCGTTGATCTAGTGGTTATAGTAGTGTGACAGCTGATCATAAGGTCTTGGTTCGAATCCCGGGTCGGGACAAAATTTCAATTTATTGAGTTTTTCCGTCAAGAAATACTTAGTAAGAAATACTTAGTAGCTGCCCGGAGTCAGGACGTTGGCGATGTCACACGCCCGTGCTTCGGAAAGCACGCAAAACCGTTGGTATGTGGTGGTTTTTTCACGTATAATGTTAATGTCCTTAAAACATTCAGTGTAAGTAGACCTCCCAGTACCACTTACTGGCTACTAATGCAAGATGAGCATATAATAATAATAATAATAACCCCACCGTTGTATCTCTACGTTGACGACGTGGTGGGGCTTGTGTGCTCCAATGAACTCTAGGTTTATGCCGGTAGAGTTTACTCATGCCGAGATAGATCTAGGGCAAGGAGCCAGACTAAAAGAGATACAATCCAAGCCAAGGTCGCATATGCCGAAGGCTGCATGGCTACGGGAGAGTGTAGTCGATAGTATGCCAACTCTGGATAACAGGGGATCTCCAGTTTTATTTACCCTTGCCGCAGTGAACGCAGGGCTCTGCTGCGGTCGACTTTGTAAGTCACTAGCTTCACGTGGGAATAATATGATTACTAGATCTAAAACAAAAAAAACATACTAAGGGCAGCCTGCCTCAGAGAGATGACGAAACTTCACATTGCACGTCGTCATCTGCATTATCTCTATCCATCAATTCCATCATCATCAACAAACTTAGTTTTAGTTTGGGGTACTGTAGCTACATTATTTTTTCTTCCTTTTCCTTTTTTACTTGCATTGTAGGGTATATTTTTGTGTTTACCGAAAGTAACCCACTATCGAGATAAAGCTTTTCCGTGGGGTATCTACTATTTTTAAAGTACATAACTTTAATAAGCGCACGTTGTGCTCTCTCAACATCTATAAACTTGGTTTTTGCCGCACCTCCCCAAACAGGAATGCAACATTCCAAGACAGATTGAACCAAGGCGATATATTATATGTCATTCAAAATTGTTCTGGATGTTTCTCGGTCATAATTTTTTTTATTATTACCTGGAACCACATGCCTTAACGATCGAAAGACCCAAACCAACTTTCTGACTCTTCCGGCAATATGCTCAAGCTGTGGGTACCAGGACAGTCTCTGATCTAATATGATGCCCAGGTACTTAGTATGGGTAACTTTATTAATGATCGGGCAGTTGCAGTTTGCATCCTGGGTGTTACTATATACAATCATGAACCCTTATACTAAATCTATCAGCAGGTTGATTTTTATTGTAGATACTGAAAAATATGTAGTTAGTTTTATTTGTGTTTAGCGAGATGTAGTTAGTTTTATGTGTGTTGTGCATTTTAACCAAGTAGGTATTTGGGCCATTCCTTTTTCGGCACTATTTTTCACAGCTTGCCAGGAATTTCCATATACATATTGGTTATTAGTAAAATACTTGGTTAATAAAAGAAAAAGATTAAAAATAATTAAACTCATTCATCAAACTGTTCAATCAATAATATCAACTAATAAAATAACTCCTAAACTGTTTCAAACTATTTCAAATTTCCCGCGCGCTCCTCTGTTCTACACAGGTCATGACCTCGTAGTCTTATTATGTAACGTCAACACTTGGCAGATTGCTTTCAATTTGAAATACACTGATTTGTGTTCTCTCTTTCTCAAAGCAAACCCGCAATGGACTGCCAAAATTAATAAAAGCAAAGCAATATTATCGATGCACCCCGGTCGCGGCAAAACTGCGCTATACTGCTGTCATAAGAAAAGAGTTGAGTTAAGCGATTAATCGCCTCTCTCGCACACGTTGACTTTTTACCGGGTTTTCGAGAAGATGATCGCTCCCTTTCTAACCTGTGGCAAAATGTTCTATTATGAATTATAACCACGACATTGAATTGATGTAGGATGGTATGAATGTTCCCCGAACTTAATGCCTACAATATTTTAGATGTCCGTATATGTGATTCGTGGGTCTTTTCGCACCAACATTTCAGTAGTCCATACATTTGCTGCCGTTACTGCTGTTTGCGGGCCCCGGTTCTTTGGTCATCTTTAAGGTTAATTTTACCCCTTTTGAATTCAGCAAACCACCTAAAAATTGTTGCGTGTGATGGAGCTGAGTCCGCTAATGCTGATCGTAACCGGTGTAAACTTAATTGTTCGGTTAAACCAAATTTAAAATTATAATAAATCATAGCGCGCAAATGTTCACGGTTAATATTCATCGTTTTAAATGAAAAGCGCGGGAAGCGTTGCAGAAAATTAATAGAACTTTGTTTTTTTTTTTTTTAATATTGAGCAATTGGCTTATGGAGTTCTATTTTTAAATAAATTTATTTTTAGGAATATATAACACGGGTGTGTTCCATTTTTAAATTTCGAGCATCTCAAAATTTATTGAGTGACCTATGTATAATTAGAATCATTAGAATGATGATGATTACGAAATTTGACGTGCGATACCCTTCACCTCATGATGTTTTGTTCTGTATAAACGATAGTTAAGTATAAGTTATATTTACATAAAAAGGGTCTTCACAGAAGAATAGTATAGTTTCCCCGCGAAAATTTAAAAAATAGATTAAAAGTAATTTTTATGGCACTATTCGGTTTAAAAAATATAAAAATTATAGTGGTTTATTATAACTTTAGGGTTCATTTAAAACACTGAAAATGGGTGTAATAATGTCAACTACACTGCAAGATATTTTTTTTTACATCTCATTCATAAATGGACTTATCTCATAACGAGTATATAAATTGGACTAGCTTGCGACAACCTCCACTTCGATTTGAATACGTTCACGCCTCCTCTTTCTAAATAAAATACATACATGTCTGAAGCGATTGTTATATACTAGCGTTGCCTCTATAAAATACTATTAAATTTTAGTTGTATATGTAAAGCTAGAACAATATATATAGATCGCAGAGTATTGCCGGCGTAAGAGAATTCACTACCTACTCCATATAGCCCCGTGGGTGTCGTAAGAGCAACGAAACGGGAGATGGGCAGCAGGATCTTCCTGATAAAAGCTCAGAATATTTAAGAACTTCGGTTTACGAGCTGTCTGTCAAGCGTGACAACTATGACAAATGTTCCCCCTATAAAGCAAACCAAATATGAAGCCTATGTAAACTTTTAATTGAATGAATGAATTCTATTATTCACAGCAGAGCGCAATAGAGATAATAGAGAGCGTAATAGAGATACTCTTTACAAATATAAAAATTAGCCTATGTTTTTTAATTCTGTTAGACACTGAGATATGAATTATGTTTTCTTGTTTGTTTTCCGGCTATGAACAGTCCAGGCAGTTTTTCGTCATCATTACAGCCCTTCACAAGCCCACTGCTGAACAAAGGCCTCCCACAAAGGATGCCACAAAGTATGGTATTGAGCCACCTGCATCCATCAACTTACTGCATATCTTACCAGATCGTCATTCCATCTAGTGGGAAGATGCCCTATACTCCTGCGGGGATGTTACGTCACCCTGTCTTACACTTCTCTGTACTTGGATAGGTTATTAATAAAATAATTTCGTTTTAACAGGTGCTCAGAGAAACAAAAGCTCTTTTAAGTGAAATCATTGAGGGTGATATCAACACAGTATTTGAAGATAAAATAGTGCCACTGAAATTACCAATCAGACCTTCAAACATCAATGTGCTGATAGATGTTTTGAAGGATGTACTCTATGTCTTGGAGACTAATACAAACACAGCTTTATTAGCACTACTAATACATTGTTTTAGCTACAGTGTTTCACCAGTAGATGTTTTAAAAGAACATTATGTTGGTAGTAATAAGGGAATATGTGAGTGTGCAAAGAGTGATGATATAACAACAGAAACATGTTGTACTTTTGTCAAGGAGTTTGATTTGCATAATGAGAGACTATTGCATATAGGATTATTTGCAGTATCTTGTTCTTCGGATGATAAAAGTAAGTCTGACATAAATGCTTTCCAAATGGCCATTAAGCTTTTAGTCTTTTTTTTTCAAAATTTCATTTAAGTGTAAAATGATAACTATGATGTTCTCATAATCATCACCATAAAAGTAAAATAATCATCCCATCGTAAAGCATAGAAACTGGCTAAACAATATTTTTTTTTTTTATAGAATAGGGTGACAAACGAGCACACAGTCCACCTGATGGTAAGTGGTTGCTGCGGCCCATAGACATCTACATCTATCCTCCATTAAAAATCAAAATGCAGATGCGTTGTCATCCGTGAGGACTGAGATGGAATGCCTCGTTTCCAGTAAAAAGCCTCGTTTCCAGTAAATTTGAACGTAACTTGTTGATGACTATTGATGACCATGGAAAAAGAGGAAGGTCCAAGCTTAGTAGGCTAGACAGTGTCGATACTAAAAATATTGACGTAAAATTTGGAGACGAAACTGGAGATAGATAGGTCTAGAGAGATTAAATTAATTAAATTAAAAATTGTTTATTTCTTTAAAAATATCACACAAGAGATGTGCTTAATAAGGCTAATACTTACCCACGGTTGTAAGTCAGTATTCTAATTTTAAGCCTTTTGCATCTGTCCAACAAATAATGCTCTGAAATGCTCACATTTTAGTCTAGTTCTTTATAAATATACAATTATCCGTATCTATGGTGAAGAACAGGGGAGTAGTTAAGTGGCGACTCGTGACCAAATACGAGGGTACCCAAGTGCTGAACGGCAACTCCGTCTCCCCGGAATGCGCAAGCAGCCGCAAAAACTCTTATGATGTAACTACCTGCATTAATAATTTTAAGTAAATGCTTGAAGTTTAATTATTGAAAAACAAATAAATTTATTACTCTTTATTTTTATACTTTATAGAAAACCATACAATAGATAATGCACAGGTCTTTATGCTAATAGCAATACAGAGTGTGACGTAAATAGTGTATGATATAACTTCAGGAAATAAAAACGGTTTTCACAGTTTTCGTGTTATGGGATATTTACGAAATGTTTTAAATTTTTTATTCTTGTTCAGTCTTCGGTACCAAGACCACAAAGGAAAGAATTTTCGCGACCTGTTTTTTTCTGTAGGATTCTTTGATAGCTATACTATCGATTACTGGTTGTCATTTTGGTACCACATCTACAGTTTGTATTCGAAAAATATTAAAAAAAGACGTTTTGCAAAATTTTCTCAAAAGTTTGACCTCTTGTAGTGTAAAAAAATGTCTGGTCACTTGAGTGAACAACTAATTTATAACTTGTCTACTTCATCGAGATTCAGAAATTGTATAGCACTCGGTATTTATTGCTTTCAATGCAAATAATATTGCTGTTAAGTTTTGCAAGGGTCATTTTTTAAAATTATAAGTAAAATTAAAATTCAGCTGGGAGTTGGAATTCCGCAAACAAAATTAATGCTATAATAACAAAGGAATTTACTAAAACAAAAAATGAAGACATTTAAAGAACGTTTATTAGATTGAAATTTCTTACAAGTGGATTTTTGAGTTGATTGGATTAGTGAGTTGCCAGCTGTGCAAGTTGGGCATATTTAACTAGCCATCTCTCTTACAAGTCGATTTGTCGCTCCACAGAATCATGTTGAAAAATTCTGGATCTTTTCTTATTTTTCTTAACATTATTTGATAAAACGCCACTCTTAGTAAATAGTCTCGTGGTAATTGACTCTGGACACGTTGAAAATGGTATGGATGGAGTTGTCCTCTCTTCAAAACTCTGTGAACTGTTATAGTTGATATTGCAGTGTACCTTGCTACTAGTCGCAGTGCAGTACATATAAAATATTTATTGTCCAAATCACAAAGCAAAAACAAACCCGAGGTCACAACAAAATCGTTCATTAAATCAATCTAAAGCCGAGTAAATACTGTTACGCGCTCAAGTCGACGGCACTAGCGCCATCTAGTCTCGAACCGAAGAACTAAACTTCTTGAAGTTTAAAACTCGAACTCTCGGTACCTTGCGCGTGTTTACTTGAACATTCTGGATATTTCTTTGCTAATTTATATAAATAGGCGCTGCAAGATGCGATCGAGGCAGTATTGGATTTGGCGAGACAAGCGAAGCTTCGGAGCGGAATAAAGTGAATTAGTGTGTTTAATTATTAGTGTTTTAAGTTTTAATTTGTGTAAAGTAAATTAAAGTGTTAATTTAGGTAATTTTATCGGCAATTTTTATTGTCACGAACCTCAAGCTCGTAACAATTGGTGTCAGAAGTGGGATAAAATCATGCCGATTTTACCTAAGGAGGAAACGGAGGGTGTCCGTACCCGAAGTCAACACCAGCAGGAGACGGACCAACGAAGATTTGGTGGTGCAACGCCGCAGACGTCGGAGGGCCAGCCACCGGCTGCAGGCCCGTCGGTAGCTCCTACATCTGCAGCACCTGACCTAGGTGCTCTGATGGTGATGCTGCTGGAGCAGGCTCGCCGACAGGAGGAGCAGGCTCGCCGACAGGAGGAGCAGGCTCGCCGACAGGAGGAGCAGGCCCGTCAGTTGAAAGAGCAGCTGCAGAGCGGACAAGAGGAACAGGCCCGCCGACAGGAGGAACAGATGCTCCTCATGAAGGACCTTCACGATACCTTTGCGAAAGAGATAAGGGAGGTGAAGGATAGGGTTGCTCAACATGACAACCGCCTGTTGGAAGCTGAAACCCGAATCGAAGAACATGAAACCCGAATCAACCATGTGAACAATCGGGTTGACAACGTGATGGCTGACGTGAAGAAAACGCTGAACGACCTCAAACTTGGGGATGGAACTACAGCTCCCGTAGTAGCTACAGCACCTTCGCTACGTGGATTCAAAGTGCCGCCGTTCGATGGGACTTCTTCCTGGTCGGCCTATAAAATCCAGTTCGAGGCCGTCATGGAGGCAAACGGCTGGAATAAAAGCCAGGCCATGACTGCACTCACCTTAGGCCTGCGCGACCAAGCCTTAACCGTGTTGGAAGCTCTCGGTAAGAAAGTGACCTACGAGCAGCTCCTTGAGGCATTGGAGGCGAGATATGGTGACGCTCAACTGGAACACGTCTTTCGCGCGCAGCTTAAAGGTCGTGTGCAACGCAGCAATGAAAACCTGCAGCAGTGGGCCCTTGAGGTGGAGAAGATGGTTCGAAAAGCATACCAGTCTGTACCTGCGCTCATTGAAGGGAACCTGGTGCAGACATTCATCGACGGCATCCGCGACCTGGAAGTCAGAGCTGCTGTGAGGCTCGGGCACCACGAGATGCTTAAGCACGCCTTGGCCCATGCACTGGAGGTAGAAGCCGTGCGGCAGGATCATCGTTCCCATCGCGTCAGGGAGGTTGCAGCAGCTACAGTTCGCGACCGCAACAAAGGATACAGCCCTAGGTGCTATGGCTGTGGGGAAAAGGGCCATCTTCGATCCAGCTGCCCTAAGCGAACCCTAGAATGGGAAGGTGAATGATCCCAGGAGGGTAGTGCGGCCAACAGCACCGCCCAGCAGCAGCAGGGAAACGAGTAAAAGCCAGAACTGCTGGGCGGGTGCTGGCTGATGTTAAAAGAGTCCCAAGGATCTCGATCTCACAAACCCATGATGGGAACAGTCTAATCATCAAGGGCGAGGTCAACGGAATGCCGTGTAAACTGACCATAGACACTGGAGCCTCTCGTACGGTTGTTAGTTCCCAACTTATAAGTCAGTTCCTTTGGGACTCCGCATACAACCGAGAACGCATTAATTTGGTAACAGCCACCGGTCAGCGTATACCCGTCCGTGGAGAGAAGGAGATGGAGTTGATTATGAGGAATAATTGTTGTGAGATCGACGTTAAGCAAGGTGTTTTGAAATGTGGACAGGAGGAACTTTTTATGGAAGGTGCGTTACCAGGGAACGTGTACAGCATTAAGAAGATTGTTCTTCCGCCGAGATCGGAAACGATTGTTCCGGTTAGTCTTCCCCGAAACGCTGGGCAAGCTCACCGTTGTGTACTTGTGGAAAGGGTAAACAATGACCTTCCATGGAAAGTAGCTCGAACCTTGGTCAGAACCACTGACATCTCAAGAATACGTGTGCTGAACCTTTGCGACCGGGAACAGATTATAGAAAAGGGCACACTGGTTGGCACTTGTGAGGAAGTGGATTGGTTACGTCGGTGCCAATATATATCGAGTGGGACCCCCAGCAAGGATTCAGAAATGAGAGTGACCACACTTTTGGAAGACTGTCGCAGTGTTCTCTCCCCGAACGAATTGGTCAAGGCGAAGAAGTTGTTACTCAAGTACGCCGATGTATTCTCGTCAAACGATACTGACATAGGAAGTCAACATAGAAGCCAGTCTTGGCTTAGTTCAACACAAAATAAACACAGGAGAGGAATTGCCTATCCGTCAGCGGCCAAGAAGATTGCCGGTAGCACGTGAAAAGGAAGTGGAAACCATGATTGAGGGAATGGTGAAGGATGGTGTTATTGAATCTTCATCTAGTCCATGATGTTCACCCGTGGTTCTGGTAAAGAAGAAGGATGGCAGCATGCGGTTCTGTGTTGATTACCGCCGTCTGAACGACGTTACAAAGAAGGACAGCTATCCCTTGCCAAGAATTGATGACACGCTGGACATGCTTACAGGAGTAAAATGGTTTAGCACGCTGGATTTAAAAAGTGGCTACTGCCAAGTTGAAATTGACCCTAAGGACAAGGAGAAAACTGCGTTCCCGACGGAAAAGGGTCTGTGGCAATTCGAAGTAATGCCGTTTGGGTTGTGCAATGCTCCAGCAACGTTTGAAAGGCTGATGGAACTTGTACTTACCGGGCTAATTGGCGATGCCTGTCTGGTCTACTTGGATGACATCATCATCGTGGGCCGTACGTTTGAGGAACACCTTGAAAACCTGGGACGAGTGCTCATGAAGATTCAGAGTGCCAATCTCAAGCTGAGTCCGAAGAAATGTTCACTATTCAAACGGCAAGTCAACTTTTTGGGGTATGTAGTGTCGGAAGAAGGTATCCGCACGGATCCAGAGAAAATCGCAGCTGTAAAGGATTGGCCGGTTCCAAAAGACAAGACGCAGGTTAGAACATTTTTGGGTTTGTGCTCCTATTACCGGCGATTTGTGAAGAACTTTGCAGATATAGCTAAACCTCTGCATAAGCTAACCGAGGAGAAGCGACATTTCTGCTGGGATGAAAGTTGTAATATCGCATTCCAGGAGCTCAAGGACCGTCTGTGCAAAACACCTATTTTGGGATACCCTGATGCAAGCAAAGAATTTATAGTTGACACAGACGCAAGTGATATAGGACTTGGCGGTGTGTTGTCTCAACGGAATGGTGACCAAGAGGTCGTGATAGCGTACTTCAGCAAGTCGTTGTCAAAACCGGAAAGGAACTATTGTGTCACAAGACGCGAATTGCTAGCTGTGGTAAAGTCGTTGCAGCATTTTAGCAAATATCTTCTGGGGCGAAAATTTCACTTACGAACTGACCATGCTGCACTAAAATGGCTATTGCAGTTTAAAAATCCAGAAGGACAAGTTGCGAGGTGGATTGAACTACTGCAGGAATACGACTTTGAGATCGAACATCGCAGCGGGAAATCTCATGGCAACGCAGATGCATTATCACGAAGACCTTGTCCTGAAGATTGCAAACATTGTACTAGGCAAGAGAGTAAGGAAGTGGTATCCGTGAGGATGCTCGGGGCAACGAATGGAAGGACAGCTTACTACATGCACAGCAGGAAGATCCGGACATCAAGCCGATTCTGGAATGGATAAAGGCCAGTGCTCCCAAGCGCAAGTGGAGTGACGTCTCAGCGATGAGTTCGACCACTAAAAGCTATTGGGCCCAGTGGGACAGCTTGCTGCTTCAGGATGGAGTTCTGTGTCGTAAATGGGAAAATGTTCGGTGAGATAGCTGTCATTTGCAAATGGTTGTTCCTAAAGCTAAAGTACCGGATGTTCTACAGCTGTACCATAATGATTGTTCAGGAGGCCATCTGGGAGTTAAACGAACTCTACTGAAGATCCGAGAACGGTTTTACTGGGTCCACTGTCGAAACGATGTCGAGGACTGGTGTCGCAAATGTACAAGTTGTGTGGCTGTAAAGGGGCCTCAGACTCGTAGTAGAGGTGCATTGAAGTTGTACAATGTTGGTGCACCATGGGAGAGAATAGCCATTGACGTGGCGGGGCCTTTTCCGGAGAGTGAAAGCGGTAACAAGTATTTCATGGTTGTGATGGATTACTTCACTAAGTGGCCAGAAGTCTTCGCCATTCCAAATCAAGAAGCTTCAACAGTTGCAGATAAACTAGTTCATGAAGTCTTCTGTCGTTTTGGAGTACCTTTAGAGATTCACAGCGATCAAGAAGGAATTTTGAGTCTCAAATATTCCAGGAAACTTGCCGAGTTATGGGTACTCTTAAAACAAGAACGACTTCTTATCACCCGCAATCTGATGGAATGGTAGAACGATTTAATCAGACATTGGAGAGGTACCTAGCAAAAGTTGTAGACAATCGGCAACGAGATTGGGGCAAGCACATACAACCGTTTTTGTTGTCATATCGAAGTGCTGTTCACGAAAGTACATCAGTGACACCAGCTTTCGCAAACTTTGGAAGAGAATTACGGCTGCCTGCAGACCTGATCACCGGGATACAACCTGATGCTCCACGCAGTATAACCGATTATGCAAATGACTTGCGGAACAAAATGAATGACGTTTATGAGCACGTCAGACAATCGGGCCAACAAATGTCTGAAAAGATGAAAACCCGGTACGACCGCAAAATGAACAACAAAGGGTTCGACGAAGGTTCACTTGTGTGGTTGCACAATCCAGTCCGCAGCAAAGGGAAATCTCCTAAGCTTCAAGCTAAATGGGACGGCCCGTACCGGATTGTGACCAGGATCAACGATGTAACCTACCGGATACAGAAAGGCGCAAGAGGGACTCCTAAGATCGTCCATGTGGATCGCCTAGCGCGTTATTATGGGGCCGATAATGCTCGGGACGAGCATGTCTTAGGAGGGGGCAGTGTTACGCGCTCAACTCGACGGCACTAGCGCCATCTAGTCTCGAACCGAAGAACTAAACTTCTTGAAGTTTAAAACTCGAACTCTCGGTACCTTGCGCGTGTTTACTTGAACATTCTGGATATTTCTTTGCTAATTTATATATATATATATAGGCGCTGCAAGATGCGATCGAGGCAGTATTGGATTTGGCGAGACAAGCGAAGCTTCGGAGCGGAATAAAGTGAATTAGTGTGTTTAATTATTAGTGTTTTAAGTTTTAATTTGTGTAAAGTAAATTAAAGTGTTAATTTAGGTAATTTTATCGGCAATTTTTATTGTCACGAACCTCAAGCTCTTAACAATACGTTATATCACGGAAATAGTATGATTGCACCCTGGCGCGAGTAAGCTTCCAATCCCTTGAACCACACAACAGGTAGGAATGTGGGACTCATAACAAAGAACAATATCGTCGTTAGCTATCTTTTTTACACGTTGTGTGAAAGAAAAGGACGGGAGGTTCCACCGTCGCCGTCCCACCATCGGTGCTAGCGCGGGTAGGTAGTATAAGGGCCGGGTATGAGTTTACTGGCCTAAGCATTTTGAATAAAATAGACGTTGATCAATCTTAACAAGAATACTCTTTGAATTGAAGCACTTGGTATTTCTAACCAAGTGCTATACCATTTCTGAAATTCAATGTAGTAGGCAAATTATTAATTACTTGGTCACTCAGGTGAACGTAAAATTACCTGAGTGATCGAGATATATGAACATTTCGAAAATGTCTCATAACTTGACTTTTACCGGATACTATTTTTAATTCCTGAGCAGTTATGATGTCCCCCACCCGTAGGTTTTTTTATAGAAGAGAGGGCAAACGAGCATGCGGCTCACCTGATGTTAAGTGACTACCGCCGCCCATGATCAACCGCAACACTAGGGGAATTGCAGGTGCGTTGCCGGCCCTTTAGAAAGGAGTACGCTCTTTTCTTGAAGGTCCCCAGGTCGTATCGGTCCGGAAAAATTGCTGTTGGTAAACTATTCCACAGAAAGGTTGTACGCGGAAGAAAACTCCTCTTGAAACGTACAGTGGTGGACCGCCAAGCATCCAGATGATGTGGATGGTATCGCGACGTTTGCCGCGTAGTGCGTTCACGAAATTTGGCGGCTGGGATTAATCCGAACAATTCCTCAGAGCACTCTCCATGGTATATGCGAAAGAAAATGCAAAGAGATGCAACATCTCTTCGCAGTGCCAGTGAATCGAGCCGATCGGAAAACACTCGGTCGTCGACGATTCGAGCCGCTCTGCGCTGGATGCGGTCAAGTGGAAGGAGCTGGTACTGGGGAGCCCCAGCCCAGAGATGGGAACAGTATTCCATGTGCGGCCGAACCTGCGCCTTGTAAAGTCCCGGCGGTGTGCCGGCATGAAATACTGTCCCGCTCTGCTGAGCACGCCAAGCTTTTTAGAGGCCAATTTGGCCTTCTCTTCCAAGTGACCACGAAACTGCATGTCACTCGATATGTCGACGCCGAGGATTCCGATACTGGCTGAGGCAACAAGGGGAGTGCCTTGAAACTGAGGAGATACGACAAAGGGGTTCTTTTTAGCGGTTAACGCGCAAACTTCTGTCTTCTGGGGGTTAAACTGGACTAGATTTAGTCGCCCCCAATCCGAGACTCTGTTCAGCAAAGACTCGGCTTCAGACACAAGTTTGTCCCGGCATTCGGAGACGTTTTCCCGAGAAATATTGGCTCGGCCGGTGTAAAAAGCATCACCAGTGCTGTTATCTGCATAGCAATGAAGGTTACGGGTTTGCAACATATCATTGATATGCAGAAGAAACAGCGCTGGCGATAGCACGCAGCCTTGTGGAACACCAGCATTAATAGGCTTGCAATCGGAGCTTGCACCGTCTACAACGACCTTGATGCCCCGATCTGCAAGAAAGCTGGTGATCCAATCGCACAATTTCTCGGGAAGCCCATAGGAAGGGAGCTTCGAAAGAAGCGCTTTGTGCCAAACCCGATCGAAGGCCTTCGCAATGTCCAAACTAACGGCCAATGCCTCCCCCTTGGACTCTACTGCCTCCGCCCATCTGTGAGTTAGGTAGACCAGAAGATCACCAGCTGACCGACCACGGCGAAAACCGTATTGGCGGTCACTAATCAGCTGGTGATCCTCAAGGTACCTCATGAGCTGGCAGTTTACAATGGACTCCATTGTTTTGGAGAACAAGGAGGTGGATGGCGATAGGCCGGTAGTTGGACGGGTCTGAGCGGTCGCCTTTTTTAGGGATCGGGTGGATGAAAGCCGTCTTCCATGATTTTGGGACTACGCCTAGTGAGTAGGAGTACCGGAAAAGACGCGTTAAAACCGGTGCCAACTCTGGAGCACACGTCCTCAGCACAATTGGGGGGATTCCGTCAGGCCCACTCGACTTGTGAATGTCCAGGGAGAGGAGTGCTTTGCGAACCGAGCGCTGTGTGAACTGCACTTCCGGCATGGAGCACTCACACCGCGGGATGGTCGGCGGCGTACTTCCCCCCGTCATCTAGAGTCGAGTTGGACGCAAAGAAAGACCCTAGAAGATCGGCTTTCTCCTTTGCGGTATGGGTCAGTGAGTTGTCCTCCCTGTGCAGGTGGAAAAGATGGATGACAGAAATTCCCCTGGACAGCCTTGGCGAGAGACCAGAATGCACGGGTTCCAGAAGGAAGGTGGACTAGTTTCTCGCTAATTATGCCTATGTGCTCTGACTTTGCCTTGGCAATGACTCTTTTGAAGGACCTAGAGGCGGAATTATACTTCTTTTTTAGAGCGCTGGTGTTTACATCCCGGGACGCTGATGCTGACGCTGCCAGGCTTGGTAGCACTCCTGCTTATAGCATGATGCTATTTTACAGGAGCGACCAAACCATGGCTGAGATTTGCCTCCAATGGGCACCACAGAGGAAGGAATAAAAAGTTCCATACCCTGAAGTACCACATCAGTGACAGAATCCGCAACAACGTTGGGATCGTCCGGCGAGAAGCAAACCCGCCCCCAAGGGTAGGATGCAAAGAAAGACCGCATCCCATCCCAATCGGCTGACCAATAGTGCCAAACACGACGGGCAGCCTGCAGATTGCAACTGCGATTTCAGCGTGAGTGGCACCACACTCCGAACAAGACAATGGTCCGAGGAGCCTAAAGGGGCGTCAACGGAAATCTGATATCCATCCGGGTGAGAGGTCAGCGGAAGGTCCAACAGGGAAGGTGCAGGATCCTTCACATCTGGAATCCGCGTAGGCGAAGTAACCAGTTGTGTCAGACCATATGCCAAGGCAAAATCATGAACTGATCTCCCCCGCATGATCGGTTAAACGTGAACTAAGCCATTCGGCGTGATGGGCGTTAAAGTCGCCGAGGATCACGATCTCTGCGGAGGGGAATCTGCTGTAGCAACGAATCTGTAGCCATTTGGACGTGGTCGAAGAGTCGGTCTGTTTCGGCATTACCGCTATAGGACCTATAGAGGCACCCGTAGACGCGCGGATGGTCGTCGCTGTCTACGCGTAGCCAAAGGATGGACAGGTCCGAACCTTCAAGTCTGCCGAGGCGTCGAGAACAGATGTCCTCTCTGACGTAAACGCAAACTCCAGCCCGAAGGCACAAAGGAGTGTTCCAGTTTGTACCCCGGGTAGCAGAGATACGAGACATCAGCCGGAGAGGACACCTGCGTCTCGGTCAGAAAGAGCAGAGCCGGCCTCGCCGTCTCGAGATGGTAGTGGACGGCGTTTAGGTTAGAGTGAAGTCCCCTGATATTGCAGAAATTCACGGACAGCGTGGCAGGGGTCGCCTTGGTTTTGTTGCTCCGTTTGCCCCGAGCAGTTGTAGTCTTGAGCGGAATTTTGCCCCCCCCACGCGGGGCAGCCTCAGCACCCACGCTCAGAAGTGGAGAAACATGATCGTGGATGCTCAGCGAGGGATTCTCCTGCGGTGCTGGTACCCTCCTGGGGTAGTCTATTATCATTTAATTCCGCTACCATGTTGATGGGGGGGGGGTTTGGGCCTCCGGCCACCTGCACTCACCAGACGAAACGCGGAAGCAGAGCTTCCACTTCACGCCGGTATTCTGTGAGGTCGTGGTACCACCCCGGTTTGAGCCGGCCCATACGTGCAACAGCAAAGCTGCCGCGTGGCTCTACCACTGAACTGATATATCCACTCTTTACGCCATACCCTGTATATATCCCAGACAACTAATGGACGGACAGGATCGGAAAAAAAAGACATTACAACAAAGTTAAAACAAATATACAGAACAAATAATATCCTTTAGATAGTGATTTTTAATAAAAGACTAAGTACCTATTTACAAAATGATATGTTTGACTCCGTTGATTGACTGATCAGGAAAATGTTATTTTTCTGTTGCATACTTTTTAGGGATTTTAGCCCTTCGTAGCAATCTTGCTAGTCTGGAAGCCTTGGACCCACATCTAGTACCAGCATTAATTATGTCGCCAGAGAGTCATCATTCTATGCTTTTGATGAGTTCTTGGAATAAAGAAGTGTCAGAGATAAGAGACGGTGTGTTCCTAATAGTTGACCCTGCAGCTTTTGCTGGTGTAAGTTTTTCTTAATTAACTAAAAATATGTGAACATTTCGATTGTTTAACTATTGTATTTATGTCGCGGACGGGGAACTGTTAAATAACATAGTATTAAATTAATTAGTCTTACAAATTATTAATTACAAAGCTATTTTAATGAAATAGAAAATTAATTCTATTGACAATCACAATGGTTTACTTTTCAACTAAGGCTTTTTCCTAAAAACAAACATTAAAATTATGCTGGCTCACATACCAGACGCACAATTATGTATGACTAGCGACCCGCCCCCTGCTTCACATGTGTGTGGTATCTATTAATGTTATTTATGTCATCTTTTTGATTTATGATTATCATCAACAACCATTTATTTTATGAATACAATACAATACAATACCCTTTATTGAATACTAAGAAAACAACCTAACAGTAGATATTAGAAAAGAAAGATATTAGAAAACAACATAACAGTAGATAGTAGAAAACAACAAACAAAGAGAAAAACAAAAGGCGCTCTTATTGCTATACAGCAATTTCTTCCAGACAACCTATAAATAACCATATTACATACAATTTTAGATTTCACAATAAATATCCAAGTCTTTCGCATAAAATACAACCTAAATCACTCCTAGCATTGCTCTTTATCTTTGGGTGAATTTTCATCGTAAAATCACAGTGTTTGGTGATCGCAGGATCGGATATTTCACACCTTTGACGCTAGGCCTGTTGATTATATGGCATTTTCTGAGTCTCTGATTACCTCCTAGTGGCTGCCGAGGAAACTGAATTGAGTTTATTCTATAACAAACTAAAAACAGGAAAAAGGAATTTATTTCTAAATTCGCTATTTTATTTTTTACAGAAAGTAAGACAAATGATGCATCAAAAACTACTGGAAATCTTAAAAGACAAGTCCTATGACAACAACAAGATTTGTTCTGTTATAAACATGGGTTGTGTGGCTTATGATTTTTTCAATGTTTATAACAAGCATGAACCTGATGCTATAAATGAACGGGAAAAACTGCTTCCTCTTTTGTCGGATTTACATAAAGGTAATGCCTTTGATATAAATTACGTTAGTACTGAGTTAGGGAAAACTTTACATCTAAGTACGGTATGGTTGACTATATCTTTTTCATTTAATAGATTGATACATTGAAGTAACATGTACTTACGTACTAGAACAGCTTTATCAAACAAAATATGTGCGCACATGTCTTCGCGCATGCGCAGTAAATTGTATGGCGCATGCGCGGTTGGTTTTTTGCCATAGAAAAAACAACGTAGGTAGAATGTTTAGTATGCAATAATAGATTGTATTGTTAATTAGATAAATTCTATCGAGTACAATTTTTAAAATTTGTTATTTATTTTGTATGTTGTATATGCTAATTGTTGTTGTTGTATATGCCATTTTAAATTACATTTTAATGAGAGTTTTATCTGAATATTTAAAAAAGTAACTATGTCAAATATAAAAAAACATACTAAATGTATGTTAAACAAAACTTACTAATATAACATTTAAATTACAAATATATTTATTTAGATTAGAATAAGAGTCGTTCATAAATGCTGGGCACGCGAGAGTTAAAAATGGACGAATTTATTCCAATTTGACGTGGACATAGAAACCTAAAAATATAATATAAGAATAATGAGCAACTTATAATACAATACACAAGAAATTTAGCATAATTATGATGTTTTTTTTTTTTCGATATTTGTTTCTATAAAAATTTGCATAATATAATCGTCCTAGACTTAAGTACCCACTGAAATGTTGCATCTGAATAAATTAATTTCATAATCTGTATTTCATGACACGAGATGGCGTATAACGAATCATTTGTTTTATTATTAATCTATAATACTTTTTTTAATTGATGAAGTATCTTATTCACCGATGAAAAGTTATTCCTTGGTATTTCCTGACATTTCTTGATATATTTGTGCAATATCTAAAAACACAACATGGCATATTTTGTCAAGAGATTTTTTATATAATCAATCCACATGTGTCAATTCACTAGCGCCTACTGAGCGTCTGAGTAGAGTGTGGGGATAACGCCGCAATTGATTGGGATAGCGTAACTAAATGCAGTGTCGCCTCTAGTACGTAATACATAATAGCTCAATGGATAGATAGATAGATAGATCGTGTACCTCCTATTGTCGCAGAATTAGCGCCTTGTAACACAGTCAATTGAACTTGATTACACATTAAGAATTTTTGAACAGAAAGGGGGCTTTCTTTTTAACCTAATGGACTTGAAAATTCTGAGGAAGATCTTGTGACCACTGGTAGATGGGGGTATAACCATCTCGTCCATAGGTACAATTTTACCACGTGGCAAAAAGCGTGGTGACTACGATGATATGTCCTTACTATAGAGGAAACTCATGCAAGCAGTGGACTGTTTAAGAGCTGAAGGGAGAGAAAAGGACAGAGTTATGGTTATAAAAAATAATTAAGTTGAATAAAACTACTTTTACGGATTTTATCGCGTTTAATTTGCTTAATTTTAACATTTCGGGTGCTTTACAGCACCCATGGACATGGTGGACTGAGGTGATTGACGTCTCGATGTCGAGTTAACTCAGGGTACCTTTAGCTTTTTAATTATTACATTTGGATCTATGCAGAATGAACTTACTATGTCTTGAAGTCTTGCAGTGATATGCTTGAGTTTAGTTTTAATTTTATTAATTACAGGGTCCCAAGCAGGTGGAGTACTCAGTCTCCATCTCTATTGAAATTGGGATGTTTTTTCATTTCAATAGTTTCGAGTATCATCCTTGGCAGGAATCAACGTTCTTTCGCGAATTAAGTGTTGTATACTGTAGAAATCTGTATTACCTTTGTACCCATTTGCCGCTTCTAGAAGAATTACATGTCTTAATAGATCTAGGATTAGGTCTGTGGAGATTAATATCTCTTGAGTTTCACGGCGTAGCAGGAGTTAACATGTTGTGTGGCTGCAGCCTCGTAATGTTAGCAGACATGTACACTTGGATATATGGATATATACATAACATTGGCTGTATTTTTTATATGATAGGGTGCCAAAGCACAGAATAAATAATAGTACTACGTACAGAAGTTGCACTCCTTCGATGTCGACTGCTTACCGACATTTAATAGCCTACATTATTATTATTAATCAGATAAATCGCACACGCAAGCTAAATAAAACTTTATCGCTGCGCGCTAGTGTCCATATTACTTTACATATTTTTTGTCACGGCGGACTTTCCGTGGTTATTAAGGGATGTCAATAGAAAGTAAAGTTTGCCGTGTAGTGGCGGTTAAGAATATCCACTACCCCATTACTTCCCGTGGGTGTCGTAAAAGGCGACAGAGGGAAACAGGCAGGAGATGGGCAGCAGCATCTTCCTGATAACAGCAACTGTACGACAAAAAAAAACTGCGGTTGCCAACCCGCTCGCCAAGCGTGGCAACTATGGCAATATACCCCCCATGAACAATTACACAAATAGACGGCCCCCAGTCCCCGGCGGCCCCGCTATTCCTGGCTACGGTGGCGACCATGGTAACGGCGGGGCAGGGGGTGCTAAGAATCTCCGGTGGAGGTTCGGTTGCCACCTACGACGACTCGACCTGGCAACATTTAACGCACGCACACTGAGGACTGACGAGAAGATCCTGGAGCTGGAAGAAGAGATAGACAAGTTGCGCTGGAGTATTATAGGATTATCCGAGGTCCGAAGAGAGGGGGAGGACACGGTGATTCTCGAATCCGGCAACTTGTTCTATCACCGGGAGGGCGACCATCTGTCCCAAGGAGGTGTCGGATTTATCGTCCACAAGTCTCTCGTCAACAACGTTGTAAAGATTGGGAGTGTGTCGACGAGGGTCGCGTACCTGATACTCAGAATCACCAAACGGTATTCGCTGAAGGTCATACAGGTTTACGCACCAACCTCGGCACATTCCGATGAGGAGGTGGAGGAAATGTATGAGGATATTTCCAAAGCCATGCATTCCTCCAAAACCCACTACACGGTGTTGATGGGAGACTTCAACGCAAAATTAGGCACAAGAGAAAACGGTGAGCTGAAGTTAGGGAAATTTGGAGTAGGGCAACGGAACCGAAGGGGCCAGCAGCTGGCCGACTTTATGGAGAAAGAGGGACTCTTTATGATGAACTCTTTCTTCCAGAAGCGGCCCCACAGGAAGTGGACCTGGTCGAGCCCCGACGGTTCGACAAAAAATGAGATTGACTTCATTATGACGACCAGACGCCAACTGTTCAGTGATGTCTCAGTGATCGCAAGGGTGAAAACTGGCAGCGATCACCGAATGGTTAGAGGCACACTGAACCTAAACGTTAAGTTGGAGAGGTCTCGTCTAATGAAGTCAACGCTCCGTCCCCCTCGTGCTCTAATCCAAAATCCCGAAAACTTTCAGCTCGAGTTACACAACCGCTTTCAGTGCCTACAAGATTGCAACGCAGTGGACGATATGAATTAAAAGCTCGTGGAAACTGTCCATGCGGTCGGAGCTAAGTTCTGCAAGACCCGCCGCAGAAGAACACAAAAACTCTCCGATCACACTCTTAATCTCATGGCTGTTAGATGGGAGATGAGGCTGCAATCGTCAACAGATTTGACAGCATACAGGCAACTGAACAGACCACGGAGCAAATATAAAGAGGAGGTGTTATAATTAGATTTCACTATGTAACAACGCGTGACAATTTGCGGGGTGAGGGGGTATTAAGCGCCGCCCTTAACTATTAACTATTTTCCATCTACCGGTAAATAGTAAAACTACTCGCATCGTTCCATATCGATGTTGCAATGTAGTTAAGGCTACCTTACGCTTGGTGTGGGATATAAGGGGACGTATTCAGAAATTTCGTACCAGGGAGTATTTATTTCAAGATTAATTTTGTGAATCGTCTTGTAATTACATTTTTTTTCTAAATTGAAATACCGATATTATTATGAAAAAAAAAATCCTACTCCTACTATAACAATAATCCTAATAATTTCACTAATATTATAAAAGCGAAAGTTTGTGTGTTCCTTCTTTCTCCTTGACCTTATCCCACGCTAATTATGTACTGTAAATGTGTTATTTTTTCACGCTGACTAACGGCTGGACTATTATGTCGTATGTATGTGTCGGTATACTACTTAATATTTCTATGGAAGAACAAGTAATATATAAACATAAACTCGATTAACGCTATCGTAAAGTTATTTAAATTATTTTGTTGCGCTCGCTGACATACAGTACTAAATTCTATTTTAAATTCAATTACCCGTAAAAATAACTGTTTTGGTTAGTTGTTGTCGGTTTGATGCCCTATCGTTTTCTATGGTAGCAAAATGCTTAAAACGAATATCTATATATTTTTCAGCTATACATTTAATTAAAAGTATAATATGATTATCAGTCGGTGATTGGTCAAACATATGATTGACCGATTGTTTGAAATAATCTTGACCAATAAGAGACTTTAATGTATTCGATACAATTTTATGTTTACTGAAATTGGGAGTATTCAAAGATTGTGTTTTAACACAACGGATGCTGCATTCGGTTCGTACGCATATATTTATGACATCTTTAGAAGGAAAAGTAAGGCCACCTTTATTTTTAGTTTTTATCAAATAAAGGTCATCATCATCATAATCATCAGCATATAATTCACGAAGGCAGGTCTCACATTTGATCCTCGAATGTAAATAGTTGACTACATACCCAGAAATATATGCAACAATATGACGGCGCAAATAATGACCTATCATTGTATTTAATTGCGCATCAAGTTCTAACAGTAAATCATCAGGCATAGGTCATATATATACATACAAGAAAAGTGTAACATCCGTGCTATCTAATGATTCCCCGCTCATGTCATTTTGCAAAATTCGATAACGTTCTGAAGTAATATTAATTTTTTTTACCGAGGATTCATTCAAAATAGAAATATCCTCTAAAGGAATACAATTTCCTCTGAAACCTTCTTTCAGTTCTGTATTTATCAGGGTTTTTTTGTAAGCTGCTTTAAACTGACGTGAGGTTGGATTATTATTTGTCCTCCCATGTGCCCTTATTATCCCAAAAAATAGTTCTAAATGATCTTGCGAAAATTTGTATAGAGTTAGATATTTTAGTATGTTTTCTTTTTCAATCAGGCGGTCATACAAAAAAGAAAGTGTGCTATGATTTAAAAGACTTATAAAGCCAGTTTTTCGATTTGTAGCGATAACAGGCTTATCTTCGTCAGGAGCTACTAGAAAAATTAAGTAATATTTAGCGTATTCCAAATAATCTTTTGTTTTCGAAATATTTTTTTCAAATAAGGGCTTTTTGAATTTATACTGACACATGTTTCTGGAGTTAAGAATGTCAAAGATATTGTTAATTAGACGGATAAAACTAATTGTAGCCGCCACATTTATGAATTCAATATTACTTTTTTCACAAACTTGGAGTGCGTCGGCTACGCTATTACTAAAAAGCTGACTGGCTAATTTTACTTTCATTTTTTTGTTGCTGAAAATGTATATGCTTGTTTCTTAACTTGTTCCCGAGATGGAGGCCTTCAGACTTTTGTAGGTTATTAAGTTTGACGAGATAAGACCATTCGATATAATTGCCCTGATAATCAACAAACTTATTTTTATATTTTTTTTTATATATAGGATAGGGTGACAAACGAGCACACAGTCCACTCGATGGTAAGTGGTTGCTGTGGCCCATAGACATCTACGTCTATCCTCGATTACGAATCAAAATGCAGATGCGTTGTCACCCGTGAGGACTAAGATGGAATGCCTCGTTTCCAGTAAATGGGTCTCCGGTTCTCTACACTCACCATACGAAATACAGCAGCATTAAGCTACTATTTCATGCTGGTATTCTGTGAGAGCGTGGTCCTTCCCCGGTCGAGCCGACCCATTCGTGCTACAACTATACATCTAATATAACTGCAGCATGGCTCTACCACGTAAAAAGTATTTTTATTTTCAAAGGCATTGCGCACTAGTTTTAGCATGTGGCATGCGTCGAGGAATACTGCTACTTCGTAGTCAGCACTAGGGTGTTTAAAAGTTAACTTTTTAAGCATAGCAATATTTGCAGCGCAACCATCTATCGTAAGTGAAACAACGTCTACACCATTTTCTTGGCATTTGTAGAGGCATTGTTGAACTATTGAGGCCCGTTGTTCTCCGGTCATAGAACGAATCAGAAAATAACCCACAGGTAATTTCCACCGTTCTGTTTGAGATACAAGTAACAAAACTAAGGCTTGAGACGCCTGATCCGAGTTATCCTTTTGTACGTCATTAAGCCCGAGATCAACATAACCATGATATTTATTTCCATCCCATTCAACATGCTTCCTAACAGCCATCTCATCCATAATAAGACTACACAAAGCACGTTTACGTGATGAGTTGATTTTGTGTTTTAATGCATTAAAAGCCTCAGCTGTAAATCCAGCTTCACCATTGACACTTTCATACCATTTAGAAATGGTTCTCGGATGCGGTAAGCATGTATCGAAAGTTTTCCTGACGTATGAGTACGCATTTGGCGAAAAATAATGAAGCGTTAAAGCGAATGATCTAAGGGCTGGAGAATATTTCTTTTTCAAAGGAACTTTTTTAATTTTTGATAACTGACGCCAACCAAGTCTTTCAACTTTACATTTATTGAAATAAAATTTCGGAATCCTCTCCCTGTAAAAGATGTTTGGTTTCCAATTCTGTAATTAAGGCAGTTAAATTTTGAACCTAAAACAAAAGCGAAACGTACTTAAAGCGTATTACATTTAGAAAAAAAAAACATCTTAAAGTTGTATGTGAAGCGAAAGTAGTGTCACTATATAAGCACCTTCTTTTTCAAACGTTTAACTTTCATTTGAAGTCTTCTGATCTTTAGCCCATCTTTTTTCGATTTCCATCGAAGTTGTTCTATCTCTCGCTTTAGCTTCTTCTTTCTAGGGGAATCGTGAAATATTAAAAATTCATTTAAATCACTTGTGGTAGGCCTAGGTGGTGATATTGAGGGCTCTGGTAATTTTCTTTTAATCTATAATATAAAGTATAAAACAACAATATGAAATTAACTCCTTCTACCAAAATAAGAAAACTAGTAAATACAAAGTGCATCCAAACGAACCGATATATTATGCAGATTAATACTGGGTAAAGTTCCCTGCTTTAATTTTTTAAAGCCTTTTTTTGTAACTGTGAAGTCGTCATCATTGAAATGGCACGAACAAATCTTTGTATATTTTGTCGGAGTCCAGTCTTTTCTATTAATTTTTGCTATCCATTGCTGTTTAAGATTATCTTCGGATGGAAATGTAGAATATAAAGTAAATAAAATAACCTAGGTGAGCGTTTTTAACTAACTGAACTACAACTGTTATAATAGTTGTCTTTCTTAAGAAAAGTTTCAAGGAGACCGAATACTGTACATAAAATATTTAATTTCAAGAAGACTTTATTTTACTAAGGATAAAATGAATATTTCTTGAAGGTTGACTTTATAAAATGCTAAATATTTAAGTATTTATATACATTGTAGACCTTTCGTAAAAAATCAGCCTAAGTAATATTTCCTTCATTTTAAGCCGTGGGTAACTGGGTAAAATAATTGGATTCTAATTACGGCCCTGTCTTTTTATTTTATTTTTGATTGTTCTTTTACTTGACGGTAGATGGCGGCCTGTTTTCAAAATGATTATAAAATCTATAAAGGTAATATTTTGGCGATTAAAAATTCTTTAGGACTGAAACCAACTTCAAAAAAAAAACAATTTCAGCACCTTCGTATGATTGTTTTACCAATACTGAGCTCGACTTACCTTTATATTTTTAGTTCACACGACACAAAGTGCTACCATCTAGTGTCGAATTTATTTAATTATATTTGAATTTGGCGTATGTGGACTATGAGAAAGCCTTTGATTCCGTCGAATTTTGGGCGTTGCTACAGTCTCTTCAGCGGTGCCAAATTGACTGTCGATCGAAGTGCTGAACTGTTTGTACAGTAGGGCTACGATGGCTATCCGAGTACAGAACCAGAGCTCGAAACCTATCCAACTGCAGAGAGGTGTAAGACAGGGTGACGTTATATCCCCAAAACTCTTCACCGCTGCTTTGGAAGACGTTTTCAAGCTACTGAACTGGAAAGGATACGGTATTAACATCAATGGCGAGTACATCACTCACCTTCGATTTGTCGACGATATAGTCCTTATGGCAGAATCGCTGGAGGACTTAAACACTATGCTCAATGACCTCAATAGTGCCTCCCAACGGATAGGTCTTAAGATGAACATGGACAAAACAAAGATCATGTTTAATGTCCATGTCACACCTATGCCGGTAGTTGTTGGGAGCACTATGCTCGAAGTTGTTGACGAGTACGTTTACCTGGGACAAATAGTCCGACTAGGTAAGTCCAACTTCGACCGAGAGGTCAATCGACGGATTCAACTCGGCTGGGCAGCGTTCGGGAAATTACGACACATCTTCTCGTCAGGTATACCTCAATCTCTGAAAACTAAAGTGTACAACCAGTGCGTGTTGCCAGTGATGACTTACGGACCGGAGACGTGGTCCTTCACTGCTGGCCGTATGAGGACGCTCAAGGTCGCTCAGCGAGCTATGGAGAGGGCTATGCTCGGAGTTTCTCTGCGTGATAGACTCAGAAATGAGGATAGTAAAACCAGAGTGACCGACATAGCCCAACGGATTAGTAAGCTGAAGTGGCAATGGGCCGGCCATATAGCTCGAAGAACCGATAACCGATGGGGAAGAAAGGTTCTCGAGTGGCAGCCTCGTACCGGTAGGCGTAGTGTAGGGCGAAATTATGTTTCGTCCCCCACTAGATGGAGTGACGACCTGGTAAGACATACAGGAAGTCGATGGATGCAGGTGGCTCAGGATCGTGCTTTGTGGCGTTACTTGGGGGAGGCCTATGTTCAGCAGCGGACTTGTGAAGGGCTGCAATGATGATGATGATGATTCTGTGAGAGCGTGGTCCTTCCCCGGTCGAGCCGACCCATTCGAGCTACAACTATACTACTAATATAACTGCAGCATGGCTCTACCACGTATAAAATTGTATTGTTAATACCATATCCTACCATTCCAGCTCATCAAAAGTCCGCTTCTGAACATAAGCCTCTCCCAAAGATAGCCTCATAAACGGGATATTTGTCGTAGTTGCCACGCTGTGTAAGCAGGTTGGCAACTGCAGTTTGTTCGGGATGGTAGGAGATAGTGGATTAACGTACACCGCCACTGCACGGCATACTTTTCGGTGGAACATGTTATCCCACTGCATGCCACAAGATTTCTTTCATCTTTTGCTATTGTTTTTACGCAACGCTTTCTTTCAGTGCAATTGGAATGTAAGGTTGTGAGCGATCTCCTTAGTTCTGGAAACGATTTTGTATACAACATTAAGAAAACTAAGTCTATAGAAAATAATACTTCCATAGAACAAATGCATAAACGTCTAAAACTCCTTTATACAATAGTCAACAGAATTAATGTCTTATTGCATCCAGAAGAACATGATGAATTCTTTGCAGACGAAGAGGAAGGGTTTGAAAATAATGTCACACATACAGTTTGCGTCAAAAAGTACAAAACATATGTGAATACGCCTAAAATAGGGCAAAAAATTCTATCAAAAAGCATCTTTGGCAGAACAACAAATTTACGTTCATCAAGCAAAACTCCTTTATTCAAGCTGACCAAGCATATGAAGCACAAAAAGATACAAAATCTCAATTTTACAATAGAATTGGATGAAGCGTGTAATGCATCAGATTTTAAAGCTCAAGACAACAGAGATTCTTTGACATTTTTTTATTCACCTTTGAAGAAACGACCATCTTTGAGAATGGCAGTATTAAATAGACACAAGTTAAACGTTGAAAAAGAAACATTTGATGAGTCCAAAAAAATCTGTGAAGAAAATACTATGATGGATGAATCTTTAGGTTTGCAGATAACAGGTATGGTCTTATATTATAATCTTAAAAAAATTTATTCATTTACTCTTGTATCATGTGACGAATCTCTATTAGTGTTTATATTACTGAAATACAACTTTATTTTCAGAGGTTTTAAACCAGATTAATGACTTGACCACTACATTTTGTGCAAGGACATATCAAGTCGATTCTACGGTACAATCCAACAAATATGATAAAAATAGACAAGGTGACGGTGTATTGAGATTAAATGATAATGATAAAATGAATACAACTGTAACAAAACACATTTGGAATATTCCAATAAATACAAGTGGTACAGAGCCAGACAGTAGTACCCTAACATCTAATATTTCTCAACCGTCCAACGTTACTACCTTAGAAAGGCTCAATGATTTAGATCTTGTAGAAAGTAAATTAAGTAGTTTAAGGGTAATGCAAATGGAAACTAGTTTGTAAAGATATTAGCTTACGATTAGACTATGGGGTTTAATTCTTTGGGCGGAACCCTGATTATTTTTCTAAAATAAAAGTAGCCTAAGTTACTCCTTATTACATCAACTATATACCAGTGAAAGTCCCGTTAAAATTGGACGAGCCATTTTGGGGATTAACCGGAAAAATCAGATAGACAGACAAACTCCTAATTTTTTTTTGTTATAAGTGCATACCATATATACTTTCATATGCATTTAGTAAAAAGCTGTTATTTTGACATTACAAACAGAAAATTCAATTCATTTATTTGTTGTATAGATGAAAATATTGTGTCATCCCACCCTTTTAAATGGTTTAACAAAGTAGTGGAAAAATCTTGTTTCATCGTTTTCTCAATAGTTCACATGCACAGACAATACACGAAATCGCATTACTTTCACGAATCAAAATTCATTTCAAACAATTATTTAAACGATAAAATAGGAGCAATAATCCGTCGTCGGTCCAGTTCCCGCCAAAACTCTGGAATAACACTATATTTGATACGTATTCCATAGTTATTGTTCTATTATTGGCGACTACTATAAAAGTGTTAAAAATCACATTAATTGTAAATATATCATAGTTATGAATTGTCTTAAGGAGGTATATTTACTTATTGGCTAAGATACAACATATATAATGTAAAAATGTTTGTGTACAAATGCATTTTATGACTAAAAGTAAGCATAAAATTTTTATAAGTAATGAACATTGATGTGGTTGGTTTCTACTTGTAATGTTTTAAGGTATAGGATATTTTCATGCAGCAAGAACATTTTGTCTTTGGTTCTTGTCTGTGTTTGGATATTATGTCTTGAAGTTGTTGGTTCAGATGTAACTCAAAGCACCATTGATTTATATTATTTTAACAGTCTACTGAATCCACTGTCTGTATATGGTAAAAATTTAACTACTTAGTTAATGGAAGTTCTAACCCAATGACAATGGTGCTGTTTTATACAATCTCACAGTAAATCAATAATTCGATTTATTTTCATTCATTCGTCATTGCAGCCTATCCACGTCCACTACTGAACATAAATATAGAAACATAGCCTCCCTATAGATTGCCTCACAATATCTCCCATATTTGCCATAGTTGCCACGCTTGGCAGGCGGGTTTGGCATCTGCAGTCTTTTATTTTCGAGTTGTTTATTAGGAAGACGCTGTTGCCCATCTCCTGATTTGTTATTCTCTGATTTGAATTTTCAAACTAACTCGGAGCCCCGTTTATGTTCGATTTTAAAGAATAACTTTTTTAAGTAAAACTAGATTTTATAAAATCGATATCTCCGTCCAATATTTGATAAGGTCGTAACATTTTATTATGTGTGTGTTATTATATTTTCCTAATTTGTCTAAAGAGGTAAATAAAGATATTTTTACAAATATTGTTTTTATTTCCTGTTTTATTAAGACACGCGCATTTAGCAAATTTCAAAAAAGGTGGCTCCTAATTCAACTCTATATGACAGACGCGATGCTTTCTTTGTCAATTGTTAATCGATTTTGATTTATTTATTCATTTTTTTTATAAAACATCGTTAACTTACACACTAGAATTTTTCTTGTTCCCAAGAACAATATCAAGACCCGGAACAATTAGTTATAGGCCATAGGAATACTTGTTACGTGCGGGTTAACTAGATTTTATTTCAGAGGTCCTATACAAATTTGCAGAAATACTACCCGTAAGGGTGGAGAAATACGAGATGAAATGTTTTTTATAGATAAACTTTTGTTGTTTCCTTGAGGTTGAGATATTTCTTAGGCCAAAAATTGACCCTTTTGAGTGTAACCAACAACAAGAAAATAAAATCAACTTCAAAGTACTTACTGAAATAAATAGAATATTTTTCACGTAATAACTTCTGAATTCGTGCCTTTAATTTTTCTATGGGGCTTCATCAGACCTATCAGAAGAAAAGTGGAAGGCCATTTTTAAAGATTTTCGTACGAATAAGTGTATTTATTAACTGTGATGGAAATAATTTGAGTCTATAAAAATAATATAATTAGAGTTTATAAAAATAAAAGTTGTATTGCTATAGTTAGGTATATAGTGACATGTGTATTTAAGCGATAATATATACTAGGTACTAGTATATACTAGGATGATGGCCTCCAATTCGCTCAAAGGGAGTATTAATATCTCAAGGACCATAGCCTCTAAACTAAATGTTAAGGTTAATACAGATACAAGAATTTTCGGGTTATTCCGTTTTCGTTTATCCACCCCAGACGGGGTGGATAATCAGAATTCGTATTTTATTTTTCTATCGATTTCGCCCCTCGGCTGTGTACAGTCATTTATAAAAACATGATAGAAACTGGCCCAAGATTACTTAGTAGACATAAGCATTCTTATAAAAATGCGTACATATTTCTTGTTTAAAGGTAAAAACTTAAATACGTTCAATTGTTCAATTACATATCATTCGATGTGATATAATTGACGTCGTTTTGGAGATATCTTATGATAAAAGAAATATTGCAATTAATTTTCCCCTCGTCTAGGGTGGATAAACGAACACGCGTTTCCGAGTATCCACCCTATTTTGGATTCCTTAGGGTGGATAAACGGAATAACCCGAATTTTTGAAGGCTTGATTAACAATTATTTTATGAAATGTTTTGAGGAATTCCATTTATTATAATAAAATGTTTAAGTTTTAGGAGCACAAACCATGTTTCTGTTTATCAACATTCCAATTTCGACAATTACAATTAATATAACGCGTACATTTAATATAAACATAAAATAGAAAATACTTTTGAAAAAAGTATTTCAAATGCAAAATAAAAATAAGTATTTTGCATTTGCATTTCACACTATGCTTATAGCCCACGTGTTACCTAAGCATTTATGAAAAAGTGAATCAATGTAATGAAGTACGAGTACAAAAATGTTTATTTACTATTGTTACGCGCTTGAGGTTCGTGACAATAAAAACTGCCGATTGAATTACCAAAATTAACACTAATTTTCTTTACACCAAATAAAACTTAAAACACTAATAATTCATCACACTGATTCACTTTATTTCGCTCCGAAGCGTCGCTTGTCTCGCCGAATTCAATACTTCCTCGATCGCATCTTGAAGCGCCTTTAAATACACATTATCAACGAAACATCCAGAATATTCAAGTAAATACGCGTGCCAATCGACTAGGCGCCGAAAGTTCGAGTGTCGGGCTTCTAGAAACTTAGTTCTTCGTTTCGATACTAGATGGCGCTGTCGGTTGAAATATTAGTGATGTCATTTTCTGGAAAGCTCCCCTCGCTCTCGTCCCCGACACTAGATGGCGCTAGTGCCGGGTACATGACGTCAACTTAGGCGCGCAACATTGCCACCTCCTAACACATGCTCGTCCCGAGCATTATCGGCCCCATAATAACGCGCCAAGCGATCCACATGGACGATCTTAGGAGTCCCTCTTGCGCCTTTCTGTATTCGGTAGGTTACATCGTTGATCCTGGTTACAATCCGGTACGGGCCGTCCCATTTAGCTTGAAGCTTAGGAGATTTCCCTTTGCTGCGGACTGGATTGTGCAACCACACTAGTGAACCTTCGTCGAACCCTTTGTTGTTCATTTTGCGGTCGTACCGGGTTTTCATCTTTTCAGACATTTGCTGGCCCGATTGTCTGACGTGCTCATAAATGTCATTCATTTTGTTCCGCAAGTCATTTGCATAATCGGTTATACTGCGTGGGGCATCAGGTGGTATCCCGGTGATCAGGTCTGCAGACAGCCGTAATTCTCTTCCAAATTTTGCGAAAGCTGTTGTCACTGCTGTACTTTCGTGAACAGCGCTTCGATATGACAACAAAAACGGTTGTATGTGCTTGTCCCAATCTCGTTGCCGATTGTCGACAACTTTCGCTAGGTACCTCTCCAATGTCTGATTAAATCGTTCCACCATTCCATCAGATTGCGGGTGATAAGAAGTCGTTCTTGTTTTATGAGTACCCATAACTCGACAAGTTTCCTGGAATATTTGAGACTCAAAATTCCTTCCTTGATCGCTGTGAATCTCTAAAGGTACTCCAAAACGACAGAAGACTTCATGAACTAGTTTATCTGCAACTGTTGAAGCTTCTTGATTTGGAATGGCGAAGACTTCTGGCCACTTAGTGAAGTAATCCATCACAACCATGAAATACTTGTTACCGCTTTCACTCTCCGGAAACGGCCCCGCCACGTCAATGGCTATTCTCTCCCATGGTGCACCAACATTGTACAACTTCAACGCACCTCTACTACGAGTCTGAGGTCCCTTTACAGCCGCACAACTTGTACATTTGCGACACCAGTCCTCGACGTCGTTTCGACAGTGGACCCAGTAAAACCGTTCTTGGATCTTCAGTAGAGTTCTTTTAACTCCCAGATGGCACAGCTGTAGAACATCCGGTACTTTAGCTTTAGGGACGACCATTTGCAAATGACAGCTGTCTCCCCGAACATTTTCCCATTTACGGCACAGAACTCCATCCTGAAGCAGCAAGCTGTCCCATTGGGCCCAATAGCTTTTAGTGGTCGAACTCATCGCTGAGACGTCGCTCCACTTAGGCTTGGTAGCACGGGCCTTCATCCATTCCAGAATCGGGTTGATGTCCGGATCTTCCTGCTGTGCATGTCGTAGGCTGTCCCTCCACTCGTTGCTGAGGTGGTCTGTCCTGAGCATCCTCACGGATACCACTTCCTTACTCTCTTGCCTAGTACAATGTCTGCAATCTTCAGGACAAGGTCTTCTTGACAATGCATCTGCGTTGCCATGAGATTTCCCGCTACGATGTCTGATAGTAAAGTCGTATCCCGGCTGCTGCTGGGCGGTGATGTTAGCCGCACTTCCCTTCTGAGATCGTTCACCTTCCCTTTCTAGGGTTCGCTTAGGGCAGCTGGATCGAAGATGGCCCCTTTCCCCCACAGCCATAGCACCTAGGGCTGTATCCTTTATTGTGTTCGCGAACTGTAACTGCTGCAACCTCCCTAGCGTGAGGGGAACGATGATCCTGCCACTGCCAGGCGGTGCCGTTAGCCGCACTACCCTCTCGAGATCGATCAACTTCCCTTTCTACAGTTCGCATAGGGCAGCTGGATCGAAGATGGCCCCTTTCCCCACAGTCATAGCACCTAGGGCTGTATCCTTTGTTGCGGTCGCGAACTGTAGCTGCTGCAACCTCCCTGACGCGATGGGAACGATGATCCTGCCGCACGGCTTCCACTTCCAGTGCATGGGCCAAGGCGTCCTTAAGCGTCTCGTGGTGCCCGAGCCTCACAGCAGCTCTGACTTCACGGCGGATGCCGTCGATGAATGTCTGCACCAAGTTCCCTTCAATGAGCGCAGGTACAGACCGGTATGCTTTTTGCACCAGCTTCTCCACCTCTAGAGCCCACTACTACAGGTTTTCATTGACGCGCTGCACGCGATCTTTAAGCTGCGCACGAAAGGCGTATTCCAGGTGAGCGTCGCCATATCTCGCCTCCAATGCCTCAAGGAGCTGCTCATAAGTCACTTCCTCACCAAGAGCTTGCAGAACGGTTAAGGCCTGGTCGCGCAGGCCTAGTGTGAGAGCAGTCATGGCCTGACTTTTATTCCAGCCATTCGACTTCATAACAGCTTCGAACTGGATTTTGTAGGCCGCCCAGGAAGAGGTTGAACGGAGGCACTTTGAATCCACGTACTGAAGGTGTTGTAGCTGCCACGGGAGCTGTAATTCCATCCCCAAGTTTGAGGTCGTTCAGCGTTTTCTTCAGGTCAGCCATAACTTTGTTCAATTGGTCGATTTGGGTTTTAGCTTCCTTGATTTGGGTTTCAGCTTCCGACAGGCAGTTGTCATGTTGAGCAACCTTATCCTTCACCTCCCTTATCTCTTTCCCGAAGGTAGCGTGAAGGTCCTTCATGAGAAGCATCTGTTCCTCCTGTCGGCGGGCCTGTTCTTCCTGTCCGCCCCGCAGCTGCTCTTCCAACCGACGGACCTGTTCCTCCTGTCGGCGAGCCTGTTCCTCCCGCTGCTCTTTCAACAGACGGGCCTGTTCCTCTCGTCCGCGCTGCAGCTGCTCCTGTAGCATAGCCATCAGATCACCTAAGTCAGGTGCTGCAGATGTAGGAGCTACTGACGGGCCCGCAGCCTCCGTGGCTGACAGTTGGCCCTCCGACGTCTGCGGCGTTGCACCACCAAATCTCCTCTGGTCCGTCTCCTGCTGGCGTTGACTTCGGGTACGGACACCCTCCGATTCCTCCTTCGGTAAAATCGGCATGATTTGATCCCACTTCTGACACCAATTGTTACGAGCTTAAGGTTCGTGACAATAAAAACAAAATTAACACTTTAATTTTCTTTACACCAAATAAAACTTACAACACTAATAATTAATCACACTGATTCACTTTATTTCGCTCCGAAGCTTCGCTTGTCTCGCCGAATTCAATACTTCCTCGATCGCATCTTGAAGCGCCTTTAAATACACATTATCAACGAAACATCCAGAATATTCAAGTAAATACGCGTGCCAATCGACTAGGCGCCGAAAGTTCGAGTGTCGGGCTTCTAGAAACTTAGTTCTTCTTTTCGATACTAGATGGCGCTGTCGGTTGAAATATTAGTGATGTTATTTTCTGGAAAGCTCCCCTCGCTCTCGTTCCCGACACTAGATGGCGCTAGTGCCGGGTACATGACGTCAACTTAGGCGCGTAACACTATAAAATTTTTCATTTTTTCTTAATTTTGTTAAATTTTGTCCTTTAATCATTTGTTTTTTTCGACGTTTGCAATTTTATATTAACGAATAATATGCAAAATCCAAATATATAAAATTAATTTTCACAAATATCCTAAAATATCAATGATATTTTGTGTTACTTTTTTTGCGTTTTTCTAAATTTGTTCAAGAGTGTATAATTTTCTTTATCATGTTATTCCATTTTGAATTTGCTACTTTTAGTGCTTTTTTAAATAATTTTGTTTAAAAAATACGGTATTAGAGCAGTAAGATTTTCTCCTATAATGTGGAGGTTGCATGTAGACAAAAATTTAGACCCGGAATAGTTATTTGTAGGTCTTAACCCCTCAGCCCCAAGCGGTCGAATTCGACCGCGCACACACGCACAGCATTTTAAACAATTAAAACTTATATTTAGAGACTACTTCTCTATGATGAAGTTTGACATTGTAGAATCAATATGAAATTTTCTATCCTCTAGTGCAATAAAAAGTCAAGTTATCTTATGGATAATTATTTATAATTTTCGTTAATTTCGTACGCCATTTTCGCGTGAATGTTATTGTGTTGATTTTTGGATTTTTCTAGTGTTTTATTAATGTTTTAGTATAGTATTTTATTATAAAATTGAAAGTTTTTGTGTGAATATAATTTATATATACGTAAATAATTTCAAGTAATATATATTGAAATAATTGTGATTTTCACGCTGCCAACATTCGCTTGGTATGTTTTGTTTTGTTATCAAAATACAATAGTCTTTTTGTAATGAAGTAAAACCTGACTTTTATATAGAGATTTTTGTATAGATTTTATAATGCTAAACTTCTTCATAGAAAAGTAGTCTCTAAATATAACTTTTAATGGTTTTTAGTGCTGCGGGTGGGTGCGGTTGCATGCGACCGCTCGGGATTTGCAGGGCGCATGCGACTGCATCGGATTTTTATTAGGGATTACTCGCTGCTACGCAGCGTCGCAATCATACGCTTAGCTATTGCTCTACCGAGCCATTAAATATGATTATAATATCTATTTATCGTCGCGGTTTCCGTTTTAAGTTGAACATATAAGATATTTACTTGTCTACAAATTATGACGCCATTTAGTGGCGTTCATATATATTTGTAGTAGACTAGTAGAAAGTTTCGTTCTGACAGCTTTTAGAATGTTTTTTTTTTACTTTAGCGTACTGACTTAGCTTAAGAATTAGCCTATTAACTTTTTCCTTGAAGACACCCACATTTAAATTGATATGGCTGCTATTTTAAATCATTTGTGATAAATTATGTGAACATATGAGTAATGAATGCACAAATTTTCGGTAATTGGAATTCTTTGAACTACTGATAGTAGTATTTCAAGGAATTCCAATTAACAAATGCTACATCAGCTTTAGATCTGGAAGCATCCACCCGCTTATAAATCGCAACATGATAAGAGCAACGCAATAAGAGGATTTCAGCATTCCCAGCGCGTCCAATTATCGTTGATTTGAACGCGGTTTCGGATGGCGGATCTAGATTGATGTTATGCCATTAAGTGAGATGAAGCTTTTCTATTTGGCTTTGATATTTCAGTTTATTATTATTTTTTTACAAAAGCGGTATTCGGCTTTATTTGTGAGTCAGCGAAAAGACGTCCGTACTTGTACTAATAAGGTCCTTTGTGTTCTCTTGTTCGATGTTTAAAATGTAAGGTCTATGTACCTTCAGTTCGCACCCTGCACTTGGGCGGTGATTAAAGAAATTGATAGTGGTCTAAGTAAGCAACATAGTAGTAATAGAAACTGACGACTTAACATTTACTTCACTAAATTCTCAGCCCTTATGTAGGCCTGTATATATTACTGTATACTGTATATTCGGGACGCACATCCATAAAGCTGTCGTTGAAGCCTCATTTCAAGCATCATTTCCTTATACTTAAAGTTACACAACATAACTTGAGTATTTAATATGAGATACTATACTGAGTATATATGTATTCTATGGCTCGGAATAAGCAAACTCCGTCACCAATAATTGGTATGATAGTATATGGCACTATTGCGCCGTTTACGTATAAAATTTCTACAGCCATATTATTAAAGAGAAACTACCACACAATAAAATATATTAATTATATACCTGTACCTATTAGCTATTACCTGAGATAATAATATTAAATTTAAATGTTTTATCATAAAATCAACGACGCACACTGGATCGAAAATCGGGTTTCGTTAGAGCTTTTAAATAAGTGTCGTTTTTTAAGCTTGAAATGACTTCTGTTTATTATTACTATGGTCAAAAATGTCACACGAATTAATTTGGCTTGAAAACTGAAGACATGATTTTTCTTTACGAAAAAAAAAATGAAATAAATGTATGGAACAAATACGAAAAATCAGTATAACCCTGGAATCACAGAATTGCGCGAAATACTACACTTTTTTTAAATCGTTAAAAAATTACTTTCTTATTTTTCAATCTTGTTTTGATGCAGAAAGATTATTGATACGGTTATTTTTGCTTAAAAATATGCCAGAAGAAAGGTTTATTACGACATCAAACCACCCTCCATTCGAAGGTAATAAAAATATCTTTGATTCTACTGAAGTATTCTAAGAACTAAACAAAAACCAATAATAAAATCATTAGTGTTTACTCATACCACTAATGAGTCATAATCAGATCTTTTAAGAACTCATAAATTAATAATGACTTAGATTTATGATATACTTCACTATGAGAAATAGGAAGTATTTAAAAAAACGTCGAAAATAGAATATTATTTGTATTTATATCTTTAACAAAATTTATTTATATATAAAGACTAAAGACTACAGAAATTGTTATACACATGTTATTTTATATATTTGAAAAAAAAATATATTTACAAAAAATAATATTTATAATAATAAATTAAACTTATCCTATCATAGCCTAATTTTCTTTATCACTTTCATCGGAATCCAAATCCGAATCTGACTGACTATGTACCTAGGTCATATCCAAAAAATTCAATTTGGGTTTCCTGAAACTGTATTAAGTCTAAAGTTTCAATGAATAGTGACAGTTTTTTTGCATCCATATGAGGCCTTCTTGCGCGAATAAAAGGATCGGAAGCTAAGAATTTCCTCGTTAGAAGATTTTTTTATTCTTTTTCCGGGAATGATGTACCCAAAACATCTTAACATCTTTGTTCCGAGCTTCTTCTGATAGACTCCTAATTGGCACAATTGCATTGCATCATCAATAGCCTTAATATCACTTTCTGTGAACGGAAGCATTGCATTGCGCTGATGTCGCTTATGCGCAGGCTAGCTAGCTAGCTAGATGGCGCTGATGTGCGCCATCTAGCTAGAATTTTGTAAACATTATCAACATTTATTTATTACCGTTTTACTTTTACGTCAAAGTGGTAATACACATAATACAATACTATTATATAAAATTATAATTTACTTATATGTTAATATAATATTTTTAACGATCTTTCAGGACTTGATAAATTAAAAGCCATTAACCAAGTAACAGAATCGTGTGCTTAAAAAATGTAATCAACGATGTAAATTTTATGCGAACTGTTTTAACCTGATTCTGTCTTTTTCTTTTCTTTTTTAAATTTAATTATACATTTATGTCAGCCTACGCAGCCTAGGGGGATCGCAAGTTCGATTTCGGGTACGCACCTCTGAATTTTCGGAGTTATAATTATGTGCGATTAAGCAATTAATATCACATGCTCCAACGGTGAAGAAAAACATCGTGGGGAAACCTGAACACCTGAGTGTTCTCCATAATTTTCTCAGAGGTGTGTGAAGTCTCTCAACTTGTATTGGGCCAGTATGGTGGACTATGGTATATATAACCTTTATCTGAGAGGAGACTTGCACATACTATTGAGACGGTTTCTGCTGTTGTTGTTGCTGCTGATGCTGATGATGCTGCTGTTGATTATGATGATGATGTAGTGGTAGTAGTTGTAGTAGTAGTATGTATCCTAACCCTAAAAATTACTTACCCATTTTTTATGAATTTCTAAATGCCGCACTTTGAAAAACCGTGAAACTCACACTTACGTTTTTAGAGTTCCACATACAAATGATGCCAACAGACCCTATTACTAAAGCCTCCTCTGTCCATCCATCTGTCAGTCTGTCTATCAGCCGGCTGTATCTCATGATCCGTAATAGGTAGATACTTGAAATTTTACAGAATGTATATTTCTATTGCCGTAATAACAACAATTATTAAAAAAGTAAAAAATAAAGAGATATGGAGACCTATATAATTAACTTTCGTTTTTGCGAGAGATACTGTTAAATATTCTGTATAATCCTGTATCTATACTTATAAAAATACTTGTCTTGTATAATGGTACGGAACCCGTTGTTGATGGTCTGACTCGCACTTGCCCACAAAATACGTACCAAGTTTCGCGTGCAAAAACTAGAAAAATAAAGACCCTACAGGAGTAGAACGTACACAAATGTAAAATACGTACTTCTTTATTTTTAAACAAGAGCCTAAATACCAAGTTTCATAAGAAAGTTACGGCCTATATACGTCCGATCCGACTCCTGGGCACAGGCCTCCGGTCATTTCTGAGAGGGTTCTAGAGTAAGGAACCGCGCTGACCCAATTCGTGTTGGTGAACTTCACATGGCTTCGTTACCACGGCTCATAGTGTCATAAACGTAACTTGAAAAAGAGGACATAATTTGAAAAAGACATTCAACCCCTATTGAGCCCCGTTGGGGTTAGAATTTAAAAAATTGTCAAATATGTTTTTTTTACAGGAAAGTGGGCAAACGAGCATACGGCTCACCAGATGGTAATGATTACCGCCGCCCACGAACACTGCAACACCAGGGGAATTGCAGATGCGTTGCCGGCCTTTTAAAAAAGGAGTAGGCTCTTTTCTTGAAGGTCTCTAATTCGTATCGGTCCGGAAAAATCTCTGGTCGATTCCACAAGGAAGTTGTGCGAGGAAGAAAACTTCTTTTAAATCGCACGGTGGTGGATCGCCAGTCATCCAGATGGTATGGATGGTATCGCGAGTTTTGTCGTAATGTGCGATGGTGAAACTGAATTAGTCCGAACAATTCCTCAGAGCACTCCCCGTGGTAGATGCGATAAAATATGCAAAGAGATGCAACATCCCTTCGCAGTGCCACTGAGGCATGAAATACTGTCCCGCTCTGCTGACGAGGCCAATTTGTCCTTCTCTTCCAAGTGACCACGAAACTGCACGTTACTCGATATGTCGACACCGAGGATTCCGATACTGGCTGAGGCAACTAGGGGAGTGCCTTGAAACTGAGGAGATACGACGAAGGGGTTTTTTTAGCGGTAAACGCGCAAGCTTGTGTCTTCTGGGAATTAAACTGGACTAGATTTAGTCGCCCCCGGTCCGAGACTTTGTTCAACAAAGTTTCGACTTCAGACACAAGTTTGTTCCAGTACTCAGCGACGTTTTCCCGAGAAATATTGGCACGGATTTCCGGATGAGAGGTCAACGGAAGTTCCAACAGGGAGATACGAAGTATCAGATGGAGAGGACATCTGTCTCGGTTAGGAAGAGCAAGGCCGGCTTCGCCGTTTCCAGATGGTAGTGCACGGCATTAAAGTTTGAATGAAGTCCGCCTTTGACCTATTGCTTCGTTTGCCCCGAGCAGGTTTAGTGCCCGTGTTTTTAATTTAAAGCCTAAATACCGAGTTTCATGGATGTAACTTGAAAAATTACGGACTTTGACACAAACTTAAACCCGCCAGTCAACCCCTTTGATCGAAAATGAAAAAAAATGAAAAAAATGAAAAAAAATGTTTATTTACAGCTAAGGTGGTACAGATCACAATATACAATATAAGACAATAAAATGCAAGCACAATAGTCTTAATTCTCTAATATACAATTATTATAAACTATGATCTTATCACACCAACTAAGCTGGAGTGTATAAACAAGGGTGTATAGTTCTGTGGTCCTCACACTAGGCATGCCTGTGTCGTGAGGGCCTTTAGGGGTCGAATTTGAAAAAATCCTTTCTTAGTTCTCGCCTACCTCATAAAAGAAACCTACGGTTTAGGCTGTGCGTTGATAGATTAGTTAGTCAATCAGTCAGTCAGTCAGGACAAGTCTTTTTATAAGTAATAGATTTTATAGATTTTATCGTGGCCAGTTTCTATTATCGGCCAATCACATCAATTTCCTAATGGAAATTCAGTAATTAAATAAAAATGAATACTATTTCTGGACTCAAGGTCTTGGTATATTTTTAATTTACTTGTAGAGAAAAAATAATTTTAGCCCTAAACAATAATAGATAGAGAATAGAAACATTAATTCATAAAATCATAAAGTAGACGAAGTTTTATTTACAAAGATTTTTAAATGATCGTACGAGTATAAAATCCGAAGCTAGGTACTCAAAAAGAATTAGCCTCCGAAATTAAATCTTTTAGCCTCCGAAATGGTTCGTGTCTGAGGCTCTTTTTGTTTTATATTAAAACTTCCATATTTTAATTTTAAACGAAAATATGTCCATCTCGCGATCAGGCTTTACGAGTATAAGCTGAATTATAAGAAGTAAGACTATGAGAATATTCTACAATGCAAATAGAAATAAAAAATAAAATTACAGTCTACATATGTGCCACAGCTGGGAATAGGTTTTCTTTCTTTTTTGAGTTTACATTCTCTCATTTATGTAATTAATCCACCGCGAACCTATAGTGCAAGCTGGTGGACTCGTCAGACATGCAGGTTTCCTTACTATGTATTATTATGTGGCTAGAGCAGCGCATTACTCCTGCCAATATAGATAACCTCATTTGTGTCGAAATACCGGATCCTGAAGAAGATCCCGACCTTTATAAAATTATAATATAATATAAAGTCAATGTGATACATGGATCTTGCGGAAACTTGAACAACAAATTTCCATGTATGAAAGGTGGTATTTGTAGCAAAAAGTACCCTCGAACTCTTCTGAAAGCAAAGAGGTCCCATAGACGGTGGTATCATGGTTGACATCAATGGTGTAACCCTATACAACCGAAATTTCTAGCAGTTTTTCATCTTGCAGTGGATTTGGAAAATGGCCAGTGTGTGTATTTCAATCCCAATATCAACAAAGTAGCTGACAAAGTAAACAACCCACAAAAAAAACTAATCTAATAGCATTTTTTGATCTTTGCAAAACGGATAATTTTGCAAAAACTCTGCTTTATGTTGAAGTGACTTCATACTTTGCGTGGAAAAGTAACATTTTAAAGGCGGAAACGTGGAGCAACATCAATAGTTGGCCGAAGTAAAAAAGTCTGGGCAGAGTAATTTGAGAGCCAACATCATTCTGAGATTTAAAAACTGTTGATGGTGTCATATATCACATTACAGTCAGCGTGTGAAGCTCTAGGTTTGCTTAAAGATGATAAACACTGGGAGGCCACTATAAAGAAGTTACTCTTTGTGAAATTGCAAGAACTACTCTCGATTTTGTTATTATTATGTCAGCCAACATTTTATGTGCGGAGTACAAAGACAGTCTGTCGGAGGATATAAAGCGTCAAGTTCAATCAGATTTACAATAGCGTGTTCTTCAGATAATGGATGAATATATAATGTCTGATTTATACAGAAGACATTGTGTTGTCCTTAGTGGGGCAGCGCTTAGGTTATGGTTTGCCACAACCTTTAAGACAAAGAGATGTGATACAAAATAGGGAGTATATCAGAGAGATAAACTATGACACACATTCATAGGCAGAAGTAGTATCTAACAGAGAAAAAGCGTTAACCAAAGAACAATTTCAAATCTATAAACAAGTTTTAGACAATATAGAGAAAGACACTGGCCAATTTTTTTTTGATGCTCGTGAAGGTACAGACATACCTTTCTTTTAAATTTATTATTAATCAAGGTAAGGAAAAATCACGGAATAGCTTTCGCAGTTGCCTCTTTCGGTATTGTAGCGACGTTGCTTGATGGTGGTAAGACAGCCGTGCATGTAGAGACACCTCTATGCAACATTTCAAAGCAGAGTAATATGCCGCAAGTTTTGAATGAAACAAAACTTGTTGTATGGGATGAGTGCACTATGGCCCATAAAGGAGCCGTAGAGGCTCTCAGCAGAAGATTGAGAGATGTAAGAGGAAATGGTACATTGATGGGTGGTGCGGAAGACTTTCGACAAACCTTACCGGTAGATTAAATAAGGTCGTGTTTAGAGTCTGCATATTTGTGGCCTTATATTCAGAAGTTCGCTCTTAAGATAAATATGACAGTACTCTTGTAAGATGATGCTATCACTGGTCAGTTTGCATGGAGTTTAATTTAAGTAGAGGATGGAGATTATCCTACAGTAGACAGTAAAGTTGTAATACCACCAAGTTTAACCATATTAGTAAAATATCTTGCAGAGTTTATCACCACAGTTTACCCTGACGTCGCTAACATTATGACAAAACCCGTACACTGGTTATGCAAGCGTGCTATTTTGACGCCTAAAATGACACAGCGGGTGGTATTAACGGTATTTTGCTAAAATCATTTAAAGGAGAAGAAATTAGCTATAAGTCTGTGGATTCAGTGATACAAGTTGATGATGCAGTTTTTAAATACCCTTAAACCAGCAAACTTTCGTACTCATATACTCACACTTAAACTGGGCGCACCAGTTATGTTATTGAGGAACTTAAAACTTCCAAAATTATGCAATGGTACCAGACTACAAATAACAGCTCTCCATAAAATTGTTTTAGAGGCAAAAATAATCACTGGATGTGCTTAAGGGATTACCCCTTTGAGTTCGATAGATTACAATTTCCCCTGAAAGTGTGCTCCGCTAGTGACCATTAATAAAGCAGAAGGTCAGTCACCGAAAATGGTTGGATTAGGTATAGGTAGGTATTAGGTAGCAGCCCGTAATATTGATTTCTAACTTGTTGAAGTTGGCGTGGTTTCACAACCGTGCCTTCGGAATCACGTAAAGCCGTTGGTCCTGCGCCTGATCTCTCTCCCGTCGTCTCGTATTACCGTTTCGTCGGACTATAAGAGTAAGAGAGTAGGGTAGACCTGTGCTTGCGCATACACTTGGGCAATATATTCCTGTACTGCGCAGATGGTAATCTCCGTTAAGAATGGCCGCCGTTACCAAAATTCAATTTAGAAATCTTCATTATAGTTTTAAAAATAAACACATATTTGTTAGAATATTTTAATGGTCAAAAGTGATAATGAGAACTTAGAATCATATAAAATCTGGCTGCTGGCTTTTAAATTTTTTCTGAACAGCAAATACCTAAACATTAATTAGAAATAACTTATGTTATTTGATAATTTATTCTAGATTAGTTAAAAATTGTCACTTCGTTACTATAAGTTCAAAAGTGTAGGTTTTCAGAATAATCACGTAACTATTTAGAGTTTATATAGAGTTTGCATGATGCTACGCTTTTGTTTGTCAAAGCGGGACATTTTTACGTATTTTGGGTACAGCGGGACACCAACCTTTAAATCGGGACCGTCCCGGCTAAAGTGGGACGTATGGTCACGTTAGGTATGAGAGACCTCGTATGTCGGTTTAAAGAAATTTATTTCTCATAAGAACATACAATGGTTCACTTAAAATGAGATACAAAGTAATTATATACTAAAGTAAAACTATCGCATCTACCTCTAGTGCTGGAGGTGTTATAGTTTTGAGCTTATTTACTATGAGATATAAGATTAAGATTATTTACTATGTCAGAAAAGATTACACTGTACGTACGTATTTCCTAAGTTTACTTTTAAACAATTTTATGTTATTGCAATTTTTTATGTCATCTGGTAGTTTATTGAACAGCTGTGCTCCCTCAAACAACAAAGTTTTTTTGCCATAATTAGTTCGTGTAGTTATTAATTGTAGATTATTTTTACTTCTTAAGTTGTGTGTTGTTGTTTTTTTATGTAATTGTATGTTTGATTGAATAGAATTAGTGGTAATGTTTTTTATTAGAATGCAAGTGCAATAAATGTATAGTTGTGTAAGGTTTAGCAAGTTAGTTTTTTCGTATAGTACTTTTGTTGGCGTTAGATAATGATAGTGGAATAATGTTTTGATAATTTTATTTTGTGTCCTTTGAAGTGGATTTAGATTTGTTTTAGCAGCTGATCCCCATATCTCAATTAGATATTCGATATGTGATTTAACTAAAGAGTTATATATGATTGTACGAACCTTTTCCGGGATACAGTTTGCGACTTTACGTAGTGCACATAGTAATGACGTCAGTTTTGATTTGACGTGATCGATATGCATTCTCCAAGTGAGTTTATCATCTACCAATAGACCTAGATATTTTTCCTGAGTTGAACGTTTTATTATTTTATCTTCAATAGTAAGATGTGCAAACTCTGGTAAAGGTTTATTCTTTGTAGAAAAAATCATGAAAGATGTTTTTGACATATTAATTGTTAGCAGGTTATATTTTAACCATTCTCCGTATGTGACAGATTATATGTGACAGATTATACTTTGACGAAGTGACGGCTCAGTGGCGCGCTGGCTTGGCAATGAGTGGCTGCGCTGGGGGCCGCAGGTTCGAATCCCGCACGGAATAAGTATCTGTATGGCCTACAAATAATTGTTTCGGGTGTGGATGTTAGTCCTTGTGCAATTTATGTTTTTAAACTGCCTCCACGATACAGGAGAAAATCCTAGTGTGGGGGTAACGTTATAAAAATATTGGTACACTTGAGTGTGCTTAGGCTGTCTAGTTTATTTTTATGTTGAAAAGTACTTCATCATTATTTTATTTGGACGTCAAAGTCCAAGACGCCTGGACTAAAAATTTATAAAAAATGAGTATTTGTTTCTACTTATTAGTTTACAAGAAGCGCATTGGACGATAGTGTGTCCAAATAAAATAATGATGAAATACTTTTCAACGTGAAAATACTAGGTACATACCTCGGTTAGTATGTAGTTAATTTTCATGTTAAGGCTCCTACAATGATCAGTAACATTGACGATTTAGACTTTGTTTAAATTTAGCGACATCTACCAAAAGCAGACGTACTGCAATGGCACTACGTAAATAGTAAACAAAGATTAACGATGTATAGATAATATGACAACTTATTTGCATAATTTTTTTCGATCTCTGAGAGACCTAGTGGTGAATTGACGTATTATTCACTTTAGACCTTGTAACTATATTCACTCATGTTCAGCACAGACGTTCCTACGTGACACTTTGTGAAGGTATGTAGATGACCAGGTAAGAACCTAGTGGTTCTCAGCAATGTAAATGGTTAGGAAGATTTAGTTTTCAGAAACTCTCATATTCAGCACGGACGCTGCTACGTGACACTTTGTGAAGGTATGTGGATGACCAGGTAAGTACCAAGTGGTTCTAAGCAATGGAAATGATTAGAAAGATTTAGTTTTAAGAAACTTTCATATTTAACACAGACCCTGCTGCGTGACACTTTGTGAAGATATGTAGATGACCAGGTAAGTACCAAGTGGTTCTAAGCAATGGAAATGGTTAAGATTTAGTTTTTAGAAACTCTCTTATTAAACGCATGACCCTGCTGCGTGACACTTTGTAAAGATATGTGGATGACCAGGTAAGTACCAAGTGGTTCTCAGCAATGTAAATAGTTAAGAAGATTTAGTTTCCAGAAAATTTCATATTCAGCCCAGATGCTGATACATGATACTTTGTAAAGGTATGTCGTTGGGCCGCATGTTGTTTTTTGTTTTCTTCCTAGTGCTTGTTTTAGGATCAACGGGGTCTACTCGGACTGGTTTGACATCCATAAAGGTGTCAGACAGGGCTGTGTGGCTTCCCCGTGGCTGTTCAACCTATTTATGGACAGTTGTTTGCAAAATTTGAAAGTTGAAGAATGCGGTTTAAGAATGGGTGAGTTAACCGTCAAATGCCTTTTGTACGACGATGATGAAGTTATCCTTGCATCGTCGGCGGACGAGTTGCAAATGATGGTTACTTTAATGAACAGATCATTAAAAGAAAGGGGTATGAAAGGGAACGCAAGTAAGACGAAGGTTATGGTTTTTGAAAGAGAAGAAAGTAAAACGATTTGTGAAATAAGAGTAGAAGGGGAGTTGATCGAGCAAGTAGATGAGTTTGTATATTTGGGCTGTGTATTTAGCAGGGATGGGAGATATGATAAGGATATAGAACGACGAGTGAATGCGGGAAATAGAGTAAATGGGGCCCTGCACTCTATTGTGAAGAATCAAAATGTGTCAAAAAAGGCACGTATGGCAATTCACAATGCTGTGTTGGTCCCTACTTTAACGTATGGTAGTGAAAGTTGGGTGTGGCAGATGAAGCACGAGAGTAGAATCAACGCAGTAGAAATGCGGTCGTTAAGGAGTATGTTAGGGCTGAATCTGAACGACAGGGTAAGAAATTGTGTAATAAGAGAAGAGTGTGGTTTTCAAGATGATGTTGTGACCAGGATTAAGAAAGGAATGCTTCGGTGGTTTGGTCATGTGGAAAGAATGAATGAGAAAAGAGTGACAAAGAAAATTTATGTTGCAGAAGTGAATGGCAGAGTCGGAAAGGGACGTCCTAGGCGTAAATTTATCGACCAAATTGTCGATTTATTGAAAACGGGCCAAATTAGGAGTACCCTTAACCGATGAGCATGTATGCGTAGGTGTATGGACGTGAAGGAGGCGAGAGAGATGTGTCAAGATCGTGCCAAATGGAAGTCTGTAGTCTCTGCCTACCCCTCTGGGTGACAGGCGTGAGTGTTAATGTTTTATGTATGTTATTTAGGTTTCAGAAACTCTCATATTCATAGCGAGAGGGGTGGGGCTACATAATTAGCTGCCTCACGAATAATATGATTGGAGTGCGACTCTGAGGCTTTGAAGAAGTTCTCAGAGAGTTTTTTAAGAAATTGTTGAATTGTAGGGAGCTCTAGGTCCCGATGAAGGTCGGCATTACGGACGTACCAAGGTGCGTTCGCATCTCAACGACAGAAAAGGTTTTGAACTGTTTGGAGTTCATTAATACTCATTTTGGGGTACCGTGGTTCCGTCACTGAGATCCTGTACCCACCTTCGGACTACTTCGGAGTGCAGCATCAGGTAAGTGAAATCGTCACGGCCAGCTAGTTAGGTGTGAGCCCTTTAAAATGAGCACAAAAACGATGGTACTACGTGATTCCGTCACTGAGAGTTATCCTTTACCCACATTGAGACTGAGTGCAGGACTGTAGCATCAGACCAGCCAAAAATGGTCACGTTCATATTATTTTACACTTTTTCACTAGGCGTTTTTGTAGTACAAAGTTTATTTACGGCTAAATAAATTCCGCACCTATACAATAGAAGGGAACACGACAGTTTTCGGAACGCTGCCGTACCCTGTATAAGTATTTACGCAAAAGAAAATATATCAAGGATAATTTACTTACCAATAATTTTAAAGAGCTTGGCCACGCTTCACTTTTGACTTGCTTTTGTATTTCGGCATTGTCAAGCTTAGTCTATTCTATGATACGATTATATACAAAACTAAAACTAAAAACAATTTTATTATTTATTTTATTACATAAATCAACTTAATTCCTATTTTTTATCATATATTACTTATGTACGTTTTGTTTACAATAAATCTGTTTTTATAAATGTGAAATATTGCGAACTTTTTAATATTTTTTTTAGAAAATAACCCGCGCACAATCCACCCGTCCCAATATAGGGCCATAGCGGGGGAGCTTCGGGTGGCGGAAAGGGTTCAAATTATGTTTTACTATATTTTAAGAAATATATTTAACAAAAATACAATAAAAACAATACATTTTTTATTATGATTTAACAAATATTTTAATATAAATTTAATCTTAAACTGTTGAGCTGTTCTTGAGAAAAAATACAAAATATGTTTAAAACAGCCTTTGTATTTGATTTTTTATTGTAATAATGATCAAAATTTAAAAAATTTAAACAATACAAATGAACTGTGACGGTCTAAACTATAAAACATAATTTTTTTGTAGCAAATAAACAAAAGGATTCGGCTATAACTTTTTGTAAACCTGGGCGTTTTCACGTTTTAAGCAATGTAAAAGCCTTAAAAAGTAAGTATACGTCGACTCGTAAGTAAGCATCTATAGGCATAGGTACGAGTCATATCATGTTGTACCTCTCTATAATATATAAGTATTTAGGTATCACCACACGAGAAGGCTCTTTTAGTGCACCCAATTATTATCTGAAATTATTTTATAAATAAACGCATAATTTATATATATATACAACATGTAACATAAATAACGCACTTTGAGAAAGTAGTTTGTTCTGTGTCGTTTACTGAATCGATTCCTATAATTTTTATATATGGGTAATTTTTTGTCCTAAAAATAATTACTACTTGTATACTATCTGTAAGCAAAAATGAAATGGACCTTAACTTAGGAATAAGATTAAGTTGTATTATTACTAATTCTGTCATTCAATAAAAATAAAGAAAAACGAACTTTATTTCCAGCACGTTAAAGTCTTTGCGTTCGTGGATTTGTACTGTGACCACAACATTCTACCGGAATTAGTATAACTAATTTGATAAATAATCAGAGAATAAAAACGTTTAACTAAAAATTCAGTGTATGTATTATGATTATAACGTAATATACTAATTGGGGCGTTTTCTGAGGGTGTGCGTTAATTACGTTACATATTGAATATATATATATATTTATATATATATATATATATATATATATATATATATATATATATATATCAATGCACCATACTCTCAGCGTAGAGCAATACAGTTCGACCAACCGTAACATGTTCCTGTCACAAGCAGACCGATGTAAGGTGAAGGACCCAATTACATACATGATGACACCAAAGTATGCAAACCTACAGCAACACCACCCATCTCAATGTAACACAGGGCTGCCTACCCGCCTACACTAGTAGAATACCCTAGCGGGCATAGTAAAGACAGTGAGACATAGAATTACCGACTGACCCCTCTCAGTCGACTGCGCGATACTTTATACTGCTAGAACTTCATAATACATATTCGTTTATATTTGTTTCGTATTTACTTGTAGTTTTTTACCGTCATTACTCAGAGTAGATATAATTTATTCTATGAAGGTACTTGAAATTTTAGCAATATCTTACGATAGTTTAAAATGTTGCTCCCTGGTTAAGTTATACATATATAATATGTATTTACTTAAGAAATCAAATGTGATTTATAGTATTGTTACAAAAGTACAACAATTTTGACAAATATAATAAAATAAAAATACATTTGATTGAAAAACTAAACTACAAAGGTAGCAAAACTGTTTTCTTTGTGAAAACATTATTTGATCTTTTTCAAAGACTACGAAAGTTTTGTAAAGTGTAATAGTTACACATACACAAAATTTTAAGTATCTTAATGACTAAATGGCTTAATTTTTAAATTTATTAAGTAAGAGTTCTGAGTTTGCCATAAGCAATCAAACTTACTGCACTCCTTTGCACTAATGTTAAAGGAAGTTAGGTATCAAATAACTACAAGTAACGCTATGTAGCCCTACGTATCATTTTATTTAGCTATATAGCATATAATATAAATATCTAACATATAATACATATATATATATATATATATATATATATATATATATATATATATATATATATATACAGTATTATACTTCATTTTACAGTGAAGTTCCATTATATTTAATAAAGTGGTCCCAGGACAATGGTATTATCATGAACTTATACCTTATAACCTTTCTAGAAAAACAGTATGTGTAGCTCTTATGGGTCACACTTACGATTGCCTGCGTACTGACAAGTCGAGCACTCTCTGCCGCTGCGAAAAGCTACAATGTGTAATAAACTATAAATAATTAGGGTTGGTTATAGATAATCGTTTCTCATGGGACTTGCATGTTGAATTAGTGTGTAACAGGCTTAGAGCAGTATTAGGCAAACTGAATCATATAAAATATGATGTGAACCGAGGAATCATGTATATGCTGTATTATGCCCTGGCAGACGCAACTATCGGGTATGGCTTAGGTACATATGAACTTACATTCCCAACATATCTTAACAAAATAAAGACTATACAGATAAGATTCTTAAAGATATTAGTTGATCCTAAAACGAAAAATGCTCTAGATAAAAATTATAAAATGTTATTTAAAATTTGCAAAATTATTCCCATAGACATGAAAGTAAAATCCATCATCATATTAGAACAGCATGGTAAGTGACATTTAAGAAACCTAGGACATATATAATGCCGAAGCGCCAAATTACTCAAAGGAGGATATATCTCATACCTAGGGCTGAAAATTACTTTGACGCCGTCCAATGGACAAGGCAATGGATAACTCCAACTTTGTGTAATGATAATGAGGTGGCGGATATATGTGACGAAAGTGTAACTAAGTCGCAGCTCAAATCCATCTTGAGGAAACATTATCTGTCGTTGTATATATATATATATATATATATATATATATATATATATATAGTGGTGAATGTTTCTTTAATTATTTTGAGTTAATTTAAGTATTTATAAGTACCAGAAATTGTTATTAAGGAGTGTGAAACGATAAACTGTTGCGTTGCCGACAAACTGGCTTACAGTTTAGCAAAATTAAAAATGTAAATAACGTACACTCTTTACCCTATACCTTTATACAATATATATATATATATATATATATATATATATATATAATACTTTTTAAGTCAACGACTTACACCCTATGTGTGGTCAGGGTACGTGACAACTGAGAGGTGGTCCTGAACTACTATTCAAATTGCAGCCATTAAAGGTAAGGTAAGCTAATATGTTTAGGTTGTTGGGTTTGGTTGTATTATGCGTTTTCATGGTATAGCTCGGATTACCTATAGCTAATAAATATCATAATCTTTCACTCCTTTCTACTTTCCAACCAAATTCAAACACGACGAGTACTTACTTTGTCGGAATATCTTATTTAAGAATGTTCATCGATAATTATTTAATACGTTTTCTGATTTTAATGTTTTTTTTTTAAATAGAACGAGGAAGGGATCCGTGAGAAAATCATCAGACTCTTTAATTTGCTAAGGACATTTTCTTACCATCCCTCTCAGAAATGTGAGAGCCCAGCAGTTGGAGGTATAAAGGCCGTAGCTTTCATTTTATTATTTACACATAAACCTCTGTTGTCTCTGTTAGGTATTATAATAACTGGAGGGTTATTTGCACGCTATTAACCATTTTTAATTTTATATGCCTGTATGTGCGGGCTAATCTTCGTAATGGCTAAACCGATTGCGATAAACTTATTACGAACAAATAGAGACTAGAGAGCAATGCCAGGAGGGATCTCGGTTTTATTTTATCCGAAGACGAAACTTTGACAAAATAAATTGTCTACACATTAATAGATCCTATTCAGGAGAAGTCGGGGCGGTTCACTAGTATAGATAGATAGACAGAAAATTCTTTATTGCACTTAAACAAAACAATTTGGTAACAAGGCGAACCGAAAAGGCATTCTCTGCCAGCTAGTTCAGTATATTATCAATTTTAAGGGGAAATATTAAAAATACTACCTCAAATGCCTTAGCAAGATCCTCCGTTATGCCGAAAATATTGCAGCATTAATTTTGAAATAAATATATGGTAAAAATGAGGATTAATGTCAAGTACTATGTTTGGCGAAACCACGATTCCGTAAAATTTCTCCGATAAAAAAATCCAAAGTTACGTCCAAACTGAACAATAAACCGCTGGTATTCATAAAATACTTTAAATTAGATCATAAAACTTTGTTTACTAAACATTAAACTAACTATAAAGCAGGGCTTATTTTTTCATTTTTTTTAATTACCATTATTTTCACTGTAAAAAGAAATTACGTAAACTATCGGCGTCTTGAAGTTTGTTTCCTGCCGCCTGATTAGTCTCGCTTTGGCTTTTGAACGGGAAAGCTGTCACTTACGATCAGAATACACATTACGCAATAGGGCGACGTAAAATTAAAATGGGAAATAACCGTAACAAAAATAAGAAACAGGCATAAATATGATAAACCTAATAAAATAAGTATCTAACGACCTGTCTACTTACAGTATTTGTGACTACAAACATGTCGGTACATAGCATAAGACACGCGGAGAAGTAGGGGCAAAATTAGAATTTAAGCTGAGTTACTATAGTCCCATAAGTACGCACTACAGCAGCTCGGCGGCCAAATTGCTCCATAACCCTGAGCAGTGGAATAGGCTTCAGCTTTAGGTAACTTTGCTTTTTAACTTTCACATAGCGAAAGTGTCTTTAATAAATATATATTTATTTCAGGTTTATAATTAAAGCACCATTGAATCAATACAGATAAGGTTGTTAAAATAGATTAAACTTAAAACATACACATACCAAAACAGCACTGAAAGAAAAAATAGTTTGCATTCTTCAAAAACATTTATTCTTCAAAGACATTGATTTCAAGATGATTATTTCTAACAGTAACGTTTTCATATTTACGATATTGGACACGGAACATTTTACTCTCTAACGTGAGGTATCGGACGTAGTGTAGCTATCGGAGTTAACGCATATATGAGATGATAAGACACGACAGAGCTACATAAAGCTGAACCAAAAACAATTGATACAGGGATCCACACAGGCTACTCTCAACGTTTGGCCCAGAGGTTTTGTTGATAGTTATAGCGTAACATATGCTGACTGGAACTGTACTTTTTAAAAATCTGCCAACCACAACCACAAAACAATAAAAACTTTACAAATGAAATACTCGTGAAAAACTGACGTACATACAATCATGACTGCCTATTTATTTATTTATTCTTTATTGAACCATACGCAATATATAGGAATAAAAAATCTTAAGTAACGTCTTAAAAAAGTAACTAAATCCACATTTGTGCAACGAAATTTAATACACATACACAATTTAATACACATACGCATACATGTGTATTAAACTCATGCCTGTCACCCAGAGGGGTAGGCAGAGACTACAGCCTTCCATTTGCTACGATCCTGACACACCTCTCTCGCCTCCCTTACATCCATATATATACCTACGCATACATGTTCGTCGGTTAAGGGTACTCTTAATTTGGCCCCTTTTCAATAGGTCTTCAATTTGGTCAACAAACTTTTGCCAAGGGCGTCTCTTACCGACTCTGCCGTTCACTTCTGCTACGTAAATTTGCTTTGTCACACTTTCCTCATTCATTCTTCCTACATGACCAAACCACCGAAGCATTCCTTTCTTAATCCTCGTCACAACATCATTTTGAATACTATTTCTATTCTTATCTCACATATCGTTTTACTTTCTTCTCTTTCACAAACCATAACTTTCGTCTTACTTGCGTTCACTTTCATTCCTCTTTCTTTTAACGACCTGTTCATTAATGCAACCATCATTTGCAACTCGGCCGCCGACGATGCAAATATAACTTGATCATCAGCGTACAAAAGGAATTTGACGGTTACCTCACCCGTTCTTAACCCGCATTCTTCAACTTTCAAATTTTCCAAACAACTGTCCATAAATATAGGTTGAACAGCCACGGGGAAGCCACACAGCGCTGTCTGAAACCTTTATGGATGCCAAACCACTCCAAGTAGACCCCGTTGATTCTAACACAAGCACTGGAGTCCCTATAAAGAGACTTCAATGCCTGTATCAGCCCAGGGGTCAACCCAAATGAGTTCAGCGTTTGCCATAACAAATCCCAGTCCACGCTGTCATAAGCCTTTTTCAAGTTCATGAACGCACAAGAAACTTTTTGGTTTTTGGGCAATAACTTCTCCGCGATCATGCGCATGGAAAAGACTCGATCAGTACACCCCATTACCTTTCTAAATCCCGTTTGCACATCCCAAATTTTTCCATCAGTTTCTTTCATGACCCTTTCAATTAGTACCATAGCATACAGTTTTCCTACAATGCGAAGAAGGCTGATACCACGGTAGTTTCTATAGTCCTGCTGCTACCCTTTTCCTCTATCACGGCTTTGCATCAGTCTTCCGGTACCCGTTTTAGTTCCCAACATAAATTAAACAAGGTGTACAGCAGGCCTGCCATCACTTCCTCTCCAGCTCTTAGCATTTCGAGTAAAACTCTGTCATATCTGGCTGCCTTACCTGCTTTAATGATTTTCATTGCTTTCATTATTTCATCTGTACTTATCTCTCTATGTTCTTTTTCCTACTCTTTCGGAGTTTCCATTTCATTTCATTTCATTTATACGTCTCCACACTCTTATACATGCTTTCAAAATAATCCTTCCATCTCTTTAAACTCAAAAGTTCATCATTCAGAATACGGCCATTTTCGTCTCGTATAGCATTTAATCTAGCCTAGATTGAATGCTATACGAGAAGGCTGTTTTGAAATTCCCCTGGCAGTTCTTACGAGTTTACAGAACATTTTAATATTTGCCTGGAAGTTATCCGAAAGTCTTCTATCATTCTTATTAGTTCTTTCTTGCTTTTTCCTTTCAACTTCTTCTTTTACTCCCTTATTTAGATGTCTAAAGACTGCCTTATTTCTTTCAATATCTTCATTCGTACTGCCAGAATTACCAGCCTTGGTTGCTAGCAAATCTAGACATGCTCTCTTCTTTGCTTCAACTTCCATACGTACCTCATAATCGCATCGTAACGTATTATTATTCCTTTCATTCGTTCTCTTACTAACACCACTTACTTCGGTAGCTGCATCCACCAAACCTTTCTTAACATTATGCCACACATTTTCCAAATCTAACTCATGCATACACATAATGATTTCTTATATTTACGCGAACAGTACACATTGATTAAAACTACTTTTACGGATTTTATCGCGTTTAATTTTAATTATTTTTTATTCCCGACGTTTCGGGTGCTTTCCAGCACCCATGGTCACGGGGGACTGAGATGACTGACGTCCCGATCTCATTGTTAAACCCGGAGTACCTTCAGGTTTTTAAATTATTGTTTATGGTCCGATCTATGTAAAATGAACTGACTGTGTCTTGAAGTCTTGCAGTGGTATGCTTGGGTTTAGTTTTAATTTTATTGATTATAGGGTCCCAAGCAGGTGGTAGTACCCAGCCTCCTTCTCTATTGAAATTAGGATGTTTTTTAATTTCAATAGCTTCACGTATCATCCTTGGTAGGAATCGGTGTTCTTTCGCGAGGATTTGTGGTCTATTAAATCTGATGTAATGGTTGGGGCCGTCTAAGATGGGATCACAAACTGCAGACTTCCTGGAACGTTGAAGCTACACATCAGCTATATGTTCTTTTACGCGGGTTCTAATTTATATTTTTGTTTTTCCTATATAAGAGAGACCACATTGACAATTAAGCTTGTACACTGAACTGAGGTTTGAGACTGAACATCAAAACTGACTAACTGAAAAAAGACCCATACTAATCGATATTTAGACGGTGAATCTCACCACCATCCATCACAGTTAGCTACCGTGGGCAAAGCTTTGTTACAGAAAGCGCGAGGGATCTGTGACAGCAAACACCTGGCCGCCTAGCTTCAGCACGTCAAGCAAGTTCTGCACGAGAACAAGCTTCGGGTCCCGCGCCTACGTCACAGTGACCGAGTGAAGCCGACCACAGTCGAGCACACGCTCGACTGTGGTCGGCCTGCTGTACTACTATATGTCAGAGGTGTCACAGACAAGATTGGCTACATCTTGAAACGAGCTTCTGTTGGAACATTCTACAAGCCGCCGAAGAATATAAGTCAGTTCTTACCATCCGTCAAGTGTCATATTCCTCTATAAGATGCAAGAGTGTACAAGCTTGATTGTGAATGTGGTCTCTCTTATATAGGACAAACAAAAATATCAATTAGAACCCGCGTAAAAGAACATATAGCTGATGTGAAGCATTAACGTTCCGGGAAGTCTGCAGTTTGTGATCATATCTTAGACGGCTTCAACCATTACATCAGATTTGATAGACCACAAATCCTCGCGAAAGAACACCGATTCCTACAAAGGATGATACGTGAGGCTATTAAAATTAAAAAAAAACATCCTTATTTCAATAAAGAAGGAGGCTGGGTACTACCACCTGCTTGGGACCCTATAATCAATAAAATTAAAACTAAACCCAAGCATACCACTGCAAGACTTCAAGACACAGTCAGTTCATTTTGCATAGATCGGATCATAAACAATAATTAAAAAAGCTGAAGGTACACGGGTTTAACAATGATATCGAGACGTCAGTCATCTCAGTCTACCGTGACCATGGGTGCTGGAAAGCACCCGAAACGTCGGGAATTAAATATAATTAAAATTAAACGCGATAAAATCTATAAAAGTAGTTTTAATCAATGTGTAGTGTTCGCGTAAATATACGAAATCATAATGGTGGCTTTTCAGCTCCCATGGTCACGGGGTACTGAGGTGACTGACGTCCCGATGGCAGTGTTAACCCGGAGTACCTTTAGCTTTTTAATTATTATTTATGGTCCGATCTACGCAAAATGAACTTATTGTGTATTGAAGTCTTGCAGTACCATTGCAAGTCTTCAAGACACAATAATTTGCTTGGATTTACCAAAAAAATCAATGAGAACACTCTTAAAAGAACATATAGCTGACGTGTAGCATCAACGTTCCAGGAAGTCTGCAGTTTGTGATCCCATCTTAGACGGCCCTAACCATTACATCAGATTTGATAGACCACAAATGCTTGCGAAAGAACATCGATCCCTACCAAGGATGATACGTGAGGCTATTGAAATTAAAAAAAAACATCCTAATTTCGATAGATAAAGGAGGCTGGGTGCTTATTTCAGGTATTTCAGTCAGGTATTTAAAATAAAATAAATTATTTTAAATAACTGACTTTTCGAGTACTTACCAGTTCAAATTGCAATTAAAATTTGAGTGGTGTCTGAGTGGATTAAATAAGGGTTGCTTAGGTACTATAATATTTAACCTTGTATCGGTTCGATAACCGGCTTTGACAACCAACTTTCAAAAATCAAGTGCAGTAAAATTTGTTTTCTTTGCTATTTAAGGCACTTTTTTCAAGAGCTTGTTCTCATTTCATTCATGCATATACTCATGTGAGCTATTAAACCAGGAGGAATGCTCGGAGCATTCCGCATTAGCGGTTTTCACATATTGATAAATTTGTTTTAACTACGTTATATGTAGGATGAATGATGATGATGGAATATGTAGTTAGTTATATGTAGGATGTCCCCGTGGGAATTCAACACGTTTTGCTCCCGTGCCATGAAATCTTACGGTTAGCTACACATCTTCGAGATCGGAGGCAAAATCAGAATAGGTCTGTAGTTTTCGACTCAATTTCGATTGCCAGTTTTAAAAACAGGGTGAAGTAAAAAGCCTTTTTAAACAAATTAGGAAAATGAAATAAATATCCCAAGAATTCCGTGAATTATTCCATGCGTTTAAATATATTAAATCAGCTCAACACGAACATTAGCAGCCGATTAAATTTATTTTTTTATTAAAAAAATCAATTATAAAAGCAGTTATTATTACATTTTGGACCTAATTCTGTACAGCAAAAATCTCCCATAGATATTAAATGTTATTAAGAGATATCTCTTAATAATATTTAATAATGCTATGACATTGCGAAGAGAGAATTTATCGACGACATACGTACATACATGCACACATCCGTAACCATAATCCTCCTTCTGCGCTGATCGAAATAATAAACGTGAAACGAATGAGGTTAAAATGGACGGATGATTTGCAAGGTTGTTTTTAAAATTCGGACTCTGAATTACCGAATTATGAGAAAACGTTTCGAGTGCTTCACCATTTAAGAAAATATAACTTACCTACACGTATTACATAGAGCAATGACATAGAATAAGCTGAATAAATAGAATAATAATATTTTTTAAGTGCACCAAATGGTGCCGGGTGCAGCTTATGGTCAGCTTCAACTAATATGAAACAAAGAAGTCCATAAATGCGTTATCACCTCTTAGCTCTAAAATGAAAACACTAACAGCCTGTAATTATACACATAATTTAGACACGAATTATTTATTAATTATTAAAATATGTAAGTAATATTTTACTTTTTACATACAAATCGTTTCAGAAATCAATTCATTGTTTTAACAAATGATATAACTGGGTATTTAGGTACATCTCTTTAAGAAACCAGCCGTCGGTTTTATTGCGTCTATTGTTGTTTGCTAATGGCCTTTTAAAATCAAATACTACGCTCCCTTCAGACAGCTAGTTCTCAGACAGTGAAATGCTAGTCATTAAATTGGATTTCTTAGTGGTGTTAATGAGTGTTATCGAATTGTAAAGGTTAAATTTTTGTACACTTTTCTTATACCAGCAGGTCGTCATGACTTCACATTCTGATCCGAAGTATTACTTGACGTAGCCATGAGAACAGCACCTCAATACAAATTTATATAAATAATAAAGAAGTCACAGAAGTCATAAAATATCCTCCGATTCTCGTCTACAATCTTGAAGTCCAAGTACTTAAGAAAAAGTCAAATTACACATTTAGCGTATTATAAACGTAGCCCCGAGGAAAATTTACAAATTGAAATTGAATTATTAGTAAGACCACTTTCATGTACCTGATTTAAATATCGCGTTACGACCTTGGAAGGCTATCAAATAAAGTGCATACTGCATGGAAATAGAACTTCTCCATAAGCTCCGCCTTTGGTTTTTTTGCGCATGCGTATTTGTTGTACCAATCCCAGTATAAAAGATGTAACAGCATCAAGAAACCATCATTCCCGCCAACATCCCAAAAGTTGCGAGATCAAATCAGTAAATATAAGAAAGTTTCTAATTATAAAAAAAGTTCAAAAAAGTGCTTCTGTTCGGGGTCTTCAGCTTTAAGGTCAGTAGATTACTTAAAATTTTCCTTCAAAATGTTAATCATTCAAATTAGTGCGTATATTTTATTATAAACGTAGCCCCGAGACAGTATTTAATTTTCATTAAGAGTTCAACTTAACGTTAATGTTTGCAAAATTTAAAACGTTTCATTCAATATCATCATGTTTTCCATTTGCTTTATTATTCACCCAAAGTTTAATACAAAAATTAATACGTATAATGCTTATAGATTAAAGTTGGAAGAAGGCTTATTAAATATTGAGCAAAATTCCTAGAAAAAATGTGTTTCGTACATTTAAAAAATCATACTTAAATGTACATCTTTTATATCTTTTAATTATGATAAATAAAAAATATTTAGGTAAAAATGTGAAGGGGTTATCAAAGCTTAAACATATCTTAAACTAAAAATAAGAAATATTTGATGTCCACTCTCATGAATCTACAAGAAATATTTGATAAAAACTCTGTCTCCCCCTTTTTTATAAATAATTATTTTATAGGACATAAAATTTTGGTTCAGGTGTATACACAATAAAAACCGGCCAAATGCCGATCGTGGCGTGTGTTGGCGGTGCGGTGTGAGTATCCACTGCCCCATATCATCCCGTGGGTGTCGTAACAGGCCATGAGGGAAAAAACTCAGGAGATGAGCAGCAGCGTCTTCCTAATAACGACTAAGAATAAAAAACTGTGGTTGCCAACCAGCTTACCAAGCGTGGCAACTATGGCAAATATTGCCATACGGAGCAATTTATTAGGGAGGCCTATGTTCAGCAGTGTTTAATATGCTGCAACGGTAACAATAAGTGCCGTGCCTGGCTCTATTAGGGTTCCGTACTTATTATGACCAATAATTTTTTTTGAACTAGTTAAATATGTATTAATGTAATACTTTTTCTACTTTAGTACTAAATTATGTTCGTAAGTTTTTTGGCCTGTCGCCTTATAAACTAAATTATGAATCGATGTCTTCAGTATTTGTTGTTCAAAAAAAGTATATGGCACATAATATAAAGGAACGTCAAATCCAAAATTAGTTTAGTTTTTGTGATAGACCCCGTAACAAAACAAAACGTTCTGAAGATAAATTATGTATAGCAAAAAAAGAAAATATGTCTCCCTATTTAATGGGCTTTACGAGTATAATAAGAAATAGTTTTTTGACTCTTTTTTTTCCATGTACGGAACTTCCCTTAAAAATAATTTACATAATATATATTATGTAATCTAAATACTTATAATATATATATATATATAATATAAATAATTTACATATAATAATTTACTGCAGTTGCAGCTTTATATTGTGGTTGCAGCACGAATGGGTCGGCCCGATCGGGGTAGGACCACGCTCTCACAGAATATCGGCGTAAAATAGCAGCTTAATGCTTCTGTGTTTCGTATAGTGAGTGTACGTTTGTGGGTTAACAATCTACACTAAACTTAAAAAAAATTAGTCTGTAATTCAAACCATCTACAAGCGAGATATCGTTGATATACGAACAGAGAGGATCAGACAAATAGACAGCAGAGTCACATTGATTAGGCTCTGTTTTACCTTTTGAGCACGAAATCATAAAAATGAAAAGCTAAAATTTGAATTTTTACGTAAATAATTACATTGTAAAAATTAATAATTTGTATAAGTAAAATAGTTTTGAGTATGTATTCTACTACATTATTTTAGTATCTGAACGGGGATAATTGAGGAGTCACAAGAGTCTTAGTGAAATTTATTTATAGAAATAAAATCAATTTAAGTAACTACTGAAAATATCGTAAAAGCTTTTTTCTAAGTACTTAAAACATCAAAAATCTTTAAAAAGTCCTCAGGGGGACAACGCATTTCGATTCTTAATCGAGGATAAATGTGGATGTCTATGGGCCACAGCATCCACTTACCATCACCATCAGGTCTTCACATCACTTACCATCATCATCAGGTGGGTTGTGTGCTCGTTTGTCACCCTTATTCGACAAAAAATATGGAATATTATTATTATTGTTACTTTTGAGATAAGTAAATTCCTTTAATTTAACTGAATGTTAAATTAAAGGGATTTACTTATCTCAAGTTAAATTTCATTAACTTTTAATTTTTTAAAAAAACTGTTATAATTAATTTATCAAGGGTACTCTATCTACCAGTCTTATTTTATACCGAAAAGATAAATAAATGTGAAAATTATTTTTAGTTTTTTGAAGTTAGTAATAAACGTTATTTTTTATTTCAATGATTTTGAATATCATGTGACAGTTTCCGTGTATTTAACATAAATATTTACTTTTCGTAGTATTTTACTTTCCATAAGATGAAAACGTGAGGGCGAGAGAGTTTTACGTTCGTTCGTTCACTTGATAAATCTTGCTCACGTAATCGATTATAAGGGCATTGTCATTATCGTTTCGAGGGCATATTTCAAATTCAAAGGTTTATAAAAGTTGATGAATCCAGCATAAATGTTAGGTGACAGATAATGCACGAGTAAGCGTTTTCTCTGTCGGAAAACTTTGATGGGTTAAATATTTTTTATACCATATATCAAAAGGATTTTAAGGAGGAAATATCCAGTATGAACAGTAGTACCACCGTAACTGACATAGATCCCTGGCTTAGTAATTCGAAGCAGTAATTATAGACCGACCACCGACGTGAAACAAAGGAACTTGAGGGGTATCCGCACACAGAAAAGCACTGGATATCGTGAAACATAACTGTATGTCCTACATATCTATAGCTGGTACGAGACTGTTACTTGAGAACCTTTCTTCTCCATAGATTTTTGGTTCTTCGAGCTATATGGTCGGCCCACTGTCTCATGTTAAGAAAATATATTTTACTAGGTGTGGATCAGTAGCACCATGTAACTATAAAAGGTAGTAACCAAAAAAGGCTAAATTATAAAAGAATTCGCTCATAAAATATATTGCTATGTACTAATGTCTACAAAACTTCATTTTAATTTTTTGTAATCGCAAATATAGGTCGAATATAAGGCACACTTTCTTGCTCAATTAGCGTTTTTATGATCTTTGAGTACTTAACCAACGCTATACGTATGATACAATCACCCAAATTTTAAGATTGATTTTATTAATAACAAAGATCGCGCGAAGGTAGATTTTCAATCCTGATAATTTTAACTCTTCTACTATTTCTCAATGTTAATTTTTTTTGAGTTTTTTTTAAACTTCTCATTTCATGATAATGGGAATAGCAAAATGAAACGTTTTTTTTGGAAAAAATATAATAATTAAAATCTCAAAAACTCTAAAGTACCCTTGGTGCTTCGTTCTCCTCTCCCAAAAATAGTACCAAAACTTACTTCTTAATATTAAAATCAACTTCACACAAAATAAAGTTGTTTTATTTTTTTAAAGTTTTGAATCATAAAAGTTTTAGCATTATTAAAAGTTTTAGCGTTGTAGATTGTAGTTATTATAAAGTTGGTTGTATTAGTTTCAAATTTAGTCTGATGCAAGTATTTCAAGAATTCATTGTTTAACCTGAAACTGTAATACTAGTAATGCTTTCAGCGGCTGAATAGAGCTAATTGGAAAATACTTTGTAAATGACTTACATAAATTAGTTGCTTTATTCATAGTTTAGTAACCATTTTAAACAGAATTTGCACTAAAATATCGTTATGTTGAAATTGAATTGAGGTATAAAGGCTTTTAGTTTTAGTTTATCATTGATTCCTGAAAGTTTGTATAAAGAATTTCTATATTTACATTATAAAAAACGGTACTACTAATGCTACATAAGGTTTCACTAATGTTTAGGTACTATAAGAAACAATTTTAATTAATAGAATTATTTTTTTATTTTTTTAAAAGGGTAACAAGCGAGCACACAGTCCACCTGATGGTAAGTGGTTGCTGTGGCCCGTAGACATCTACATCTATCCTCGTTTGCGAATCAAAATGCAGATGCGTTGTCAGCCTTGAGGACTAAGATGGAATGCCTCTTTTCCAGTAAAAAAGGTGTCCGGTTCTCTACACTCACCATAAGAAATACGGCAGCGTTAAGCTACTATTTTACGCTGGTATTCTGTGAGAGCGTGGTTCTTCCCCGGTCGAGGCGACCCATTCGTACTACAACTATACTACTAATATAACTGCAGCATGGCTCTACCACGTATAAAAAGTTATGAAAAAATATTGACGTTGTTTAAACTAACAACGTCAACTAACAACGTCAACGTAGCTTTGAGAGTACCTCCCACCCTCCCTAAATTGCGCGCATTATCCCCGTATCCACCGATCCGTACGTACTACCAATCCCACACGACCACACGTCGCGTCGTGTTAAGGCGAAAACGTGTCGTATTATCGAGGGTGGTGCGTCATTACTAGTGTGGTGGTATTGGGAGTGGTGGTGCTGGTAGAGATGGTGCTGGGAATGGTGGTACTGGGATTGGTGGTGACGGAGATCGTTTAAGGTGCTCTTAAAACTGGTCAGGGCACATGATTTTATTTCATTAGGCGGAAATAAGCAAATTAAGTTCTAGCAAACTCAATGGAACAATTTTAGTTACTATTTTAACTTTATCAACAATAAACTTTTAAGGCATGTTTCTGTATTTAAAATTATCGTTTCTTGATATTTAACGTAATTTAAACTTATATTTACTACAGTAACAAATAGCATAATTAAAAGTGATTGCTACATGATTGCGAAACAAAGGTTTATGAAATGATTTCTATTAAATGTAAATAAAACTTAAAAAAATTAAAAATGCTCATTTAATCTGTAAGCAACTTAATTGCATACGAAATAAAAATTTAGCTCCTTTAAAATGGCTCACCGAGCGAAAAGTTTGCAACCGTACTTGAAGCTAATAAACTAAAAATAAAGCCGCAATAACTTGCGAAGTATTGAAAGTTCCACCTACATTTATTGCTTTCGGCTCTTGCACCGCTTAAGCTGAAATATCTATTATTTTATTATAGCTCAGGTGTTCACCGGGGGTGGAGTACGCTCAGCTGTAATTGAATCTGCCAAGTTTATGTTTTCCTTGCGACAGGCTATTATCGGTGCCGCCTCTAACGCTTTTAAATAATACAACATTTTTGTATTATGAATAAAACTGTTAATTTTTTTAACTTTTCTAAGTCACTCGTTAATAATTAACCCACCTGTTGGTAAGTGGCGCTGCAGCCGAAGATGGTAAAGCAAACTGACTTAGCTTTATAAAAGGAATATTAACTCTTCCCTTGAAGAAACCCTCATTGTAATCGGATGTAAAGGCAGATGCTGGCAACTTATTGAACTGCTTTGCTGTACGTTTGACAAACTATGAAGCAAACCTTTTGGTTCGAATGCGAAGTAAGTCGACAATAAAGGGGTGGAAACTGGTCGAGCCACTGGTTATCCGATGGTGGGAGGGAGAGGGTCGAATCAATTTATGCAATTCCTGCTCACATTTTCTGAAATGCATCTTGTAGAAAACCGAAAGGCTGGCCACGTACTACTTTACATGTTCGTGAATAGTGAGATTGATTTTCACTAGATATTGTTATATGATAATTAGTATAGTTTGCCAAACGAAGCGTGGCAACTATGGCAAATGTTCAGTAGTGGACTTTAGATAGGCTGTAATGGTAATGGTAATTATTAATAGGACAATGTAATGATGATGTTGTAGATAAAGATAATGGTCGGCACGGTACGACATTAACTTTTCGGTATTGTCAGAAGTTACGTACTACATAATATTGTAGTACCACTAGTGTATTGTGTTAACATCTTGGAGTACCATATACAAACTGAGTAGTGAACACAGACACACACTAGTTCTATCGTGTTCATGCCTGATGTATGATATCATCAGAGGTAGGTCAAGATTTAATATCAATCAAACACAACTGGTTCCGAAAATCAGCAAATTGAGTGGTTTTGCACAATCATTGACACTGGCTGAAATTAGAAGTTAGGTTTCGTAATCCGTAGATAGTTGCTTTAACCACTATGCCACGTACTGGTCTCCCATTACAATGTATTAATTTTAAGATGCTAACAATAAAGGATAAACAAAAAAAATATTTATTTATTTTTTATTGCTAGCGCTTTCAATTAGGAGTTACAAAGAACGGACTTAACGACTTATGCCATTCTTTACTTGATATTTAGTAAAGCATCGTCAAATTTTCGAGACGTCTGATTGCAAAGTTGCCTACCAAGCGTGACCATTAAATCAAATCCTTTACAGGACCTATCCATGTTGTAGCAGTAGGCTTTCAAAGGGTATTCACTGCATAGCGTTATCTACACGTTAAAAATTATCATACATATGCTGATATATAAAGTTCTTATGTATACCTTTAGATGAGGGAGCTTACGCGAGGAAATAAAAGGAGACATCATTTTTTAATCGGAGCAACTTTAGTTTTGGCTCTTTCGACCTATATCGATCAGGTAATATCTTCAATTTAAAATATGATGTTGTTGAAAAGAAAATGTTTCCTTATTTAAGTAAATTTTATATTTATAGGCTCTGAGTTTACCTGTTGATACTTTAAGCCAATGGCCGACGTTTCCCAGAAGAAATATTGCAGCTCTTGCCAGAGATGGATATCTTAAAAGCGCTTCTCCAGGATTTAAAAGAAGCATATCAACGCTAGCTAAAAACGGCCAATTGCCTACATTCAGATCTCCAAATGGTGAAGCAGATAAAACAGAAGAAGACGACGATGAGGTTCATGACAAAAGAAACATTGCGTCTATAGCTCGTCTTCGTAGCTATAGTGCTAAAAGGAATATTCAAGCTTTGGCTAGAGATGGCTATCGTGTTGGTAGAGGGCACTATAATCAACCTAATGATAAGCGTAATATTGCCTCCATGGCTCGCAACGGAATGATACACAAACGCGACGAAATTATGGGAGATGAATATTATTACCCATTCTTTCAAAATCCCCTGCCACCACTATCGGAAATTGATGGCCCATTCGATATGAATGAAATGTACGATTTTCAACAATCTATGAATCCTGACATGCTACCCCCTTTATCGCAAGTTTCCAAACGTAGTGTTGTTCAGCCTGTGGCATATCCAGAAAATGACTATGAAACAAATTACGATCGCAATTGGTATTTAAAAAGAGGCACTGTGGGTATGCCTGTACATGGACTCTTTAGACCAATTTATATTGAGCCTGCTACACGTTCCAAGAGATACATATTATCGTTACCAGACGTCATTGAAGGGAATGATATTGAAGCAACTGAAACTAATGACAATGATAACGAAGATAAACGATCCGTAGGTGAGTTTAATGTGGTTTAATTTTTGTGTATGTTAGAATAATAATTCGTTGTTAATTTTATATGATTTATTGCATCTGTTACAGATGAAGATGAAGTTCGTGATAATTTTGAAAAACGCCATATTGGGTCTTTGGCCCGCTTAGGTCTATTGCCCTCTTTTAGATTCTCAGGAAGTCGTTATAGTAGATCTGGAAGAGCCAGACTGTTATTACCTAGTCAGGAGTTATACAGGTCTTGTAAAGATAGGATTTGACAACTGTCGATGTGATAGATTGTGTTAGAAAAATATTTGTTCAGTAGACCTATGTGCTTAAATGCTTTATATATGGGATGTCGCGTAGTAGTAACTGGCAAGCCAAAATGGCATGTTTGTTGGTAGTATAAGATAATTACTAATAGAAATGCAGATCGGTGTTTAGGTTTCAATAATTTGATTAAGAGCAACATTCTCGTGTAGTATGCCTTCAAAATTAAAAAATAAACAGGCAAGGTGGCGAGGGATCAAGATTGTTAAAGCCTACTAGAATATACGAGCTGTTATCGCATGAAAATAGATTTAAGACGCTTGATTATATGGGTGTAACAATGATATTGTGGATACGGATAAGATGTGTGGGTTTTTACTTAAAGATTTAAGTGTATTAATACGAATTTATTTTTTCAGGAAGCATTCCGCTGACGAGAATTTCGGAATTAGGTAAGGGCTTTTATTTATGTCTTGTCTATAAGTGTTGTAAGTTTTAACCGATTATAAAGTAATGCTTGACGTCAATCCTAGCAGAGGGAAGGTGGGAATGTAGCCCCAGACAATAAACTGTATTAATCCACCTAGACCTCTCCCATTGCAGAGAGGGTTTGCTTTAATCATCGCGCTTGGAAAGCGGTTAAATGTTCGCTAGTACCAGCCGTGTCGCACCTTTAACCCTATTGTCCTTAACTGATGAGATGGTTACACCACCACTTCTCAGAAGCTCTACTTCTGTTTCCATAGTCGCACGGTCTTACGACCATCGCATGGAACATCTGTTACAGCAATCAAAGTTTTTTAAGCACGGCGATTAAGGTAAATCTTACCTACAATTAACTACATATTATTTCCACAATATCTAGTCGTGGACAGTTATGGGGTTATGAAGAAAAAGCGGGAGAAGACTTATAATATATATAAAATAAAGAAATGGGTATATAAGCTTCTGATGGTTATAGCTTCTATTTGATGATTCTATCGGTGATCGAATCCAAGCTATTTCTAATTTGTCTTGTGTTGTCAATTGTAAACATGATTGTAAGCTATTATTGAAAAAAATAGTCCCGCTGGGTTTCTTGCTAGTTCTTCCCAGTACAGAGGTTTCTTTTGCGAACCAGTGGTAAATTAAAAGAGTGACTTTCAATGAGTATTGTTATAATCTACATTGAATAAAAAACTTCTATTTCTATTTTTATTTCAATTTCTATATCAAAGTATAAAATATTCCAGGTATTTCCTTCCATTTGTTTTTGCATACGCTTACACCATATGCCAGTTATTAGACAGTAAGTGGTAATGAATATTTTTGAGCCACCACTATAAATTTTATATTCGTGATGTAAAAGCAAGAGCTTTCTACTAATATTTTATTTAAATGACGGTTTAAAAATATGGCGTTATTTAACGTATCGTTTGGAAATTAAATAATAGGTGTTTATATAAATATAAGTACAGGTACTAATATTTTACTTTTGTGCCTTGTTTGTTCATAGGGAATATTTCTATAGTCCCGAAGCTGACGCAACAGCCGATTCAAACGACGCCGACTTACCGCCGCCGCCAATACTTGCTAACACGCACCCGACCGGCCGGTACCTCCACCGATCGCTAAATGACCTTCCAGCATCGTAAAGTTCCCTCTCACAAAATCCTTCGAATTCTGTTGAAACATTTACTAAAAATAACTGGCAGCCAAACTCGAAGGATGTTCCAGGGTTCTATTACTTTAGGTCACTGAAAGTCCCATACCATTCATCCGGGAAAAGATATTTACTTTTACCTGCAGTCGACAATATAATGCTAAGGAAAAACTACCGGAACAGCAGCCTTCCCAGTAGACGTAAGAACTAATAGCTGTGCGGCTGCCGAAGCGATGCCTAATTGCTTAATTCTGAGAAAAAGGGACAATAGTTTTTCTATCAAAACTGTTGTGTTACCTAAAACGATGTATTCTATCTATTTTCACAGCATCGTTCTCGACAAACGCTAAAAAGATGACCGCCTTATTACAAAACGTAGTTTATTGATCGTCTCGGGTTTAAGTAATGTAGAAGTGTTTTCTCAAGAAAAATCACTTCTTTAACCTAAAAAACTGTAATTTCTTTGTTAAACCTAAAACTAATAATAATTACAAATCCTACTTTCTGTAATATGACGGGATTATGTTTCGTAATTTTTAATGGGAGGGAATTAATTGAAAATAGCATATAGACAATAATATTTACTTAGATTTTGATGTTGATTGTTGTGATTGAAGTCGTTTTTATTAGGTATTAATATTAATCATATAATAAGATTAGACTCTGAGTACAACAGGTCTCAACTCTACTAAACGACATTGGCCAGTTTACGACTTAAGATACCGAGTAAGATGTTTAAATTATATAAAATAAAAATCATTTTTGAAACGTTGCCAATCGCAAATATAAAATGATAAATATGTTATGAATATGAAATTAAACTAAAAAAATATTTATATTAATAATTTCATCAAAACTTATTTTATTTCTGAAACGATTCTGGTTAGAATATTAAAAAGTATTAGAAAGTTGTGATAATTATTCATGTATTTCTTTATATACCTTTTCTTATGGTCTCTTTACTGACTAGAGTAAGCTGTGTTTGACAAATAATATTTTATAATTATAAAACGTATTAAAACACTATATAATTATACATGTTTTAAATTAAATTTTTAGCTTGTTATATACTAATTACACTTTAATCTATATTGAGCCTAAAGATTCTTGCATTGACAATAAATTGGCAACTTACGACTCTGTGACTATGATAATAATTAATAATTAAAAAATTATACTGTAGATTCCTATTTGCAATGTCTATTTTAAAAATATTATCGTAAGAACATATCTTCATCTATTTCTATGTAGTGTTAACTGTAAATAAACTATAAAATGAAAAGTCTGTTTATTAATTAAATAACCAAGAAAATGAGTTTATTTACTTACTAATAGTAGTATACTTCGATCGTAAATCTATCTCTAAACCACCTTACACCTTTAAACAAAGACCTCTCATATAGATTGCCACTTATTTGCCATAGTTGCCACCATTGATAGGCTGATGACTGCAGTTAGTTTTTAGTTTGAGATGTTATCAAGTAGATTTTGTTGCCCACTTAAGGGGAAATATTAAAAATACGACCTCAAATGGCTTAGCGAGATCCTCCGTTATGCTGAAAATATAACAGCATTAATATTGAAATAAATATATGGTAAAGTTGAGTATTAATGTTATACGAAAACACGATTCCGTAAAATTTTGTCGATAGAAAAAAAATCCAAAGTTACCTCCAATCTGAACAGTAAACCGCTGGTATTCATAAAATACTTTAAATTATATCATGGAACTTTTCATACTAACTGAACTATCTATAAAGCAGGGCTTATGTTTTTATTTTTTTAAATTACCATTATTTTCGCTGTAAAAGAAATTACCTAAACTATGGGCGTCTTGAAGCACGTTTCCTGCCGCCTGATTACTGATTAGTCTCGCTATGGCTTTTGAACGGGAAAGCTGTCACTTACGATCAGAATACACATTACGCAATAGGGCGACGTAAAATTAAAATGGGAAATAACCGTAATAAAAATAAGAAGTGGTAGCTGTCAGATCGAAGTGGATCCGTGATGTCGTGAACCATCTTAACACCGTTTACGATTCTATTTAAGGGGTTGGCGTAAAGAAGCAGGCATAAATATATAAACCGAATGAAATAAGTATCTAACAACCTATCTACTTCCAGTATTTGTGATTAAAAACATGTCGGTACATAGCATACGGCGCGCGGGGAAGTGGGGCGAAATTAGAATTTGAGCTGAGGTACTATAGCCCCTTAATGTTTTATTTTTCTTTGTCGTTTTCATACGCCGCCACTACAAAATGTTTTGTGCGATATTAAAATAATAAGTTCAGGATTAATAACTTTTCTTCAGCTTATTTTAAAAATCAAATAAACTGCGTTAGACTAAAATATTCACACATGTGTAAAAAATAATTTGGATTTTGTAAATATCATCTCAAATTGGATCTTTAATTACGCAGTTGTTGATATCAGGAAGAGACGATAATTTAATAAATGAAAATAATTATTAATTATTAAAAATAATTTAAAGCTTCAGTATATTTCACCGTCAGCCTTTTAGAGTCCCTCGCCTGTCCTATTATTCGTAGGATTATTCAAGAAAATGGTAAAAAGCGTCCATCCAGTTCTTAATATATATATATATATATATAATTATACTTATAATATATTACATATAATATAAATAATTTACATATAGTAATTTACTGCAGTTGCGGCTTTATTGTGGTTGCAGCACGAATGGGTCGGCCCGATCGGGGTAGGACCACGCTCTCACAGAATATCGGCGTAAAATACAGCTTAATGCTTCTGTGTTTCGTATGGTGAGTGTACGGTTGTGGGTTAACAATCTACACTAAACTTAAAAAAAATTAGTCCGTAATTCAAACCATTTACAAGCGAGATATCGTTGATATACGAATGGAGAGACGGACAGACAGATGAACAGACAAATAGACAGCAGAGTCACATTGATAAGGCTCTGTTTTACCTTTTGAGCACGAAATCATAAAAATGAAAAGCTAAAATTTGAATTTTTACGTAAATAATTACAATGTAAAAATTAATAATTTGTATAGGTAAGTAAAATAGTTTTGAGTATGTATTCTACTACATTATTTTAGTATCTGAACGGGGATAATTGATGAGTCACAAGAGTCTTAGTGAAATTTATTTATAGAAATAAAATCAATTTAAGTACCTACTGAAAATATCGTAAAAGCTTTTTTCTAAGTACTTAAAACATCAACAACCTTTAAAAAGTCCTCAGGGGGACAACGCATTTCGATTCTTAATCGAGGATAAATGCGGATGTCTATAGGCCACAGCATCCACTTACCATCACCATCAGGTCTTCACATCACTTACCATCATCATCAGGTGGGTTGTGTGCTCGTTTGTCACACTTAATCGACAAAAAAATATGGAATATTATTATTGTTATTCTTGAGATAAGTAAATTCCTTTAATTTAACTGAATGTTAACTGAATGCATAGATTTTTAAATAAATGTTTTAATTGTTTTTTTATGTTTTTAAATGTTTTAAATGTTTCGCGATATCTCCGCCAATTGTGGACGGATTATTTTTCTTTTTTCATTGCTTTTAATTAACTTTCATTAACTTTTAATTTTTTTTAAATAACTTTTTTAATTAATTTATAAAGGGTACTCTATCTACCAGTCTTATTTTATACCGAAAAGATAAATAAATGTGAAAATTATTTTTAGTTTTTTGAAGTTAGTAATTAACGTTATTTTTTATTTCAATGATTTTGAATATCATGTGACAGTTCCCGTGTATTTAACATAAATATTAACTTTTCTTAGTATTTTGCTTTCCATAAGATGAAAACGTGAGGGCGAGATAGTTTTACGTTCGTTCGTTCACTTGATAAATCTTGCTCACATAAGTAATCGATTATAAGGGCATTGCCAATATCGTTTCGAGGGCATATTTCAAATTCAAAGGTTTATGAAAGTTGATGAATCCAGCATAAATGTTAAGTCACAGATAATGAACGAGTAAGCGTTTTCTCTGTCGGACAACTTTGATGGCTTAAATATTTTTTATACCATATATCAAAAGGATTGTTAGAGATAGACCCGTAGCCGAGTGAACGGGTTAAGGAGGAAATATCCAGTATGAACAGTAGTATCACCGTAACTGACATAGATCCCTGGCTTAGTAATTCGGAGCGGTAATTATAGACCGACCACCGACGGGAAACAAAGGAACTTGAGGGGTATCCGCACACAGAAAAGCACTGGGTATCGTGAAACCCAACTGTATAACGACAAGATGAGCCATGATGAGTCTATGTTCAGTAGTGAATTTTTTTAAAGTTATAATGATTACAATTAAGAGCTAAATAATTAATTTAAAAACAAAACTGTATGAGTATAAATGATGATACGAGTAGGTACATACCTTATGCTGAACTTATTACTATTATTGGAATCGAAAATAAATTGCTATGAAACATTTTTTTCAAATATTTGATTTTATTTAAAGGTAGCCCGACGCAACGGCTGAAATTTTTAAATTTTGATCAACAATTTATTTATCTGGTTTGTTTTCAATATTTATTACAGGTTGGCTGATAATTGTATGTGAATGTGAATGTACTTGAATTGTGCTGTCTACTATGTAAATTGTTCACGCTTAAGTTCTTATATACATAATTTGAAATTGTCTCTATTACTTTCATCAAATTATTTGCCATTAATTTATTACTTTACTCAATGGTACTCTTAAAAAATTTAGGGGTATTGCCCAGAAGTTTTTATAAGTTATTCCGTCTTAATCATTATGGGTAGGGATGAGTATACATCTGCTTATTTGTCATTCAATTGCTCTATAAAAATAAGTAACATTATTTGATTATGTAAGTTTTAAAATTTGAAGTAAAATGAAAAAAAAAAACGATAAATGAATGATGTGTGTAAATAGTAGTTGCTTGCAAATTGTTAAAACGTTTAACAACTCGATATTAATTTTTATAACGCACGCCCTATGTCTCAGTAATTTGAATATCATTTATTATATTTTATATATAAAGTCGGATAATTATAGGTACATTAGATCATTAATTAAAGAAACATATAACGTAAAAATAGATTTAATTGTAATAGTTGACTCACACCCACAATATGATAGTAATAGTAACAGACATTTGATACATCTAATTTAAATTCTCATATAGAAAAAATAAAGAGATTATTTCATTGTCTATTGATGAAAATATATTTCCCTCAAATTGGGGGCTACTTGGAATGCGGCATTAAATTTTCACTGCACTTTATATTTAAGTATTTAATTATCGTGCGGAATATTTTGATTCAAAAAAGGTAAATCAGAAGGTGAAAACTGCAATATTTTCTTACGTTACTACAAAGAACGTTATTCAAAATAAACTTCTGTGTATAAGTTCTCCTATTTCCTTTGGAGGTATCGCTCGCGACATTTTCTGTCTTCTCAAAGTTGCAAAGAGTTAACCGGAGTTATTTGTACGAAATGGAAATTAAATTTGTGTGTAATACACAAATGATTGCTTTTCAGGCACATTGTGGTAGACCTGTGTAATACAATAAAAAAAACTGAGGTAGCCCAAAATGATGCAAATAAAATACAGTAATATAATATGTATAATATGTCGTATTATATTATGTTAGGTCTATCATCATCATTATCATCATCGTTTCAAGTCAACTGCTGAGTATTGGCCCCTAAGGAATGCCACAGTGTACGGTTGCGAACCACCTGCATCCATGAACTTCCTCACTCAATGCAGTGGGGTTCGTCTTACATATCTATTGCTGGTACGAGACTGTTACTTGAGAACCTTTCTTCTCCTTTTTTGATTTTTGGTTCTTCGAGCTATATGGTCGGCCCACTGTCTCATGTTAAGAAAATATATTTTACTAGGTGTGGATCAGTAGCACCATGTAACTATAAAAGGTAGTTACCAAAAAAAAAAAGGCTAAATTATAAAAGAATTCGCTCATAAAATATATTGCTATGTACTAATGTCTACAAAACTTCATTTTAATTTTTTGTAATCGCAAATATAGGTCGAATATAAGGCACACTTTCTTGCTCAATTAGCGTTTTTATGTTCTTTGAGTACTTAACCAACGCTATACGTATGATACAATCACCCAAATTTTAAGATTGATTTTATTAATAACAAAGATCGCGCGAAGGTAGATTTTCAATCCTGATAATTTTGACTCTCCAACTATTTCTCAATGTTAATTTTTTTAGAGTTTTTTTTAACTTCTCATTTCATGATATTGGGAATAGCAAAATGAAACGTTTTTTTTGGAAAAAATATAAATATTAAAATCTCAAAAACTCTAAAGTACCCTTGGTGCTTCGTTCTCCTCTCCCAAAAATAGTACCAAAACTTACTTCTTAATATTAAAATCAACTTCACACAAAATAAAGTTGTTTTATTTTTTTAAAGTTTTGAATCATAAAAGTTTTAGCGTTATTAAAAGTTTTAGCGTTGTAGATTGTAGTTATTATAAAGTTGGTTGTATTAATTTCAAATTTAGTCTGATGCAAGTATTTCAAGAATTCATTGTTTAACCTGAAACTGTAATACTAGTAATGCTTTCAGCGGCTGAATAGAGCTAATTGGAAAATACTTTGTAAATGACTTACATAAATCAGTTGCTTTATTCATAGTTTAGTAACCATTTTAAACAGAATTTGCTCTAAAATATCGTTATGTTTAAATTGAATTGAGGTATAAAGGCTTTTGGTTTTAGTTTATCATTGATTGCTGAAAGTTTGTATAAAGATTTTCTATATTTACATTATAAAAAACGGTACTACTAAAGCCACATAAGGTTTCACTAATGTTTAGGTACTATAAGAAACAATTTTAATTAATATAATTATTTTTTTATTTTTTTTTTTTATAGGAAAAGGGTAACAAGCGAGAACACAGTCCACCCGATGCTAAGTGGTTGCTGTGGCCCGCAGACATCTACATCTATCCTCGTTTGCGAATCAAAATGCAGATGCGTTGTCAGCCTTGAGGACTAAGATGGAATGCCTCTTTTCCAGTAAAAAGGGTCGTCGGTTCTCTACACTCATCGTACGAAACATAGCAGCATTAAGCTGCTATTTGGCCCTGGTATTCTGTGAGAACGTGGTCCTTCCCCGGTCGAGTGTTAATTAATACAGCTGCAGCATGGCTCTACCACGTGATCAGATTACTTTGACGAATTCCGATATTTTTTTATAGAATAAGGGTGACAAACGAGCACATAGTCCACCTGATGGAAAGTGGACGCTGTGGCCCATAGACATCTAATTCTATCCTCGATTATGAATCAAAATGAATATTCGTTGTCAGCCGTGAGGACTAAGAACGCGTCTTTTCCAGTAAAAAAGGTGTCCGGTTCTCTACACTACAACTATACCACTAATATAACTGCAGCATGGCTCTACCACGTATAAAAAGATATGAAAAAATATTGACGTTGTTTAAACTAACAACGTCAACGTAAGCGTCAAAGCCGCAATAACTTGCGAAGTATTGAAAGTTCCACCTACATTTAATTGCTTTCGGCTCTTGCACCGCTTAAGCTGAAATATCTATTATTTTATTGTAGCTCAGGTGTTCACCGGGGGTGGAGTACGCTCAGCTGTAATTGAATCTGCCAAGTTTATGTTTTCCTTGCGACAGGCTATTATCGGTGCCGCCTCTAACGCTTTTAAATAATACAACATTTTTGTATTATGAATAAAACTGTTAATTTTTTTAACTTTCTAAGTCACTCGTTAATAATTATCCCACCTGTTGGTAAGTGGCGCTGCAGCCGAAGATGGTAAAGCAAACTGACTTAGCTTTATAAAAGGAATATTAACTCTTCCCTTGAAGAAACCCTCATTGTAATCGGATGTAAAGGCAGATGCTGGCAACTTATTGAACTGCTTTGCTGTACGTATGACAAACTATGAAGCAAACCTTTTGGTTCGAATGCGTAGTAAGTCGACAATAAAGGGGTGGAAACTGGTTGAGCCACCGGTTATCCGATGGTGGGAGGGAGAGGGTCGAATCAATTTATGCAATTCCTGCTCACATTTTCTGAAATGCATCCTGTAGAAAACCGAAAGGCTGGCTACGTACTACTTTACATGTTCGTGAATAGTGAGATTGATTTTCACTAGATATTGTTATATGGTAATTAGTATAGTTTGCCAAACGGCGTGCAATCTTCAGTAGTGGACTTTAGATAGGCTGTAATGGTAATGGTAATTATTAATAGGACAATGTAATGATGATGTTGTGGATAAAGATAATGGTCGGCACGGTACGACATTAACTTTTCGGTATTGTCAGAAGTTACGTACTACATAATATTGTAGTACCACTAGTGTATGTGTTAACATCTTGGAGTACCATATACAAACTGAGTAGCGAACACAGACAGACACTAGTTCTATCGTGTTCATGCCTGATATATGATATCATCAGAGGTAGGTCAAGATTTAATATCAATCAAACACAACTAGTTCCGAAAATCAGCAAATTGAGTGGTTTTGCACAATCATTGACACTGGCTGAAATTAGAAGTTAGGTTTCGTAATCCGTAGATAGTTGCTTTAACCACTATGCCACGTACTGGTCTCCCATTACAATGTATTAATTTTAAGATGCTAACAATAAAGGATAAACAAAAAAAATATTTATTTATTTTTTATTGCTAGCGCTTTCAATTAGGAGTTACAAAGAACGGACTTAACTACTTATGCCATTCTTCTGACGTAAGACGTCTGATTGCAAAGTTGCCTACCAAGCGTGACCATTAAATCAAATCCTTAACAGGACCTATCCATGTTGTAGCAGTAGGCTTTCAAAGGGTGTTCACTGCATAGCGTTATCTACACGTTAAAACTTATCATACATATGCTGATAAATAAAGTTCTTGTGTATATCTTTAGATGAGGGAGCTTACGCGAGGAAATAAAAGGAGACATCATTTTTTAATCGGAGCAACTTTAGTTTTGGCTCTTTCGACCTATATCGATCAGGTAATATCTTCAATTTAAAATATGATGTTGTTGAAAAAAAATGTTTCCTTATTTAAATAAATTTTATATTTATAGGCTCTGAGTTTACCTGTTGATACTTTAAGCCAATGGCCGACGTATCCCAGAAGAAATATTGCAGCTCTTGCCAGAGATGGATATCTTAAAAGCGCTTCTCCAGGATTTAAGAGAAGCATATCAACGCTAGCTAAAAACGGCCAATTGCCTACATTCAGATCTCCAAATGGTGAAGCAGATAAGACAGAAGAAGACGACGATGAGGTTCATGATAAAAGAAACATTGCGTCTATAGCTCGTCTTCGTAGCTATAGTGATAAAAGAAATATTCAAGCTTTTGCTAGAGATGGCTATCGTGTTGGTAGGGGGCACTATAATCAGCCTAATGATAAGCGTAATATTGTCTCCATGGCTCGCAACGGAATGATACACAAACGCGACGAAATTATGGGAGATGAATATTATTACCCATTCTTTCAAAATCCCCTGCCACCACTATCGGAAATTGATGGCCCGTTCGATATGAATGAAATGTACGATTTTCAACAATCTATGAATCCTGACATGCTACCCCCTTTATCGCAAGTTTCCAAAGGTAGTGTTGTTCAGCCTTGTGGCATATCCAGAAAATGACTATGAAACAAATTACGATCGCAATTGGTATTTAAAAAGAGGCACTGTGGGTATGCCTGTACACGGACTTTTTAGACCAATTTATATTGAGCCTCCTACACGTTCCAAGAGATACATATTATCGTTACCAGACGTCATTGAAAGTAATGATATTGAAGCAACTGAAACTAATGACAATGATAACGAAGACAAACGATCCGTAGGTGAGTTTAATAGGGTTAATTTTTGTGTATGTTAGAATAATAATACGTTGTTAATTTTATATGATTTATTGCATCTGTTACAGATGAAGATGAAGTTCGTGATAATTTTGAAAAACGCCATATTGGGTCTTTGGCCCGCTTAGGTCTATTGCCCTCTTTTAGATTCTCAGGAAGTCGTTATAGTAGATCTGGAAGAGCCAGACTGTTATTACCTAGTCAGGAGTTATACAGGTCTTGTAAAGATAGGATTTGACAACTTTCGATGTGATAGATTGTGTTAGAAAAATATTTTTGTTCAGTAGACCTATGTGCTTAAATGCTTTATATATGGGATGTCGCATAGTAGTAACTGGCAAGCCAAAACGGCATGTTTGTTGGTAGTATAAGATAATTACTAATAGAAATGCAGATCGGTGTTTAGGTTTCAATAATTTGATTAAGAGCAACATTCTCGTGTAGTATGCCTTCAAAATTAAAAAATAAACAGGCAAGGTGGCGAGGGATCAAGATTGTTAAAGCCTACTAGAATATACGAGCTGTTATCGCATGAAAATAGATTTAAGACGCTTGATTATATGGGTGTAACAATGATATTGTGGATACGGATATGATATGTTGTGGCGGTTGAGGTTTAAAATAAGGCGACAACCAGTCATAAAAAAAAAATTGTATATTGGTAAAAGAAAAGGTCGTGGGCGTGGTTCCGATAATTTTAAAAAAAAAGTGGCCGTCTGGCTTCACTGGCCGGGTCAGGTACTCCCCTATGTGGCCGCGAGGTGGTCGAGCAGGGCCGGGGGGTTGGACTGTTCACGGGGAGCGCCGTGGCAGCTGGCTGTGGCGGTGGCGGCGTCGAGGGGGAGGCCTAGGCCCTCTTAAAAAAAGGGCGACCGCCACGGTTGTAGTCGTAAAATTGCACCCTGGAAACAACGTCGTCCAAATTTAGGTCCAGGTAATAAAATGCCGCCGATTATGAACCCCCGGTATATCGCAGGCTAGCAGTAGATGGGAGCACAGAGAGTAGCTGGCGGGTGTTCATAATCAGAACGGAGTTACAAGGCGGAATGGAAGGCAAGCGTCATAGCGGTGAGGCGCAATTAAAATACACATGAATTAAAATTACGGCAAGTGTAAAATACTGTTTAAATGTACCAGGATAACTAATTTAGGCTGTGCATTGGTTGAAACATGATGGTGACTTGCGATATTTGATCGCGGTGCGAAATGTATGAGACGCCATTTTGTAACGGTACTTTTGCCAACGCGCACAGCGGCTACATACATTACTTACATGCAAATAACACTAATAACGTGGCAATTAAATAGCTAAAAGCAAACAGCCTGGCATGATCAAATTACACTACCTATAAAACACTTTCACTACTTAAAACTAGGTAACGTTTCAACACTTACCCTTACGGGGTGCAAGACGATACGGAGGTCTCGGTGACGAGAATTAACGAAAAAACTATACGGCCACAGTGCCGGAATTATTATATTATTTTAAACTTTTTCCAAAATGGGATTAAAATTTGCAAGCGCGTACGAGGACACAAAGCAGAGCTTGTGAACGCGGCTGCAGTGGTAGTGTGCGCCTCCCAGGGCGCTCGGGCGGAGAATGGTCGGGAGCGCGACGCCGTGGAATAATACCGGCCGGGTAAAACTCTGACGCGAGAGTTGCAAAGCGCATAGAGTAACGAAGGGTCAGAGTGTTTGTTCGAAATACAATATTTTAATATTTGATTTATTATTTAATTCGTTCTTTTAGTTTACTGATTTGTTTTATTAATAGGATACCTAAGTTAATTATAGAATTATTTTTTTTGTTAATAACTTTTATTTTATTTTTATTTAGTTTATTAAATGTTTATTTAATTTTAATAAACCGTTTAATTATAATTATGCATACATGTACGTGCAACGTTACAATGTGGATTTTTACTTAAAAATTTTAAGTGTATTAATACGAATTTATTTTTTCAGGAAGCATTCCGCTGACGAGAATTTCGGAATTAGGTAAGGGCTTTTATTTATGTTTTGTCTACAAGTGTTGTACGTTTTAACCGATTATAAAGTAATGCTTGACGTCAATCCTAGCAGAGGGAAGGTGGGAATGTAGCCCCAGACAATAAACTGTATTAATCCACCTAGACCTCTCCCACTGCAGGGAGGGTTTGCTTTAATCATCGCGCTTGGAAAGCGGTTAAATGTTCGCTAGTACCAGCCGTGTCGCACCTTTTACCCTATTGTCCTTAACTGATGAGATGGTTACACCACCACTTCTCAGAAGCTCTACTTGTTTCGATTTACACCTCGCATGGAACATCTGTTACAGCAATCAAAGTTTTTTAAGCACGGCGATTAAGGTAAATCTTACCTACAATTAACTACATATTATTTCCACAATATCTAGTCGTTGACAGTTATGGGGTTATGAAGAAAAAGCGGGAGAAGACTTATAATATATATAAAATAAAGAAATGGGTATATAAGCTTCTGATGGTTATAGCTTCTATTTGATGATTCTATCGGTGATCGAATCCAAGCTATTTCTAATTTGTCTTGTGTTGTCAATTGTAAACATGATTGTAAGCTATTATTGAAAAAAATAGTCCCGCTGGGTTTCTTGCTAGTTCTTCCCAGGACAGAGGTTTCTTTTGCGAACCAGTGGTAAATTAAAAGAGTGACTTTCAATAAGTATTGTTATAATCTACATTGTGTAACGCTTCCCCCCCCCCCTCTCATAATAATAAATATATAAAATACAAAATGTATTATATTCACCTTTATATTAAAAATTATATATATGTGACCAGGATTAATAAATTATGTGTGATCTTTCTAAAGGTTTAATAATAGGCCGTTTGTAATATTTTGGCGTGATCGTCTTAGTTAGGACCCTTATTTACGTTGTGTTTGTTTAGTAACTTAGTTCTTTTAGGTGTCTTTTGGAAGAATGAATATTCACTAGAGCAATTGAAAGCTGTTGGTAGTGCCTTATAAGCTAAGTGAACCCCGTTCACGAAGACAGGGCTCGAAAAAGGTTAAGAACATAAAACGTCTCTATTCCACTTGCATCAGGTTTACATTATTAATTATCCCTTCCCGCTCGGAAAAGGCTCAAAATATATTTATACAAAATACCCGATACAAGGGCTTCGCTCTCCTACATTTATTTAAAAAAAATGTAGGGGAGGTACACGGCCCCACACACGCCGTGCACGGTGAGTGCCAACCATTTTGATGCACTCCCCCCCGAAGGGAAAGCTAATTCGGGAACTGGACCGTAGTCCACAGCAAAATAACTTGCGAACCAGTAAAAGAGGCTTGGCCCCTTGCTAGTGCGTAAGCACAAACATCGACCGAAGTCGCGCATGTCAATGCGTGTAAACGCCAAACAGAATACGAACGAATCCAGCCACAGTGAATGTACGTCACACGGTTTAGGCAAATAGGCACACTGGCCGTAAACCCTCCGTGAGCGCCACCACCTGCCAGACCGCCGCTCCTGCAGACGTGATGTAAGTGTATGGCATCACCACCAGTTGCATGATCAGCACGGCTACTAGCCGCAGAGCGTGTCATGAGTCTACCGCTCACCTCAAGGGAATGGGGTCCCACGTTGTGCGGCTTTCGGCCGCAGCCTTGAGAGTCTCCTCAGATCCTCCCGCCAGCTACCACCCGCATGAGGTCGACACATATGCTCAACCAATACAACGGCAGATATAGCCAAAAGGCAGTTATAAGATAAGAGTAATAATTCGCCATCAGAAAGGGTTTGTGTCACTGACGTTGAGTAAATGCATTTTCGATCATGTTTGTCTCACCCACCGACAAGTTGCCTTCAATCATTCAAAGGTGGGAAAGTTACAGAGATATAATATTATGTTGTTATATAAAACATCGTGGAGGGCAGACAGTCTGCAGCCCCGTAATGAAGGGACCCGACTTGGGCAAAGCTACTTAGGTGTGAGTCAAACCAAGACGCAGAGAGCGCCATTGAGAATAGCGTCCCACCAAACAACCATCGCAGAGACGCAATGCTGCAGAACGCAACAAGCATCATTACGACTATCGTCGGGCTTACACCATCCCAAGGTCCCCCATACATCCCAGCAGACATCGCCACCCGCATACCTCCATCGACCAGAACCACAAGAGAGCGTCGAATCAGGCGCATCAAACCCGCAGATCCATCACAAGACGCAATACCGCAAGTAGCAGTAAGCATCAAAGCAACTATCATACGGGTGGCACCCCCTCACAACACACCCACATGACTCTTATCGACTTTGGTAACAAAGTTGGTATTGTTGTTATATAAAAAATATCACCAACGTATCATAGTAGCACGCTACTAAGACGCCAATGAACAAAACTCCACGTATCATAGCGCTAATGCACTAAGACATGTAGTTGAGTATGCCTGTTACACTTAAAAGTACTACCAAACACACTCATCATCCCAATCCGAAAGATAGACGACACATCGCTATGCGCAACGACGTCGCCCACAAACGGTATGGGTGTGTGATGTCCACGGGAAAGCCGTATTGCTACAACAAACCCGCTTACCACCAGCACTAAGATGTTAATTGTATACCTCCATCGACCAGAACCACAAGAATGCGTCGAATCAGGCGCAGCACACCCGCAGATCCATCACAAGACGCAATACCGCAAGTAGCAGTAAGCATCAACGCAACTATCATACGGGTGGCACCCCCTCACAACACACCCACATGACTCCTATCGATTTTGGTAACAAAGTTTTTATTGTTGTTATATAAAAATATCACCAACGTATCATAGTAGCATACTACTAAGACGCCAGTGGACAAAACTCCATGTATCATAGCGCTAATGCACTAAGACATGAAGTTGAGTATGCCTGTTACACTTAAAAGTGCTACCAAACACACTCATCTTCCCAATCCGAAAGATAGACGACACATCGCTATGCGCAACGACGTCGCCCACAAACGGTATGGGTGTGCGATGTCCACGGGAAAGCCGTATTGCTACAACAAACCCGCTTACCACCGGCACTAAGATGATATGTCTAGGACACATCGGTTAGCGAGTCCAAGTTTACCTCGGACCAATTGCTCGTGAAGCAGCACACACGCCACCATAATATTCCTTTTCAAGTCCCTAATAAGGACTAGTCATTTTGCTACAGTACTTCAGGCAGTCGGGCTCCCGACCACCCCATACAATGCTTATGCATCAAGGAGACCTTCAATAATAATGCTTTTGTATCATAGACCTTACTTTCATAAGTCATTCATATATAGGGTTCGAACCCACAACCCTACTATTGTAATGCATATTAATCATAGAGACCTTCTATAGTATTGCTTTTGTATCATAGACCTTACTTTCATAAGTCATTAATATATAGGGTTCGAACCCACGACCCTACTATTGTAATACAAATTCATCATGGAGACCTTCTATAGTATTGCTTTTGTATCATTGAGTTTAATATCATAAGTCCCTAATATAGGACTAGTCATTGTGCTACAGTACTTCAGGCAGTCGGGCTCCCGACCACCCCATATATATGTACAACTGCAGGTATGTACCTCCGACAGCTTCCTCCATACAAGACATCTATACGTGAACACCTTCCATAACTTAGGAAAATTTTCTTTAATACATGAACTCCTTCAACAACTTCAGAAATTTCATCTATACGTGAACTCCTTCCACAACTTAGGAAAATTTTCTTTAATACATGAACTCCTTCAACAATCCAGCCACAGTGAATGTACGTCACACGGTTTAGGCAAATAGGCACACTGGCCGTAAACCCTCCGTGAGCGCCACCACCTGCCAGACCGCCGCTCCTGCAGACGTGATGTAAGTGTATGGCATCACCACCAGTTGCTTACTTAATTTTATAATATTTTTTGACTTGTATTTCTATTATTTATCTTATTTTAAATATTTTTTCAAGTTTTTAAATAAATTTATTTATTACGAAAAACAATAATTTTGCCTTTAATTTACTATGTTATTGGGATAATGTCTGAAATATATTAACTTTATGTTTATTAATTTAACTTAATTGCTTAATATATATCTTTTAAGACTATTTTTGACGCCCCTTTATATTGAATTTAATTATTAATAATAATATTGGGCCGTCACAATTGAATAAAAAGCTTCTATTTCTATTTTTATTTCAATTTCTATATCAAAGTGTAAAATATTCCAGGTATTTCCTTCCATTTGTTTTTGCATACGCTTACACCATATGCCGGTTATTAGACAGTAAGTGGTAATGAATATTTTTGAGCCACCACTATAAATTTTATATTCGTGATGTAAAAGCAAGAGCTTTCTACTAATATTTTATAGAAATGAGGGTTTAAAAATATGGCGTTATTTAACGTATCGTTTGGAAATTAAATAATAGGTGTTTATATAAATATAAGACAGGTACTAATATTTTACTTTGTGCCTTGTTTATTCATAGGGAATATTTCTATAGTCCCGAAGCTGATGCAACAGCCGATTCAAACGACGCCGACTTACCGCTGCCGCCAATACTTGCTAACACGCACCCGACCGGCCGGTACCTCCACCGATCGCTAAATGACCTTCCAGCATCGTCAAGTTCCCTCTCACAAAATCCTTCGAATTCTGTTGAAACATTTACTAAAAATAACTGGCAGCCAAACTCGAAGGATGTTCCAAGGTTCTATTACTTTAGGTCACTGAAAGTCCCATATCATTCATCCGAGAAAAGATATTTACTTTTACCTGCAGTCGACAATATAATGCTAAGGAAAAACTACCGGAACAGCAGCCTTCCCAGTAGACGTAAGAACCAATAGCTGTGCGGCTGCCGAAGCGATGCCTAATTGCTTAATTCTGAGAAAAAGGGACAATAGTTTTTCTATCAAAACTGTTGTGTTACCTAAAACGATGTATTCTATCTATTTTCACAGCATCGTTCTCGGCAAACGCTAAAGATGATCGCCTTATTACAAAACGTAGTTTATTGATCGTCTTGGGTTTAAGTAATATAAAAGTGTTTTCTCAAGAAAAATCACTTCTTTAACCTAAAAAACTGTAATTTCTTTGTTAAACCTAAAACTAATAATAATTACAAACTACTTTCTGTAATAAGACGGGATTATGTTTCGTAATTTTTAATGGGAGGGAATTAATTGAAAATAGCATATAGACAATAATATTTACTTAGATTTTGATGTTGATTGTTGTGATTGAAGTCGTTTTTATTAGGTATTAATATTAATTATATAATAAGATTAGACTCTGAGTACAACAGGTCTCAACTCTACTAAACGACATTGGCCAGTTTACGACTTAAGATACCGAGTAAGATGTTTAAATTATTAAAATAAAAATCATTTTTGAAACGTTGCCAATCGCAAATATAAAATGATAAATATGTTATGAATATGAAATTAAACTAAAAAAATATTTTATTAAATTTCATCAAAACTTATTTTATTTCTGAAACGATTCTGGTTTGAATATTAAAAAGTATTAGAAAGTTGTGATAATTATTCATGTATTTCTTTATATACCTTTTCTTATGGTCTCTTTACTGACTAGAGTAAGCTGTGTTTGACAAATAATATTTTATAATTATAAAACTTATTAAAACACTATATAATCATACATGTTTTAAATTAAATTTTTAGCTTGTTATATACTAATTACACTTTAATCTATATTGAGCCTAAAGATTCTTGCATTGACAATAAATTGGCAACTTACAACTCTGTGACTATGATAATAATTAATAATTAAAAAATTATACTGTAGATTCCTATTTGCAATGTCTATTTTAAAAATATTATCGTAACATATCTTCATCTATTTCTATGTAGTGTTAACTGTAAATAAACGATAAAATGAAAAGTCTGTTTATTTATTAAATAACCAAGAAAATGAGTTTATTTACTTACTAATAGTAGTATACTTCGATCGTAAATCTATCTCTAAACCACCTTACACCTTTAAAAGACCTCTCATATAGATTGCCATTTATTTACCATAGTTGCCACCATTGATAGGCTGATGACTGCAGTTAGTTTTTAGTTTGAGATGTTATCAAGTAGATTTTGTTGCCCACTTAAGGGGAAATATTAAAAATACGACCTCAAATGGCTTAGCGAGATCCTCCGTTATGCTGAAAATATAGCAGCATTAATACCGAAATAAATATATGGTAAAGTTGAGGATTAATGTTAAGTACTATGTTAGATATGCCCCCCGGTTGAAAGCTTGTCTTTCAACAAAATTAGCATTCCTTGTTGTTAGGTAAAGGGCAGATTTTGCAAAAAGGTCTTCGGACGATTCCGGTGGCAGTTCTGATATCGGCAACGCGGTTGATGCCGTCGGCTCCGGGATGAAATGCTGTAATTCGACCCAGTCGCCATTTGAGCGGCGGTAAATTGTCTTCCTTCAGGACTACAAGATCACCCGTCCCTAAAGTGTCAGCATTGGAACGCCATTTTGATCTCTGCTGGAGTTCTGAGATATACTCCTTGCTCCATCTTCTCCAAAAATGTTGACGAAGTTGTTGGATGCGTTGGTATCGACTCAGTCTACTGCTAGGAACTTCTTCATAATTTTGAGAAGGAAGAGAGGTGATGGGGCGGCCGATGAGGAAATGTCCCGGGGTTAATGGCAGTAAGTCATCAGGATTCGTGGAGAGAGGTGTCAGCGAACGAGAGTTCAGTACACCTTCAATTTGAACCAGCACAGTGTTTAATTCCTCGTATGTAAGGTTACAATTACCTAAAACTCTCCGTAAATGATATTTTATTGACTTAGCGCCTGCTTCCCAAAGACCGCCAAAGTGAGGGGCTTGCGGAGGAATGAAATGGAAATTTATATTTTCCTGAGCCAAATTCTCGGACAGTGAATTGCAATTGTCTTTTATAAAACGACCGATTTCGTTGTATGCGCCTACGAATGAGGTTCCGTTGTCGGAGTACATAGTACATATGCTGATAAATAAAGTTCTTGTGTATATCTTTAGATGAGGGAGCTTACGCGAGGAAATAAAAGGAGACATCATTTTTTAATCGGAGCAACTTTAGTTTTGGCTCTTTCGACCTATATCGATCAGGTAATATAAGATGTTGTTGAAAAAAAATGTTTCCTTATTTAAATAAATTTTATATTTATAGGCTCTGAGTTTACCTGTTGATACTTTAAGCCAATGGCCGACGTATCCCAGAAGAAATATTGCAGCTCTTGCCAGAGATGGATATCTTAAAAGCGCTTCTCCAGGATTTAAGAGAAGCATATCAACGCTAGCTAAAAACGGCCAATTGCCTACATTCAGATCTCCAAATGGTGAAGCAGATAAGACAGAAGAAGACGACGATGAGGTTCATGATAAAAGAAACATTGCGTCTATAGCTCGTCTTCGTAGCTATAGTGCTAAAAGAAATATTCAAGCTTTGGCTAGAGATGGCTATCGTGTTGGTAGGGGGCACTATAATCAGCCTAATGATAAGCGTAATATTGCCTCCATGGCTCGCAACGGAATGATACACAAACGCGACGAAATTATGGGAGATGAATATTATTACCCATTCTTTCAAAATCCCCTGCCACCACTATCGGAAATTGATGGCCCGTTCGATATGAATGAAATGTACGATTTTAAACAATCTATGAATCCTGACATGCTACCCCCTTTATCGCAAGTTTTCAAACGTAGTGTTGTTCAGCCTGTGGCATATCCAGAAAATGACTATGAAACAAATTACGATCGCAATTGGTATTTAAAAAGAGGCACTGTGGGTATGCCTGTACATGGACTTTTTAGACCAATTTATATTGAGCCTCCTACACGTTCCAAGAGATACATATTATCGTTACCAGACGTCATTGAAAGTAATGATATTGAAGCAACTGAAACTAATGACTGTAGTGCATTACCTAGAAGTTTTATATTTCATGCGCGAGTCCCGTGTGGCTCTTCTGCGCAAGCGCGTTTAGCATAAGTTAGATTTTATAAGAAATGATTGTATTTGGGACTCAATATACGACCGACGTACGGTGAAGACGTATCTTTTCTTTTCCCCACGCGTACCATGCCTCATGGCGACCATGCCAGGATGCTAACAAAGAAATTACCCACTAAGTGAAAAACCAGTGCAAAAAAAAAACCAAATTCGGAAGAAAGAAGAAAACCTTATAGAAGAAAGAAGAAAACCTTACAGAAGAATGAAGAAAACCATATAGAAGAAAGAAGCACAAATTCTGAAGAAAGAAAAAAGAAGCGCCCTATTTTGAAGAAAACAAAAAAAAAACCAAGAAGAAACGCCAGAAATCCAAAGAGAAATAAAGGTACGAAATGGGAAAATCGCAGTCGAAAGAAGTAGTCATAGCACAAAACGCAAATGGTGCAGCATCCGCAAATACAAGCCTAGAAGACGCTCACACAAACCACATCATACAAACCCTCATGATTGTATCCGTGGTTATACTGGCTGCAGCAGTTATCTATTACCTGATGAAAAAATGCAGGAAGAGTGCCGTGAAAACTCTGAGGCGAGAACTCAACGCAATCTCGCTTGAAAACCTCGCCCGCCCTACAACTAACTAGAAGATCTCAAGAGGTGTCCAGGGTAATACCCGGCCCGCTTCAAGAAGATGACCTCATGCAGCCACACATCCTGTTTGCAGTGCTGTTCCCGCTTGCTCGCGCCGCCCTAAAAATGGTTACATCCACAAACACCATCGCCCCGCCCTTGTAATTAGTATTGTAACGCTTCCCCCCCCCCCTCTCATAATAATAAATATATAAAATACTAAATGTATTATATTCCCCTTTATATTAAAAATTATATATATGTGACCAGGATAAATAAAATATGTTTTGATCTTTCTAAATGATCTTTCAAAAGGTTTATTAATAGGCCGGTTTTAATATTTTGGCGTGATCGTCTTAGTTAGGACCCTTATTTACGTTGTGTTTGTTTAGTAACTTAGTTCTTTTAGGTGTCCTTTGGAAGAATGAATATTCACTAGAGCAATTGAAAGCTGTTGGTAGTGCTTTATAAGCTAAGTGAACCCCGTTCACGAAGACAGGGCTCGAGAAAGGTTAAGAACGTAAAACGTCTTTATTCCACTTGTATCAGGTTGACATTATTAATTTATTATTATTTATTCCTTCCCGCTTGGAAAAGGCTCACAATATATTTATACAAAAATACCCGATACAAGGGCTTCGCTCTCCTACATTTATTAAAAAAAAATGTAGGGGAGGTACACGGCCCCACACACGCCGTGCATGGTGAGTGCCAACCATTTTGATGCACTCCCCCCGAAGGGAACGCTAATTCGGGAACTGGACCGTAGTCCACAGCAAAATAACTGGCGAACCAGTAAAAGAGGCTTGGCCCCTTGTTAGTGCGTAAGCACAAACATCGACCGAAGTCGCGCATGTCAATGCGTGTAAACGCCATACAAAATACGAACGAATCCAGCCACAGTGAATGTACGTCACACGGTTTAGGCAAATAGGCACACTGGCCGTAAACCCTCCGTGAGCGCCACCACCTGCCAGACCGCCGCTCCCGCAGACGTGATGTAAGTGTATGGCATCACCACCAATTGCATGATCGGCACGGCTACTAGCCGCAGAGCGTGTCATGAGTCTACCGCTCACCTCAAGGGAATGGGGTCCCACGTTGTGCGGCTTTCGGCCGCAGCCTTGAGAGTCTCCTCAGATCCTCCCGCCAGCTACCACCCGCATGAGGTCGACACATATGCTCCACCAACCAATACAATGGCAGATATAGCCAAAAGACAGTTATAAGATAAGAGTAATAATTCGCCATCAGAAAGGGTTTGTGTCACTGACTTTGAGTAAATGCATTTTCGATCATGTTTGTCTCACCCACCAACAAGTTGCCTTCAATCATTCAAAGGTGGGAAAGTTACAGAGATATAATATTATGTTGTTATATAAAATGGAGGGCAGGTCTGGGGAGGGACCAGGGCGGGGGAGAGAGCCGGGGGCAAGGGGGCGGCCCATACCTCCATCGACCAGAACCACAAGAGAGCGTCGAATCAGGCGCAGCACAACCGCAGATCCATCACAAGACGCAATACCGCAAGTAGCAGTAAGCATCAATGTAACTATCATACGGATGGCGCCCCCTCACAACACACCCACATGATCCCTATCGACTTTGGTAACAAAGTTGGCATTGTTACGCTACTGAGACGCCAGTGAACAAAACTCCAAGTATCATAGTGCTAATGCACTAAGACATGAAGTTGAGTATGCCTGTTACACTTAAAAGTGCTACCAAACACACTCATCATCCCAATCCGAAAGATAGACGACACATCGCTATGGCCAACGACGTCGCCCACAAACAGTATGGGTGTGCGATGTCCACGGGAAAGCCCTATTGCTACAACAAACCCGCTTACCACCGGTACTAAGATGTTAATTGTATACCTCCATCGACCAGAACCACAGGATTGCGTCGAATCAGGCGCAGCACACCCGCAGATCCATCACAAGACGCAATACCGCAAGTAGCAATAAGCATCAATGCAACTATCATACGGGTGGCGCCCCCTCACAACACACCCACATGACTCCTATCGATTTTGGCAACAAAGTTTTTATTGTTGTTATATAAAAAATATCACCAACGTATCATAGTAGCACGCTACTAAGACGCCAATGAACAAAACTCCACGTATCATAGCGTTAATGCACTAAGACATGAAGTTGAGTATGCCTGCTGCACTTAAAAGTGGTACCAAACACACTCATCATCCCAATCCGAAAGATAGACGACACATCGCTATGCGCAACGACGTCGCCCACAAACGGTATGGGTGTGCGATGTCCACGGGAAAGCCCTATTGCTACAACAAACCCGCTTACCACCGGCACTAAGATGTTAATTGTATACCTCCATCGACCAGAACCACAAGAATGCGTCGAATCAGGCGCAGCACTCCCGCAGATCCATCACAAGACGCAATACCGCAAGTAGCAGTAAGCATCAATGCAACTATCATACGGGTGGCGCCCCCTCACAACACACCCACATGATCCCTATCGACTTTGGTAACAAAGTTGGCATTGTTGTTATATAAAAAATATCACCAACGTATCATAGTAGCACGCTACTAAGACGCCAATGAACAAAACTCCACGTATCATAGCGCTGATGCACTGAGACATGAAGTTGAGTATGCCTGTTACACTTGAAAGTGCTACCAAACACACTCATCATCCCAATCCGAAAGATAGACGACGCATCGCTATGCGCAACGACGTCGCCCACAAACGGTATGGGTGTGCGATGTCCACGGGAAAGCCCTATTGCTACAACAAACCCGCTTACCACCGGCACTAAGATGTTAATTGTATACCTCCATCGACCAGAACCACAAGAATGCGTTGAATCAGGCGCAGCACACCCGCAGATCCATCACAAGACGCAATACCGCAAGTAGCAATAAGCATCAATGCAAATATCATACGGGTGGCGCCCCCCTCACAACACACCCACATGACTCCTATCGATTTTGGCAACAAAGTTTTTATTGTTGTTATATAAAAAATATCACCAACGTATCATAGTAGCACGCTACTAAGACGCCAATGAACAAAACTCCACGTATCATAGCGCTAATGCACTAAGACATGAAGTTGAGTATGCCTGTTACACTTAAAAGTGCTACCAAACACACTCATCATCCCAATCCGAAAGATAGACGACACATCGCTATGCGCAACGACGTCGCCCACAAACGGTATGGGTGTGCGATGTCCACGGGAAAGCCGTATTGCTACAACAAACCCGCTTACCATCGGCACTAAGAGGTTAATTGTATACCTCCATCGACCAGAACCACAGGAATGCGTCGAATCAGGCGCAGCACACCCGCAGATCCATCACAAGACGCAATACCGCAAGTAGCAGTAAACATCAATGCAACTATCATACGGGTGGCGCCCCCTCACAACACACCCACACGATCCCTATCGACTTTGGTAACAAAGTTTGTATTGTTGTTATATAAAAAATATCACCAACGTATCATAGTAGCACGCTACTAAGACGCCAGTGGACAAAACTCCACGTATCTTAGCGCTAATGCACTAAGACATGAAGTTGAGTATGCCTGTTACACTTAAAAGTGCTACCAAACACACTCATCATCCCAATCCGAAAGATAGACGACACATCGCTATGCGCAACGACGTCGCCCACAAACGGTATGGGTGTGCGGTGTCCACGGGAAAGCCGTATTGCTACAACAAACCCGCTTACCACCGGCACTAAGATGATATGTCTAGGACACATCGGTTAGCGAGTCCAAGTTTACCTCGGACCAATTGCTCGTGAAGCAGCACACACGCCACCATAATATTCCTTTTCAAGTCCCTAATAAGGACTAGTCATTTTGCTGCAGTACTAGGAGCAGTCAGTCACCCGACCACCTCATACAATGCTTATGCATCAAGGAGACCTCCTATAATATTGCTTTTGTATCATAGACCTTACTTTCATAAATCATGTATATATAGGATTCGAACCCACGACCTTACTATTGTAACGCATATTAATCATAGAGACCTTCTATAGTATTGCTTTTAAATCATAGACCTTACTTTCATAAGTCATTCATATATAGGATTCGAACCCACGACCCTACTATTGTAATGCATATTAATCATAGAGACCTTCTATAGTATTGCTTTTGGATCATAGACCTTACTTTCATAAGTCATTAATATATAGGGTTCGAACCCACGACCCTACTATTGTAATGCAAATTCATCATGGAGACCTTCTTTAGTATTGCTTTTGTATCATTGAGTTTAATATCATAAGTCCCTAATATAGGACTAGTCATTGTGCTACAGTACTTCAGGCAGTCGGGCTCCCGACCACCCCATATATATGTACAACTGCAGGTATGTACCTCCGGCAGCTTCCTCCATATAAGACGTCTATACGTGAACACCTTCCATAACTTAGGAAAATTTTCTTTAATACATGAACTCCTTCAACAACTTAAGAAATTTCATCTATACGTGAACTCCTTCCACAACTTAGGAAAATTTTCTTTAATACATGAACTCCTTCAACAACTTCAGAAATTTCATCTATACGTGAACTCCTTCCACAACTTAGGAAAATTTTCTTTAATACATGAACTCCTTCAACAACTTCAGAAATTTCATCTATACGTGAACTCCTTCCACAACTTAGAAAAATTTTCTTTTATACACGAACACCTCCCATGACTTAAACAATTTTTAACAAATTTTCTAATTATCTTATAAACGTTATTTAACTTAATTTTATAATATTTTTTGACTTGTATTTCTATTATTTATCTTATTTTAAATATTTTTTAAATAAGTTTTTAAATAAATTTATTTTGCCTTTAATTTACTATGTTATTGGGATAATGTCTGAAATATATTAACTTTATGTTTATTAATTTAACTTAATTGCTTAATATATATCTTTTAAGACTATTTTTGACGCCCCTTTATATTGAATTTAATTATTAATAATAATATTGGGCCGTCACAGTATGTACGTGATATTTTAATAAGTAAGTGAAATTATAATTTTTAAGTGTTTTTACATAGTGTGTAAATAATAGTTTCCTTTTCCTTTACTGTTAGAAATTACATTTGTCGATTTTTTCAATGTCACTAGCTGAACTAAATAATGTGTACAGTAGTTTAAAAGAAATTAGAGATTATCTAGTGAAAATCGGTCCAAAACGTAGAGAGAGTTCCGATACAGCAAAAGAAAAAGTTAGTGAAGCGAAAAATCTGTACAGTCGTTTGGAGTATATTTCGTCTAAAATCAAACTAAAAATAGAGAATTCTGAGATAAGTAGCGATGATTTTCAGGTTATTAATAGATGCATAGACGACATACATATCTTGTACAGTAATATTTTAAATTTAATGTCTCGTGAATCAGAAAGTTCCAATAACTCAGCCAGCATGGGCGCCTTTGATTTAAAAACGGCAATAGCCCTATTGCCAATAATGACAGGCCACGAAAATATTACTACTCAACTGATAGATAGTATTGTGATGTATAGTGATATGCTTAACGAAAATGGCAAAAAACAATTAATTGATTTCGTTTTGAAAACTAGACTGACCCCTAGCGCCAAGCTGAGGTTAAAATCTAGCTACGAGTCCGTGAGTAGTTTGGTTTTAGATATGCGCACTCACTTAATTCAGAAGAAATCCGCGGTAGCATTGCGATCGCAGCTTAATAGCGCAAGCCAATAAGTTCGGCTCTGAGTTAGAACAGTTGTTCGTCAACTTGACTATAGCACAGGCTGACGGTGATGACAAAAAATACGAAACACTTCGTGCTTTGAACGAGAAAATTGCGATTCAGCGTTTCGCAGACGGATTATCAGATTCGCGTTTGAGCATTATCATAGCCTCCCGACAATTCCAGTCTCTTCCAGAAGCGATTCAAACCGCGCTGGACGAGAGCACATCATCAGCTCGTAACGAGCATGTGTTGAACATTTACCGCAGTCGTGACAATCAATTTAATAGAAATAAAAGAGGCCCTAATAACGCTCGCTCAAATACTAATTATAACCATCAGAGAGCGCAAAGCGGATCGAATTCCAGGACATTTTACAGGGGTAACTCTCGAGGGCTCAATCGTGGTAGGTACCAACGGGGTACTTCGCGAGGCCGAGGTCGGTACAACCCATCTCGCCCAAATGTAAACGCCCGCGTTTCTCAGATGCAATCGGAGCACATTGAGAGCGTGGAACGCACTCAATCTGCACAGAATAGTGAGTTTTTTCGCCCCTACAATTAGTGATCATTTCGTTTGTAATTATAGCATAAACAATGTAGTAGATTTAAATGTAAGTAATAATAGCAAGGTAAGTCTTTTAGTAGATACGGGCGCGAGCATTTGTGTTATGAAATATGAGTGGCTCCTCGATAACCAGGAGTATTTGAATGAGTTACATTATGATAAAATAACAATTAAGGGCGTTAGTGGTAAATTAATTTCAGACGGTTATATTTACTTAGATTTAGTTTGTAATGGCATAACTTTTAGAGAGAAATTTTACGTTTTTAAGAATCTCTCTTGTTTTGCTAACGGTATATTGGGCGATAATTTTTTTAAGCGTTATAATGCGATAATCAACTACGAAACACGAACCTTACAGTTATCGAATCAGGGTTCCGTAGTTTGTCTTAATATGGGTAGATGGAGTGATAGGTATAGACACGTCATACCCGCCCGTTGCGAAGTTATCAAATATATTCCTTGCACTTTAAGCGAAGATAGCGTTATTTTAGCTCAAGAAATTGAGGAAGGGATTTTTATCGCAGGAATGTTAGCTAAACCATTAAATAAAAGTATTCCTATTAGAGTGTTGAATACGAGAAATGAGGATATTGAGATAGATTTTTCAAAGGTCAATGTCCATTCCATTAGTAACTTCGAGGTATGCCACCTCGAAAGCGAAGAAAAAACTGTTGAGCGAATAAAAACTTTATTCGATTTACTTGATTTGAGTTATTTAAATAGGGAAGAAAGGCTCAGTATTGAACAAATCTGTGCCAAATACGCAGATGTTTTCCATTTACCAGGTGATTCGTTATCAGTTACGAACTTAATGGAACATAGCATAGTTTTAAAAGATAACGTGACCCCAGTTTATTCTAAGCCTTATAGGGTTCCTCAGGCGTTAAAAGGTGAGATAGAAAAACAAGTTCAGGAAATGTTAAAAAACGACATCATTGAGGAAACCGTTTCGGAATGGTCTAGCCCAGTACTTTTAGTATCCAAAAAGGTCGATAAAAATAACGAAAGAAAATGGAGATTGGTCATAGATTACAGGAAATTAAACGATCGAATTCAAGATGACAAATTTCCGCTTCCCAATATAACGGAGATACTTGATTCATTGTCAGGCAGTATTTATTTTTCAAAATTAGACCTCTCCCGATCTTATTATCAATTGTCCTTAAATCCAAGTTCCCGTAAATATACTTCTTTTACATTAAATAAAATGTATCAGATTTCTTTAGATAATGAGTCACGAAAGTACACTACTTTTACGGCAGGAAAACAGTATCAAATGAAGCGGTGCCCAATGGGTCTCAAGACAAGTGCTAGTGTCTTTTCTCGGCTGATGACTATAGCCATGGCAGGCCTAAATTACGAAAAATGTTTTTATACCTAAATGATTGCGTCGTAATCGGTTCTAGTATCGATATTCATAACAAAAATCTCATTAGCGTATTGAATCGATTAAGAAAAGTTAATCTCAAACTAAACCCAATTAAGTGCGAATTTTTAAGAAAAGAAATAGTCTATTTAGGTCATAAAATTACTCAAGACGGAATATTCCCAGATCCCAGTAAAATTGACACCATACGTAATTACCCACGCCCGACTTCTGCTGACGAAGTAAAACGTCGGTTTATTCCACGTTTTGCTGATATTGTGTTCCCATTGAATGCATTAACTAAAAAAGGTATTAGATTTGAGTGGACTAAAGATTGCGAAAGTTCGTTTATTACATTAAAATCTGCTTTAACGAACCCTCCAGTGTTGGACTATCCCGACTTTTCGGAAAATAACACATTTCAGTTGCAGACAGACGCATCTAAGTTAGGCTTAGGCGCCGTACTCTCAAATAGTAATGGAAAGGTTGTCGCTTACGCTAGTAGGAGTTTGAACCCGGCAGAAACTAGATATCCAATAATAGAATTAGAATTATTAGCTATCGTGTGGGCAGTCCGTCACTTTAGGCCTTACTTGTACGGCAGAAAATTTAAAATCTTTTCGGACCATAGACCCCTTGTTTACTTATTCGGTTTAAAAGACCCGTCTAGTCGTTTAACAAAATTCCGACTATACCTTGAAGAATACGACTTCGAAGTAGAATACGTCCCAGGGCGAAATAACGCAGCTGCAGATGCGTTAAGCCGACTCCCGGTGACGTCACGCGATTTGAAAGAAATGCAGGAAAAAGTAGTATCCGTTTTAACTAGAGCTCAAAGGAAAAAGTTAGAGCCCCAAACGGACACCGGACAGATAGACAAACAGCCTCCAGTTAGTAGGCCTGATCAACCTACTACCGTAGAGTTGTTAAAACGACCCAATGACATAATAGAGTTGCGTTTTCCAGGAAATAGTAACGAAAAACATTTGAATAATGCGTATAATATTTTGTCCGACGCTAAACTTTGCACGTATAACCCGTCGTTATCGACCATATTCCTATATTCTCGATCGTTATCGTCTCTAGAAGAGTTAGCGAGAGATCTAGAAAAAATGTGCATAAAATTAAATATAAAAGAATTACTCATAATTAAAAACAAGAGTAATGAGAAAAATATTAAGAGTTTGCTGCGCAGCATAAAAATGTATAAAATAGCGTCACCACGATTTTTGATTATTAAAGACATTAAGCGAATAAATAATAAAGAAGAAATTACCACGGTGCTTAATGACTTTCACCTGTTACCAACAAGTGGTCATGCAGGCATGAATCGTATGTTAAATAATATTAAAAGATATTATTTCTGGCCAGGTATGAGCAATGACGTCATGAACTATGTCCGCAAATGTAAAAGTTGTCAAGTTCAAAAGCATACTAACAGAAATATTAGAGATCCTCTGACAATCACTTCAACTGCTAACTCAGCGTTTGAACAGGTTAATTTAGATATTATGGGCCCTTTAGATATAGATAACTATAATAATAAGTATATTTTAACAATCCAGTGTGATTTAAGCAAATTTGTAGAGGCTTATCCTTTACCTAGAAAGGATAGTGAAAGTATTGCTAGGTCTTTCGTTAATAATTTTATTTTGCGTTATGGAATTCCAAGAAAAATTTTAAGTGACATGGGGACCGAATTTACCTCATCACTTATGTCCGAAGTTTTCAAATTGCTACATATAGAAAAAATTCATTCAACGCCTTATCATCATGAAACCTTAGGAGGAATTGAAAATACACATAAACATTTAGGCGCTTATCTCAGAATTCAGTGCAATAATAACAAGTCAGATTGGAGCGAATGGGTTCCTTTTTGGTGTTTTTGTTACAATACAAGCGTTCATTCAAAAACAAAATATACTCCATACGAACTAGTTTTCGGCAAAATTTGTAATATTTCTAGTAATTTATCAACACATGTTGACCCACTGTATAATTTCGATGATTACCCTAAGGAGTTAAAGTACCGTTTACAAAAAGCACAGTTGGATGCTAAGGAAAATTTGTTAATAAGTAAAAATTTAAGAAAAATTAAGTATGATCAAATATGTAATAAAGTACAATATAAGCCAGGAGATTTAATCTTAATAAAAAACCAAACAGGTAACAAATTAGATTGTTTGTATGAAGGACCTTATAAAGTTTTGGAAGAATTACCACCTAATGTAAAATTTCTAAAAAATAACAAAGAAATTATTTTACATAAAAATAACACAAAGCCATTTCAATTGTAATGTTTATCTTTGTAATAAAAAAAAATGTTTGCTTTTCAGATAAGTACCTATACATTCATTATGTTATTAGTCTTAAGTTATATGTACACTAATAATTTTTTTTTCTTTTCCTAAAGAGGGTAGTGAGGTACCCCTTACTTTTAGGGGGAGATGTAGTGCATTACCTAGAAGTTTTATATTTCATGCGCGAGTCCCGTGTGACTCTGCTGCGCAAGCGCGTTTAGCATAAGTTAGATTTTATAAGAAATGATTGTATTTGGGACTCAATAAACGACCGACGTACGGTGAAGACGTATCTTTTCTTTTCCCCCACGCGTACCATGCCTCATGACAATGATACGAAGACAAACGATCCGTAGGTGAGTTTAATGTGGTTTTATTTGTGTGTATGTCAGAATAATAATACGTTGTTAATTTTATATGATTTATTGAATCTGTTACAGATAAAGATAAAGTTCATGATAATTTTGAAAAACGCCATATTGGGTCTTTGGCCCGCTTAGGTCTATTGCCCTCTTTTAGATTCTCAGGAAGTCGTTATAGTAGATCTGGAAGAGCCAGACTGTTATTACCTAGTCAGGAGTTAAACAGGTCTTGTAAAGATAGGATTTGACAACTGTCGATGTGATAGATTGTGTTAGAAAAATATTTGTTCAGTAGACCTATGTGCTTAAATGCTTTATATATGGGATAACGCGTAATAGTAACTGGCAAGCCAAAATGGCATGTTTGTTGGTAGTATAAGATAATTACTAATAGAAATGCAGATCGGTGTTTAGGTTTCAATAATTTGATTAAGAGCAATATTCTCGTGTAGTATGCCTTCAAATTAAAAATTAAACAGGCAAGGTGGCGAGGGATCAAGATTGTTAAAGCCTACTAGAATATACGCGCTGTTATCGCATGAAAATAGATTTAAGACGCTTGATTATATGGGTGTAACAATGATATTGTGGATACGGATAAGATATGTGGGTTTTTACTTAAAGATTTAAGTGTATTAATACGAATTTATTTTTTCAGGAAGCATTCCGCTGACGAGAATTTCGGAATTAGGTAAGGGCTTTTATTTATGTCTTGTCTATAAGTGTTGTAAGTTTTAACCGATTATAAAGTAATGCTTGACGTCAATCCTAGCAGAGGGAAGGTGGGAATGTAGCCCCAGACAATAAACTGTATTAATCCACCTGTCCCATTGCAGGGAGGGTTTGCTTTAATCATCGCGCTTGGAAAGCGGTTAAATGTTCGCTAGTACCAGCCGTGTCGCACCTTCGACCCTATTGTCCTTAACTGATGAGATGGTTATACCACCACTTCTCAGAAGCTCTACTTGTGTTTCCATAGTCGCATCTTACGACCATTGCATGGAACATCTGTTACAGCAATCATAGTTTTTTAAGCACGGCGATTAAGGTAAATCTTACCTACAATTAGAAAGTCCATAATATCTAGCCGTGGACAGTTATGGGGTTATGAAGAAAAAGCGGGAGAAGACTTATAATATATAAAATAAAGAAATGGGTATATAAGCTTCTATCTGATGGTTATGGCTTCTATTTGATGATTATATCGGTGATCGCTACCACGCTATTTCTAATTAGTCGTGTGTTGTCAATTGTAAACATGATTGTAAGCTATTATTGAAAAAAAAAATAGTCCCGCTGGGTTTCTTGCTGGTTCTTTTTTGCGAACCAGTGGTTAAAAAAGTGACTTTCAATAAGTATTGTTATAATCTACATTGAATAAAAAAGTTTCTATTTCTATTTCTATTTCAATTTCTATATCAAAGTATAAAGTATTCCAGGTATTTCCTTCCATTTGTTTTTGCATACGCTTACACCATATGCCAGTTATTAGACAATAAGTGGTAATGAATATTTTTGAGCCACCACTATAAATTTTATATTCGTGATGTAAAAGCAAGAGCTTTCTACTCTGACCGTGGAAGGAAAAGGGGAGATCTCCCACCGGGCAAGGTGTTCTACCCGGGGAGCGGCTCACACTCCGTGTGATAGTTCGGAGATGTTCTATATATGCTGTTTATGATTCGGAATGTTGATAGCGTGATTTAGGCTTCGGTATGTTTCGCTTGCGGCGCGGCGACAGCGCCGCCACATCACCCCCTGCTCAGACCGGAGGTCGATAGTGCAGTCCGATTGCCGGTGTGTCCTTTTAATGCCGGTGGGGAATGCATGCTGTGTGCGTAAGGGCAAGTGACACCGGTGCGAATAATATGCCGATGTGTAATGCATGCCGTACTACGCACTGGCAAGTGATGCCGGTGAGAACGATGTGCCGGGGCAAGTGCCAGAAGTCTGTCTTATAAATCTGCGGTGAGTCGAGATGAAGACAAGTTGGACTGGCTTGCAGGAACTGAAGACTGCAGAAGACGATTCTCAGTAGTGAATGGTAGGGGTCCTTGAGGATAATGACGAAGGCTTGAAAGTTGTAGTTTCCGAAGGTGTTTTGGGTGCATGTTCAGATCACGTCGGGGTCACCACTCTGACCGTGGAAGAAGGAAAGGAGATCTCCCACCGGGCAAGGTGTTCTGCCCGGGGAGCGGCTCACACTCCGTGTGATAGTTCGGAGATGTTCTATATATGCTGTTTATGATTCGGAATGTTGATAGCGTGATTTAGGCTTCGGTATGTTTCGCTTGCGGCGCGGCGACAGCGCCGCCACACTACTAATATTTTATAGAAATGACGGTTTAAAAATATGGCGTTATTTAACGTATCGTTTGGAAATTAAATAATAGGTGTTTATATAAATATAACAGGTACTAATATTTTACTTTGTGCCTTGTTTGTTCATAGGGAATATTTCTATAGTCCCGAAGCTGACGCAACAGCCGATTCAAACGACGCCGACTTACCGCCGCCGCCAATACTTGCTAACACGCACCCGACCGGCCGGTACCTCCACCGATCGCTAAATGACCTTCCAGCATCGTCAAGTTCCCTCTCACAAAATCCTTCGAATTCTGTTGAAACATTTACTAAAAATAACTGGCAGCCAAACTCGAAGAATGTTCCAAGGTTCTATTATTTTAGGTCACTGAAAGTCCCGTTCCATTCATCCGGGAAGAGATATTTACTTTTACCTGCAGTCGACAACATAATGCTAAGGAAAAACTACCGGAACAGCAGCCTTCCCAGTAGACGTAAGAACCAATAGCTGTGCGGCTGCCGAAGCGATGCCTAATTGCTTAATTCTGAGAAAAATGGACAATAGTTTTTCTATCAAAACTGTTGTGTTACCTAAAACGATGTATTCTATCTATTTCCACAGCATCGTTCTCGGCAAACGCTAAAAAGATGATCGCCTTATTACAAAACGTAGTTTGTTGATCGTCTCGGGTTTAAGTAACATAGAAGTGTTTTTCTCAAGAAAAATCACTTTTTTAACCTAAAAAACTGTATATTGTATATTTCTTTGTTAAACCTAAAACTAATAATATTTACAAACTACTTTCTGTAATAAGACCAGATTATATTTCGTAATTTTGAATGGGAGGGAATTAATTGAAAATAGCATATAGACAATAATATTTACTTAGATTTTGATGTTGATTGTTGTGATTGAAGTTGTTTTTATTAGGTATTAATATAAATTATATAATAAGATTAGACTCTGAGTACAACAGGTCTCAACTCTACTAAATGACATTGGCCAGTTTACGACTTAAGATACCGAGTAAGATGTTTAAATTATATAAAATAAAAATCATTTTTGAAACGTTGCAAATCGCAAATATAAAATGATAAATATGTTATGAATATGAAATTAAACTAAAAAATATTTTATTAATACTTTAAATTTCATCAAAACTTATTTTATTTCTGAAACGATTCTGGTTAGAATATTAAAAAGTATTAGAAAGTTGTGATAATTATTCATGTATTTCTTTCTATACCTTTTCTTATGGTCTCTTTACTGACTAGAGTAAGCTGTGTTTGACAAATAATATTTTATAATTATAAAACTTATTAAAACACTATATTATTATACATGTTTTAAATTAAAGTTTTAGCTTGTTATATACTAATTACACTTTAATCTATATTGAGCCTAAATATTCTTGTATTTACAATAAATTGGCAACTTACAACTTTGTAACTATGATAATAATTAATAATTTAAAAAAAATTATACGGTAGATTCCTATTTCCAATGTCTATTTTAAAAATATTATCGTAAGAACATATCTTCATCTATTTCTATGTAGTGTTAACTGTAAATAAACGATAATATGACAAGTCTGTTTATTTATTGAATAACCAAGAAAATGAGTTTATTTACTTACTAATAGTAGTATACTTCGATAGCAAGTCATCATTAAAGCCTATCAAAATAGTCCATGACAAAGTCCTCTCATACAGATTGCCACTTATTTGCCATAGTTGCCACGCTCGATAGGCGGTTAGCAACTGCAGTTAATTATTATTTGAGTTCCTATCTGTTTTATTTTCGTCTGTCGTTCTCATACGCCACCACTATACAATGTTTCGTGCTCTATTAAAATAATAAGTCCAGGATTAATAACTTTTCTTCAGCTTCTGCTTCAAACGAAAATAATCACACATGTGTAAAAAGTAATTTGGATTTCGTAAATAACATTTTTGACTGTAATTGGACTCAGTAATAATTTATTACGCAGTTGATACTAAGAAATGGTAATTAGTAGGTAATTTAGTACTCTTATACAATATTTCTATAAGAAAGAAAATCATATAAAGCTTTAGTATATTTCATCGTCAGCCTTTAAGAGTCCCTCGCCTGTCCTGTACGTAGGATTTTTCAAGAAGACGTTAAAAAGCGTCCAGTTCTTAATAGTAATAATCACTTACTAAGATAAGCAGGCAGTTTTAAGAGTGCAGAGCCAGAGTAATGATATTCCCTATTCCCAGTCAGGGGATTTGGATTTGGCATATTTGGATACACTATGACACTGTCTCAAATGAGTGAATGATTACTTTCTCCTTTATAAAATCGAAATGACAAAAGAACTTACAGTCCACCTGATGACCAGTGATTGCTGCAGCCAATTTCAAACTAAGAAGGCCGCAGATAAGTTGTCACCTCTGAGTACTGAGATGGAATACCTTACAACACGTAATTATACTCTTTATACCCTTCAGGTCGGAGCACACACGCATAGACGACTACACGTTGACTATTTATACGTGGTAGAGCCAAGCTGCAGCTATATTATGGTTGTAGCACGAGTGGGTTGGAGAAAGATCACACTCTCACAGAATACCAGCGTAAAATAGCGGCTTAATACTGCTGTGTTTCGTATGGTGAGTGTAGAGATCGGGAGACCTTTTTTTACTGGAAACGAAGCATTTCATGCTATGATGAGTTGGTAACAACGCATCTGCATTGATTCGTAATGGAGGATAAATGTAGATATCTATGGGCCACAGCATCCTTTTACCATCAGGTGAACTGTGTGCTCGTTTGGCACCCTTATTCTATAAAAAAAATGACTAGACGTCCTACCACAGAGTTGTTACATAAACATAGTTAGCTTATAAAAAGTAGGAGAAATCGATATACCGTCAAGTATAGGAAAAACACCTTCATTGCAAGTTAAAAAATTACGTGTGGTAGGGTAATTAAAACATAGAGGTTATAAAATAAAACATAATTGAACATTAAGAATATATGTTTTCTTTATTGTTATTTAAAATATTCAAATTACAAATTATCCAGAAGTCGTACTATTGCAAGCAGAACCACCAATGTAAGAGCAACGGCCTCCGTTACAGTAAGGAAGAAAGCCATGGCAGGTTTTTAATATTCCAATATTGTTTGACAAACAAAGCAAAGTTTGCCTACAACTGGCACAAGTACGTCCAGCCTGAAAACAATATAGCGGATTACATTATTACATCATAACTTACTCATAATTTTTTATCATTATTAGACCCCGTCATAACTTACTGTGTTTTTCAGTTATGAAATAGACAACGTCAAGAGATAGGCCGTCCTATATAAAGATTTTACGTACTTTATACAGATTTAAACTGATGCTCCTGCTTAAATTCTTTGTTTTGTAATTTTTCATTTTTTTAAAATAAATCTTCATGATATTTTCTTAATACACACTAGTTATAAATGACAGATTATAATGATTTAAAACTTCCGTTAAACTATTTACTAATCTGTGCTTCCGTTGTATGGAAATTTATATGAATCATATTTTTATAATTTATCGGATTCAGATTTTTATCGATTTAAGGGCCTCTATGATTTTACATAGATCCAGATGTATTTCTGATTATTTTTTGTTTCTAGAAAAATTATATAATATATTGATTTCTCCGCCACAAATAGATAGTGTACTAACACATTGAATGTTATATAACCTATAAATAGGTAGTTGTTTTAAATTTCTGCCAACTACAAATAAGACATAGAGTCGGCTTTTATGACTAAATCAAAGAGCAGTAAAATCAATGATATAGTGATCTTGATCAGCATGATGATTTTAGGCATATTTAGAGAAATGCATAGTAAAAAACTGAATTATTGTTGCACATAAAAAGCTTGTGATGTAATGTTGAAGTTACTTACTCCTACCGAAAATATCTACTGCGTTTTCGTAACTGTAGAAAAAAATGAGCAAAGAACGTGCTTAAAATTTAGTTATTACATTCTTGGACACTGTTCGCCATTTCGAATTATAGACACAAGTCACTGTTACTGAGTAAAATTTTTCCTGATCCATGTTCTATTTGTCTATGCTCTATAGTGGGGTGATTGTAAGCTTGTGATCAAATTGAAATTTGTTGAAATATTAAATGCTTTATCATTAGCTATTATTATTATTTGTTATTTACGAGGTAGGGCCACGCTACTGCTCTAAGTCAGGACGACTCATGGGCATTACCATTCACAAGTATGGTACAGGATATTAGCTTAAAATAGAAGCATATTGCTGTATTTGTATAACTAATGACGAGAACTGGCGATAATTTCTACGAGTATTGATTTATTTTATCTTAGTCCTAAGGGTTGTGAACGCATTTATATTTTGTTTCAATCAAGGGCAGATGAAGGCATCTATGTGCCACAGTATTCACTCACCATCAGCTTGACTGTTCAGTCGTATACAACCCCTACTTACAACAAGATAAGCTTACCTGAGCGGTTGAGTTACAGCCTACAAAGCGAGTAAAGAAAAAGAATCTGTTATGAAAAGAGCCGTCCCCTTCACCAGCCTGGTTGGCATCGACTTGTGTATTTTGTTGCGGCCCAGATGTAGTTGCATCATTAGGTGAATTTGTTGTTTCTTGACCGAAAATCAAGTTGGCAGCAATCTATTTAGGAAAAAATTTGACTCATTAAAATGAATATAGATAATTATAGGTGTAAGTGAAAATATGTAAACTTTTTCAGATACAAGACTAATACAAAAACAGCCTTTGTATAAAATTCAGTATTAAATCTTTTGTTCTCCAATTTCTAAGAAGGTTATAGAGCAATTTGTCCATGCTAAGTGCGTGTTGAAAAACTTTACATGTCTTCGAATTTTCTTATTCCTGAGACGTGCAGATTAGTTACAGTATTTTCCCTCACTACTAAAGCACATGGTATTTCAGCAGCACAGATAAAATCAACACCTCAAAGTGTACAAATAACCATTTCATTGGTATCAGCGGGAATCAAATCCGGGTTTTTCGCGACCCGTGAAATTTATAGCAATTGCTTAGTCTCTGAGCTACAACGGTTCTTATACATGAATAATGACTTTTAATTGAACATATCTATAGGCAATAATAATGAAATAATCGTGTGGTAAAGTTTAGGAAAAATGTTGAATATAAAAGTTGTTTAAGATTCTTACCAAAGCTACAAGAAAGAAAATGTGACTTTTACTGAGCACCATCTTGACTATCTGTATGTTCAACCACCACCATGAACGTGTAGAAAATATATTCCAGTCAGTTTATATACGACGTGAAATAATACTGTCATTATTATCAAGCAGGGTTGTCAATCTTTTAATAACCATATTGTATATTATGTAATGCCCTCTAGACCGAATTTCGGCCACGGCGACCAGTCTCAACAACCTCAACACAGACTAGCCATCTGCACAGGACAGGATTATAGTGGCTGAGAACTGGGTCGGTTTGCGATCCCGTTGGAGTGAGGACTCCCTCACTCCTATGGGAACGCAAAGCGACACGACCGCAGAAAGATCCGGCGCAGGATCATCGAGGCACTGGGGTGAAATACCGCCATCTTCCTGACTCAATACTGCTGCTGAGAATTTCTTGACAGAAAGACTCAACTGATTTTTTCGGCCCGACCTGGGTATTAAACTCGGGACTTCATGACCATCAGTCGCGTTTATAACCACTTGACCAGCGAGACATTCATCAATTTTAGTCAAGTGTTTTTCATTATCACTTTTACAAGTCTACTACTGAACATAGGCCTCCCACAAAGAAAGCTACTAAACATGGCCTTCAGCTACCTGAATCTATCGAAGTCCTGCATGTCTTACTAGGACGTCACTCTATCTAGTAGAAGGCTTGATATATATAGATATAATATTTTAAGATTTCAAACCCGTGTCCCCGCAGTGAGGCAGCCAAACTCTTAGACACTTCACTACCGAGCTGCAACGGAATTTTTTTATGCGTGTGTAGAGTGAGAGTGTGTGTGTGTGTGAGTGTAGAGAACCGAGGAACCTTTTTACTGGATAAGAGGCATTCCATTTTAGTCCTCAGGGGTTCTTAATCGATGATAAATGTAGATAGATATCTATGGGCCACAGTATCCACTTACCATTAGGTAGACTGTGTACTCGTTGATTGTCTAAAAAAACATAAAACGCAGTTCTTAATTACTGATGATCATCGACTCCCTGCAATTGTAAACTATTAACTTTCAATATTTAGCAGACACAGCCCTGATCATGTTTCACCTCTTTAATACTTTAATAATAAAATGTATTACGAAATATATTGTTATTATTATATCAAATTTGTAAAGATAAAAGCCGTTATGAAGAAAACGAATCGTGAGATCGTGTTACAGGAAATGTTCTACAGGAATTCTGTATTGACTGGCTGTTACGTAAACTTTAACTCAAAATGCTTTGTTTTGTTTGTATGCTAAGTTATGACGGTATAAAGTAAATATTTTCTCCATTTAATGCTTCATATTTTCTACGTGTAACAAAAGAGATGAATATGGAAAACCATCTGAGCCGTGGTAGCTCAGATGGTTAGCGCTCGCTGTAGTACGCTGTAGTACGCGAGCAAACCGGGTTCGATCCCCGCCGGCACCAATGAAATTGTTAATTGCAATTTTAAAGTGCTGATTTACCACATGCTCGGCGGTGAAGTAAAACATCGTGAAGAAACCTGCGTGTCAGAAAAATAAGGAAAAAAAATATTTCGAAGAGATGTGAAGTTCGCCAACACGCACTGGGGCAGCGCGGCGGACAATTCCTTGCCCTAAAACCCTCTCAGAAATGAGCAGAGGCCTGTGCCCAGCAGTGGGACGTATATAAGCTGTAACTTTACTTTACTTTTATGGAAAACCCTTGTAGCCTCCCTAGATATTGGGTAGTATAGTATAGTATAGTAGTATAGCTGGTATTGCGATCACGAATTAGTCTGTTAAACGTGACGGTTAGGACAAATTTTATTTTTCTATCTAGAAGTTCGTCTGGGTGGCAACAATCTCTTAGCTATTTCTGGCGCTAAATAACACGCCGCGATGTAGCGGTCTAAAAGGTGTAGAGAGCTATTATAATATATAGTAGCCACATACCATCAGGTGGACCACACTGTAAGTTTATTACTTTATTTGAAGACTCAGTGGCGCAGTAGTTTAGAAATTAGTTAAAGCACTGAGGACCGTGGGTTCGAATCATGGAACAAGTATTTGTATGGCCCCCCAGTAATTGTTCCGGGGATAAATTTGCACAGAAGGTTCAGAAAATGTAATATAAGCACAAATGGTGAAGAAACATTAATAAAAGAAAATCTTAAATATGCTGTCATTTTTATCTTTTCAATTTAAAATGCGTGCTAATGCATTATTTTAACTGATTTTACTGCGAACGCACACATTTGTAAGGGTCGATCAGTAGGCAAAAGCGTTGTTGCCCGTAAATCACATTCAATTTGGGATAATTTCAAATAAAAGTAGAAGCCTTATTTACTCGTATTTTCAAAAACTGCAATAACGGTATTTTATTATTTATATATTTGAACTTAAGTTTAAAATTTGGCTACTCTTTGAAAAATAACCCTGTATATAGGTAAGACAAAGTATAAAAATGTATTGCGTAACTATGGTTAATTATCTTTGAATGTAATAAAAATATTGAATAATAAAAAAAATTTAATAATAAACAAATTCGTTTATTTAATAAAAATATAAAACGTTTATTTAATATTTACTAAAATAAAATTTTAATTCATTACAGTTTTATAAAAGAAAATTTTCCTACATTGGAGAAGATCGAATGTCCAGCAGTGGAAAATAACGAGTTAATAAAGAAAAAAAGAAAGGAAATTTCCTTAAAATACGTGGCATTAACTACATATATACTTTTTTTTTATATATATTATTGTTCAGTAAAAAGTATAATATTTCTGCAACTGTTTAGACTGTTTTAAACTCTTTAGATTTACCCCATCGTTTCAAATTACCTAATCGACTACTGTCGTGAACCAACCTTAGACAAGCATGTATTTAGGTTAAAGAGCTGATGAGAGTAACAGTAGGCAGGCCTGCCCTAAGGCCCGTAAGTGCGGTAGAGAGCACAAATCGCAATAGGCGGCGTCCTGTTTCCCTATTTTATTGCACCGCGGGCAGTGAGACTTTAAGGCCGGCCACACACATACGGAATTCCGTTTCGGAATTCCGATTTGGGATTCCGAATGCAGCAAGTCCATATAAAATCAATGACCCGTTACACACCTACGGTAGTTTTCCGTACGGAATTTTGCGGGCAAAACGGCATTCCGTCTGTGTGTGGCCGAACCGTTCGTTCCGTTTCTAGTATCTAGATGTTATTGCTGTTAGTCTATGCGACTCTTACAGTTTCATCTGTCTCAGGGCTCGCGCCCTGCAGGGCCGCTAAAGCTAATATCGTTCCGTTTCGGAATTCCGAAACGGAATTCCGTATGCAGTGTGTGGCGGTCATAGCTTTAGTATAGTACATATTTTTTAAGATGTATGTAGCCGCGATGAGTCTATCATTTAATTTCGCCCCGTGGTGGTCAGAAGAGGTGAATGTTTGAAATGGCAGGCTTAATAGCATCCGATAAATGGTGGATGAAATATCCAGGTCCTTGTTATTTCCGCTTTTATTATACCGACTAAAAGCTTAGTAGCACGGTAGAACATAACAAAATATCAAACTAGTAACAAACTCTCGTTAATTCTTCTGTTTTAATTGAATTGAATCCTAGGCTAAGCTTAAATACGATATTCAAGTAATGGGCAACAGCGTAAATTGTTAGTTTTGTTCTGTGAAAGCTAGAGTTCGACTCTTTTCTACGTAAAGTTTTCTTTGTCGTAACTATGTTTTGTATTATGTTGAGCGCATGCGATATGTCGAGATATGCTTTTGCGTTTGTGGTAATTTTGCAGAAAGAATATGATTATTTTTGTGGAATAAGGGTTATAAAGTACATCTGATGGTAAGTGGATACTGTGGCCTATAGAAATCTACATTTATTCACAATTAAGAAAAAATGCAGATGCGTTCTCGCGTTTCCAGGAAAATTTGCATTAACGCCGCGTGAACGCTATCTCGACAACATTTTTTTAACTTCGCTCCCGCCTAGCAGTTGGCTTTCATAAGCTGATAGATAATAATAACAACCAAAACTAAGGAAAACTAAAATAGTTATGTTTCTTAATACGTTTACGCAACATCAACGCAAATCCTAATGCATTTTTACTTTACGTAGTTTCAAAAAGAAACAAATGAAAGTGGTACTTGATTTTGTATCTTGGTATAAGTTTTATTTTGAATAATATGTGTAGGGAAAAGTACGTTCATATATTATGCTCATGAATTGTGTTTAATTTAAATTAAGTATTAAAGTTATTATACATTAGCTTTTCCAGTTCTGGTTCGTTGAACTTCGCTTTACAAAAATCGTTAGTGTTCTATTCTTATATTCGCAAAATTGAACTTTTTTATTTATTCTTTACAAACTAATGAATGGATTCATCGACTTCGTTCACGACGATATTCGATCCACATGATTGGCTCTATTGATTGACATCAGTCTAAACAGGCTTTTATATTTTCACGTTTGATTCGAAATTCCACTTGTTGTACCTACTCATATATAAAATAAGTAAAATTTTGTGTTTACGTCTTTTTTAGGAGTAGTTCGCTTGTGTTACTAATATCTTAATACATAGCTATTAAAATATGAATCCTTATTAAAAGCTGGGCGCAAAACGGCTAGCCAGAGCTCTTAGTCTCTTCTTATTACCGTTAGTGTTCTGGGACAAGACAAGAGTCGACTGCTCTACCCCAATAAGTGTTGCCGGTTTTCTAATCCCTTTAAAATATTTTTTAACTAATCAGGTATGCAGGTTTCTGCAGGATAAAATAAATAATTTCATTAGTCCGGCGGGAATCGTGTTTGATTCCTGTTGTGTTTGGTTTGCTTGTTTTTTTTTTTAATTTAAGTGACTAACGAACTTACAGCCCATCTGATGGTAATTGATTACTGCAGTTCATGGATACCTGTAGACTAGTACAAACCATGAAGGCTACAGAAGAAACGTTGTTACCTCTGAGGACTAAGATGAAATGCCTCACAACATGAAATTATACTGCCTTTCCATAACCTTCGAACCTCGTACTTACTTATAAATATAACCTATCGTATCCGTAGTGACTCTTAGGCGAAAAGGGGCCATACTACCTGTAAAAATAAATATTGTGCTGTAAAATTTTATAGTGAGCACCCTGAGTTGTTTTAATAGCCCTGCTTAGAGAAAACTCATAAAAGTTAAGTAATAATTGTTCCTTGTCACGGAAGACTTGTGCTTAGTTCTGTTTAACGATGCTTAGTTTACACTTTCTAATGGCTATTGCTATTATAGAGTGGAATTATAAGGCTGCACTTTAAATCATAATTTTTTGTACCGAAATTCAGTACTGCAGTTTCCAGCTACGTGGTGATTTATACTGTGTTGATTACGGCGCCAATAAACATGTCAATAGTTGCTGTGTAATGGCAAAGTAAAAATATCTACTACCCCGGATAATTCCGTGGGTGTCGTAAGATGCGATGGAGAGAACTGAAACAGGAGGCGGTATTATCCTGATAACGACTGAAAATAATAAAAACTGTGGTCGCTAACCTGCCAGCCAGTGGACTTATATAGACCAAGGATGAGCTGTAATGAAGGAATAGCCACAAGTCTATATATTTTTAATCTGAGAGTTTTTCATGTGGTTAAGAAGGAACAGGAAGGAGATTTAAACAAATTTTTGAATGGTAGGAGGAATCAACTACGGAAATTTTGTAAAGGCAAATAGTTCTACAAGCGTATAGCTTTTAAAGAAAATGATTTATTGAAGAAATGAAATGAATGCACTGCATTACGCTATTTTTTACTATTAGAAAGGCTTTCGTCTAACTTAATATCTGCGACTAACTCAATAGAGCTTTTCCGTATTATTCGATCTCATAATAAGCGGATGTCACAATTGTCTGGATCTAGTTTTTATACAATTTAGAGACTGAGACCGGAAAGAGATTGAAAACCTAGAATTATATAAAGGAATCTTCTACATTTATACAGTATTTTCATCGGCAACAATATGTATTTTTTAATTTAATTGTGTAATTAATGCACACTTCCCTCTCATTTGCTGTGAAATTTTTTATGAGTAGGTAATAAGTTTTTCTAGAAAATGTGGCTTAAGAGCGGTAAGACCACTTGTAACTTCTTTATTTTATTAATTTTGTTTTTGATTTAATGTATTTTGATGCGTAATAAATAAAAATATATTAATTTAAAATTGCATCAAAATAGTTTATAAATTTATAATCACGAAAGAAATGTAGGGGATGAGAGCTAGTGTACTGTATTTATTATAATATAGGATAAAACGGAACTACTGAACTATTACTGTGTCATCTGTCTGACTAATTACTTTTAAACGAAAATTGCTATTTTAAATTGCAAGGGGTTGAGTTGAAATTAAAGAATTTTAATTTAATCACTATATTAATCACTCTTTACAGCTGATTGTGCGGCAGTTAACACTAAAACCTAATAGGGATCTTGCGGTCTTCTTTCTTGCTTTTTATCTTGTTGGTTCTTCTGCTGTGGTAGTAGGTAGTCACTACATAACTCTAAAAACTCCCTACAACAGTTAACCCGCGCCTATTCTTGAAGCGCAGTGAGCATTCGTGGCACCCACCTTGCAGTGAATTTTGTGAGGTTGAGATAGTCATGCAATATGGAGTGTATGGTACCAAAGAATAGGTCAGAAATGACTTCTGCTAACATCTTTTTTTTACTCGTGCATCTGCTAGTAAAAGTTTTTTTTAATAATTTTCACATTTTTTTTTGTAGCCGATGTAATTGACCCAACCGGGCGGGGATCATCTTCGACGCTATCCCTGCCTCTTTTGAATTCACTTGACTACTTCTGTACGGTTGACATTGAAGGAGCAGAGTCTTGGTAAATGGCCAACATTTCTTTATGGTTATTTTTTTGAGTTTTTCCTCCTTAGTGAGAAATTTAATCATCCGGCGGTGTTCGATTATTTTCGAAAGGGTTATAATAATATTAAGGACTTTATGGACGATAATAACCCCTGGAAAGGGTGATCTGTCGCTATCGCTGTCAAGCTATTTCTAATTTGTTATGTGTTGTTAATTGTAATATACATGATTGTAAGCTGTTATTTTTTTTTAAAGTTTCGCTGGGTTTATTGCCGGTTCCTTTCAAGACAGAAGTTTATTTCCGAACCAGTGGTAAATAAAAAACTGACTTTCAATGAGTATTATTTATAAGCATCTACATTTTTTTCTACTTTTTACTCTTTTTACATAAATATATAAAATGATATCATGAGTGAATGATTCATCTATTAACGAACAGCCCAGACTGTTAACGTAGAAATCTGAAATTTGACAGTAGATGCCTTTTATGACGTCACCATCCATGATTTTGGAAGATGTGAATGTGAGTTAGGGTGTTGCGATTGGTATGAAACTTTTTATGTTCGGCAGACTCGAAACATACGTAAGTTTCTATGTAAATAAAATGATTGAATAAGAATTTTGCCAAGAACCATAGGCTATTCGTTTTTGTATGGAGAGAAAGTAATATTGGTTGCTTTTTTACTCCAAATACTCCTGAATTGAAATAATAAAATGCATGTTGTCGGACTTCACATATCTTCAAAATATTTTTTTAATTTTTCGAGCATGTAGAATTTCATAAGATGTTTTCCGCCGCGCACGTGGTAATACAAACACTTAAAATGCAATTAATAATGTCCTTCGTCTATAAATAAATAAATAAATTACACCAAAGATAGCAATAATAAGAAGTTATATAATTACTAACTTGAAAATATATTATAGTAATGAACACGTCTCTAACAAATAGACATAAGAAAAATCATTACACAATAGTAATAAGATCTTTGGAATGCTGATTTAATTCTGTAAAATGAAAGCATATTTACTCCAAATTAATTAATAAGTTTCAGAGTAGTCCTTCGATGCGAGAAGCTCTATTCATAACGAAGGAATGGAGTATTAAAGGAGACGGGCGAAAGTTCATAGAAAGCTGGTCCTGATGTTACAGCAACGATTACTGTATTATTTTATTTATATATCAATACCATTAAAAAAAACTAAAATGTTTACGAGTGCTTCATGGTAGAAAAAAAATATAGGTTGTTATTTTGCTTATGCTTCATACAATGTTATTCTTATACCAAGCTCTCCCATTACACTTTAAGAAAATAATTATTAGACGTTATTGTAAACTAGACTTCACCATAATTTTATTTATTGTAGGACATTCACAAGTAGAAGATTCAGACGCCGCCGTCCAACTAAATTCTAGAAGTTTGAAATAATTATAAAAAAGCAGAAGGAGGATGAATTAAAAACATTTTCTCTTTTAATGATTTATTAATCGTCCACTTCATCATAAACAAATAAAATATCGTCTAAAAACGGTGCAGGCGGTATTAAATTCTCTTGACGCCTTGCCCAGCTTAGGTAGGCATAGTTACTTAGTAGGTTGCTGTCCGTTTCTAGACACACTTCTATTTCATAACTCCCATGTTGTATGTGTTCACCATAATGGGACATAGCCCACTTAATTTGATAAATACCTAAAGACATTTTTATTAAATTACTGTGTGTGAGCTGGGAAAAATCATTTATCATTTTGCACATGTATTCATGTAAAATCAGAAAAGAAACGGTCAGAATCCTTTATACGTAGCCAGAGTCGTTAAAGATGGGAATATTATTACAGTACAGAAAAACAACAGAAAATATTCGCTAGCACCGCAAGCTCAGAGCCACAGATTACTAATGCCCCATTTACATTCAGCCCTGTTGGGCAGGGAAGTGAGCAGGGCAGTGGGCAGGGCAGTGAGCAGGGCAGTGGGCAGGGCAGTGGGCAGGGCACTGGGCAGGGCAGTGAGCAGGGCAGTGGGCCCTATTATATTTCATATCATTATATTTCATATCATTTTTGCATGCCAATTATGGCAAAACATGTCAGTTCCACGTCATTGATGATCTTATGTACCATGTTTTTAAGCTATTGCATAGCTTCTATCGCGGGCCTTGAGCGCGGGGACCGAATCCAGAAATTCCGTAACGAAAAAAAACCTCACGCTCCCCACTCCGACGGGCACGGAGGTGTGGCGTTGAAAGCCGTGCATCGTCTAACGTCGTTTTAGTTCGGCAGACTTCGGCACTCGGCAGACTTCGGCACGGTGTTTGTGTTCGTGTACACTAGCTGCTAACTCAATGATAAAAATTCCTGAATAACCTACATGTATTGTAAGATATTAAAAATATTTTAAACAATATTAACTTCTCATTTATTCAATAAGAGAAAAAAAAAATGTTTTCTTATCGGTCACAACGCTCAAAAAGTGTAACTTGATTTAATATAAAAGACTTAACTGCATAAATAAAATAAATAAATAATTATAATTGCATAAGTTGATAAAAAATGCTATGCTAAAAATATCCGATACCGAGTGCCACACGTATTTTTTTAAGCAAATAAATTTTCTATCTATCTATCTATCTTCTTTTGAACTTGATATCTTTTTAAATTATTAACATAATTTTGTATTGCAAGAAGACACAGCGCGGACGCTTTAATTATTTCGACGTCTGCCATAGTCGAAAGCCGAAAGTGATGTGAATGGTAGGGCAGAATGTAAATAAACACTTCCCGCGATCCTGCTACGGTAGTATTTAGCGAAGTATTGCCGGCAGCGCGAGTAGCAGTGGCAGGGGCTCAATGTAAATGAGGCTTAAGAGGATACTCAGAGCCAAACAAAAGTTCCCTATATAAAAAAGTACTCTGTGAACAAAAGTAACAATTGATTTGAGTGATGTTTTTAGTTTTTAAACTCACGTTGAAATTTCCGCTTTGTGGACTGTATAAAACATTGATAATCGATTGTGAAATCAATTTATTAATTTATTCAGTTAATTTATATTTTACGACTATTTTGAAACGTTAAGGTGTCACGAGGGGACCATTGTTTAAATAACAAGTTTCTTAAACTTACCTAAAGAAGAAAACACTGAATCACTTTTTATTGTCATTTTTCCATTTTTGTATTAAAATCGATTAACTAACCATTTCATCTGGCAGCATTGTTTAAAAATAAAAATAAAAATAACGGAAGTCAGTATTATTCTTATTAAATATTTAATTTCTTTTGCCATGATAAAACGGCTTAATATTTCATTATTAACTACAAAAATACTTTAAAAAATATTGATAAATATTTCAGTTGAGGCCCAAATTCGCTATATCGTCTACTTTTTTATCAAAGCGATGAATAAAGACGAAGTAACAAAGTGCTTTGCAAAATGTTCGTAATAAAATTAAAAAACATAATAGAATCTGTAAACTTTATTTTATTCCATGTGAATATATATTGCGTAAATATTAGGAATTACTAAATACAAACTTTGACTTTTATCATGCAATTATTGAAAATTTTAAATAGGTAACAATTATTTCGTTAAAACAGACAGGTGTTGCACAACGATAAGGCTGAAAAATAAATTAAAGTTTGTCAATGATGTGTTAGTCAATAAGGCAAAAATTGTTTGTTTTTTTTACATATTAACCGAAAATTTTTTTTGTTAATTAATTAATTTATCATATAATGTAATGGGTAGGAATAAAATGCAGGGAAGTAAGGTCTATGTCCAGAGCATCCTAGATTAGAACTGGTAATCGTTACGTTGGACATTTTTTTATAGGATAGAGCACGCAGTCAAGCTGATGTTAAGTGGTTGCTGTGGCCCATAGATATCTACATCTATCTCCCATTACGAATCAAAATGCAGATGCGTTGTCACCCGTGAGGACTAAGATGAAATGCCTCGTTTCCAGTAAAAAGGGTCTCTGCTTCTCTACACTTACCATACGAAACACAGTAGCGTTAAACTGCTATTTTACGCTGGTATGCTGTAAGAACGTGGTCCTTCCCCGGTCGAGCCAACCCATTCGTACTACAACTTTACCAGTAATATAGCTGCAGCATAACTCTAAAAAAAGGGGATTACTGTTCACTGTAGTAGAGGTCTCGTGCTTTCGAGATGTTTGGTGTTGATGATGTTTCTCAGCGCGAATCCTATTTTGCATCTGGTATAAATATTATAAGAGTTTACCGACGTCTAGCTTTGCACTGAGTCGCCTCTTATTATTCCAGCGGAAAGAACTGGGAAGGATTCTTGTATGCCCTCACGGCAATTTCAATTAATAGTAGACTATTCCAACCGTGACAAGGTATCGGAGAAGCGAGGTGCTTGGCAATGTAGTAAATTATCTCAATGCCTATAAGCGTTTTTATTCATGGAATTTGTTATCATCTAAAACACTTATCATAGTGGTGGTGTAAAATTATCCACTAGTCTTATCATCCCGTGGGTGTCGTAGGAGGTGATAGAGAAAAACAAGGAGCAGCAGTTAAAGTTACAGCCTATATATATACGTCCCACTCCTGGGCACAGGCCTTCGCTCATTTCTGAGAGAGTTTTAGGGCAAGTTTGTACGGTTTGCTCGCGTACTGTGAAATATACAGCGAGCGCTAACCATCTGAGCTACCACGGCTCTATCTATCACGGGGTAGCAGTAATAACGACTAAAAATAAAAACCTGCAGTCGCCAACCCGTTTGCCAAGCGTGGCAACTATGGCAAATATCCGCTTTAAGAGGTAATCTGAGGGAAGATCTTATTTTCAGCAGTGAACTTTGGTAGGCTGTAACGGTTAACGGAAACGGTTTAAGGAAGACGAATAAAATGTGCTGTATATTTTCGTTTGTAATTAATGTTAATACTGTTACGAGCTTAGGGTTCGTCACAATAAAAATTGCCGATTAAATTACCGAAATTAACACTAAAGTGTTACTTTCGGTAATTCACACTTTACACTAATTAAACTTAAAACACTAATAATTAATCACACTGATTCACTTTATTCCGCTCCGAAGCCTCGCTTGTCTCGCCAAATTCAATACTTCCCCCGATCGCGTATTGCAGCGCCTTTATATAGGGCTCTTCCACGAAAACATCCAGAATGTTCCAGAACATTCAAGAAAATACGCGCACCAACCGACCAAGAACAGAAAATTCGAGTGTGCGGCTTCCAGAAAGCTTAATTCTTCTGTTCGATACTAGATGGCGCTGTTGGTTGAAAGCCTAGTCATGTATTTTCTGGAAAGCTCTCCTCGCTGTTACCCGACACCAGATGGCGTTAGTGCCAGATGTCAACTTAGCCGCGCAACACTGCCCCCTCCTAAGACATGCTCGTCCCGAGCACTTATCGGCCCCATAATAACGCGCCAGGCGATCCACATGGACGATCTTAGGAGTCCCTCTTGCGCCTTTCTGTATCCGGTAGGTTACATCGTTGATCCTGGTCACAATCCGGTACGGGCCGTCCCATTTAGCTTGAAGCTTAGGAGATTTCCCTTTGCTGCGGATTGGATTGTGCAACCACACTAGTGAACCTTCGTCGAACCCTTTGTTGTTCATTTTGCGGTCATACCGGGTTTTCATCTTTTCAGACATTTGCTGGCCCGATTGTCTGACGTGCTCATAAATGTCATTCATTTTGTTCCGCAAGTCATTTGCATAATCGGTTATACTTCGTGGGGCATCAGGTGGTATCCCGGTGATCAGGTCTGCAGGCAGCCGTAATTCTCTTCCAAAGTTTGCGAAAGCTGGTGTCACTGATGCACTTTCGTGAATAGCGCTTCGATATGACAACAAAAACGGTTGTATGTGCTTGTCCCAATCTCGTTGCCGGTTGTCTACAACTTTTGCTAGGTACCTCTCCAATGTCTGATTAAATCGTTCTACCATTCCATCAGATTGCGAGTGATAAGAAGTCGTTCTTGTTTTATGAGTACCCATAACTCGGCAAGTTTCCTGGAATATTTGAGACTCAAAATTCCTTTCCTTGATCGCTGTGAATCTCTAAAGGTACTCCAAAACGAATGGAATGGCGAAGACTTCTGGCCACTTAGTGAAGTAATCCATCACAACCATGAAATACTTGTTACCGCTTTCACTCTCCGGAAACGGCCCCGCCACGTCAATGGCTACTCTCTCCCATGGTGCACCAACATTGTACAACTTCAATGCACCTCTACTACGAGTCTGAGGTCCCTTAACAGCCGCACAACTTGTACATTTGCGACACCAGTCCTCGACATCGTTTCGACAGTGGACCCAGTAAAACCGTTCTCGGATCTTCAGTAGAGTTCGTTTAACTCCCAGATGGCCTCCTGAACAATCATTATGGTACAGCTGTAAAACATCCGGTACTCTAGCTTTAGGGACTACCATTTGCAAATAACAGCTGTCTCCCAGAACATTTTCCCATTTACGGCACAGAACTCCATCCTGAAGCAGCAAGCTGTCCCATTGGGCCCAATAGCTTTTAGTGGTCGAACTCATCGCTGAGACCTCGCTCCACTTGGGCTTGGGAGCACTGGTCTTTAACCATTCCAGAATCGGCTTGATGTCCGGATCTTCCTGCTGTGCATGTAGTAAGCTGTCCTTACACTCGTTGCTGAGGTGGTCTGTTCTGAGCATCCTCACGGATACCACTTCCTTACTCTCTTGCCTAGTACAATGGTTGCAATCTTCAGGACAAGGTCTTCTTGACAATGCATTTGCGTTGCCGTGAGATTTCCCGCTGCGATGTTCGATCTCAAATTCGTATTCCTGCAGTAGTTCAATCCACCTCGCAAATTGTCCTTCTGGATTTTTAAACTGTAATAGCCATTTTATTGCAGCATGGTCAGTTCGTAAGTAAAATTTCCTCCCCAGAAGATATTTGATAAAATGCTGCAATGACTTTACCACAGCTAGCAATTCGCGTCTTGTGATACAATAGTTCCTTTCCGGTTTTGACAACGACTTGCTTAAGTACGCTATCACAACCTCTCGATCATCGTTCCGTTGAGACAACACACCGCCGAGTCCGGTATCACTTGCGTCTGTGTCAACTATAAATTCTTTACTTGCATCAGGGTATCCCAAAATAGGTGTTTTGCACAGACGGTCCTTGAGCTCCTGGAATGCGATATTGCAACTTTCATCCCAGCAGAAATGTCGCTTCTCCTCGGTTAGCTTATGCAGAGGTTTGGCTATATCTGCAAAGTTCTTCACAAATCGCCGGTAATAGGAGCACAAACCCAAAAATGTTCTAACCTGCGTCTTGTCTTTTGGAACCGGCCAATCCTTGACGGCGGCGATTTTCTCTGGATCCGTGCGGACATCTTCTTCCGATACTACATACCCCAAAAAGTTAACTTGCCGTTTGAATAGTGAACATTTCTTCGGACTCAACTTGAAGTTGGCACTCTGAATCTTCATGAGCACGCATTCCAGGTTTTGAAGGTGTTCCTCAAACGTACGGCCTACGATGATGATGTCATCCAAGTAGACCAGACAGACATCGCCAATTAGCCCGGTAAGTACAAGTTCCATCAGCCTTTCAAACGTTGCTGGAGCATTGCACAACCCAAACGGCATTACTTTAAATTGCCACAGATCCTTTCCCGTCGAGAACGCAGTTTTCTCCCTGTCCTTAGGGTCAATATCAATTTGCCAGTAGCCACTTTTTAGATCCAGCGTGCTAAACCACTTTACTCCTGTAAGCATGTTCAGCGTGTCGTCATTTCTTGGCAAGGGATAGCTGTCTTTCTTCGTAGCGTCGTTCAGACGGCGGTAGTCAACACAAAACCGCATGCTGCCATCCTTGTTCTTCACCAGCACCACTGGTGAACACCATGGACTAGAGGAAGGTTCAATAACACCATCCTTCACCATTCCTTCAATCATGGTTTCCACTTCCTTTTCACGTGCTACCGGCAATCTTCTTGGCCGCTGAGCTTGTTCATCCTGTCCGCTCTGCAGCTGCTTTTTCAGCTGACGGACCTGTTTCTCCTGTCGGCGAACCTGTTCCTCCTGTCGGTGAGCCTGTTCCTCCTGCTGCTCTTTCAACAGACGGGCCTGTTCCTCTCGTCCGCGCTGCAGCTGCTCCTGTGGCATCGCCATCAGATCACCTAAGTCAGGTACTGCAGATGTGGGAGCTACTGACGGGCCCGCAGCCTCCGTGGCTGGCAGTTGGCCCTCCGACGTCTGCGGCGTTGCACCACTAAATCTCCTCTGGTCCGTCTCCTGCTGGCGTTGATTTCGGATACGGACACCCTCGGATTCCTCTTTCGGTAAAATCGGCATGATTTGATCCCACTTCTGACACCAATTGTTACGAGCTTAGGGTTCGTGACAGTAAAAATTGCCGAATGAATTACCGAAATTAACACTTTAATTCACTTTACACTAATTAAACTTAAAACACTAATAATTAACCACACTGATTCACTTTATTCCGCTCCGAAGCTTCGCTTGTCTCGCCAAATTAAATACTTACCCGATCGCGTATTGCAGCACCTTTATATAGGGCTCTTCCATGAAAACATCCAGAATATTCCAGAATATTCAAGTAAATATGCGCGCCAACCGATCAAGCGCAAAAAATTCGAGTGTGCGGCTTCCAGCTTAATTCTTCTGTTCGATACTAGATGGCGCTGTTGGTTGAAAGACTATTCATGTATTTTCTGGAAAGCTCTCCTCGCTGTTACCCGACACCAGATGGCGCTAGTGCCAGATGTCGACTTAGCCGCGCGATAATACTTACTTTTTTGCCTATTAGTATATATTTTATTCGATAGATGTAGAGTTGCAATCCTCGCTTGGTGTTGTAGAACAAACACCTTGATTGCAATGGGGTCTGCGTCCTCCACATGTTGAGACGATACCAAGGTTAAGTCGTGAACAAATTAAGGTCTCGTTGCAACTAATACAAGTTCTTCCAGGCTGTAAGAAAATAACATAATTGTACTTTAAAGTACATTAATGTGACGTTTGAGATTCATTTATTTAAACAGTGTATTTATAATATTTTATAGCATAAGTTCCTTTTAGTTACTTACGGTGATCGTGTGATTACACCTTACAATATTCCTGAGTGTGTCTTGATTTCCAGGCTCGTTATTAAAATTTCTATGATGTTCAGAATATTCGTGTCGTTTGTCACGAAAACCGTTGAAGTCAGGGAATGGTAGTGGAAAACCGAAACCAGATCCAAAGTTAAAGGGAAAACCAAATCCGAATGAAGGAAGTCTTTCCCCTTGAGGGGTTTCTTGTCTGCTTGGAAAATCTGAATTAGTATTAGCACCAGAATTTTCTTGTGCAGTGATTAAATTGACGGCTATCTGTAACAAAACAATAATTTATCAATGCTGTTGAACATAATATTATATTTCATTGTTATATACAGTTGATTCAATACAGCTACTTTTTACAATCTATTTCTGAACATTCGCTTTCCTTAACAAAGGAAAATTTAATAATTTGTTATATATACGCAAACATTACACGTTTAAATGAAACCAGTTTTAAGCACGATTTAAGCTATTGCATAGCTTCTATCGCGGGCCTTGAGCGCGGGGACCGAATCCAGAAATTCCGTAACGAAAAAAAACCTCACGCTCCCCACTCCGACGGGCACGGAGGTGTGGCGTTGAAAGCCATGCATCGTCTGACGTCGTTTCAGTTCGGCAGACTTCGGCACTCGGCAGAGTTCGGCACGGTGTTTGTGTGCATGCGACTAGACGTATGCGTGTACACTAGCTGCTAACTCAATGATTTCCTGAATAACCTACATGTATTGTAAGATATTAATAATATATTTTAAACAATATTAACTTCTCATTTATTCAATAAGAGAAAAAAAAATTGTTTTCTTATCGGTCACAACGCTCAAAAAGTGTAACTTGATTTTATATCAATGACTTAACTGCATAAATAAAATAAATAAATAATTATAATTGCATAAGTTGATAAAAAATGCTATGTAATAGCTTTACCGCGGCAGTCACCGAGTGCCACACGTATTTTTTTTAATTAAGTCATTTTCTTGTTTGTCTGTATATCCGGCGATCCGGATGGAATCTAGCAACTCAAATTTCGAGCACTTCCCTATTGACTAGAAACTTGTAATTTAAAAAATACGTTGTATATAAAATAATTTAGTACCTACAAATTAAAAAAAAATCGCTTTTTATAGATTTTACCACGTATATAAACCCTCTGGGACCATGGGTACAGTAAAGTGTTCGAAACGTCAGGAATATAAAGTAAGTTAATATACGCGATAAAATCCGTAAAAACTAGTTTCATTTAGGATTTGTCATAATCCCCCCACGCTTAGGCGATCATTATTGAAGTTTTGCATCTTTAACGTTTCACCCCGTAGCCGGTTTTGGTACTTTTCGTGGCTTATGTAAAGTAGTTATTTCCACATTTTTTGAAGATCACGAGAGCGCACCTGCAATTGATATTCATTAGTTCTTACGACCACAAAGATCTCATATTGTGGAAGATAGTTTATCTTAAGTCGCCATAAAATATCAGATTCACTGCAAAGCACGTAGAGAGTCACTTCAAGATACTCACATACAAAGTATCTATTCGTATCTGTCGCACCCTCTGTAATTAGCGAGGATATCTCATAGCTTGGATCTTCTATCATAACAAACAAAAAAGATGACAGTATTATAATGAATAACTTACCACAGCCAAAAGTATGTAAAAGGACTTGTAACATGCCATCTTATATGACAAGATCGTAGTACCTATGACAATTTCGTAATAAGGTAACTTTCCCGCTTCAGAGTTTAAATATGATTGTAAAACAATAGGCATTATTTGGAATGACAATACTGATATATAGGGTTGTCATTTAGTTACATTTTAAATAAGTCCACTAATGGTAACAGGTTGTCTCTCAAATAGAAAAAAATAGAGTGTATTTAACTTTTTACGTTTTACATAGGACATTTCAGTTTTCTGCTTTATTCCCTCACATACTTTGTGGGTCCAACTTTATTAAACGTTACCTCCATTCTAAGATTTTTCCTGTATCGTGAGGGCAGTTTACATACATAAATTGCACAAAGACAAACACCTGACTCGGAACCATTACTTGTACGTTATATCCATATACTTGTTCCGTGCGGGGTGCGAACCAGCAGCCATCAACCCTGGAGCTCATTGCTAAGCCGCTGCAACACAGTATCTTTTATGGGTTATATTTTCTTTCTATCATTCTTTACATCCCCTTTATGATGGATTATTTTTCAACACATATGAGAATACTTCAGATTAACTTAGTTTTACTTTTGTATCTTAAGTTGCTTCGATTTTTGTTACAATGTTATAGTAGTAGAAGCACCAATTATTCGTTATCCCTTAAAATTTTATTTTATAGAATAATGGTGACAAACAAGCGCACAGTCCAACCAGATGGTAAATGGATGCTGTGGTGCAAATACCTTTATTTAGTTATATCCCCGATTATGAATGAATGAACTAAAATATCAGTTTATGTTAATATTATGAATATAATATTACCTGTATAATTCATTATTTTATAATCAAAAATAATCCTAAATATATAGATTAAATTAAGGTAAGTAAAGTAAAGTTACTTTACTATGCGTGCCTATATACACGTTCCACTGCTGGGCACAGGCCTCCCCCTCATTCCTGAGAGGGTTTTAGGGCAAGGAAGTGTCCGCCGCGCTGCCCCAATACGTGTTGGCGAACTTCACATGTCTTCGAAATATTTTTTTTATTCCTCAGACATGCGGTTTCCTCACGATGTTTTCCTTCACCGTCGAGCACGTGGTAAATCAGCACTTAAAAATGCAATTAACAATTTCATTGGTGCCGGTGGGGATCGAACCCGGGTTTACTCGCGTTCTGTTATATTTACAGCGAGCGGAGCTACCACGGCTCAAATTATAAATTAAGGTGTATGAATTTAAATGCAAATGCGTTGCGTGAAACACAGAGGTATTAGGTTGTTATTGTACGTTGGTATTCTCTGAGAGCGTGTTCCTACCCCAGTCGAACCGAGTCATTCGTGCTACACCATAATATAGCTGCAGGATGACTCTACTATGTTTATAGCCCAATTCACGGAAACACAGGTGCCGTTTGGTGGTGGTGAAAGAAAAAAAAAAGAAAAAAAAAGAAAAGAAAAAATGAAAACCCATCACTAAATTTCGTTCTAATAGCGTTGTTATAGGTAGGTGGCAATGCTAAATGTTAGAAAGATCTGACAATAGGCCGTATAACACTCTTATTTACACACAGACAAGTATTGCGATCGACATTCTATGTGCCAAGTGTGTTGATTGACCAATTTCTGATATATAACTAAAGCCTTAGCGAAGGCCTATTTTTCTTGTAGAATAAGTGGGCCGAACGACCACATAGACCACATGATGGTAAGTGGATGCTGCGGCCAATATACATCTACGTTTATCCTCACTTAGGATTCAAAATACAGTGCGTTTATCACCCCTGATGACTGATGGCAATACAACAATTTAATAAACTTTATCTTATTATCCTGATTTATCAGGGTAAATTAAAATAAATATCAGGATCATTACGGTTCGTGATAAATGCGTGTGGTTTAAGTTTTATTAAAGTCTTATTTTATGTTTATTGAACAACCCTCAGACGTGTAAGTCATTGTAGCTAATGGACATTGAATTTATTTTACTTGTAATAATAAATTTGCATAATTATCTAGCTTTTACAAATAAATGCAATCGTGACGATGTAAAGGAACTCCATACAATAATAGAATGCCTTGTTGATAGTTATGGAGTTCTTAGTTCTTAACACGCGCTAAACGTTTTACACGTGCTGAAGCAACGTTGCAGCTCTATTATGATTGTAGCATAAATGGATCGGCTGGACGGGGGACCAAACTCTCACAGAATACTTGCGTAAAATAGCATTAATGCTGCTGTGTTTTTATGGTAGATTGAGAACCGGAGTGCCCTTCTACTGGAAACATCTTACTCCTCAGGGATAACAACGCATCTGCAGTTTGATTCTTTTATAAGATAGGATAACAAACGAGCACACAATCCACGTGATGGTAAGTGGTTGCTTTGGCCCATAGACATCTACATCTGTCCTCGATTACGAATCAAAATGCAGATGCGTTGTCACCCGTGAGGACCAAGGTAGAATGCTTCGTTTCCAGTAAAAAGGATCTCCGGTTCTCTATACTCACCATACGAAACACAGCAGCATTAAGCTACTATTTGACGCTAGTATTCTGTGAGAGCGTGGTACTTCCCCATTCGAGCCGACCCATTCGTGCTACAACTATAGTAATAAAATAACTGCAGCATGGCTCTACTACGTTAAAAACGTCTTAATCGTAGATAGATGTAGATGTCTATGGGCCACAGCATTCACTTACCATCACGTGAACTTTGTACTCATTTGTCATCCTTATGCTATAAAATTTACAAA